>CM010311.1:63263086-63874424 GCA_001923025.3 Taenia multiceps | reverse complement strand
GTCAGTCGTTCAGTCGGTGGGTGGTTGGGTGGGTGGGTGGGTAGTGAGGCGTGTGACAAGCCTTGACAACCTGTCAGCTTGACAGCTTGACAGCTAGACAGCTTGACAAGTGAGTGACACTCTCACATGTGGTGGCATTGTTGTCACTAGTCAAGTCAGTCACGTCAGTCAGTCAGTCGTCAGTCGTTCAGTCGTTCAGTCGGTGTAGTGTGGTTGGAGGGTCAGTGAGGCGTGTGACAAGCCTTGACAACCTGTCATTGACAGCTTGACAGCTAGACAGCTTGACAAGTAGTGACACTCTCACATGTGGTGCATTGTTGTCACTAGTCAAGTCAGTCAGTCAGTCAGTCGGTCAGTCGTCAGTCGTTCAGTCGTGGGTGGGTGGTGGGTGGGTGGGTTCAGTGAGGCGTGTGACAAGCCTTGAAACCTGTCAGCTTGACAGCTGACAGCTAGACAGTTGACAAGTGAGTGACACTCTACATGTGGTGCATTGTTGTCACTAGTCAAGTCAGTCAGTCAGTCAGTCAGTCGGTCAGTCGTTCAGTCGGGGGTGGGTGGGTGGGGGGTGGGTCAGTGAGGCGTGTGACAAGCTTGACAACTGTCAGCTTGACAGCTTGACAGCTAGACAGCTTGACAAGTGAGTGACATCTCACATGGTGCATTGTTGTCACTAGTCAAGTCAGTCAGTCAGTCGTCAGTCGTTCAGTCGTTCAGTCGGTGGGTGGGTGGGTGGGTGGGTCAGTGAGGCGTGTGACAAGCCTTGACAACTGTCAGCTTGACAGCTTGACAGCTAGACAGCTTGACAAGTGAGTGACACTCTCACATGTGGTGCATTGTTGTCACTAGTCAAGTCAGTCAGTCAGTCAGTCGGTCAGTCGTTCAGTCGTCAGTCGGGGTGGGGGTGGAGGGTGGGTCAGTGAGGCGTGTGACAAGCCTTGACAACCTGTCAGCTTGACAGCTTGACAGCTAGACAGCTTGACAAGTGAGTGACACTCTCACATGTGGTGCATTGTTGTCACTAGTCAAGTCAGTCAGTCAGTCAGTCGGTCAGTCGTTCAGTCGGTGGGTGGGTGGGTGGGTGGGTCAGTGAGGCGTGTGACAAGCCTTGACAACCTGTCAGTTGACAGCTTGACAGCTAGACAGCTTGACAAGTGAGTGACACTCTCACATGTGGTGCATTGTTGTCACTAGTCAAGTCAGTCAGTCAGTCATCGGTCAGTCGTTCAGTCGGTGGGTGGGTGGGTGGGTGGGTGGGTCAGTGAGGCGTGTGACAAGCCTTGACAACCTGTCAGCTTGACAGCTTGACAGCTAGACAGCTTGACAAGTGAGTGACACTCTCACATGTGGTGCATTGTTGTCACTAGTCAAGTCAGTCAGTCAGTCAGTCGTCAGTCGTCAGTCGTTCAGTCGGTGGTGTGGGTGGGTGTGGGTGGGTCAGTGAGGCGTGTGACAAGCCTTGACAACCTGTCAGCTTGACAGCTTGACAGCTAGACAGCTTGACAAGTGAGTGACACTCTCACATGTGGTGCATTGTTGTCACTAGTCAAGTCAGCAGTCAGTCGGTCAGTCGTTCAGTCGTTCAGTCGGTGGGTGGGGGGGGGTGGGTGGGTCAGTGAGGCGTGTGACAAGCCTTGACAACCTGTCAGCTTGACAGCTTGACAGCTAGACAGCTTGACAAGTGAGTGACACTCTCACATGTGGTGCATTGTTGTCACTAGTCAAGTCAGTCAGTCAGTCAGTCAGTCGTCAGTCGTTCAGTCGGTGGGGGGTGGGTGGGTCAGTGAGGCGTGTGACAAGCCTTGACAACCTGTCAGCTTGACAGCTTGACAGCTAGACAGCTTGACAAGTGAGTGACACTCTCACATGTGGTGCATTGTTGTCACTAGTCAAGTCAGTCAGTCAGTCAGTGTCAGTCGTCAGTCGTTCAGTCGTCAGTCGGTGGGGGGTGGGGGGTGGTCAGTGAGGCGTGTGACAAGCCTTGACAACCTGTCAGCTTGACAGCTTGACAGCTAGACAGCTTGACAAGTGAGTGACACTCTCACATGTGGTGCATTGTTGTCACTAGTCAAGTCAGTCAGTCAGTCAGTCGGTCAGTCGTTCAGTCGTGGTGGGTGGGTGGTGGTGGGTCAGTGAGGCGTGTGACAAGCCTTGACAACCTGTCAGCTTGACAGCTTGACAGCTAGACAGCTTGACAAGTGAGTGACACTCTCACATGTGGTGCATTGTTGTCACTAGTCAAGTCAGTCAGTCAGTCAGTCAGGTCAGTCCGTCAGTCGGTCAGTCGTTCAGTCGGTGGGTGGGTGGGTGGGGGTGGGTCAGTGAGGGTGTGACAAGCCTTGACAACCTGTCAGCTTGACAGCTTGACAGCTAGACAGCTTGACAAGTGAGTGACACTCTCACATGTGGTGCATTGTTGTCACTAGTCAAGTCAGTCAGTCAGTCAGTCGGTCAGTCGTTCAGTCGTGGTGTCGGTGGGTGGGTGGGGGGTGGGTCAGTGAGGCGTGTGACAAGCCTTGACAACCTGTCAGCTTGACAGCTTGACAGCTAGACAGCTTGACAAGTGAGTGACACTCTCACATGTGGTGCATTGTTGTCACTAGTCAAGTCAGTCAGTCAGTCAGTCGGCAGTCGTTCAGTGTCAGTCGGTGGGTGGGTGGGTGGGAGGGTGGTCAGTGAGGCGTGTGACAAGCCTTGACAACCTGTCAGCTTGACAGCTTGACAGCTAGACAGCTTGACAAGTGAGTGACACTCTCACATGTGGTGCATTGTTGTCACTAGTCAAGTCAGTCAGTCAGTCAGTCAGTCGGTCAGTCGTTCAGTCGGTGTGGTGTGGGTGGGAGGGTGGGTCAGTGAGGCGTGTGACAAGCCTTGACAACCTGTCAGCTTGACAGCTTGACAGCTAGACAGCTTGACAAGTGAGTGACACTCTCACATGTGGTGCATTGTTGTCACTAGTCAAGTCAGTCAGTCAGTCAGTCAGTCGGTCAGTCGTTCAGTCGGGGTGGGTGGGTGGGAGGGTGGGTCAGTGAGGCGTGTGACAAGCCTTGACAACCTGTCAGCTTGACAGCTTGACAGCTAGACAGCTTGACAAGTGAGTGACACTCTCACATGTGGTGCATTGTTGTCACTAGTCAAAGTCAGTCAGTCAGTCAGTCGGTCAGTCGTTCAGTCGGTGTGTGGGTGGGTGGGGTGGGTCAGTGAGGCGTGTGACAAGCCTTGACAACCTGTCAGCTTGACAGCTTAGACAGCTTGACAAGTGAGTGACACTCTCACATGTGGTGCATTGTTGTCACTAGTCAAGTCAGCCAGTCAGTCGGTCAGTCGTTCGGTCAGTCGTTCAGGTGGGTGGTGGGTGGGTGGGTCAGTGAGGGTGTGACAAGCCTTGACAACCTGTCAGCTTGACAGCTTGACAGCTAGACAGCTTGACAAGTGAGTGACACTCTCACATGTGGTGCATTGTTGTCACTAGTCAAGTCAGTCAGTCAGGTCAGTCGTCAGTCGTTCAGTCGTTCAGTCGGTGGGTGGGGTGGGTGGGTGGGTGGGTCAGTGAGGCGTGTGACAAGCCTTGACAACCTGTCAGCTTGACAGCTTGACAGCTAGACAGCTTGACAAGTGAGTGACACTCTCACATGTGGTGCATTGTTGTCACTAGTCAAGTCAGTCAGTCAGTCAGTCGGTCAGTCGTTCAGTCGTTCAGTCGGTGGGGGGTGGGTGGGAGGGTGGGTCAGTGAGGCGTGTGACAAGCCTTGACAACCTGTCAGCTTGACAGCTTGACAGCTAGACAGCTTGACAAGTGAGTGACACTCTCACATGTGGTGCATTGTTGTCACTAGTCAAGTCAGTCAGTCAGTCAGTCGTCGTCGTCAGTCGTTCAGTCGGTGGGTGGGTGGTGGGTGGGTGGGTCAGTGAGGCGTGTGACAAGCCTTGACAACCTGTCAGCTTGACAGCTTGACAGCTAGACAGCTTGACAAGTGAGTGACACTCTCACATGTGGTGCATTGTTGTCACTAGTCAAGTCAGTCAGTCAGTTCAGTCGGTCAGTCGTTCAGTCGTTCAGTCGGTGGGTGGGGGTGGGTGGGTGGGTGGGTCAGTGAGGCGTGTGACAAGCCTTGACAACCTGTCAGCTTGACAGCTTGACAGCTAGACAGCTTGACAAGTGAGTGACACTCTCACATGTGGTGCATTGTTGTCACTAGTCAAGTCAGTCAGTCAGTCAGTCAGTCGGTCAGTCGTTCAGTCGGTGGTTGGGTCAGTGAGGCGTGTGACAAGCCTTGACAACCTGTCAGCTTGACAGCTTGACAGCTAGACAGCTTGACAAGTGAGTGACACTCTCACATGTGGTGCATTGTTGTCACTAGTCAAGTCAGTCAGTCAGTCAGTCAGTCGGTCAGTCGTTCAGTCGTTCAGTCGGTGGGTGGGGGTGGGTGGGTCAGTGAGGCGTGTGACAAGCCTTGACAACCTGTCAGCTTGACAGCTTGACAGCTAGACAGCTTGACAAGTGAGTGACACTCTCACATGTGGTGCATTGTTGTCACTAGTCAAGTCAGTCAGTCAGTCAGTCAGTCGGTCAGTCGTTCAGTCGGTGGGTGGGTGGGTGGGTCAGTGAGGCGTGTGACAAGCCTTGACAACCTGTCAGCTTGACAGCTTGACAGCTAGACAGCTTGACAAGTGAGTGACACTCTCACATGTGGTGCATTGTTGTCACTAGTCAAGTCAGCAGTCAGTCAGTCGGTCAGTCGTTCAGTCGGTGGGTGGGTGGGGGGGTGGGTCAGTGAGGCGTGTGACAAGCCTTGACAACCTGTCAGCTTGACAGCTTGACAGCTAGACAGCTTGACAAGTGAGTGACACTCTCACATGTGGTGCATTGTTGTCACTAGTCAAGTCAGTCAGTCAGTCGGTCAGTCGTTCAGTCGTTCAGTCGGTGGGTGGGTGGGTGGGTGGGTCAGTGAGGCGTGTGACAAGCCTTGACAACCTGTCAGCTTGACAGCTTGACAGCTAGACAGCTTGACAAGTGAGTGACACTCTCACATGTGGTGCATTGTTGTCACTAGTCAAGTCAGTCAGTCAGTCAGTCGGTCAGTCGTCAGTCGTTCAGTCGGTGGGTGGGTGGGTGGGTGGGTCAGTGAGGCGTGTGACAAGCCTTGACAACCTGTCAGCTTGACAGCTTGACAGCTAGACAGCTTGACAAGTGAGTGACACTCTCACATGTGGTGCATTGTTGTCACTAGTCAGTCAGTCAGTCAGTCAGTCAGTCGGTCAGTTCGTTCAGTCGGTGGGTGGGTGGGTTCAGTGAGGCGTGTGACAAGCCTTGACAACCTGTCAGCTTGACAGCTTGACAGCTAGACAGCTTGACAAGTGAGTGACACTCTCACATGTGGTGCATTGTTGTCACTAGTCAAGTCAGTCAGTCAGTCAGTCGGTCAGTCGTTCAGTCGTTCAGTCGTTGTCGGGTGGGGGTGGGAGGGTGGGTCAGTGAGGCGTGTGACAAGCCTTGACAACCTGTCAGCTTGACAGCTTGACAGCTAGACAGCTTGACAAGTGAGTGACACTCTCACATGTGGTGCATTGTTGTCACTAGTCAAGTCAGTCAGTCGTCAGTCGGTCAGTCGTTAGTCGGTTGTCAGTGGGTGGGTTCAGTGAGGCGTGTGACAAGCCTTGACAACCTGTCAGCTTGACAGCTTGACAGCTAGACAGCTTGACAAGTGAGTGACACTCTCACATGTGGTGCATTGTTGTCACTAGTCAAGTCAGTCAGTCAGTCAGTCAGTCGGTCAGTCGTTCAGTCGGTGGGTGGGTGGGTGGGGGTGGGTCAGTGAGGCGTGTGACAAGCCTTGACAACCTGTCAGCTTGACAGCTTGACAGCTAGACAGCTTGACAAGTGAGTGACACTCTCACATGTGGTGCATTGTTGTCACTAGTCAAGTCAGTCAGTCAGTCAGTCGGTCAGTCGTTCAGTCGTTGTGGGTGGGTGGGTGGGTGGGTGGGTCAGTGAGGCGTGTGACAAGCCTTGACAACCTGTCAGCTTGACAGCTTGACAGCTAGACAGCTTGACAAGTGAGTGACACTCTCACATGTGGTGCATTGTTGTCACTAGTCAAGTCAGTCAGTCAGTCAGTCGGTCAGTCGTTCAGTCGTTCAGTCGTTCAGTCGATGGGTGGGTGGGTGGGTGGGTGGGTGGGTCAGTGAGGCGTGTGACAAGCCTTGACAACCTGTCAGCTTGACAGCTTGACAGCTAGACAGCTTGACAAGTGAGTGACACTCTCACATGTGGTGCATTGTTGTCACTAGTCAAGTCAGTCAGTCAGTCAGTCGGTCAGTCGTTCAGTCGGTGTGGGTGGGTGGGGGGTGGGTCAGTGAGGCGTGTGACAAGCCTTGACAACCTGTCAGCTTGACAGCTTGACAGCTAGACAGCTTGACAAGTGAGTGACACTCTCACATGTGGTGCATTGTTGTCACTAGTCAAGTCAGTCAGTCAGTCAGTCGGTCAGTCGTTCAGTCGGTGGGTGGGTGGGTGGGTGGGTGGGTCAGTGAGGCGTGTGACAAGCCTTGACAACCTGTCAGCTTGACAGCTTGACAGCTAGACAGCTTGACAAGTGAGTGACACTCTCACATGTGGTGCATTGTTGTCACTAGTCAAGTCAGTCAGTCAGTCAGTCGTCAGTCGTTCAGTCGTGGGTGGGTGGGGGGGGGGGGGTCAGTGAGGCGTGTGACAAGCCTTGACAACCTGTCAGCTTGACAGCTTGACAGCTAGACAGCTTGACAAGTGAGTGACACTCTCACATGTGGTGCATTGTTGTCACTAGTCAAGTCGTCAGTCAGTCAGTCGGTCAGTCGTTCAGTCGTTCAGTCGGTGGGTGGGTGGGTGGGTGGGTGGGTCAGTGAGGCGTGTGACAAGCCTTGACAACCTGTCAGCTTGACAGCTTGACAGCTAGACAGCTTGACAAGTGAGTGACACTCTCACATGTGGTGCATTGTTGTCACTAGTCAAGTCAGTCAGTCAGTCAGTCAGTCGGTCATCGTTCAGTCGTTCAGTCGGTGGTGGGTGGGTGGGAGGGTGGGTCAGTGAGGCGTGTGACAAGCCTTGACAACCTGTCAGCTTGACAGCTTGACAGCTAGACAGCTTGACAAGTGAGTGACACTCTCACATGTGGTGCATTGTTGTCACTAGTCAAGTCAGTCAGTCAGTCAGTCAGTCGTCAGTCGTTCAGTCGGGGGGGTGGGTGGGGGTGGGTCAGTGAGGCGTGTGACAAGCCTTGACAACCTGTCAGCTTGACAGCTTGACAGCTAGACAGCTTGACAAGTGAGTGACACTCTCACATGTGGTGCATTGTTGTCACTAGTCAAGTCAGTCAGTCGGTCAGTCGGTCAGTCGTTTGTCGGTTGGGTGGGTGGGTTCAGTGAGGCGTGTGACAAGCCTTGACAACCTGTCAGCTTGACAGCTTGACAGCTAGACAGCTTGACAAGTGAGTGACACTCTCACATGTGGTGCATTGTTGTCACTAGTCAAGTCAGTCAGTCAGTCAGTCAGTCGGTCAGTCGTTCAGTCGGTGGGTGGGTGGGTGGGTCAGTGAGGCGTGTGACAAGCCTTGACAACCTGTCAGCTTGACAGCTTGACAGCTAGACAGCTTGACAAGTGAGTGACACTCTCACATGTGGTGCATTGTTGTCACTAGTCAAGTCAGTCAGTCAGTCAGTCAGTCGGTCAGTCGTTCAGTCGGTTAGTGGGTGGGTGGGTCAGTGAGGCGTGTGACAAGCCTTGACAACCTGTCAGCTTGACAGCTTGACAGCTAGACAGCTTGACAAGTGAGTGACACTCTCACATGTGGTGCATTGTTGTCACTAGTCAAGTCAGTCAGTCAGTCAGTCAGTCGGTCAGTCGTTCAGTCGGTGGGTGGGTGGGTGGGTGGGTGGGTCAGTGAGGCGTGTGACAAGCCTTGACAACCTGTCAGCTTGACAGCTTGACAGCTAGACAGCTTGACAAGTGAGTGACACTCTCACATGTGGTGCAGTGTTGTCACTAGTCAAGTCAGTCAGTCAGTCATTCAGTCAGTCAGTCGTTCAGTCGGTGGGTGAGTGGGTGGGTGGGTCAGTGATGCGTGTGACAAGCCTTGACAACCTGCCAGCTTGACAGCTAGACAGCTTGACAAGTGAGTGACACTCTCACATGTGGTGCATTGTTGTCACTAGTCAAGTCAGTCATTCAGTCATTCGGTCAGTCGGTCAGTCGGTTAGTGGGTTAGTGGGTGGGTGGGTCAGTGAGGCGTGTGACAAGCCTTGACAACCTGTCAGCTTGACAGCTTGACAGCTAGACAGCTTCACAAGTGAGTGACACTCTCACATGTGGTGCATTGTTGTCACTAGTCAAGTCAGTCAGTCAGTCATCGTCGGTCAGTCGTCGTTCAGTCGGTGGGTGGTGGGTGGGTGGGAGGGTGGGTCAGTGAGGCGTGTGACAAGCCTTGACAACCTGTCAGCTTGACAGCTTGACAGCTAGACAGCTTGACAAGTGAGTGACACTCTCACATGTGGTGCATTGTTGTCACTAGTCAAGTCAGTCAGTCAGTCAGTCAGTCGGTCAGTCGTTCAGTCGGTGGGTGGGTGGGTTCAGTGAGGCGTGTGACAAGCCTTGACAACCTGTCAGCTTGACAGCTTGACAGCTAGACAGCTTGACAAGTGAGTGACACTCTCACATGTGGTGCATTGTTGTCACTAGTCAAGTCAGTCAGTCAGTCAGTCAGTCGTTCAGTCGTCAGTCGTTCAGTCGGTGGGTGGGTGGGTGGGGTGGGTCAGTGAGGCGTGTGACAAGCCTTGACAACCTGTCAGCTTGACAGCTTGACAGCTAGACAGCTTGACAAGTGAGTGACACTCTCACATGTGGTGCATTGTTGTCACTAGTCAAGTCAGTCAGTCAGTCAGTCGGTCAGTCGTTCGGTGTGGTGGGTGGGTCAGTGAGGCGTGTGACAAGCCTTGACAACCTGTCAGCTTGACAGCTTGACAGCTAGACAGCTTGACAAGTGAGTGACACTCTCACATGTGGTGCATTGTTGTCACTAGTCAAGTCAGTCAGTCAGTCAGTCAGTCGGTCAGTCGTTCAGTCGGGTGGGTGGGTGGGGGGGGTGGGTCAGTGAGGCGTGTGACAAGCCTTGACAACCTGTCAGCTTGACAGCTTGACAGCTAGACAGCTTGACAAGTGAGTGACACTCTCACATGTGGTGCATTGTTGTCACTAGTCAAGTCAGTCAGTCAGTCAGTCAGTCGGTCAGTCGTTCAGTCGGTGTGGGTGGGTGGGAGGGTGGGTCAGTGAGGCGTGTGACAAGCCTTGACAACCTGTCAGCTTGACAGCTTGACAGCTAGACAGCTTGACAAGTGAGTGACACTCTCACATGTGGTGCATTGTTGTCACTAGTCAAGTCAGTCAGTCAGTCAGTCAGTCGGTCAGTCGTTCAGTCGGTGGGTGGGTGGGGGTGGGTGGGTCAGTGAGGCGTGTGACAAGCCTTGACAACCTGTCAGCTTGACAGCTTGACAGCTAGACAGCTTGACAAGTGAGTGACACTCTCACATGTGGTGCATTGTTGTCACTAGTCAAGTCAGTCAGTCAGTGGTCAGTCGGTCAGTCGTTCAGTCGGTGGGTGGGTGGGTGGGTGGGTGGGTCAGTGAGGCGTGTGACAAGCCTTGACAACCTGTCAGCTTGACAGCTTGACAGCTGACAAGTGAGTGACACTCTCACATGTGGTGCATTGTTGTCACTAGTCAAGTCAGTCAGTCAGTCAGTCGGTCAGTCGTTCAGTCGGTGGGTGGGTGGGTGGGTGGGTGGGTCAGTGAGGCGTGTGACAAGCCTTGACAACCTGTCAGCTTGACAGCTTGACAGCTAGACAGCTTGACAAGTGAGTGACACTCTCACATGTGGTGCATTGTTGTCACTAGTCAAGTCAAGTCAGTCATCAGTCGTCAGTCGTTCAGTCGTTCAGTCGTGGTGTGGGTGGGTGGGAGGTGGGTCAGTGAGGCGTGTGACAAGCCTTGACAACCTGTCAGCTTGACAGCTTGACAGCTAGACAGCTTGACAAGTGAGTGACACTCTCACATGTGGTGCATTGTTGTCACTAGTCAAGTCAGTCAGTCAGTCAGTCAGTCGGTCAGTCGTTCAGTCGGTGGGTGGTTTGGGTTAGTGAGGCGTGTGACAAGCCTTGACAACCTGTCAGCTTGACAGCTTGACAGCTAGACAGCTTGACAAGTGAGTGACACTCTCACATGTGGTGCATTGTTGTCACTAGTCAAGTCAGTCAGTCAGTCAGTCAGTCCAGTCGTTTCAGTCGTGGTCGTGTGGTGGTGGGAGGGTGGGTCAGTGAGGCGTGTGACAAGCCTTGACAACCTGTCAGCTTGACAGCTTGACAGCTAGACAGCTTGACAAGTGAGTGACACTCTCACATGTGTGCATTGTTGTCACTAGTCAAGTCAGTCCAGTCGGTCAGTCGGTCAGTCGTTTGTCGGTTATGTGGGTGGGTCAGTGAGGCGTGTGACAAGCCTTGACAACCTGTCAGCTTGACAGCTTGACAGCTAGACAGCTTGACAAGTGAGTGACACTCTCACATGTGGTGCATTGTTGTCACTAGTCAAGTCAGTCAGTCAGTCGTCAGTCGTTCAGTCGTTCAGTCGGTGGGTGGGTGTGGGGTGGGTCAGTGAGGCGTGTGACAAGCCTTGACAACCTGTCAGCTTGACAGCTTGACAGCTAGACAGCTTGACAAGTGAGTGACACTCTCACATGTGGTGCATTGTTGTCACTAGTCAAGTCAGTCAGTCAGTCAGTGGTCATCGTCAGTTTCAGTCGGGTGGGTGGGTGGGAGGGTGGGTCAGTGAGGCGTGTGACAAGCCTTGACAACCTGTCAGCTTGACAGCTTGACAGCTAGACAGCTTGACAAGTGAGTGACACTCTCACATGTGGTGCATTGTTGTCACTAGTCAAGTCAGTCAGTCAGTCAGTCAGTCGGTCAGTCGTTCAGTCGGTGGGTGGGTGGGTGGTGGGTGGGTCAGTGAGGCGTGTGACAAGCCTTGACAACCTGTCAGCTTGACAGCTTGACAGCTAGACAGCTTGACAAGTGAGTGACACTCTCACATGTGGTGCATTGTTGTCACTAGTCAAGTCAGTCAGTCAGTCAGTGGTCAGTCGTTCAGTCGTTCAGTCGGTGGGTGGGTGGGTGGGGGTGGGTCAGTGAGGCGTGTGACAAGCCTTGACAACCTGTCAGCTTGACAGCTTGACAGCTTGACAAGTGAGTGACACTCTCACATGTGGTGCATTGTTGTCACTAGTCAAGTCAGTCAGTCAGTCAGTCGGTCAGTCGTTCAGTCGGTGGGTGGGTGGGTGGTGGGTCAGTGAGGCGTGTGACAAGCCTTGACAACCTGTCAGCTTGACAGCTTGACAGCTAGACAGCTTGACAAGTGAGTGACACTCTCACATGTGGTGCATTGTTGTCACTAGTCAAGTCAGTCAGTCAGTCAGTCAGCGGTCAGTCGTTCAGTCGTTCAGTCGGTGGGTGGGTGGGTGGGTGGGTCAGTGAGGCGTGTGACAAGCCTTGACAACCTGTCAGCTTGACAGCTTGACAGCTAGACAGCTTGACAAGTGAGTGACACTCTCACATGTGTGCATTGTTGTCACTAGTCAAGTCAGTCAGTCAGTCAGTCAGTCGGTCAGTCGTTCGTCGGTGGGTGGGTGGGTTAGTGGAGAGGCGTGTGACAAGCCTTGACAACCTGTCAGCTTGACAGCTTGACAGCTAGACAGCTTGACAAGTGAGTGACACTCTCACATGTGGTGCATTGTTGTCACTAGTCAAGTCAGTCAGTCAGTCAGTCGGTCAGTCGTCAGTCGTTCAGTCGTGGGTGGGTGGGGGGGGTGGGTCAGTGAGGCGTGTGACAAGCCTTGACAACCTGTCAGCTTGACAGCTTGACAGCTAGACAGCTTGACAAGTGAGTGACACTCTCACATGTGGTGCATTGTTGTCACTAGTCAAGTCAGTCAGTCAGTCGTCAGTCGTCAGTCGTTCAGTCGGTGTGGGTGGGTGGGAGGTGGGTGGGTCAGTGAGGCGTGTGACAAGCCTTGACAACCTGTCAGCTTGACAGCTTGACAGCTAGACAGCTTGACAAGTGAGTGACACTCTCACATGTGGTGCATTGTTGTCACTAGTCAAGTCAGTCAGTCAGTCAGTCGGTCAGTCGTTCAGTCGTTCAGTCGGTGGGTGGGTGGGTGAGTGGGTGGGTCAGTGAGGCGTGTGACAAGCCTTGACAACCTGTCAGCTTGACAGCTTGACAGCTAGACAGCTTGACAAGTGAGTGACACTCTCACATGTGGTGCATTGTTGTCACTAGTCAAGTCAGTCAGTCATCAGTCAGTCGGTCAGTCGTTCAGTCGTTCAGTCGGTGGGTGGTGGGTGGGTGTCAGTGAGGCGTGTGACAAGCCTTGACAACCTGTCAGCTTGACAGCTTGACAGCTAGACAGCTTGACAAGTGAGTGACACTCTCACATGTGGTGCATTGTTGTCACTAGTCAAGTCAGTCAGTCAGTCAGTCGGTCAGTCGTTCAGTCGTGGGTGGTGGGTGGGGGGTGGTCAGTGAGGCGTGTGACAAGCCTTGACAACCTGTCAGCTTGACAGCTTGACAGCTAGACAGCTTGACAAGTGAGTGACACTCTCACATGTGGTGCATTGTTGTCACTAGTCAAGTCAGTCAGTCAGTCAGTCGGTCAGTCGGTCAGTCGTTCAGTCGTCAGGTGGTGTGGGTGGGTAGGGGTGGGTCAGTGAGGCGTGTGACAAGCCTTGACAACCTGTCAGCTTGACAGCTTGACAGCTAGACAGCTTGACAAGTGAGTGACACTCTCACATGTGGTGCATTGTTGTCACTAGTCAAGTCAGTCAGTCAGTCTCAGTCGGTCAGTCGTTCAGTCGTTCAGTCGGTGGGTGGGTGGGTGGTGGGTCAGTGAGGCGTGTGACAAGCCTTGACAACCTGTCAGCTTGACAGCTTGACAGCTAGACAGCTTGACAAGTGAGTGACACTCTCACATGTGGTGCATTGTTGTCACTAGTCAAGTCAGTCAGTCAGTCAGTCAGTCGTCATCGTTCGTCAGTGGTGGGTGGGGTGGTCAGTGAGGCGTGTGACAAGCCTTGACAACCTGTCAGCTTGACAGCTTGACAGCTAGACAGCTTGACAAGTGAGTGACACTCTCACATGTGGTGCATTGTTGTCACTAGTCAAGTCAGTCAGTCAGTCAGTCGGTCAGTCGTCATCGTTTTCAGTCGGTGGGTGGTGGGTGGGTGGGTTCAGTGAGGCGTGTGACAAGCCTTGACAACCTGTCAGCTTACAGCTTACAGCTAGACAGCTTGACAAGTGAGTGACACTCTCACATGTGGTGCATTGTTGTCACTAGTCAAGTCAGTCAGTCGTCAGTCAGTCGGTCATCGTTCAGTCGTGTTGGTGGGTGGGTGGGAGTGGGCTGTGAGGCGTTTGACAACCTTGACAACCTGTCAGCTTGACAGCTTGACAGCTAGACAGCTTGACAGTGAGTGACACTCTCACATGTGGTGCATTGTTGTCACTAATAGTCAGTCAGTCAGTCGGTCAGTCGTTCATCGTTCAGTCGGTGGGTGGGTGGGTGGGTGGGTCAGTGAGGCGTGTGACAAGCCTTGACAACCTGTCAGCTTGACAGCTTGACAGCTAGACAGCTTGACAAGTGAGTGACACACTCTCACATGTGGTGCATTGTTGTCACTTGTCATCAGTCATCAGTCTCGGTCAGTCGTTCAGTCGGTAGTCAGTGGTGGGTGGGTGGGTGGAAGGGTGGGTCAGTGAGGCGTGTGACAAGCCTTGACAAACCTGTCAGCTTGACAGCTTGACAGCTAGACAGCTTGACAAGTGAGTGACACTCTCACATGTGGTGCATTGTTGTCACTAGTCAAGTCAGTCAGTCAGTCAGTCAGTCGTCATCGTTTCAGTCGGTGGGGGGTGGGTTTTGAGGCGTGTGACAGCCTTGACAACCTGTCAGCTTGACAGCTTGACAGCTAGACAGCTTGACAAGTGAGTGACACTCTCACATGTGGTTGCATTGTTGTCACTAGTCAAGTCAGTCAGTCAGTCAGCGGTCAGTCGTTCAGTCGGTTTCAGTCGTGGGTGGGTGGTGGGTTGGAGGGTGTCAGTGAGGCGTGTGACAAGCCTTGACAACCTGTCAGCTTGACAGCTTGACAGCTAGACAGCTTGACAAGTGAGTGACACTCTCACATGTGGTGCATTGTTGTCACTAGTCAAGTCAGTCAGTCAGTGTGACAAGCCTTGACAACCTGTCAGCTTGACAGCTTGACAGCTAGACAGCTTGACAAGTGAGTGACACTCTCACATGTGGTGCATTGTTGTCACTAGTCAAGTCAGTCAGTCAGTCAGTCGGTCAGTCGTTCAGTCGTGTGGTGGGTGGGTGGGTGGGGGGTGGGTCAGTGAGGCGTGTGACAAGCCTTGACAACCTGTCAGCTTGACAGCTTGACAGCTAGACAGCTTGACAAGTGAGTGACACTCTCACATGTGGTGCATTGTTGTCACTAGTCAAGTCAGTCAGTCAGTCAGTCAGGTCGGTCTTCGTTTCAGTCGGTGGGTGGGTGGGTCAGTGAGGCGTGTGACAAGCCTTGACAACCTGTCAGCTTGACAGCTTGACAGCTAGACAGCTTGACAAGTGAGTGACACTCTCACATGTGGTGCATTGTTGTCACTAGTCAAGTCAGTCAGTCAGTCAGTCGGTCAGTCGTTCAGTCGGTGGGTGGGTGGGTGGGTGGGTCAGTGAGGCGTGTGACAAGCCTTGACAACCTGTCAGCTTGACAGCTTGACAGCTAGACAGCTTGACAAGTGAGTGACACTCTCACATGTGGTGCATTGTTGTCACTGTCAAGTCAGTCAGTCAGTCAGTCGGTCAGTCGTCAGTCGTTGTGGTGGGTGGGTGGGTGGGTGGGTCAGTGAGGCGTGTGACAAGCCTTGACAACCTGTCAGCTTGACAGCTTGACAGCTAGACGGTCAGCTTGACAGCTTGACAGCTAGACAGCTTGACAAGTGAGTGACACTCTACATGTGGTGCATTGTTGTCACTAGTCAAGTCAGTCAGTCAGTCAGTCAGTCGGTCAGTCGTTCGTCAGTGGGTGGGTGGGTTAGTGAGGCGTGTGTGACAAGCCTTGACAACCTGCAGCTTGACAGCTTGACAGCTAGACAGCTTGACAAGTGAGTGACACTCTCACATGTGGTGCATTGTTGTCACTAGTCAAGTCAGTCAGTCAGTCTGTCAGTCGGTCATTCGTTCAGTCGGCAGGGTGGGTCTGTGGGTGGGGGTGTGAGTGTGACAAGCCTTGACAACCTGTCAGCTTGACAGCTTGACAGCTAGACAGCTTGAGAAGTGAGTGACACTCTCACATGTGGTGCTTGTTGTCACTAGTCAAGTCAGTCAGTCAGTCAGTCGGTCGTCGTTCAGTTCGATGGGTGGGTGGGTGGGTGGGAGGGTGTTCAGTGAGGCGTGTGACAAGCCTTGACAACCTGTCAGCTTGACAGCTTGACAGCTAGACAGCTTGACAAGTGAGTGACACTCTCACATGTGGTGCATTGTTGCCATGTCAAGTCAGTCAGTCGGTCAGTCGTTCATTCGTTCAGTCGGTGGGTTGGGGTGGGTGGGGGGGGGTGGGTCAGTGAGGCGGTGACAAGCCTTGACAACCTGTCAGCTTGACAGCTTGACAGCTAGACAGCTTGACAGTGAGTGACACCTCACATGTGGTGCATTGTTTGTCACTAGTCAATTCAGTCAGTCGGTCAGTCGGTCAGTCTTTCAGTCGTAGTCAGTGGGGGTGGGGGGTGGGTGGGAGGTGGGTCAGTGAGGCGTGTGACAAGCCTTGACAACCTGTCAGCTTGACAGCTTGACAGCTAGACAGCTTGACAAGTGGTGACACTCTCACATGTGGTGCATTGTTGTCACTAGTCAAGTCAGTCAGTCAGTCAGTCAGTCGGTCAGTCGTTCAGTCGGGTGGGTGGGTGGGTCAGTGAGGCGTGTGACAAGCCTTGACAACTGTCAGCTTGACAGCTTGACAGCTAGACAGCTTGACAAGTGAGTGACACTCTCACATGTGGTGCATTGTTGTCACTAGTCAAGTCAGTCAGTCAGTCAGTCGGTCAGTCGTTCAGTCGTTCAGTCGGTGGGTGGGTGGGTGGGTGGGTGGGTCAGTGAGGGCGTGTGACAAGCCTTGACAACCTGTCAGCTTGACAGCTTGACAGCTAGACAGCTTGACAGTGAGTGACACTCTCACATGTGGTGCATTGTTGTCACTAGTCAATTCAGTCAGTCGGTCAGTCGGTCAGTTTTCAGTCGTTAAGTGGGTGGGTGGGTGGGTGGGAGGGTGGGTCAGTGAGGCGTGTGACAAGCCTTGACAACCTGTCAGCTTGACAGCTTGACAGCTAGACAGCTTGACAAGTGAGTGACACTCTCACATGTGGTGCATTGTTGTCACTAGTCAGTCAGTCAGTCGTCAGTCAGTCGGTCATTCGTTCAGTCGGTGGGTGGGTGGGTTATTGAGGCGTGTGACAAGCCTTGACAACCTGTCAGCTTGACAGCTTGACAGCTAGACAGCTTGACAAGTGAGTGACACTCTCACATGTGGTGCATTGTTGTCACTAGTCAAGTCAGTCAGTCAGTCAGTCGGTCAGTCGTTCAGTCGTTCAGTCGGTGGGTGGGTGGGTAGGGTGGGTCAGTGAGGCGTGTGACAAGCCTTGACAACCTGTCAGCTTGACAGCTTGACAGCTAGACAGCTTGAGAAGTGAGTGACACTCTCACATGTGGTGCATTGTTGTCAGTAGTCAGTCAGTCAGTCAGTCTCAGTCGGTCAGTCGTTCAGTCGTTCAGTCGGTGGGTGGGTGGGTGGGTGGGTCAGTGAGGCGTGTGACAAGCCTTGACAACCTGTCAGCTTGACAGCTTGACAGCTAGACAGCTTGACAAGTGAGTGACACTCTCACATGTGGTGCATTGTTGTCACTAGTCAAGTCAGTCAGTCAGTCAGTCGGTCATTCGTTCGTCGGTGGGTGGGTGGGTGGGTCAGTGAGGCGTGTGACAAGCCTTGACAACCTGTCAGCTTGACAGCTTGACAGCTAGACAGCTTGACAAGTGAGTGACACTCTCACATGTGGTGCATTGTTGTCACTAGTCAAGTCAGTCAGTCAGTCAGTCGGTCAGTCGTCAGTCGTTCAGTCGTCAGTCGGTGTGGGTGGGTGGAGGGTGGGTCAGTGAGGCGTGTGACAAGCCTTGACAACCTGTCAGCTTGACAGCTTGACAGCTAGACAGCTTGACAAGTGAGTGACACTCTCACATGTGGTGCATTGTTGTCACTAGTCAAGTCAGTCAGTCGTCAGTCGGTCAGTCGTTTCAGTCGGTTAGTCAGTCGGTGTTCAGTGAGGCGTGTGACAAGCCTTGACAACCTGTCAGCTTGACAGCTTGACAGCTAGACAGCTTGACAAGTGAGTGACACTCTCACATGTGGTGCATTGTTGTCACTAGTCAAGTCAGTCAGTCAGTCAGTCGGTCAGTCGTTCAGTCGGTGGGTGGGTGGGTGGGTCAGTGAGGCGTGTGACAAGCCTTGACAACCTGTCAGCTTGACAGCTTGACAGCTAGACAGCTTGACAAGTGAGTGACACTCTCACATGTGGTGCATTGTTGTCACTAGTCAAGTCAGTCAGTCAGTCAGTGTCAGTCAGTCCGTCAGTTGTTCAGTCGGTGGGTGGGTGGGTGGGTGGGTCAGTGAGGCGTGTGACAAGCCTTGACAACCTGTCAGCTTGACAGCTTGACAGCTAGACAGCTTGACAAGTGAGTGACACTCTCACATGTGGTGCATTGTTGTCACTAGTCAAGTCAGTCAGTCAGTCAGTCGGTCAGTCGTTCAGTCGGTGGGTGGGTGGGTGGGTGGGTCAGTGAGGCGTGTGACAAGCCTTGACAACCTGTCAGCTTGACAGCTTGACAGCTAGACAGCTTGACAAGTGAGTGACACTCTCACATGTGGTGCATTGTTGTCACTAGTCAGTCAGTCAGTCAGTCAGTCGGTCAGTCGTTCGTCGGTGGGTGGGTGGGTTCAGTGAGGCGTGTGACAAGCCTTGACAACCTGTCAGCTTGACAGCTTGACAGCTAGACAGCTTGACAAGTGAGTGACACTCTCACATGTGGTGCATTGTTGTCACTAGTCAAGTCAGTCAGTCAGTCAGTCGGTCAGTCGGTCAGTCGTTCAGTCGGTGGGTGGGTGGGTGGGAGGGTGGGTCAGTGAGGCGTGTGACAAGCCTTGACAACCTGTCAGCTTGACAGCTTGACAGCTAGACAGCTTGACAAGTGAGTGACACTCTCACATGTGGTGCATTGTTGTCACTAGTCAAGTCAGTCAGTCAGTCAGTCGGTCAGTCGTTCAGTCGGTGGGTGGGTGGGTGGTGGGTGGGTCAGTGAGGCGTGTGACAAGCCTTGACAACCTGTCAGCTTGACAGCTTGACAGCTAGACAGCTTGACAAGTGAGTGACACTCTCACATGTGGTGCATTGTTGTCACTAGTCAAGTCAGTCAGTCAGTCGTCAGTCGGTCAGTCGTTCAGTCGGTGGGTGGGTGGGTGGGTGGGTGGGGTGGGTCAGTGAGGCGTGTGACAAGCCTTGACAACCTGTCAGCTTGACAGCTTGACAGCTAGACAGCTTGACAAGTGAGTGACACTCTCACATGTGGTGCATTGTTGTCACTGTCAAGTCAGTCAGTCGGTCAGTCGGTCAATCGTTTAGTCGGTTCAGTCGGTGTGTGTTCAGTGAGGCGTGTGACAAGCCTTGACAACCTGTCAGCTTGACAGCTTGACAGCTAGACAGCTTGAGAAGTGAGTGACACTCTCACATGTGGTGCATTGTTGTCACTAGTCAAGTCAGTCAGTCAGTCAGTCGGTCAGTCGTCAGTCGTTCAGTCGGTGGGTGGGTGGGTGGGTGGGTGGGTCAGTGAGGCGTGTGACAAGCCTTGACAACCTGTCAGCTTGACAGCTTGACAGCTAGACAGCTTGACAAGTGAGTGACACTCTCACATGTGGTGCATTGTTGTCACTAGTCAAGTCAGTCAGTCAGTCAGCGGTAAGTCGTCAGTCGTTCAGTCGGTGGGTGGGTGGGTGGGAGGGTGGGTCAGTGAGGCGTGTGACAAGCCTTGACAACCTGTCAGCTTGACAGCTTGACAGCTAGACAGCTTGACAAGTGAGTGACACTCTCACATGTGGTGCATTGTTGTCACTAGTCAAGTCAGTCAGTCAGTCAGTCGGTCAGTCGTTCAGTCGTTCAGTCGGTGGGTGGGTGGGTGTGTGGGTGGGTCAGTGAGGCGTGTGACAAGCCTTGACAACCTGTCAGCTTGACAGCTTGACAGCTAGACAGCTTGACAAGTGAGTGACACTCTCACATGTGGTGCATTGTTGTCACTAGTCAAGTCAGTCAGTCAGTCAGTCGGTCAGTCGTTCAGTCGGTGGGTGGGGGGTGGGAGGTGGGTCAGTGAGGCGTGTGACAAGCCTTGACAACCTGTCAGCTTGACAGCTTGACAGCTAGACAGCTTGACAAGTGAGTGACACTCTCACATGTGGTGCATTGTTGTCACTAGTCAAGTCAGTCAGTCATCAGTCGGTCAGTCGTTCAGTCGGTGGGTGGGTGGGTGGGTGGGTCAGTGAGGCGTGTGACAAGCCTTGACAACCTGTCAGCTTGACAGCTTGACAGCTAGACAGCTTGACAAGTGAGTGACACTCTCACATGTGGTGCATTGTTGTCACTAGTCAGTCAGTCAGTCAGTCGGTCAGTCGGTCAGTCGTTCAGTCGGTGGGTGGGTGGGTGGGTGGGTGGTCAGTGAGGCGTGTGACAAGCCTTGACAACCTGTCAGCTTGACAGCTTGACAGCTAGACAGCTTGACAAGTGAGTGACACTCTCACATGTGGTGCATTGTTGTCACTAGTCAAGTCAGTCAGTCAGTCAGTCGGTCAGTCGTTCAGTCGTTCAGTCGTTCAGTCGGTGTTTGGGTGGGTTGGAGGGTGGGTCAGTGAGGCGTGTGACAAGCCTTGACAACCTGTCAGCTTGACAGCTTGACAGCTAGACAGCTTGACAAGTGAGTGACACTCTCACATGTGGTGCATTGTTGTCACTTGTCAAGTCAGTCAGTCGGTCAGTCGGTCAATCGTTTGTCGGTTAGTCAGTCGGTGCTTCAGTGAGGCGTGTGACAAGCCTTGACAACCTGTCAGCTTGACAGCTTGACAGCTAGACAGCTTGACAAGTGAGTGACACTCTCACATGTGGTGCATTGTTGTCACTAGTCAAGTCAGTCAGTCAGTCAGTCGGTCAGTCTGTCAGTCGTTCAGTCGGTGGGTGGGTGGGAGGATGGGTCAGTGAGGCGTGTGACAAGCCTGACAACCTGTCAGCTTGACAGCCTGACAGCTAGACAGCTTGACACAGCTTGACAGCTAGACAGCTTGACAAGTGAGTGACACTCTCATGTGGTGCATTGTTGTCACTAGTCAAGTCAGTCAGTCAGTCAGTGGTCAGTCGTCAGTTGTTCAGTCGGTGGGTGGGTGGGTGGGTGGGTCAGTGAGGCGTGTGACAAGCCTTGACAACCTGTCAGCTTGACAGCTTGACAGCTAGACAGCTTGACAAGTGAGTGACACTCTCACATGTGGTGCATTGTTGTCACTAGTCAAGTCAGTCAGTCAGTCAGCCGGTCAGTCGTTCAGTCGGTGGGTGGGTGGGTGGGTGGGTCAGTGAGGCGTGTGACAAGCCTTGACAACCTGTCAGCTTGACAGCTTGACAGCTAGACAGCTTGACAAGTGAGTGACACTCTCACATGTGGTGCATTGTTGTCACTGTCAAGTCAGTCAGTCAGTCAGTCAGTCGGTCAGTCGTTCGTCGGTGGGTGGGTGGGTTCAGTGAGGCGTGTGACAAGCCTTGACAACCTGTCAGCTTGACAGCTTGACAGCTAGACAGCTTGACAAGTGAGTGACACTCTCACATGTGGTGCATTGTTGTCACTAGTCAAGTCAGTCAGTCAGTCAGTCGGTCAGTCGGTCAGTCGTTCAGTCGGTGGGTGGGTGGGTGGGAGGGTGGGTCAGTGAGGCGTGTGACAAGCCTTGACAACCTGTCAGCTTGACAGCTTGACAGCTAGACAGCTTGACAAGTGAGTGACACTCTCACATGTGGTGCATTGTTGTCACTGTCAAGTCAGTCAGTCAGTCAGTCGGTCATTCGTTCAGTCGGTGGGTGGGTGGGTGTGTGGGTGGGTCAGTGAGGCGTGTGACAAGCCTTGACAACCTGTCAGCTTGACAGCTTGACAGCTAGACAGCTTGACAAGTGAGTGACACTCTCACATGTGGTGCATTGTTGTCACTAGTCAAGTCAGTCAGTCAGTCAGTCGGTCAGTCGGTCAGTCGTTCAGTCGGTCGGTGGGTGGGTGGGTGGGTGGGTGGGAGGGTGGGTCAGTGAGGCGTGTGACAAGCCTTGACAACCTGTCAGCTTGACAGCTTGACAGCTAGACAGCTTGACAAGTGAGTGACACTCTCACATGTGGTGCATTGTTGTCACTGTCAAGTCAGTCAGTCAGTCAGTCGGTCATCGTTAGTCGGTTAGTCAGTCGGTGTTCAGTGAGGCGTGTGACAAGCCTTGACAACCTGTCAGCTTGACAGCTTGACAGCTAGACAGCTTGACAAGTGAGTGACACTCTCACATGTGGTGCATTGTTGTCACTAGTCAAGTCAGTCAGTCAGTCAGTCGGTCAGTCGTTCAGTCGTTCAGTCGGTGGGTGGGTGGGTGGGTGGGTCAGTGAGGCGTGTGACAAGCCTTGACAACCTGTCAGCTTGACAGCTTGACAGCTAGACAGCTTGACAAGTGAGTGACACTCTCACATGTGGTGCATTGTTGTCACTAGTCAAGTCAGCCAGCCAGTCAGCCGGTAAGTCGGTCAGTCGTTCAGTCGGTGGGTGGGTGGGTGGGTGGGAGGGTGGGTCAGTGAGGCGTGTGACAAGCCTTGACAACCTGTCAGCTTGACAGCTTGACAGCTAGACAGCTTGACAAGTGAGTGACACTCTCACATGTGGTGCATTGTTGTCACTAGTCAAGTCAGTCAGTCAGTCAGTCGGTCATTCGTTCAGTCGGTGGGTGGGTGGGTGGGTGTGTGGGTGGGTCAGTGAGGCGTGTGACAAGCCTTGACAACCTGTCAGCTTGACAGCTTGACAGCTAGACAGCTTGACAAGTGAGTGACACTCTCACATGTGGTGCATTGTTGTCACTAGTCAAGTCAGCCAGCCAGTCAGTCGGTCAGTCGGTCAGTCGTTCAGTCGGTGGGTGGGTGGGTGGGGGATGGGTCAGTGAGGCGTGTGACAAGCCTTGACAACCTGTCAGCTTGACAGCTTGACAGCTAGACAGCTTGACAAGTGAGTGACACTCTCACATGTGGTGCATTGTTGTCACTAGTCAAGTCAGTCAGTCACTCAGTCGGTCAGTCGTTCAGTCGGTGGGTGGGTGGGTGGGTGGGTCAGTGAGGCGTGTGACAAGCCTTGACAACCTGTCAGCTTGACAGCTTGACAGCTAGACAGCTTGACAAGTGAGTGACACTCTCACATGTGGTGCATTGTTGTCACTAGTCAAGTCAGTCAGTCAGTCAGTCGGTCAGTCGGTCAGTCGTTCAGTCGGTCGGTGGGTGGGTGGGTGGTGGGTGGGAGGGTGGGTCAGTGAGGCGTGTGACAAGCCTTGACAACCTGTCAGCTTGACAGCTTGACAGCTAGCCAGCTTGACAAGTGAGTGACACTCTCACATGTGGTGCATTGTTGTCACTGTCAAGTCAGTCAGTCGGTCAGTCGGTCAATCGTTAGTCGGTTAGTCAGTCGGTGCTTCAGTGAGGCGTGTGACAAGCCTTGACAACCTGTCAGCTTGACAGCTTGACAGCTAGACAGCTTGAGAAGTGAGTGACACTCTCACATGTGGTGCATTGTTGTCACTAGTCAAGTCAGTCAGTCAGTCAGTCGGTCAGTCGTTCAGTCGTTCAGTCGGTGGGTGGGTGGGTGGGTGGGTCAGTGAGGCGTGTGACAAGCCTTGACAACCTGTCAGCTTGACAGCTTGACAGCTAGACAGCTTGACAAGTGAGTGACACTCTCACATGTGGTGCATTGTTGTCACTAGTCAAGTCAGCCAGTCAGTCAGCCGGTAAGTCGGTCAGTCGTTCAGTCGGTGGGTGGGTGGGGGGAGGGTGGGTCAGTGAGGCGTGTGACAAGCCTTGACAACCTGTCAGCTTGACAGCTTGACAGCTAGACAGCTTGACAAGTGAGTGACACTCTCACATGTGGTGCATTGTTGTCACTAGTCAATTCAGTCAGTCAGTCAGTCGGTCATTCGTTCAGTCGGTGGGTGGGTGGGTGGGTGTGTGGGTGGTCAGTGAGGCGTGTGACAAGCCTTGACAACCTGTCAGCTTGACAGCTTGACAGCTAGACAGCTTGACAAGTGAGTGACACTCTCACATGTGGTGCATTGTTGTCACTAGTCAAGTCAGTCAGTCAGTCAGTCGGTCAGTCGGTCAGTCGTTCAGTCGGTGGGTGGGTGGGTGGGAGGGTGGGTCAGTGAGGCGTGTGACAAGCCTTGACAACCTGTCAGCTTGACAGCTTGACAGCTAGACAGCTTGACAAGTGAGTGACACTCTCACATGTGGTGCATTGTTGTCACTGTCAAGTCAGTCAGTCGGTCAGTCGGTCAATCGTTTAGTCGGTTAGTCAGTCCGTGTTCAGTGAGGCGTGTGACAAGCCTTGACAACCTGTCAGCTTGACAGCTTGACAGCTAGACAGCTTGAGAAGTGAGTGACACTCTCACATGTGGTGCATTGTTGTCACTAGTCAAGTCAGTCAGTCAGTCAGTCGGTCAGTCGTTCAGTCGTTCAGTCGGTGGGTGGGTGGGTGGGTGGGTCAGTGAGGCGTGTGACAAGCCTTGACAACCTGTCAGCTTGACAGCTTGACAGCTAGACAGCTTGACAAGTGAGTGA
The DNA here is from genome assembly GCA_001923025.3 of Taenia multiceps. Lineage (NCBI taxonomy): Eukaryota > Metazoa > Platyhelminthes > Cestoda > Cyclophyllidea > Taeniidae > Taenia > Taenia multiceps. The sequence continues at coordinate 63,850,384 of CM010311.1, read as the reverse complement.
CACTCTCACATGTGGTGCATTGTTGTCACTTGTCAATTCAGTCAGTCAGTCAGTCGGTCATTCGTTCATTCGGTGGGTGGGTGGGTGGGTGGGTGGGTGGTGGGTCAGTGAGGCGTGTGACAAGCCTTGACAACCTGTCAGCTTGACAGCTTGACAGCTAGACAGCTTGACAAGTGAGTGACACTCTCACATATGGTGCATTGTTGTCACTACTCAAGTCAGTCAGTCAGTCAGTCGGTCAGTCGGTCAGTCGTTCAGTCGGTGGGTGGGTGGGTGGGAGGGTGGGTCAGTGAGGCGTGTGACAAGCCTTGACAACCTGTCAGCTTGACAGCTTGACAAGTGAGTGACTCTCTCACATGTGGTGCATTGTTGTCACTTGTCAAGTCAGTCAGTCGGTCAGTCGGTCAATCGTTTAGTCGGTTAGTCAGTCGGTGCTTCAGTGAGGCGTGTGACAAGCCTTGACAACCTGCCAGCTTGACAGCTTGACAGCTAGACAGCTTGACAAGTGAGTGACACTCTCACATGTGGTGCATTGTTGTCACTAGTCAAGTCAGTCAGTCAGTCAGTCAGTCGGTCAGTCGTTCAGTCGGTGGGTGGGTGGGTGTGTGGGTGGGTCAGTGAGGCGTGTGACAAGCCTTGACAACCTGTCAGCTTGACAGCTTGACAGCTAGACAGCTTGACAAGTGAGTGACACTCTCACATGTGGTGCATTGTTGTCACTAGTCAAGTCAGCCAGCCAGTCAGCCGGTCAGTCGGTCACTCGTTCAGTCGGTGGTGGGTGGGTGGGAGGGTGGGTCAGTGAGGCGTGTGACAAGCCTTGACAACCTGTCAGCTTGACAGCTTGACAGCTAGACAGCTTGACAAGTGAGTGACACTCTCACATGTGGTGCATTGTTGTCACTAGTCAATTCAGTCAGTCAGTCAGTCGGTCATTCGTTCAGTCGGTGGGTGGGTGGGTGGGTGTGGGTGGGTCAGTGAGGCGTGTGACAAGCCTTGACAACCTGTCAGCTTGACAGCTTGACAGCTAGACAGCTTGACAAGTGAGTGACACTCTCACATGTGGTGCATTGTTGTCACTAGTCAAGTCAGCCAGCCAGTCAGCCGGTAAGTCGGTCAGTCGTTCAGTCGGTGGGTGGGTGGGTGGGAGGGTGGGTCAGTGAGGCGTGTGACAAGCCTTGACAACCTGTCAGCTTGACAGCTTGACAGCTAGCCAGCTTGACAAGTGAGTGACACTCTCACATGTGGTGCATTGTTGTCACTTGTCAAGTCAGTCAGTCGGTCAGTCGGTCAATCGTTTAGTCGGTTAGTCAGTCGGTGCTTCAGTGAGGCGTGTGACAAGCCTTGACAACCTGTCAGCTTGACAGCTTGACAGCTAGACAGCTTGACAAGTGAGTGACACTCTCACATGTGGTGCATTGTTGTCACTAGTCAAGTCAGTCAGTCAGTCAGTCAGTCGGTCAGTCGTTCAGTCGGTGGGTGGGTGGGTGTGTGGGTGGGTCAGTGAGGCGTGTGACAAGCCTTGACAACCTGTCAGCTTGACAGCTTGACAGCTAGACAGCTTGAGAAGTGAGTGACACTCTCACATGTGGTGCATTGTTGTCACTAGTCAAGTCAGTCAGTCAGTCAGTCGGTCAGTCGTTCAGTCGTTCAGTCGGTGGGTGGGTGGGTGGGTGGGTGGGTGGGTCAGTGAGGCGTGTGACAAGCCTTGACAACCTGTCAGCTTGACAGCTTGACAGCTAGACAGCTTGACAAGTGAGTGACACTCTCACATGTGGTGCATTGTTGTCACTTGTCAATTCAGTCAGTCAGTCAGTCGGTCATTCGTTCAGTCGGTGGGTGGGTGGGTGGGTGGGTGGGTGGGTCAGTGAGGCGTGTGACAAGCCTTGACAACCTGTCAGCTTGACAGCTTGACAGCTAGACAGCTTGACAAGTGAGTGACACTCTCACATATGGTGCATTGTTGTCACTACTCAAGTCAGTCAGTCAGTCAGTCGGTCAGTCGGTCAGTCGTTCAGTCGGTGGGTGGGTGGGTGGGAGGGTGGGTCAGTGAGGCGTGTGACAAGCCTTGACAACCTGTCAGCTTGACAGCTTGACAAGTGAGTGACTCTCTCACATGTGGTGCATTGTTGTCACTAGTCAAGTCAGTCAGTCAGTCAGTCAGTCGGTCAGTCGTTCAGTCGTTCAGTCGGTGGGTGGGTGGGTGGGAGGGTGGGTCAGTGAGGCGTGTGACAAGCCTTGACAACCTGTCAGCTTGACAGCTTGACAGCTAGCCAGCTTGAGAAGTGAGTGACACTCTCACATGTGGTGCATTGTTGTCACTTGTCAAGTCAGTCAGTCGGTCAGTCGGTCAATCGTTTAGTCGGTTAGTCAGTCGGTGCTTCAGTGAGGCGTGTGACAAGCCTTGACAACCTGTCAGCTTGACAGCTTGACAGCTAGACAGCTTGAGAAGTGAGTGACACTCTCACATGTGGTGCATTGTTGTCACTAGTCAAGTCAGTCAGTCAGTCACTCGGTCAGTCGTTCAGTCGTTCAGTCGGTGGGTGGGTGGGTGGGTGGGTCAGTGAGGCGTGTGACAAGCCTTGACAACCTGTCAGCTTGACAGCTTGACAGCTAGACAGCTTGACAAGTGAGTGACACTCTCACATGTGGTGCATTGTTGTCACTAGTCAAGTCAGCCAGCCAGTCAGCCGGTAAGTCGGTCAGTCGTTCAGTCGGTGGGTGGGTGGGTGGGAGGGTGGGTCAGTGAGGCGTGTGACAAGCCTTGACAACCTGTCAGCTTGACAGCTTGACAGCTAGACAGCTTGACAAGTGAGTGACACTCTCACATGTGGTGCATTGTTGTCACTAGTCAATTCAGTCAGTCAGTCAGTCGGTCATTCGTTCAGTCGGTGGGTGGGTGGGTGGGTGTGTGGGTGGGTCAGTGAGGCGTGTGACAAGCCTTGACAACCTGTCAGCTTGACAGCTTGACAGCTAGACAGCTTGACAAGTGAGTGACACTCTCACATGTGGTGCATTGTTGTCACTTGTCAAGTCAGTCAGTCGGTCAGTCGGTCAATCGTTTAGTCGGTTAGTCAGTCGGTGCTTCAGTGAGGCGTGTGACAAGCCTTGACAACCTGTCAGCTTGACAGCTTGACAGCTAGACAGCTTGACAAGTGAGTGACACTCTCACATGTGGTGCATTGTTGTCACTAGTCAAGTCAGTCAGTCAGTCAGTCAGTCAGTCAGTCGGTCAGTCGTTCAGTCGGTGGGTGGGTGGGTGTGTGGGTGGGTCAGTGAGGCGTGTGACAAGCCTTGACAACCTGTCAGCTTGACAGCTTGACAGCTAGACAGCTTGACAAGTGAGTGACACTCTCACATGTGGTGCATTGTTGTCACTAGTCAAGTCAGTCAGTCAGTCAGTCAGTCGGTCATTCGTTCCGTCGGTGGGTGGGTGGGTTAGTGAGGCGTGTGACAAGCCTTGACAACCTGTCAGCTTGACAGCTTGACAGCTAGACAGCTTGACAAGTGAGTGACACTCTCACATGTGGTGCATTGTTGTCACTAGTCAAGTCAGTCAGTCAGTCAGTCGGTCAGTCGTTCAGTCGTTCAGTCGGTGGGTGGGTGGGTGGGTCAGTGAGGCGTGTGACAAGGCTTGACAACCTGTCAGCTTGACAGCTTGACAGCTAGACAGCTTGACAAGTGAGTGACACTCTCACATGTGGTGCATTGCTGTCACTAGTCAAGTCAGTCACTCAGTCAGTCAGTCGGTCAGTCGTTCAGTAGGTGTGTGGGTGGGTGTGAGGGTGGGTCAGTGAGGCGTGTGACAAGCCTTGACAACCTGTCAGCTTGACAGCTTGACAGCTAGACAGCTTGACAAGTGAGTGACACTCTCACATGTGGTGCATTGTTGTCACTACTCAAGTCAGTCAGTCAGTCAGTCGGTCAGTCGGTCAGTCGTTCAGTCGGTGGGTGGGTGGGTGGGAGGGTGGGTCAGTGAGGCGTGTGACAAGCCTTGACAACCTGTCAGCTTGACAGCTTGACAAGTGAGTGACTCTCTCACATGTGGTGCATTGTTGTCACTAGTCAAGTCAGTCAGTCAGTCAGTCGGTCAGTCGGTCAGTCGTTCAGTCGGTGGGTGGGTGGGTGGGTCAGTGAGGCGTGTGACAAGCCTTGACAACCTCTCAGCTTCTCACCTTGACAGCTTAATATCTTGATAGCTTGACAGCCTGACAAGTGAGTGAAACTCTGGCATGTGGTGCACTTTTATCACTTTTCATGTCGGTCCGTCGTCTGACAATTCTTAAAAACCTGTCACCCAGTGGCACTTTCCAACTTGCTTTCTCATGTGTCGTCTGGCGTGACATTTTGTCAGTGACATATCATTGACAATCTGACATTCATTGCATTTTTTTTGACCTTTCACTTGTCATTTGTCCAATTTTGGCCTATTGCACTTAGCAACGTGCCTTCTCGTATGATATCTAACATGTGACAGCTGGACAATTCTCACTCTCTTCTGCTCTCCTATAGGGTGTAGCATAAGCCAGTCATCCTACTAGATATCTCTTTTTTACACTAGCATATCAGTGACACTTTTGCCTTCATGTAATTCTTTTCTACATTCTTCCATTCTCTCAATTACTTCTACTCTCCTTGGAGTGTTTCTTCAACCAATCATCCGGTCAAGCGTCTTTTTTTCACACTGACATGTCAAAGAAACACTTGCCTGCATGTCGTTCTTTGCCACATTCTTCTGTGAAGAGATCTCGACAAGAGCCCAAATCAAAATAAACGGCATTTATCGAGCGGCCGGTTGCCTTTAGTCAAATCCAGTTCATGACGAATGTAATTAGCTGAAAGATCATCGAGCCCGAAATTCAGGGAAAGTTCTCCAATGCATATAAGCGGTAAGTGTAAGCCATTTTCATGTTAAAAGCAGGAAAAAAAGTTGCCCAGGTTTCGCATGGTCAAGCAATTTTCGACATCATTCAGTATCAGAAGATGCCTTCTCATGGAACACTATATCGGATCGAATGCCAAAAGGGGAGTAAAACAAAGCTTCAGAAACCCTTTTACTCATGAGGATTTCTGTCCCTTTAAGAAATCAACGTTTCTTGATCGAACAAAGACACCAGTACGTTCTTCCTCCAAATCAGGTTTGCTAGCTATCGTCCACGGTGCAGTTATTCCACTATGAATGAAAACGTTCCAATGTAACGAATAGAAGAACTGAGAGGTTCAAGATGCTGTGATTGAGGAGTTCATGCATTCTAATACAATGGCAAAATACATGCACATACATATGTTTCTATGAAATTTTTCCAAATTCTCCCATAAATTCTTGCCAAGTCGAGGCATAGACATGAACCCAAAAGTTAATGTAGATGCTAAACACTCACGTTTGAACGAGAAGAACAAAAAAACAAGGGCATAGATACTATTCAAGCAGACTATTTGCTCCGCGCTATCGGTCTTGATGCACAACTAAATGTATTAATTGGGGTGTTTATATGCGCTTTGTAGGTGAGAGGCGGGAGCGTAATATCCACGTGGTCGCGGACGAGCTCGCATCTTCCCCTCCAGAGCCGGCGACTCAACACCAGTAGATTTGGACTGTTTTCCCTGCCTTTTTCCTAAATAAAGTGATGCTAAGAAGAACTCGGTCTCCTTGTAGCAAGGTGGAAAGGAAGAAAGAGGAGGAACGGGGAAATCCCGCTACATAAAAGTCCTCAATTTCAGATAAAGAATGCTTCCAAATACCATGTTTAAACGCTACAAAATTGATTTTTTGTGGCAGGCAATCTTAAAAGTGTTGTTAGGCAAGAATGGATATTTGTTCCAAAGGTTTGTTTGCATTTATGCATTATAAATAATAATATGCTGGGTATTTGTAGAGCATCTGTCACGGTGAAGGCCATAACAAATAGTGTATTTTGGCTTTTGCGTTGTAATTTAAAGCTGCACTATCATTACAAATCAATAGAAATTGGAAATTATTTACTTAAAATATATGCAACGCTTTGTTGTTTGTTTGACTCCCGGTTTCGATTACTAGACCTTGAGCGCCGCATTCTTTTTCGTCTGGGTAGTGCCGGATTCTTCCGTTCGTTGGGTATGCGTACGTTGTGCTCGAGATTTATGTCTTTTTCTCTTCAAGGAGGTCTCGGGACACTGCCGTGGTGGTAGCTGAAGGCAAATCAGACTCTAAGGGACTTCCGTTCTGATTTCTACTGCTGAGCTGGAAAAGGTACATATGCTGCGAACGAGAGAATCGCTGATGATCCATAACAGGAGGGCCGAGAATGACGCCTGCCTTCTAAAACTACTCTAGTCACGCGCCCGGGAAAAATTCGTTACGGAACCGTGCTAAATCCCGTGCTTCCTTCCATAAATCTGCTTCTGGGCTGGTGTTCCAACGTCTAGTTGTGAGTGCGCGTGATGGCCACCATAAACCCTCGTCTCTGAATCCAGTTCCTCAATCAAACGAAACCTCAGGCGCAGTGGAATCGCCACGGGATCGACGACGTTGCGGTCAAGCATCTCCTCAGTTGCTTGGAAATCTGATGGCTGGCTCGTGGGTGGTTTCTTTCAACACTAATTGCGTTGTGATGGCTGATGAGGGAGATTGACCAGGGAGGGCGCTGGGAACGACGTCCGAAAGAAGGGGAACTATGCAATGCTTTGTTTGTTTGGCCCCTTGTTTGGGTTACGGTTAGTTGGTTTACTGTATTGTCTTCTCCGGGTGGGCTAGCTTTTGGACCATGTCAGCAGCTCCAGTTCTTCCTGTTCTCAAAACCTATGTATTCTGCTTGAGTATCGCCTTCATTGCTTTTTAGGGAAGTATCAGGGCGCTACACATGTGTGTATGTGATCACTTCACCCTCAATGCGATTGCGATGCGTGAGCTGGTTTTAGTAGATGGTTGCATGGTGGTTCCGTCAGTAGCTCTTTCGGGCGGGCGGCTCTCGGGTCGCGCTGGCGGTTTCAATCCCTTTTGTATGTTGACAATACAGAATCTGCCTGAGCAATGTCCTCTTTCGCTTCAAGGGTTTTTTCGGGACTTGACATCGGTGAAGACGGGATGCGAACCCGGTCTCTAAGAGTGTCTAGCCCAATTTCTGATGCTGGGTCGTAAGCCTTGGTGTGGCAGGGGAAGGGCACATGCTGCGAGTCCCAAACCACCCAAAGGGCTTTGCACTGTTTGTGGGAAGGCACTAGTTATGCAAACTTCCGCAGCCATAAATTGCATCCACAGAACTTAGTGGAGCCTCGTTACCTGGCCAGGATCGCTTTTAGGGTCGCGTCCCTACGACCAGTGGGGAATATGTCTGTTGACCGTTTTCACTCGAGCTTTCGGGAGGGGTAACTCACCTTGTGATGAGATATTTTCTCGAGCTCATAAGAATTTGGTGGTCGAGGTGATTATAATAGCCAAGGAGAGTGTTGGCCAAGGATACCACCGTTTGTGACGCTCAAGGAGGGTGAGGCTATGGGGTGGGCTAGTTATTTACTCTAGGCATTGCAGCAAGCCAGTCGTCCTCCTGCGGGCCGGGTTGCATTTTCGACCGTGTCAGTAGTCCTAGTCGCTAATCCATGTTCCGGCCAAATATTGCTCTTTTTTTCCGGCACCGGGACAGTGCTCAATGTCTACTACGCATTCAAGGTACTTCTGGATAGTTTTTGACTATAGATTCTTCAAATCTCGCAAAAGGTTTGGGGCTTCATTCGGCAGTAGCGCTTCATGTTGTCATATTAGTCAAAGTTCTCGAGGAGAGATGTCCGCAAGAGTCGCCTCTGCACAGGTCCTCCTATCGTCTCAAGCGACTTGACAGCTCGCTTCTGGTGGATTTTCCTGTCCCGTTGATTTTGGGACGTTGGAGAGAATTGCGAGCAGTTTGACCCAAACACCAATGTGTAACGACGCACATCACCGATCGGAGGTGTTCCACACAGTGAACAAGTGCCATCCCATTGTACTGTTTGATCAACATCGAGATCACCATGATTCCTCTCCTGTTCACACATCCGTAGAGACGAAAACGGGAAGCGAGGCAGGCATCCACGTATCAAATATTTCCTCTCCTTCTCCTATTCCTTCTCATAGTCATCCCTCCTTTCCCCCCATCATTAAGTCAAACGTATGGCGCAACGAGCCAGGCGAAATAAACTTATTCCATCCAACCACGGACATTACACCAAATGTTATGCGAATAAATAGTGGCATTCATAGGGTATCTGAGGCCATCACTATTGATCCGTGCAAGATACACCAACCAAGAGGCCTTCTTCAGCCGACCATAGCAATCCATCACTTTGTCACCTCGATGGGTGAGGTAAATGTCTCATGATCATGACCGCGTAAATGTATCTGCACTTCCCTTCATGTCAATCTCAATACCGTGCAACAGCACTCTACCTTATTGAGAGGACGCGATCCGACTCTTAGCTCCTGCTCACAATCACACCCTTATGCGCCTACACTATTCTATTGCTTAGTACCATAATTTACCCTTCGGAAGTGGTTCTACTTTATTCATACTGCATGGCTCAATACCAGATGCTCTCCCATCAGTCAAGTCCGCTGAAGCTTCACGTGTCAGATGCTGGCTGGATCGAGTGCCAAAAAAGAACGAGGAGGACAGGGACCCAAAAAACTCTTCTACCCACAAAACCTTCCCCCCCTTTGAGAAACTAAGGTTCTTTAATTAACTAAAGACACTGGTGTATTTTTCCTCTCAAAGTAGGCTCTCTTGCTTCCGTCCATAGTGCAGCCATTCTATTACGAAAGAAGACATTCAAAACTAAATAAGGTAAGAACTGAGTGGTACAGGCTGCTGTGATTGAAGAGTTTACGTATTCAGGTACAATGGCGTAATGTATGAATAAATACCTAGAATTCAGTTACAAACAATAGGCATATTATCATACACTACCTCTGAAAGGCAATCGACGATTAAGCGGTTTGTTAGCAAACAAAAGCTGTAAGTAACCTCAAATGGCGCCGCATACTTAGCTGAAGCAGGTCATCATCTAAGCACAGAAATGCAAGATCGTAAAATACAAATGAGGAGCGAGCAGTAAGACAAGGTACAAGAGGGTACGACACACGTAACAAGAGGCCGATAAGTTGACCTTTTCGCCAACAGTATCTTCGTGCCTTCCCTTTTCGCATGTCTATATGCAAGACACTAGGCCGACGTCATAAACGAATACGACAGGACTTGCTTCTGTACACCTGATTTCAGCAGTGCATAGAAGCCAGATTCTACTCCATATAACTATTAATCAACCAACTACAAAGACTCAGAACCTCAAGCAAAGCGATCTAATTCAGCACCAACCTTCATCTGCTTCAGAAATCCCTTCGCATTCTCGGCTAGATTCTCTTATCTTTATTCCTTTCTTCCTTTAAAATCCACATGTGTGGTCGACTCTATGGACAGTTTATGCCCCATTCTTTCCATACGTTCACCAACAGCCTTTACACAACATACAATACCCTTCTGATAGAACTCCTCGCTATTGAATTGACGGTGCGGGCATTTAGACAGATTCATTCAGAGCCTCCTTATTTTTTCGAAGTCCATAATGTTCTACCAGGTCCTCCCCAATTTTTTGCCAGGTCAAAGAACAAACATAAGCCTAAAAACACATAAAAAATTGAAGACCTGCATTAAAACGAGTTAGAACACACAAACGTTTGCACGCCAAGCATTCATGATAGTCATTGAGTTAGCGCGGCCGGTCTCCCATATTCTTCTGCAGCGCCGCAAAACGACCTCACATTCCATCTTAGAACCCAGTTAAATGCGCTTAATCTCAGAACTCACTACGTTAAGGACAAGCTTATTGCTTGGGGGAGTTCTTTATGAAGCATGCTTCTTTCGACGTGATGACAAGAAATGAACATTAATTCGGCAGGACAAAAGATGTTTTAGCATATCACTAAGAAAAAACTTTAAATAACAAAGAAATTAAAAATATTTTGAGAAACAAATACCGCTTTTATTGTCAGAATACCTTTTCATTTGATACCTGATATAATTAATTCGGATATGGGCAAAGAAAAAATAAGGATAAGAGCATAATCAAAATTTCTTGAAGAAAAAAAATGACATTGAGATGTAAACAGTGGGAAGAAACAGATCGTAAATTTTCTGGTTGCAGTGACACTTAGTTAAAAGAATTCGGATCACAGAAAAGGAGAACTTAAACAACAATAGCACAGTACGTTTTTTAGCTCGCTTAACTCTTGGTTTCAGAGAGCAGCCACTTGGCTTGACCATTACACTCGCCCCCAGTGGGCTGGCCTCTGAGCCACGCCAGTAGCCCCAAACTTTTCTGTACGCCGAACATGTATACTCTGCCCGAGAACAATGTCTTCATTCTTCTCCAGAGAAGTCTTGGGGAGCCGTAGTAGAATAAAGAATGTTTCCGCATTCTAAAAAAAGTATTCATCCATGGAATTCATTTGTTAAATTAATGTGTCATCCAGCGATCTGTTTCTTTTCGCTCCACACTTCCCAGTTGCATTATTCCTTTTGCCCTTTTTTAGTCTAACGTCTTGCACTGGTAGAATTGCAGCATATTAAATAACAAAACCTTTGAATTTACGAAATAAAAGAAGCAAAACGGTTGTAATACTTTGTTTGTTCGAACTACCGGTTTAGGTCACTTGGGTGGCCATCTTGTTCTAGCCGGTTGGTCGGCCTCCGGGCCGTGCCAACAGCCCCCAAGTCCTCTGTTCCCGGAATATATATATTCTGCCCTAGTACTGCGCCTCCTTTTACCTTAAGGGGAGCCTCGGGACGCTACAACGGCAATGTGTGTTCCCTCCAGAGATTTCTACTTATGCATATAGTTGTAAATTTGTTAAAATTAATGCCAACTCTCAGGAAAAACAGTGAAGAAACGTTAAAATTTGGCCCGACTCACGAACTGCATTCAATAAATTACTTAAACAGTAGCGACCGATGCTCTGAATCTGAGAAAAGATAAGATGTGTTTTACTCAATGAATTTCAATGAATAATTTGCCAAAGCTTCAATAAGAGCATATTAGAATTGCGTAACTAGTAGCAAAGGATGGCAACTTTTTCAGTTAAGCAGATCATATCAAATGAATTGCTAGCACCAGCAAATGGGTAAGCTGGGAATGGGTAAAACTGGTAATTTGAAGAGCGAATTTTAGAGCCCCAAAAAGGTGGTAAAAATGGTAGATTCTGCTTAGTTTAAGAGACTACGGCAAAATATTGCAAGGAATAATACCCTAATCTCAACTTTGCGAACAAAATTAGGCTAATCGCTTAGCTGCGTACATTCCAATAAATCACATCAAACATAAAAGTGAAATTTTTATAGGTAGGATTCAAAGCCGCTACCTATTATGCAACGTGAAACAATTACAGATTTAATATAGCTTTTAGAAGAGATGAGGGAACAAAACACTAACCTCGTGCTCGAGGGGTGGATCGATCCCCTGGCGCTAACAGAGGCCATCCCACATCCCATTATTAATACGCTGTCGGCCTCTTGTTTTGTCCAAGGTAATGAATATGTTTTAGAACAATCAATCTTTGCGTGCTAGTGGTGTTCGCCGGTAGGAGTGAAACAACTAAGTTCCTACACCCAGTTTTACGAATTGCTCAGATATTATTGCAGTAATTAATTATTGAATCCCAAGGTGTACGAGGTAGAAACGGCAAGTCAGCACGTTGATGCACTTTAGTAAATTACATTAACTACGTCGCTTAAAGCGCAAAGCTTACTGTAATACTTTGTTTGTTCGAACTACCGGTTTAGGTCACTTGGGTGGCCATCTTGTTCTAGCCGGTTGGTCGGCCTCCGGGCCGTGCCAACAGCCCCCAAGTCCTCTGTTCCCGGAATATATATATTCTGCCCTAGTACTGCGCCTCCTTTTACCTTAAGGGGAGCCTCGGGACGCTACACTTACATTTTTTGTGTTGGAAAATCAGCAGTAGTTAAGCTAAATGCATTAAATACATGGCTTCAACGCCAATGCAGATATCACTGGTCGTAAGTTTCTGTACCATTTAGAGACCTCTCCAAAGTCAAGAAAGCCATTGTAATACTTTTGTTTGTCTGAACTGCCGGTTTCGGTCACTTGGGTGGCCATATTGTGCTGAGCCGGTTGGTCGGCCTTTGGGCTGTGCCAACAGCCCCCCAAGCCCTCTGTTCCCAGAATACATGTATTTCATCCCCAGTACTATGCCTTCTTTTACCTTAAAGGGAATCTCGGGACGCTGCAGCCATTATACTCGGAAAGTGCTTATAAGTACATTAAACTAAAGGAAAATTCGACAATTTAAGGAAAATTTTGTTTATCTAAACAAACCCGTATTAACTTATTACATATTGCAACACACAATTTTTTGTATGTCACAAATAATTGTATTCAGGATTCGTTATAAAGTTTTAAAGGTAAAGTTAAATTAAAAGGACCACTTTTGGGTCTGTTTAATTTTACACATTTAACCTTGATGATTAAGTGGCATGCTCAGTCGGTGTTCATTTATGGCTCTGGATGGTTCTGGCACTGTACTGTTAGTTGGGCTGTGTATTTTTGCACTTTGTCGTACCTTAGACTGATTATGAGCAGTATCCCACCCAAAAGAAGGGTTTCTGAAACCCTTTATTCCGTCGAAGCAGCCAAGTAAGCACAAGTCTTCCGTCAATTTTGACACATTTTGAAATTGGCATAGTTGGCTTCTAAAGTATTCTTTATGTGTTTTTTAATGTTAAGATGCAGATGAAGGTGTTTCTACAAATTCCACGAATCGCGTTTCGATGTGTTTGAAGCTAAGCTATTCTGTATTCCGTTTCTTTCGTTTTAGTTCTCGTCTTACTTTTTTTCCTAACAAACTTTATTTTTATAACTCAGGCAATTTCGTGTTTCCCGTTTTCTTAGAAAATCGGCTCCGCTGCAAGGTCAATGTCTTGATGGAGGTACGTTTACTTCATCCCTTCATTCCCCCGTCCTTGATTTTTATATTTGCCGCTTTCTATTTACTACGTATTTTTAGTTTTTCTTGGCGGTGCTTGTAATCCAACTACGTGGCGAAAAGACATTGCCATACCCTTTTTGGAGGCCCACAGAATTCCTTACTTCAATCCAGTAGGTCTTTTTTACTTCCTCCTGGGGAATTTCCCCGTCTCTAAAATACATGACTCGATTTTTTTGCTTAAACTATCCTCTATCGTTGATCCGTCATGGGTGCCCCATACGTACCTTAAGATGCCACGCAACATCTTGATTTTCTCTGACAAGCATGCCTACCTCCTCTTGCTTTCCGCCTCTCGCTCTGCGCGTGCTTATGAGCGTGAGTGTGGGTGGGTGTAAATTTTCGAGAAACCTTAGTGCTCACCTTATCAGTCAGGCATGATTGCAACCACATATACTAGTCCAATCTGAATCAAGTGTTCTCCTTACTTTTTTAAAGTTTGTCCCAAGCTACTTAAACGATTTCAGGCATTCAGATGCAGGCATCGGTGTCAATTGCGTGGTATGGCAGCCTCCCTGTGCTCATTAAACTCTTGAATCACTAAAGGAAGATGGAGCTTTGGTTATTTAATCTCTGTTTGCTTGTGTTTTCTCTTGTCGATAGTCGCAATAACTGCTTTGGTTGTTTCCGTTGACACCGCTAAAATTAGTAACCCCCTTCTCCGCGTATTTCTGGCTATTAGCGGAGGGACTACTATCGCGTAGGCTGGTGGTAGTTGTACATTTTTAGTAGCTACAGCTGTAATGCACTAAGTCATTATGTGCATTTGTTTCGCCTTGGCTGCTGAACAGCAGTTTGATGAGTGGCGTCCGGAGCTGATAGCGCAAGAGGCGGCAGCGAAGGAGCATGCTAGCTACCTTCTCTTCGTCTTCCAGCCGCATCTAACGCGGGGTCTAGCCAGTCTGGTGGAAGTTGCCTATTTTGCTGCTCGTTCACATCCCCACAATTGCTCAAGCTTTTACCACCCCCCTCGGCTTCTCCTTGTTGTCCGACCCTCTCCATCGTCCAATCCAGTACTTCGTGGTCCCACCCGCTTCTACGTCGCTCCTGCGTGAGTTTCCTTGTTTCCCTTATCCACTATCATTTCTGACTTCTTCCTTCATTTTTCTTTCCTGCTCTTCCAGAGAGGCTGCAAGTATTAATGCGGCCTACCAGTGGTTGGAAGGTCTGCGATTTCCCCATGTGTGTTTCTTTGAGCGATTAGAAGACGCTCTCCTCCTCATTAAGACACTTTATCAATGTCATCAGGTGGGTTGCTTCCAGTCTCTCTCTATCCATCCTCTCATTTTATGGTCTATTTTCGCTTATTATTTGGTTTATTTTCAGAAGGTCGCCAGGGGTCTACAATCCGCCGCCCATCCAAACAGGTAAGTTGCAGCTGTTTACATACTGTGTCCGTTTCAAGTTTGTATGTGATTGGTGATTTTATCTCTTTCTCCTCTTATCTCGCTTTTAGGCAAAATATGAAGAGGGATCAAAAAGTGAGGTTTTTATTCATTACATCTCCAACTGAAAAGCCAACCATACAAGTAGGCCTACTCAAATGCACATGCTACTCCCACGCAGATGACTACTCACACACACACACAAAAAAAACGCTGTTGTGCGATTTTGCGTGTATGATCCTATTTTTGTGTGCATTTGGGCGCTGAACTGTGGAATTTCATCATTACTCAGCCTCATTAGCTCACAAACTCCCCAACTCATTGGAATACGCGCAAATACATGACTATGAGGCTCGTTGGCGTCAGCTTCATTATTGTCACTTGTGTCTCGGTATTTATGCCTCTGCGTTAAGTGCGATTTTATAAATTGTTTGAACGACTCCAAGAGAAGTTGAAAGGAATGGGGAGCTCAATCTCCCCATCAGTGGTTCTCATCTTCACTCCGAAATAAGCTAAAAATTCAATGCATATTTCCGTTCCTCCTTCATCATACCTGCCTTTTCCATTGAACGAGGAAACACTAAGTATTCCAAAGATGAATGGCTAGAATAGTGAGTAAACGGGAAATTATTTTCCGATAATCTTGGTACTGATTTTGTTAACAGCATGAACCAATTAAAGCCGCTATTGTCACTAGCCATGTCATGTGATGCGGTTTTACACTTGCATTGGAGTGATCACTGCCGCCTACCGTGATGCTTTCTCATGGAAGAGTAGGTGTTTTCAGCTGTTTTTCTGCATTCTTCTATTGCTTTTGTTTTCCTGCTTGTAGAAAAGTGCTAACCCAGATCCTTACGACAAAGCACAGACTATGGTAAGTTGTTAACTGGAAGATTATTCACCCTGTAAATTATTTACTTGTCCTTCATTCCAGACTGGTGAGAAGCTGCTTGCTGCCTACCAGTACTCCCCCTTCCACAGAGAGGTGACTGCCGACTTAGCAATTGATCTCTACTGTGGTGGCACGGTACCGAAGAGAGTAGAAAGTGCTTCTAAGGGGAAGAGAAAGGGCACCAACTCCACTGCAACTACGAGTTGGGTGTTGTGCCGTCAACACACTAAGCGTGATTTCGCTCTGAGCATGGCGGTGCAACGCCATTGTCCCCGCCTCTACTTCCACATCTCGCGGCAAGGTCTGTGGATTGTGGAGCAGATGGAAGCGGCCTTTGCTATTGGCAGCGGAAAGGAGGTGATCCTCTGCGTTGAATACCTCAACGATGAGGATAACGCTACTTCAACTGCAGCAGAGTCAGAGCGAGAGACGAGGTCAGAGACATCCTCAGGTTACAGCAGTCTCGCTAGTACGCCAAACGAGGCCTTTCAACCACCAAACACTACCGCCGTTACTGCTCCCTCATCCCTCTCATCCCATCCTCTTGTTTCTTATCCTCTTCTTCCACTTAGATCCGCTTCTTGTAGTGGGATGAGATTGATGCTGACTGACTCGATGACGGTGGAATGCGAGAGGGAACGTTACACAATGCAAAAGGATAAAATGGAGGGAAATAGAACGAAAAAGAAAGCGGTTTCGCTTCCATCTACTCCCACAGCGGTCGTTTGTAGTGATAGTGAGGTGTGTGGTCTATCGCCGATAGCTGTGAAGGACCACAACCGATCACGTAACTACCTTAAAGCCCTCCTTGAAGAGGCCGTAGGAAGGGGAAATGGAAGAGGCCTTCTCCTTGCTCGGCCCGTAGAGAACATTAACGGCCTCTTCTCTCTCTCATTTTAACGGCGATACGGCTGTCCCGATGTGAATTATTTCCCCTCTGTTCTGTGATTTGTCTCTGTTGTCGCCAAACTGATGTGTACACGTGTGTGCGCGTGCGTATGTATCTTTTTTATGGTCAAACAACTGCTCTCCCTTCCTTCTACCAGGAACATTCCCTTCTCCGCTCTTACTGTTTACCTTCTGTTTTCAGATGTAATTTGTTAATAAGAGCTGCACAAGTGCATGTGAGATAGAATGAATGAATGGCTACCACTCTGCCTGTACTGCAGTCTGTAGAAGTATATGCGCATTTTGATGTACTTAAAAGGCGAAATGGAGTGATTCCTATGCAAATTAGAAATTGGGGAACATCAGTCGGTCGAAGTAGAAGCTGACATCCCTGAAAGCATCAACAGTAGTAAGGGGCGGTTAACTCGTTTTGCTTCACTTGTTGATAATTTCCTCCTTTATTACGACGCTTCTTTAAATACAAAGGGGAAGGTATGTTACTTGTTGGACGACTTATCGTATAGAATAGGAGAGTCAGCATCCATCTAGGGCTCGCATTGAGCCAACTAGGATTTGCATAGTCAAAACATGGCCATCTGATGGTCGCTCACTTTAGAATAATTGGACCCATTTCAAGGGGCTTGATCATTCACTACTCTCGTCTGAAGCGTTTAAAAGTTGTTGAGTAATTCTGAGAATTGATTTTACATTTGCTTTAACGTTCAGACAACTTAGTGGGCCATTAAATCTTCTCAATTTATAGTTCTGTTTGTTGGATTGATTCACACCTGTAGCCTCAAAGCCCTTTTATAGGTGGGTACCAGATCGGTGAAGGAAAACCCGAATTTTGTTGGCAAGATCTAATGAACGAATCGATATGATCGATGTCTTGAGTATGGTATTTAACCGATGACCTTTGAAAGAAATAGGATTCCCTCCAAAGGGAACGTTAGTCAGTCTTGAACACTTTTGACCGAATGAATTCCCCAGACAGTTCACCTTGTTAGGAACGATGAATTCGTAAGCTCGGTCGGATTTCACGACTTGAATTTGCTATATCATCTTTGGTCCTTGTCCAGTAATCACGAGGAGTGCTAGAAATAACGATAAAAAAGGAAGATGGCAATATAGTGAACTAGTATTCTTCAACAATAATAGCTCAATAGTCTCCAAGTTTTGTGTATTAGATATGGCAGTATGGTTATTTGATACCCCAATGGCTAGAGGGGAGATTCATGTTGCTAAAGCCATTTAAATCATTCCACGGGTTCGATTCTCTTCTTCATACCTGTAACCAACGTATACCAGAACACCAACCGAACGGAACCAGAGATTCCATGAGGATTTTTCAAATCACTTCCGAACGGTAAAGACTATGCATTAACACAAGTGGGTAATTTATTAAGTTACCAACCTGTTGTTTAAAGGAAGATATTTCACCTCAAAGCAGATTTGCTGGTCATTAAAGCGAAACATTCAGTGTGAAAATTTCACGGTCAGGACCTTTTAACAGCCATTCATTTAACATTCATTTGCCACACGATTAGCAACATGGCAAGTTTTGAAGTAATTGAATGCCATCTATTCAGCCGTGTAATCTGAATATTCTCTAGCATCAGGAGATATCACACCTAAAGAAATGTTGTGCAGATACATAAAGGGTGAGCGTGTGGCATTATGTCTCTACTCACGAGTAAGTTCTTTTGATGGTCATTTACATTGCTATTGTGCGAATCGGAAATGGAAGTGAGATGGATATTCGTGCAGCAATTACAATGGTATCACAGCAATTAGCAGTGATAAATCCACTCTCCTCCTTCTGTGTCTTTCTGCCTCTGCTGAGAGGCGGCGATGAAAGCGGGTCGGAGCTTAAGAGTGTGCTCCATATCCGATTATGGTTATTATTGGTAAGCTCATTAACATGGAGGTAGGATTAAAGGGGTCATGGGGGCTGAAGATAGACTATCCCACATGCAGACAGTGAGTCGGTGAATCAAGTCTCTTTCCATGTCTAAAGCAGTAACTTTTCCGTCGATCAGCTGCCACATCCTCCTTTCTACCAATCTCCAATCCAATGTTTCATTTCTTGCTCCATCCATTTGTTCATCTATCTACCCACCCCTCTAAACCAAATCGTTCCACTCTTTGCCAAAATGCTCAAACAGGTATTAGTTTCGGCTTTGTTGGCAGCAGTTAGCGGATTCATATCTCTTTAATATCAACGATTTTGATTCCACGTCTTCTGTCCTCTTTGCTTAGTCCCAAAATGGTGCTAAGAATACACTCTCGTGTTTCTCCACTTACAAGAGCCAATGAGGATGAAATAAAGCAATTTGTAATAGAATTCTTGTAGTAGCCTATAAAAATGTATGCTACTACATAGATTGAGTGTAGACGAATGTCATTGGTCCGACAGGTGTAGTATGTTATTTCAGAGCACATCCACTGGACTGCGTGAATTAGTGCGAAGGGCATCACAATCCATGTATTATGGGTAATGTTATTTTGACCGCTGCTGCTTCTTCGAATCGGGCTAGTCTGATAGTGATCCCAATAAAGTGTAATGGAGAGGTACTAGGAGAAGAGATGGAGTTGAAGGCGAATTAACTTTAAGGACGTGGTGACTGCGGTGCAAGTGTACTACGGAGGAACTGAATAATGTGTTTGAGAAGTCTTCAAGGCTCCTTGCACTACTCAAGCGCCAATCTGTGGAATGCTTAACTCCAGGTGCCACAATACAGATCAGTTAAGGATCTTGCCGTAATTTGTATAAATTAGTTTCTTATATTCCGAACCCAATCCCTTGCACGCAGTACCTAGGTTCACCATAAATATCATAACTGCAGAGCCTGGCAATGTGAATTCTACCCAGCCATGCATGACTTAAATGGGTGTCTTGACTTACTTCCTCTCCATGAGCTGATTTTGCAATGAAGCATAAGAATTGTGCTGAGATGCAAATTTACAGCCCGTGGTTTTGTAAAGTGGTTTCGTAAAGGCTAGCGAAAGGTTGTGGACAGTAAAAGATACAAAATTACTGGCTATTAAATACAGACTTCGATCCTCCCTCCAGTCAAGATAATTGTTGGGCTTTTTTTTTCGAAATGATGTGTTATGGCTAGCTGTGCCACCCTCAGTCGCAAGCTGCAATAAAACATTTCTCTGCTTACGATTATTCCAACCCAGTAGCAGTTGCGCCAGTCAATGAGGCAAGATTAATTTTTGATCAGTGTAGCAGACTTGTCTCCTGTAACGTTCGACTTCTCACTGAGATGAAATGCATCATCGTCATATCCAACGAGGCGCATTGACAGCATGTCGGTGCTTAAAACGATAGCACGAATATACAATGATATCATTCATGAGGCAGTGAAGTGTTTTAATCATCCTGTGGCATTGTTAACAAAATCATCTACGGCTGAATGCAGTAGTGAAACATTGCACTCACAGTTTACAACTACAGCACTACACCTTGGTGCATAGTCCATTCTTGGGTTGACTGCATGCTCCGAAGCCTGTTTGGTGAAATTGATTGTGGCCATATTGCTTGCTTATTGGTCAGTCAAACTAAAGAAGATGTTAGCGATGTCTGCCGTTCAATTTTCACTTATTACTGCTCTTTACCACCATATTGTTTTGATAATAGTCAAAACATTTGGGATGCAGACTTACAGTGCCACTGCTTACCTGTGAAGCCAGTTGGACAGGTATGGTACACTATAAGGGTGGTAGTCTAGCTGACTCAGAGAAGCACTGTTCTTCATAATCTAATCTAACAAACTCTGATATTTTTAAGGGATGAGACGTTTCTAGCAGATCCAGCCCAATAGTGACCGAAAGAAGGTTCAAACGCGAAATTTATTTCAGTGCATTGTGTCGCCTGCGTGCACAAAATGTCTCCTAAAGCATGGGAAGTAGGTTCCATGCTTCACTGATCGTGATGCATTCTAGGCCTGTAGACTATTTTGGGGTAAATATTGAGCTCTCATGTTAAATGTGGACTTGTTCCTGCGAAGACAAAATATTTTTCACGAAATCGGTGAGTGCTTGGCTTACTCGTATGAAGTATTAAAATCTTAAAAGTGTTGCATCAAAAACACCCACTTTGACTGTAACAAACTTCCCCTCCTCCATCGCTTTAATTCCTCTGCCTCCTCTTGTATATTCCTCGCCAAAAGCAGGTTAGCAAGACCAAGTACATAAGCCAACTATTTTTCTGCTTTGCAGTAGTAAAGTCAATACGGGTAATGGACTCTGACTTGGTCGGCTATTAAACGAGTCTTGGACGCCTTGTCTTCTAACTCAAGAATGTGATTTCGACACCTTTATTCTAGTGCATTTAATTGGTGAATATGCAGTCAACTAAAGTGTATGATGCCTTTCGACTTAAAGAGACCGCACATTGTAGATCAACTACGTCTCATCTCTATCAGCAGTTTTTAAGATTTGTCGGATTAGATCAGAAAAAACGCTGTATTGCCCTACTTAATATGAATTCTCCACGACCGTGACGATTTTTCCCCTAAAGAGGTAGGCTTTTAGTGAGCTTTTGCGAGTTCGCATTCTTCTTCGGAAATAGCATCTTACGCATGGGAAAGTCGATCACATCTACTGTTGTGCATTATAGTATGGATGTTACACGTAGGATGGGAAGAAATCTCTTTGCAGGATAATTTGGTGTTATTTACGTTTATTTAAAAAGAAAATTTCCACATTTTGTCAGTTCATGGCCAAGTAGATGATATTTGGTTTGTAATTTGCAACCCATTGGAAGAAATCAGCGAAAACTTATGGCTGCCGAGTCGACTTTTATCCCATGGCCTCAGAGGCAGCACGGCTAACAAAAAAATAGCAGACTTGTTTAAAAAAATCACTACATCCGTAAAAAGTCATGCGGGAATTCTCTGTGTGAAACGATGGTGTTTCACGAGCCTTCGTTAGTGGACTCGAAGTTCAAGGGAGCAGTTTCTCACAAAGACTAAACCAAAGAGGATATTTTAGAGGCTAGACGTGATTTCATGCGTATGCTAGAAGTCAACTCCTATGGCCAATGTAACTAGCAATCTGTGGACACTGCAATGCGCTTGAGTCCAGCAGAAAAATGGCAGTGTATTTTCTCCGAAGATCGCACGCTTAATGCTGAAACGAGGTGGATGCTCTGGGCCATGTCCATTCGAATGCATTCTCCACAAAGACTGGGTAGTAGCTTATTTGGTAACGTCATTTAGGTATCCGGAATGACTTTATTGAGCGCGACTTAATGATGCATTTTTGAATACATACCATAGGTGAGCATAAGGTAATTGATGTCACAAAACACTTCAAGGGAACAGTTTCGATGTTCGAATCGCCATTTCCACTCAACACCTCAAAAACCTGTCAACACAAAGAACGTGAAAAAGTGCAGGAGAAAAGTTAATCACATCGTATAATCTCTCAAAACCAAGTACCCTTTTGACCTATTGCATCAGGCACAAATGTAATCAAGCCTTCCCAGCATAGCGTTCCCGTGTTGCCTGCTTCTAGTGAATTGCGTTGATAGAGGAATGTTAGGCGATAGTAACAGACTGGAAGTAGACAAAATTTTCAAGAAACGAACATTCAGTCATGAAAAAATGTTTTTTGGTGACATCACAGACATCACTAACCCAACGTTTGGCAAAGTCCTCGCATTTCGCCACTGAAATTTCATATTATTCCATGATGTCTTAAAATGCATGGATACCCCTTATTGTTCGAGGTTATTTACGAGAGAACCTAATTAAGCCTAGCCAAATACTGCTGGATCATAGGTCAATCGCTTGGCGCCTTACGCCTCTCCTCCACTCACCGCGTCGCTGGTTGTCTTTCTAGTTTGCGTATTCTGCAGAGAAATGGAAGGGAATTGACTCCAATCTTTCATGAATAACAAAAATTATATATGTGGAGGTGGATTTCGCCACCCAACACACCCAAATTGCAAAGGTTCCTTAACACCGTGTCAGCAGTTGATTGTTAAAACAGCCAAAACAAAAAAGGGATAAATTTAGTGTTATTAGTTGGCCGCTTCCGCTAGAAGTGAGCCATGCAATGTGAATGGACACGTGGCGAAATGAACACTGTGGCTCACTGATGAATTAATATTGAACCCGACGGGAAGGGGTGCGTGTAAGACGTTGGTAATTGTACAATCTAAAAGGTTACCAAGAAAAATAGGCTTGAGTAGTATTGTGCAAGGGCACACAGACAGCTGAAAAATTATGGAGCCTCTGACCAGTGTTTTTTTTAAATGGTTTAGTAGCCGACAGCAACAGAATGCACTGAGACCACTTGAAAATGCGGCAAGATGGGAGTTAGGGAGGGAAGGAGAGCAGATGTTGACATGACCAGCTTTTGACCAGTCCCATCAGTAGTCGGCGTTGTGTTTTGACCACTACTTTGAATAACCTAATCAGCGTGTGAAACGAAGTCTTCACCAATTTAAAACGTATAGAGATTGTTGCAGTTCCTAGGCTCTTCACGGAATTCTAACCAGTGGCGATGTATTTTGGTATTGGGAGTTCACGATATAGATGTGATACACCAAGCTCTTTATCTCAATGTGACGAATTGATGCGTGCAAGCGAGTATCAATCACTCACAAGTGCGTGGGTCTGTCGATTGAGTACAGAACAGTTGTACTCTTTCTGTCGATTGAGGGGGACATTAAGGCTTGCTTAACGCGTCGATTTGCGGCATTCACCTTATAGATGACTAAGGCTTTACCATTTTAGTGTTCCCTTAAATGATTGGCCATGCGAGTTAGCAATTGGCGTGATTAAAAATAAGTTTGTCAGTCTACAGATCAAGTCTTCCATTTTTTAGTAATGACATCAGACGATGAATAAGAGGTGCTAAATAAAAAGTATATTTGGACTCAAAATATTCAGCTTTTCTTCCTAAGTTCCGATGCCCTTACTAGAATTACTATTCAATGCCTGATCCATATATTCCTATGTTTTAATCTAGAAGATTTTTAATCACTCACAGACCCGCCCACAATCCATTCTGCGGTAATATCATCAGGTGTCAAAATTCATTGGTGCGTAACGAACAGTGGGACGATTCCTCCAAAACCACAATATCTTTGAACACGATACTCAACAACACCGACAGGACTCCCTCCACCATCTTGAGTAGGAACACGAAATCACATTGATGAGGTCTCACCGTAGACCAATATGTTCCAAACTCAGTGGTTACAGTTGTCTCGGTAGTCAAACAATCCAGCATGCTGGTAAACATGGTCATATATACACACCGACTTCTCTTTCAGCACCTTTCAACATACCTCTACCCCGTGACCTCTGCGCTCCCAGATTATTATCTAGGTCACCATTCTGCCACTTTTCATGCTCTTAAAGCCACATTTAACATATAATGAGTGGTCGATATAGGAAAGACTGGGCCAAAAAATTATGTAAGAAGGAATTATTAGCCAAATGCTGCAACATAGTGCCGAAAATGTTGAACAATCTAAGATTGTGCATTCAAACTTGAGCCACTACGCTTTATTGATCGTAAAGCCGACCGCTCACCACTGTAGCCTGCCTAAACACACTTCAATGTTTTTTATTGTGAACTCAACGCTTTTGGAACCCTTCCGACAATTTTCGTACAAATGTTCGCCTACCTACGTAAAAAAATGATCTCGACATATTTGTCAGCTACCTTTGCCACTCCACTTTATTTTTTGAAGTATGTTAGGTTGACTGCTGCTAATCAATACAAGTAAGTCACTATAAATACACAACTATATTGTGAAACGATGGATTTAAGACGGAAGATGAGTTTATTTCAGACAGGAGAAGGTGGTGATACTAGAACCCACTTGACCATACGTATGTGTAATCTGTTTTTTTCAAAATTCGTATAAATTATGAAAAAAGGTTACTTGAGTTAAAATTCATTGAACCCTTTGATTTGGTTAAGTGAATTAGTTCTATTTGTAATGTATACGCAGACAATCATTAAGAGTTTCTCGACGATTTTCTCGTCTCTATTTTTCTTTTCTCACTGATGTTTTATCGAACAATTGGCACCAAGTAAAGGCAATCTCTCACTGTCCACACCTGTAATTTTGTAATCTCAAAAAAACACAAACTTTTGATTGTTTGACAGAAAAAATCAGCTCATTTCACTCAACGCAACCCACAAGTCTAACAACAGCACGCCGGTTCATTATAGCCTTTGACTCAGGGGCGGATTGTGGATCATGGGAAGACAGTACAACTTTAAGTACTTTAAAATAATGTGCTGTCTGCTTGCGAAACACGAAAATACAAAAGCCAATTCTATCTAATTGCTACAATTATATGGTATAAATTAGGTAAAGAGCGCATTGATGGGTCTTGACGCTTATTTAAGTGCTGACAGGATTCACTGCTTTTGACTCTAGTTGGCGTATGTGGAAATCAGTTTCTTTACCATCACCCACGTTGACCACACCAAAAGCTTATCTTGACATGTCCCTCTTGTAGTAGTTTAAAATGTCACAAGTGACACGAATTTCTCCTTGAATGGAGCTTTACCTACCTCTGGGTGACTCACCATGAGAAGCCCACATTTTTAATATTTTCTAATCAATCTTTTCTGTCACCGCGTTTTATCCAAATGTTGCATCATTTGTCACAGACTGTCCACTTCCTTCCGCTATTGGCTCGCAAAGACCTGTTCTTCTTCAAAGTTTTATTTTTGGTTTTTAAAAAAGGAGCGGATCTTTAGTTTGTTATGTCAAAGAGAGCTATTGCCAGTAATTAATGCCTTCCAGATCAATGAGTCCAAAATTGTGGTAAGTATTCACTTTTAATAGGTTTAAAATTCAACCATCTTAAATCAGTTTAAATTCTTTGAACGTTAGTTATTTTTTATGATATTTACAGACCCAACTTCTATCTTTTTTAGAGTCTGGTGGAACATGAAGAGTAGCATTTAGGGAGGAATTGAATAACGACTTTTCTTCTCGTGCGATGCGGAAACGGTTTGATTATTATATATCTCCACACATAAAGTGAAGCAGTTTTGGATGTGTTTATTTTATTTAGCTGGCATTCTCAGGGGGTAAAGCTGGAGAAGAAGGGAAAGAATACAAAACCTATTGTCTTAGCAATGCATTTTACTAGATTTGACTTTCCAAGATTTAGTCAAGATTCTATTTAATAAGCCATTTTTATAATAGCGCTACTCTTTAGCTTGCGTAGTTCATGTTTTAATTTTTGAATTGAAAAGATTTTGTATAATTATGGCTTGTAGGCATGTTGGTGAGTGAATTATCATCGAAGGTAAATGATTTTCCGATGTACCCAAAAATGTCCCACGAGTTAAGAAGCCACTTTCTAGAAGTTGAATTAACTGCAAAGAGACGTCTTTTGTCTCCGTTTCACAGCATATTGGCGACAGACTCGTGCATCTCGGGTAGAGCACACTTCAACGACATTACGCCATGGAGAGACTTGTCAAATGCAAAGAGTAATTAATCTGCTTACAGACATGGGCGACAGAAACAGATGTGGCTAAATATGGAAAGGTCACGGCAGAAGCTTAGCAAATGGTTCCATCTACACATATTAACACATTCTTTAGCATCGTTTTTTAATTCTTGCTGTCTGATTTGTGTCATAAAACGATCATATTGTTTTAGCGCACCTTGTTCTGCGTAATGAGGGAGAAAACACATTCATTTTTTGCATTTTGTTACTTCTTGCTGTCTGGGTGCTTTGCAGATCTGAGAGCTTGAGCGCTTACCTCCTTCGCATTGTTTCTTCGTGATGACAGTTTTTCCCATCCCACAGCTGCATTCATGGTACGAAAAGCATTAAGGAATAACGAGTATCATTCCGTGAGTTAATTTTGTAGAATTTATTTAATTTAATTGGCTTGTAATGTAAAGATAACCTCGAAAGAGCCGGTAGAATTCGCAAAGTGTCCTCATGCTAAGGAATCATTTATTGGCCTGATACCAACGGTCCTGTAATGTGCATTTTTTTACCAGCTTCTACCCAACTCACCAATGCATAAGGTCAGTTTTTATGCTTGACTTAAATTCAGTAAGGATTTTAACAAAACGCCCTTTTCTCACATCATTGAAGTTAAAATTTGCCACTTAATCCATCAAAATTCAATTACAGCATTAACTTCATCAAATAGGCAAGTTTCATTGCAAATGTTCCTAAAACTTATGCCTTATAAAAATTCCCTTCTTTCACGCCTCATCTGATATAGTAAGGAGGACGTTCCAAAAAAGTCTCCTGTGCACTCCTCTTCCTTGACGAATTCTCGGGTATTCTGAAGTGTCAGGCTCTTGTTCAGTTGCATCAATTAAAACACTGTAAAACTGCCACCAGTCATTCAAATTGATTCAAACACAAAACGATCGCGTAATGAATCTAAGGGAAGAAAGAGTGTCCTTTTAAATAAAATTTGATACTTATTGCTGCAGCGAATATGATGCAGACATTAATATAAATGATTTCACATTTATCTCATTGTAATGCCGAGATATACTTTATATCTAAACATACTTCGGTATCTTGTGGACAAATTTAAATGCATCCCTTGACATAAAATTTGGTGCACTTGAAGCAAATCTGCGAAGAGCAGAGGACATATTCGAGGTTTCATCGAGGACGTTGGTTGGAAACAGATCTTCCTAGGCATCGAGATGACACCCTAGTTTTAAGTGCATCAGAATTTTTCTTATTTTTATGGGCAGAAAAGCAGTCTTCGAATGTATTAATCAAGAGTTGGGGGAATTTGAGCCCAATAGTGCCGAATCAATTGCATTTTAAATTAGTTCATTAAATTTTGCACCCTTTTTTCGAGTACATTAAGCCCTTATGTGAGTTCTGAGGACGGAAAGGATGGGCACATAAAATGAGAGGACGCTCATTACACTCCTTTCAGCTCAAATCAAATGGCCAATCGGAGAAGCTGGACGATAGCGCGGGCATTAAGACATTCTAGGAGGTTCAAATGTTAGATGCGAAGAAAATGGAGGCTTTCTAAATAATCGGGGTAGAATTGTCACTTGTCATTTGCGAATATTCCCAAAAAATCTTTGATAGCTAAATTTTTTCTTAATGTAGGTCGTTGACCTCTATAGAAGCAGTGACTTCATTTAGTATTTTCTCTGTATCTTCTACAACGGCTCCATACTCGGTGACTGGACTCGCCAAAATATATTTCGCCTTTTCGCCTCATCTCCTAAGTACTGCTGATAAAACGAGCATTATACTAGTTATTTGTGGTTATTTGAGCCTTCTTATGTTCCCTTGTAGTTCTCTGCTCTTGAGACATTCTTTCACAGGTTCCATAAAAGGTAATCAGTGGAGA
This sequence comes from Taenia multiceps, assembly GCA_001923025.3. Classification (NCBI taxonomy): domain Eukaryota; kingdom Metazoa; phylum Platyhelminthes; class Cestoda; order Cyclophyllidea; family Taeniidae; genus Taenia; species Taenia multiceps. The sequence goes on along the minus strand of CM010311.1, from coordinate 63,822,870 downwards.
GGAGAAAACACTGGAATGTCAAAAGCATGGATATCCTACTCCGTTTTTGTTCCCCTGCAGTGCAACACAGTCCATGGCGAAGATGGTCATTGACTTTTCTACACCTTTAACATACAATTTGAGATTGCAGGAAATTTGTTGACGACATGAGGACAAAAAAGACTAAGACACCTTTCTGCAGACAAGTATAAGCTGTCATTTAACAACTCTACCTTTTCCGACCTCGATCGGCGACGTGCTTCTGTGTTGATAGGCACAAATCGGTCAATTCTTTTTGAGCTACCCTCATCCATAAAAAGTATGGAATTGCAATGACACAAGCACTATTCACAGTAAAACTTGTGGATTCACCTTGCCAATTTTTGTAAAATACAAAGTTCCTACCTTCGTTCAAGCCATTTTGTAAAGATTTAGTGGCCTCCTGTTGCTCCACAGAGGATAATGTACCGAAATCGAACTCTTGTTCCTTAAAAGGATTTTATATGACAGGTGAGTCGTGTTTGAATAAGTCATTTGAGAAGTCTTACTCAAGTATGCCAATCAATTGTGTAGAAAGATTTGGCTAAAAAGTAAGGGCATAAGGAGCTTTTTCACGTCAATCTACGGATTTAAATAGTAAATCGGGGTGTGATGACGCCGCCATCTGGTACTTACGTAAAAATGATCGAATAGGGAATGAAGTTCAACATTGACTAAAAACTTTTTTGCTGAATATTAAGAAAAAATAATTGGAATTATCAATGAAAGATTCGCTGAAGTAGCAGTAAAAAATGGTATTGCAACACATGAAACGATAAATGTACGAATAATGAAACTAATACCTTCCAAAGATTCGTCTCATGTTTAGAAGAAAAAAGTTAATGGATTTTTAAAAAATTTGCTGAATTATCAATCAAAGTAGTCTGCTCTACACTTACTTTCGTTGACACATGTAGCAAGAACATACGTGGAAAATTGTTAAGTTGTTTACCGACAATAAGGATATTGCACTTGAGGGGAAGGCAGCAGCCTTTACCCTCGTAAGGCTATTAATATGTAGCAGCAACTTCTTGTTAGAGAAGTTTCGCGTCATCCTCACCACCTACTGGAAACGTCGCTCATCCTGACGTTTTGATTTCGCTATCATACACACAGAGATGAATTCATATCTGACACCGGCTGATTTGTAGGTCTCCAGTTTTGCACCCAATTTTTGTTGTATTTTTGCTAACGTTAATTGCGTGAAGTAGAAGACAGATTAATTTTTTGATGCAGTGAGAGGAGACTAGCTTAATGAGCCTCACCTATGAGGGCCCGTTCGTATCGGCAAGGGCGGCTTCTACACGTCTTACCTCCGAACATCACTGCTCATTCATCGACCAGATGCTCGACTTATTTTTTTTACAGAGATTAAAGCACCACCACTCCACAATTAGGTTGCGCGTAGAGCCGCATATCAGTTTCCTACAAATCGTGCTTCAGGCCCAAACCAGGATCCAATATTGACTCAGAAATGCATTATAAATAAAAGAGTTTTGCGTATGTGAGATACTAGCTTTGAACTTCTTTCACCAGTTGATTACCTGTGATGCCTTCCTCAAACTTATGCAAAAATATTACTTTTGGACAACAAACGCAAAGAATATGTGGATTAATTTAGTGTAGATTGACCTAGTAATCTTATATCTCTAAAGGGAGCAACATCGTAAAAGCACTCACCCGTAAAAGGGTACCCTTTTTAATGCCAAAAGCTTTCCAAGGCTAAGTAAAAAGAAGTTTTTAGAGGTGATCAAGGAGAAGATCAAAGCAAATTAGGCAGGAGAAGCAAAAAGTACACAATAATGACATTTTCTTTCCATTTAGAATAAGTGCTTAGTGCAAATTTGAGTTTAGCATGTGCATTGCTTATACTCCGATTCTTGAGGAGGGATACAACTAATGAACTGGTGTAGTCCGATAATGTACAAATTTTTAGAATGATTCAGGTCTTCTTACTTTGATAAGTTGCGGGTTTGAAGATTTAAAACGAGTCTTGAAGTGTCGGATTATGCGTTACTTTTAATTATAGCCTGGAATCCAATGGAAATATGGTAATGGCGAACTCTTATAATCAATCCCTTTTGGGACCATTGCTAACCAATGCAATTGGAGCTAAGTGGCTCAAAAGTTTTTATTGCTCTTGCTGTAGCTCAAAAAATTAGACAACTCGATATCTTGCAGAACTATGTGCAATGGAAGCATTTCTATGCTTAAAGAAGCGTAAGTAGGTTAATGTCTTCCGTTGTTCTTACTTTTCCTCATAATTTTCTTGTTATTTCGAGCTATTATAACCATCAAAAGTCAATCGTATTTGATGCACTTCATAATTGCTAATTCAACAAATAACGTTGAGATCAGAGAATGCTGCCTTTTTATAATTCGGAACAAAGTCAAGATGAATATGTATGTGAGTAAGTAAAGGTAAACAAGCGTTATTAAACGACTCTTTACTTCGTCCCTCCTATGATACGCACCTTTTTTAGATTGTTTGCACGATGGTACTTTGCACAAACATACCATTAGCTCTCCCCAATTAATCAATTATGCACTACTTACGTCCAAGGCGCTATTCACTCTGAGATTTCCGCCAAAGATCAAACAGAAGTCATGGCTGAGATTCATTTACCGTGTTTGATGCAATGTGGCGAGACAGGGCACGCATCTTCCTTGCGAACAACTGGGACTAGCCAACCACACTACCGAAATTACTTCAGCACACAGTAAAGTAATAAGTGTATGCAGTAGACGATTTAATACGCAACCGAGCATGGTGACTTACCATAGTACTAGAGACACCGTGTGCATAATAAAAAGCTCTTGAAGTGCTTGACTTTTATTAGAAGGAAGCCCTCTTACCACCGAAGTTGAAAAGCCTACGAAAAAGCATGTAATTTTGCAGAGTTTCCTGAGTTGATAACAGAAAATTACCTACAGATTCATTCGAAGTATGTAAAATACCTCGGATCCTAGTTAATCCCTAGTCATTCTTATACCATGGTCTTTCCTTGCAAAAATTTCAAACATATAGCGACAAAATACTTATTCGGAATAGACTCGGCAACGCACTACAATAGATGTTTGCCTCCAACGAAGTATACTACTATTTTTAATAGGCAAAACATGACGAAATTGTTCCATTTTTTGAAAGATCGAGACTGCTTCATTCCTTGGATTTATTTATGTGTATGTGTACGTATGTTTGTGTGTATCTGTGTGTGTGTGTGTGTGTGCAGTGGACTGCAGAGTGCTGTCTTAATACACCTTACGTGAAAGTACCAAATCATACAAGCAAAACGATTTATAATTTGTTATCTGATCATTAGTGTAATTTTCGATGAATGTAACATCGTTGAGATTTCACAAATGACCACACACTTCTCAGATGCTTTAATAAAAGCATCGGCGAAAGGTGCTTTGTCTACCAAAATATCTTATTACTAAAGTCAAAGAGTCTTCACTGTATTTGGGCCCACGAAAGATGCGGGAGTGCATGCAAACGCCTCATTATGTCGGTAATGGAACCCACTGGATTGTGAACCACGATCACTAAAGCTGGAAACTTGGACGCTACAGTGTTTAACAGCACACACCACAGTTTAACACCCGTGAGGAACCCTGTCTCACGCATTTTGCCAAGTCATATGGTATGCATAGCCCCATAGATTTTATTCACCAGAAAGGAATTCAAGGATCTTGCAAAAGTGCAGGAGATTTACATTATTAAAGAAAACGCGATCGGCTTCCATGGCGGTAGGTACGAATTCTACTCATATGCTTCCTGTCACCTTCTATCTGGTCTGACTTGCAATATTGAATATGTAGCGTTTTTTAAAAAGTATCATCAAATTTGATTGTTAGCTAACACCCATTGCTTTAGCTTCCTCAATTCTATTGAAGACATTAGTTGTTGGATCACCATAGTAGTCTCCAGATACACCATCGCCAATTACTCTCGCCTGCTCACTAATGGCCTTCTCGTCAGATCTAGACGGCTCGCTAGCATCACTACGACTGCGGGGACTGTCACCATCGAGCCATTTTGCGGAGTCCCATAATTTTGCCCGACGGCAGTCCAACCCAATGAATCAGAAATTCCCATTAAAGGAACGTTGCGGTGTTGTAAGGATTTGATGGAGAAATACAGATCAATGGTGCGGAGTCACTGTACGCGTCCCCATTTAAGCTTGAGAGGTTAAATGCGGAGCACCATTATTCCACTAATATCAGCGCGTTGCCCTCCTTGCGCAATTCTTTACCACATAAGTTTTATACCTCACGATGTGTCATTTGGGTCACGAATTTCACCCCAAGTTAAGTTATGGCATCAAGTTTACAGTTCCCTAAGTTGTTTTAGCAAAATGGTTGAACAATCTGGAGCTTAGTGTATTGAATCGACCACTGTTTACAAACATTGCACTGTAATCGTTCGTATCCTTACCTCGTTGGGTGCATTCCATGGACAGCAAACTCGAGGAATGTCGGTTCTGTGGAGGAGAGCAGAGTGTACCAGCACGGCACAGCAAGCGCACCGACTTTGTCCTTCAAAATGGATGAGATCAGTAGTCTGTCAGGTAGAGTAGATAGTGACCACTGCTTGGATCCGGCCAGATGATCCTGACAAAACTCGATCTTACAGACCTGGAAACCGAAATTTGGCAACAATTACAGTAGTCGTAATCATCCAGATTTTTAATTAATATCCGTGACAAGTGGAGCGTCGAGGTAGTAGCTAGCGGTGTCCATGATATCCTGGAAGTCAAAGCAAGGAAAAGTGTAGGTATAATTGAATTTTTTGTTTGCTTCCGATACAAACAAGCCTCATACCAATTCCTTCACCTTTTTGAGTTCTCTAACAGAACCATCAATAACACAGCGGTATTAGGAGTGACTTATCAGGGTATGCATTCTCTGGTCAGCAATCGTCTTCCTTTAGGGTCTTAAGTGATTAAGTGATAAAGTAGTGTATGATTCTAATTAATAAGAAACAGTTTGAGATTTACTAACCTCCAAAGCAATTTATTTGTACTAGATGCAACCGTCGAAAGAAATTTGCTACTGGTTTCATTCAGTAGAAGGATATTGTTTCTACCAGGTCAAAATGTCGTTATAAATTTTCCTTAGTACTGGTAAACCATATGGCAAAAGAGATGATATGGAAAGGAAATTGAGGCGGAAATGGAGGCAGCAGATGCTAGAGTTTTGTCTCCACAGACAAAACTGCCCATCCTATTAAAACTGATGTCTATCATGTGTCTCGTTAAGAAATCTAGAACACCAAGGCAATCAAAAGACTGGACCTTCTGGAGTCATTAATATGCTAGCAAAAGAGTGAAAAGATATTCGTCGGTTTTATTTTTTAATGTCTAAAGAATTACACCAAAGCACCGGTTGATTCCGCTTTTAAGTTGTGCCGCGTCGCATGGGCATCACATAAAAAAGGAGAAATAAAACGGATCAAAACTCTATCTTATCACGGATTCAGTGAAAATGCAAATCGAAACGAATAGGCGCTTTTTTCGAGCCTTCGTTGTAAGGGTGTAAGTCAAGTGGCGGTATTGCAGAGATCGCAATTTCTCCCATCAGTTCAGTTAAGCTGCCAGTAAAAGGGCCTTCTTTGTGAATATAAATTTCCGACAGGCTTGTTTCATCACGAGAAAGGGAAGTCACAATAATTTTTTCAAAGAAACCCATCTCATATCTACCTTCTATGTTAGTCTGCTGGAATGGGGTAAGCATAAAATATTATGTGGAGTTGTGCAGAAATGCATAAGACAGCACAGCTTGCAAATATTAGAACGATTAATAGTGATTAAGTCGACCCTGAATAAAGCGTGAACTTTAGTGTCTGGGTGCATCATAGGAATTGCATAATAAACTCGGCTAGATAAGCAAAAGTCAAAAGCCTCTAAAAAGTGTCAATCGAGAGAGGAAGTGGAAAAAATTAAGTGGAATAGTTTTGAATTACAAATGTTGTGCGCTCGTCCAGATGCATAGTATGTTTACCATTTTGCATTGGCATGTTATGAGTGGAAGCAAAGGAAACGGTAGTTTGCTTCGTTATCCTGATTATTGTGCGATTATTTGCGCATAACACAAAGTAACATATGAATGTAATTCTTTAGTCCTTTTTACAATCTGTCTTTGAAGCGGATAGCTAGTCAACTCCGATACATCGCTGTCGGACTCGATTAATGATGCCAAAAGTGTGTCATCAGAAAAGTGTGCTAGTACGAAAAATATGGCAGAGGACATGGATAAATTGTCAGCTACTTTGGCCAAACGTACTTCCATGACTGCAAGAGTCGAAAACAAGGGAGAAAAAGTGAATATAATTTAAAGGAAGGGAAAGTAAGGGAACGGAAGATAAGTGTAGAGACCATGGAGTAGCATTCCCCGTGCACATCGGTTTTAAAAGACATCTCTAGACTATATTGCAAAGCCACTGGATGAAAACCACAAATTGGGGTCCAAGCATTGCTTTCCTCAGTGCGCCAAATTAAATGACCCACCATTATAGACGGCGCCGTTAATAATTTTCAGTGCTGGCAAAAATGTTTGAAAAAAAGAGGATAGGGGAAAAGATAAAATCACAGAGATTATTACACCTTTGTACTTTATGTTAACTCTCAGAAAATTTAATAAAATGCTTTTGCATCAGTGATTTGTTTGGAAAATAAGGCCCCAATCGGAGTTAGTGAAGATAGAAGCACTTTTGAACGTGACATTAAGTTGTTTAGTGTATTGCCTTTGCCCTAAAAATGGTTTGGCCCTACGCAATGCGATGCAATGAGTGGGACTAATGACTGAACCCAGGAGATGAGACAACTTATGGGTACAATCATCCGGCGCTATGAAGTTACCTGATTTATAGCCCAGTGGTCTTTTGGATGATAGAAATGGTGGATCGCCGAATAATGTCGTGTGCTCTTTCGCAGACATATTAGCAACTAAAGTTTGTTGCATTAATCGACTGCATTATGCTCTTAACTTCTTCTTAACGAGGCACTTGATAGAAAGGAATTTTCAGTAGAATGTTTTTTTTTCTTTTTCGGAGACAAAATTATAGCACCTGCTACTCTCCTTTCCAGATAATCGGTTTTGCGATGCGACTGATTAATCCCAAGAAAGGCTGATAATTACTTTAATGAAGCACGATTATGAAAGGTGCTACTTCACAGAAACTGAATTCTCTATGCAGACCCATCAGTTGTCCCGGGTGGTCCTCAAAAAGAACAAGGAATTGCAGGCGATAACTTGTAAAAATAATTGTAAAGATAATGGTGCTTTAGCAAGTTTAATCTAAGTCGAGTAAAAAAAATTTGTACTTATACAGACTTTAGCGATTGAATTATTTGGTGTGCAGTAAACCACTCACAAAGTCCAGTGCGCTTAAAAATCCTATTAGTTTACAAATATAACAGATTTTGCCCAAAGCAGGTATGCTGCTTAATTTTGCGCTAACTAAGGTTGCGTCCCCTTTTTGTATAGTGTGTGGTAGGAAAATACAACTGCCGTAATGGTGGGGAAGCGATTCGCAAAATCTAGCTGCCCTAGTGATGTAATATAGGATTTTAGAGTTCAACCGTAGTCTCACTGTTTCTGTGACAATCAAAATGCATATTTAATCCTTTAAAAGGATTAGTTGAAATCCTGCCTACTTCGGAGTTATCAATGGTTGTTACGATGTGGCCTTATAGCACTGAACAATAAGACTAAGCTCTATCACAATCACATGAAATCATATCTTTTTATGCACGATGGTACATAATTTTTAGCCATTTGACTCAGGCCATCAGTGTGATTATACAAGCTGAACTTCGCATTTTCCTTAAAATCAGGATGCGGTATGGTTTAGAAGGCGATCCTACATCTTCAAATCACATTAATCACTGCTCTTTACGTAAGACTTAGCAGCTTGAAATGTTCCATTTTCAGCAGATTTATAATGAGTAATCTAAAACTTTGAATAACGCGCAACGGTTTCGTACAAATTTACCCAGTAACTTTGGCAGCGAGACCTATTAATAAATTATGCCGTTTGTGAAGCATTGTATGTGCGAGAAGTGTATGGACAAAGGACGCTGCTGATTTTTCGTTAGCTCAGCGTAAAAAGCAATATATTTAAAGAGTTTTAGAGCTTGATACTGCGTTAGCAAGGCCGAGACACCTGGATTTTGTAAGTCATCTCCCTAAGGCACTCCAAGAAGATAGCCTTTACCACTTATCGACTTTTCTTTAAATGTGTTTTACCGCTTTGTAGAGGAAAGTTAACGTTGCTAGAAACAATGCTTATGCTCTGCGTCTATGGCGAGAAGTTGACAGACCGATATTTCCTCACCGTAAAGTAACTTATCTTAAGAAGATACATCATACCCCAAATTAAGAGGTATTAGGGGGTTTATTTGTTAAGCATTATCATCTTTAACAATAAGGCTATACCTAGATTTGAAAGCTTTATAGAATTATAGTAAGACTATACAAAATGCTAAAAAGTCAATGAAAGAACTTCCTTAAGGAGTTTACTTGATGCATTGGAATTTCTTTCGTTTAGTCCACTGTGCGATAGGTAATTATATCTGGTGATGGCAATATGCAAACCACTCACTATTTGATTCTAAATTTTTCGTCCTGCCACCTCGTGGAGCGTCCCCATCAAATCTTATACGTGTTTGATGCGAAGCCTCTCTAGCCCTGTGATTAAGTTGGAAAACAACAAGCAGAGTTTGATTCCATCGACTAGATTCAAACTTAAAATAGATAATGCGAATAGCGGCGAATTTGAGGCCCTGCTGCATAGTGCATGCGTTTTACACGTCCCTACGTGCTGCAATAGTCTGCTGCAGACAGCCGTACCGTGAACTGTATAAACATTTTGGCCACCTTCTATTACCCCTATTGTATAAATTAGCTTATCTTCTAAGGCATTTGGATTCTAGCTGAGGAGATTGCCAAATCAGTCTTGTCTCCCCAATACTAATGGATTTATTTGATGCTAAAAAGAAGTTGAGGAAAACGCCTCATGTATAAGCTAGTGTTGCACAAAATTTGCAGAGAAAGACTGACTGTAAAAAGTGAATGCTGGAGACCTGCCTATTTTCTTGTTCATTCTGGAGTCATTGTGTCGTGTTCTGATTTAGAACTGATGACTGGCAGTTCTTTGTGTCTACCCTTCCGCAGAAGCGTGCTTACACTTATCTCATAGCATTAACTTCCAAAATATATTTGGTGTTTGCCTCCAGGCAATATGATGCCTAGGTTCATTCAGTAACCAGCGTTGACCTCAATGGCTCAACAGCTTTTACAACGAATTTTGCGAAAACGGTACCAGGGATAGTAATTAATATTGTTTTTTCTGCCTGGTTGGTAAAATTGAGGCGAACAGATTACCGTATAAGGATCCATTAGAATATTTAGGCTGAACAGATGATACATTATTATAGGGTTTACCAGCAATGAATCGCCAGTGAATGTGACCAGATGATGTACAGAGGATGATTGTAATGGTAACTGGAAATGCTATGAAGGCGATTTTGGATCATCGACAACCTTTCACTCCCATTGTATGTTGATGCTTTGATGCAAATCAGTTACTCCATGTGCAAGCGAAAAATATAACGAAGGAAATCGGTATCTCCGAGACTACTTTTAGAAGACAGATTTGCGGTTCAATTTCTTTTTCCTCCTGATGCGAATTTTCGTGCACCCCCTCGATTTTAATGATTTGACATCCAAAAATTAACTCCACGATCGTCAACAGCTCCCGAAATCGGATAAAATGACTACAAAATGAATGGCGCAAAATGATAACGAGGATTGGCAATATCAGCTTGATATGGCCATTCTAGGTCGCTTTGAGGCACTTCCTGTTTGCCATGATCCTTCCCTCAGTACAAGTCAAATTACTACAGTTAATCACATTCGAGTCAAGAGAATCATGATTTTAGCTTACGGAGATTACACCCTACTCGTTTATAACCTTGGAAAAGAAACTACCTGGCTTGAGAGCAAGAGTGCTCTGGCTTGAGATAGTGTGTTCATTTTTCAAGTATTAGACTTAGTTTTATTATGGCAGCATCTGTAGAGAGGTGTGAAATCGTAATTATGCGTTCTATCATTGCCAAGCGATCGAGTTGACCAGTGTATTGTTAAAATATACTCCTAATTTTAAGACTCCGATAGCTGTTGATTATAGCAGTAGTTGCCAAATGAACGGCGATAAAGACTTGCCAATCGCATTAACTTAATGGCTATTTTTACTTAGGTATTTCGTATTGTTGAGCGTGTTAGAGTAGAGACTTCAGTCACGTTTCCGACTCTTGTCGCAAATCTGCAGCAGGATAGGTAGGAATCTCTGAGGAACAATCTTGAATCCTCGAAAAAAAAATGAGAATTAACGCAAATAGGTAACACTACTGGATGGGCCAGTGCTTTCTCATAGACACATTCATAAAGAACAAAAAAGAGTCGTCATAATTATCCCACTCATCGCAATCGTGACTCAACTAGGCAATACTCACTGGGACAATTTTATGTAGGAGGTGCGTACAATTTGAGGTAATGGCACCATGAGTGAATTAAGCACATTGTAGACGTAACAAGTCACATTTGATTATACCCCACACACAAAGACAGGTACGGCAAGGAAATGTTGGGGTTAGCACAGATTTAACACTTTTTGAAGGAGCATTCTGTGATCATCTTACGATGCTGCAGCTTACCTTTACTTCTTGTATTTCACTAGAATGTTAATTGGCCTTTCCTTTTTTACTCGATGTCGCAATATATTGAATGTTTTGGGTATGGAAAATAAAAAGGTTAGGCAAAGGCTTTACTCAACTAACCTATCAGTGAATGAAGCCAGGACAGGCTTAGGTTTAGCCTAAAGAGATGTCTGGATGTAGGGTGGATCTGTGTGCTGCGTACACACAGAGGCGAAGCGGAGGCACAGTCGCTACAATTCTATGAGGCAACCAGGCAACCATAATGTAGCAGGTACTTATAAACATCTAATCCCTCAAGGTTATGGGCGGCATATACGTCTCGTATCTGAAGTTGCTACAGATTATGTCGTTGTTTTTGTCAGCGGTGTAATTAGATCGCTAGGATCGCCATCTTGTTAAAAACACATCAAATGTAGAAAAGGGTGTATGTCTTTAGTACATCCGCTCAGTAATAGGTGTTCTTATACCAGCCAACACTATTATTAAGAAATATCGAGTGTCTGCACTAATTTTGAACAATATCATCATTAATGTAACTTTGAATTGCACTAGCACATTTGCTACTGCCATCCAACTTGATTTTCTGGGTCTAATCATAGGTACCGATTCTATATGAGTGCTCCTGAGATTGATTTAAATTTCATGCCTCTTTGCAGTAAGGAACTATCCCACCAAATACAATGTGACCAAATAGAGGTTGCTAGCTTTTCGCACGGGATGCCCCTGATCTCTCGACTCTTACCTGACGTGTTAGCAATAGACACTTATCCCCGATCATGTGGTTTTAATGTTTCATTAATTTCACTTACGCGCTCTGCTATTAGGAGTGAACATCGGCTCACTGCCTTCTGCACAGGTAGCCACGCTGACGGATTTATATAATAAATTAACTACCAAAACTTCCATTTTTTCACTTGGAGGTAAAAAATTAACTCATCAATTAGCTTTTCTTGTATTAGACTTTAGCTTCAACTGTTAAACTTGGTGAGGATAACGCGAACATTCGTAACATTTCGGATGCAAATTTCAAAGCCCTCAAAAGATATGTCTTTCCTGATTAGTAAAAAACAGCAAGAGTATAATTGTTTAAATATTTTTAAGATTTGATCGTTAATTGTTAAAATAGTGGGTGTAACATGCTTGAGGATAAGTTTTTTGCTTTATAAGTAAAAAGGGTTTAGGCTGCACCTTCACTTTTTAGGCCACATCATATCGACTGTCAGGCACCTCTTCGTATGCTTATGGATACTGCTTTGGGACTGAAAGATGTCGGCTGGATGGGGAAAGAATTCCCTCATCGCAATGCAATTCTTGGTGTTTTGCATGCCCTTTATAACTTACGATGTGTCTTTCGATATTCTCCAACGATACTAGGTTTGAGAGCATTCATTTTCGAAGTTGAATGCTAGAGAAGAAGGGTGTGCTAAAGGTCATCCCCTTTAGCTACTAAACGAGGCAATTCCCTAAAAAAGCAAGGAAGTTCAATGCTGTGTCGATGTTTAGTGCTTTCAAAGGTATATTGAGGGGGCCCAAGCGATGGAAGTGAGACGACGTGTGGGTCGAGACATCGCTGGATAGGATCAAGGGCTAACGTCTTCTCCTCGAAAAGTCAGCCACCTGAGTTGTGAATTTGCCACTGCTCCGGAAGTATTGACGCACGCCCAGGAGATTTATACTTGCGTGCATCGTTTCATGGTGCACTTGACGCTACGAGACGGGTGACTTGACGGTGAGTGTAGATTAACATAAGAATGGGCCCGCAGCAACAGCAGACTTGTTAGGATCTTGAGCCTATTCAAACCGAATGGTCTCTCGGTGCAGAGTGCACTGGCTCTTGCTCGCAACAGTGCTGGTTCCAACGGTTACGCAGCCGTCTCTGTCATTACTTAGCGCCCTGGTCGATGTGTTTGCGTGGGCAATAAAACAGATGATTATGAAGCTTGCTTGAAAAATCTACCACAAAATATACTCATCCACAGTTATGGGGGTTAGTCTTCCATTAGTTTTCTTCTCAGTTGCTTAAGCTACGAGGAATCATTGAATCTTTTATATCTTTCGTTCTTCCTTTGCATTAAATCTACAAATCGGTATTTTGCATTAATCCTTTGCCCTTGGTTTTAACAATTTTTTGAGCTATGTAATTGTAGGCAATGACTGGCTACATAGTTCGCGCCTATTAATGCTACGCCATAAGATACTTAGTTTATCAAATCCTAACTTTTGTAAACATGTTAAGTATGGATCACGTTATCTTTTTGGGCCATCATGGACAACGACCCCGGGCGCAAGCAAAGCATGGCAAGTGACCCTTCAGAGGGCTGAGATGCTAATACCATAAAATTTTAACGCTATATTAATGTTTTAAAGAACTGCAAAAGTGTTAATTTTGAATGTTTAATAAGTACAGATGTTTGCGGTTTGCAGAGGGCAATAAAGATGTCAAGAACCAAGCCGAGTGCAAAGAAATTCTTCAATGCAACAACCTTTTGAGTTGCAGGACTCATTGTGGCCACCAGTTTTCCTCCACCCTTGTGATTGGTGCTAGCAGCTTGGGCGAGATTATTTCTTTTTCTACCTTCACAGCCAAATTTTTGTCTTATTAGATCTTAATCAAACAAAAAGGTGTCGCTCCTATTAACAAAACAAATTTGTGGAACTTTTCACTCACTACGTCTATGGACCTTGATGTTCAATTGCCTTATAGCGCTCCCTTATTAATCCAGCTGTTTTTCAGTCTAAGATCTGATGGACAATATCTGCCCCACATACACCGGCAGTGCTGATTTCGTTGAAGTTTTATCCACTGGCGTCCCGCTATTTATGCATACCGCTATGTATTCTCTTCCATCGTTTCTAAGGTCAACAACCCCTTCATCCGTCAAGGTATTAGTCGTTAAATCTTGTAACGTTTGATGATGATTGCCTTTTAAACTTCCTGAATCTTTCTTATTCAGTCCTAAAATCGAAATCAGAGGTGACCTATTAACTCGTTTCGTTTTCTTACAAGGAAGAAAGGTTTGCCTCTTCAGAAGGGAGTAACTTCTGACCGAAATGATTTAATTGAGATAGTTAAGAGTTTTGCCGTTATATTCCTCGCCAGAAATACCGGATCATGGAGAAGGTTTTATTATGGGTTTACAGAAGGGTTGGAGTACCACTGTTTGTGGTCTCATTACTGCACCAGTTATCGCAACGTAGTTACTGCTTTAAAAACGACGAGAAACAGAAGTTGTTAAGTGGGCTTGCACAAACGAAAGAACCTCCGATTCTAACAGCTGAGTTAGCATTTTTGTGTTCTGATTCATAAATGAAAATTTACATTAGTGGCTTATACTGCCGTATTTAGAAAATACAATTGCTAAGCTACATTTTGAGTTGCCTTAACATAAAGCATGGGGTCCTTTAACGGTGACTATTATAGCACTTGTTTACACACAATCATTAAATGGTTAGATTACATTTTTTTACAAGTACATTTGTTAACCTTGAGAATTGGCTATCATTCTGAGAACAGATTTTACAATGTCTATTTTTCGCATTCTAGGGTAAAAATCTAAAATCTTTACTGGTTTCGGAGAAAAAATTGTCAACCGATGACTAAGTCAGTTACGTATTCACCTAGCAAATATTTCCACTAAAACAAAGTGAATTGCAGGATGCGAGCCAAACAAGACGTTTCATGCGGCACAGGCAGGCAGGCAGGCAGGCAGGCAGGCAGGCAGGCAGGCAGGCAGGCAGGCAGGCAGGCAGGCAGGCAGGCAGGCAGGCAGGCAGGCAGGCAGGCAGGCAGGCAGGCAGGCAGGCAGGCAGGCAGGCAGGCAGGCAGGCAGGCAGGCAGGCAGGCAGGCAGGCAGGCAGGCAGGCAGGCAGGCAGGCAGGCAGGCAGGCAGTTAAGTGTGCTGAGTGAGTTGACGAATAATCGCCAACTTTGACGGCTGCTAAAACATGCTGGGAGGTCATAGAGGTTGTAATAGTTGATGCAACCTCGAATGACCTCTACCTTGGGAGGCAAGTGGTCGAAGCTAAGATCCATATTATCAAATTTCGTTTTCTAATTGTTTTCGAGATTTCAGAATTTTAATAAATCCCCCCGACTAATAATTTTAAATGATGTGTAATCTAGGTGGTGTGGTTGGCGTTATTACACATGATGATTTATCAACTATCAGATAGACCTTACTGAGATTTGGGAAGTAAAACCGTTGATGGTCCGAAGTTTGATTCAAACAGCGTGTGAAGTTAAAATCAAGCCCGCTGTAAGTAAGAGCATACTTGTTGTGGTGCTTCAGTGGCATATAAATGGCCCACCATTAAACAAGAGGCTGGAAAAAAACCCCAGTTTAAAAGATGGCACATGGTTTGGAGACCCTCAAAAACGTACCAAAGTAGCAAATATCCTGTTTGAACGTTGTGAATTTACCTAAATTTCCGATCTCATAGCAGCATGCACGAACTACCAACGTTCAGTAAACGAGTAAACTACGGTCTAGCTGACGGATTTATCATTTAAGTTAGATAGGAAGATCTAATTAAGTCTTTTAAAGGGTTCTCTTTTGGAGAAAGCAAGCTGCCATGGAGGAAGATCATCCATGTTGGGATGCTGATTGACTAGAAGAGGATAGGACACAACCAAAGTCTTCTTAATTTTGTAAGAAAAAAATGTGTGCATAAAAGACAGTTATTTGGCGAGAATTTGCAGGATTGATTAAAATCGCTCTTGCCACCTTGCCACCACCACAACTATCAATTTTAGCCGAAACCTTTAACGACAATTGGATAATGATTGATGTTTATGACAACTCAGGTATTCACGACGATTCATAAGACCCGATGGATACAACAGAAAAAAATTTTTCAAATTGTAATCGAGGCGATTTAAGACCATTTGTTTGATTTCACGAGTTCGATAGATCCTATTTGGTATTGTGTAAAGAAGCATGGAACCTATGGCGGTACTTTCAAGGGAGCCTCTTCTAGACGAAATTAGGGGTGTTTTTGGGCGGCTGCATTTCCAGATTGATGAACGCATGCACACAGTTGAAAGACCCTCAGACATCCCACTTCATTAATAAAAGGAAGGTGGGAACGCGCACAAAGATGTACGCAACTTTGAGTGACTCGCTAACCGCAATACAGCTAATTACTGCCATGGAACGTTTTACTTCTGTTTAACCACATCACATCCCACTTGAAGTCATTTGAAGTCAATATGAATCATTCAATCAACTCAGCTCAGGCCTTTGCACTCTCATAAGAAAATATGTACATTTGAAGAAGCCCTTGAAGGATTAAATGTGCACAATGGCACCTTGCGAGTACTACTGCATAGAAGTGGCCCACAGAGCTAGATTCCCCTGTAAATTCATCAACTTTCATAATGCAGCTACCTGTCAGTACCTTCGTCATGCGCATACATGTTCCTAACGAATAAATATCTTGGGCCGCTAGAATCATATATAAGTGAAAGAAGAAAACTGAATGGTTTGAAACTTCATTGCAGTGAATTTATTAAATGATTTGAGCATGATATCCCATATTGACAAAGATATATGCAAAATGTGAAAATTAACGACACTATTGAAGCTTGCATGCTAGAAATCAGCCTGCAATAATCGTATTCAAAATGCACAAAAGTGGCAATTGTTTGGTTAACCTTTCTACCAGAAACGAATGAGAACCATTTGTTTTTTCTAATATTTGGAGATAATTGAGCTACTTGCACCCTCTGTGCCATTGTAAGCAGTAATGTGCATTTTGATGGAAGTGTGTCTACTGTGATAAGTCGTTTTTGTGCAGCTATATTTCCTTGAAGTCATGGGCATAATGGAAGGCCTTTACCTGCCACTACCCACATCACGCGTTTGCAGGCATATTGATTAGTCACACGGGTGTATACGCTCGTGGATGTGAACACACTTAGCCGTAAAAGTACCTCTAGTCTATTGTGGTGCATTATATACATTGCACCATTCACGCATTCACATTTCCTGCCGCTACAGCTACTGACTCAGCCAACTTATTTAAAGTAGGTAATTGAAAAATAGGAAAAAAAAGGACAGAATCCGGAGGATGAGCACTTTTTCCCTCCTTGCATTTGCTACGTTCCCAAACATACTTACACGGAGGATAGGCTGTAAAGAAGGCCAAGTTGGCAATGAAGGGGGCATAGGGTCACTCACACAAAAGCCCACTCATCCAGAGATGCGCCCATGCCTCCATTGCCATCAAGCCACCTAAGGTGCCATACTTGCATTCGCATACTTAACGGTAAATCTATTCCTGTCCCGATAAAGCTTTATAAGTCAGAATGCGTGTGCTCAAGAACGTATGTATGCAGTGGTCTACGTGTGTCCTATGTGGCTTAAGAAAATGGATCACACAGCTGATGGACGACTGACGACGCTCTGCGGATTGTCCAACCGATGGACCAGAACACACGCGCTGACAGATCAGTCCCTTCTTTGTTCGGGACAAGACTGGTACACCTCTGCTTTACATTGCTCCTAGACATTTCCCTCTGTTTTTAAACTAAAGGCTGCAGCTTTAGCAGACACCTTAGAATGCTTCTCTGATTTGGTACTGGTGAGTAAAAGTGAGCAGACGAAGTCGTGGCATTTCTGCAAATTGGCCCCGTCTACATCCATTAAAGATTTCGTGGCAAAAACTTCGTGGTGTTATTAACGAAAAGCCACGCAAGCGACAGCATCGTTAGCAATCTAAAAACCATCAAATTAATGCTCATCTATCACTTCTAAGGCATGCTTCACTTCTCTCTTCGAGAACTCTCTTTCGTTTATGCAGGTCTTGTGTGAAGGTGAGCATAAAACTCAATGTATTGTCAACTAGGAATGGTTCACTTAAATAAGTCTGCCAAGGCCAGCTAGCTTGCTGAATTCTCCCCACTCAAAAATGCACTATATTTTTCAGAATCGGACATTAACTATAAACTAAATGAAATGAAGAATTGCGCCATTTTAATCTCATTTTGCAGATTATTTTGAAGTGTATGCCATTTGGCTACCTGTTTGAGAAAACTTGATGTTCCTTAGTAAGATGTCATTTGTACACGCATACTCTCTCACAGATTGATGGGAAAGGGTTGCTATCGGACATTTGATTCTGGTGCAATTTTTGGACAACACTGATGATAGATACTCAGGTGATGATCATCCGCATCCCTTGGGAGAAAGTGACTTTGAATCTAATGGCCTTTATCATAAAGAGACTTATTCCTCGCTTTTGTTATCGACAGGATTGAAGGTAAAGGTGTCCTCTTGGAAGTATTGGTGCTCATTCTCCACGTATGCATTGTACATGCGAAAATTCCTCATTCATCATTTTCGAGGTTATAGAGATAGTTGAATGAAATTTCGGTATGACAAAGGTTTTTCTTCTTTTTGGTCATACTGTAAGTATACGAAAGTGTGATTAGTCGTATTGACAATGTGGTTTTGGACACCAAGAAGCGCAATTATTACGACCAATTTAAGGGAATTCCGGTTGAAATTATGCCCTGAACTCGATTATGCAAACAGAGTTTTTGAGTGTTAACCAACAAGCGGTAAAAACTCCAAACCTTTCCTCTTTGCGCTAGGTGCCGGCAGGATTGAAGATAGAGGATGCCTTGCCATGGATATACGGTTGCCAACATCTTCCAACTACCCAGTAAATGTGTACTTGCCAACGTATGCTTTATTTTAACAGACTAATTCATTGTAAACGGATACTATGCCCCATGAGATAGTATGATGCACGAAAAGGCGAAAACCTAAAGAAGAGCTGCACTTTTCCCGCTTGTTGGTAAATTCGAATCTTTACACGGCCAAACTTGCGTTGGTGCACGATCTTTCGCAGCATAGGAAGATTGGAAGTACAACCTCTCCTTCATTGAATTGTCTGCTTTTGACGTAGGTGATTTCTTAAAAGAAGTTTAACTGTATCACGTAGAGCGACTTCAGCCGCAATTCCCATTTGAGCCTGAACAAAAAGGCTATCAAAATTTGCAGTCTCCTACACACGAACACGACTGTGTGTCTTTCAGGCAGAGGTTGTGGCTCACAAACGTGGGTTTTGAGAGATTTTGGAGCAAAAATAATATCATTGACGTCCATTTTCACTGGTAGAATTTGCCCTAAAATGCGAATCAATTTTATCGCCTTCGACCCGTCTTCCACTTGGTTAGGGTTCACATGAAGAGGAATGGAGGTCTGACAAGGCCACGTAGGTTTCCTTGCTTCAACCCATGAACCCGCCTGATATTTCAACCCCGCGAACACCCCTACGGATCCTCAATCCTTCTGCGGATTGTTGATAAACTCATTCCCATCCAGATTTGCGTAAATCTTAGCACCCAACCGGAGTCAGTATACTGATGCGGAGGATTTGCTTGCTGCTGCACCTGGCACAATGAAGCACTCTTCAAATGAGAATGTAGCACTATATCTCAACCAAAGAGCTCCCAATTATAATCTCTCTTCCTCTGATCCAACTTATTATAAGCATATCTGAACTCTAGTGACAGCTTTGGCAGAACCGAGCCTTCCGAAATACAACAACTCCGTGACCCCATTAAAAAATAGTTGACTTGAAAGTCAAAAGTTCCTCCTTAGAGTTGCTTGTTGTTAACGATAGTCAAGTAATCGGCTCCCTTTGCAAAAAAAAACTATTTTATGTAAATATTTTTAAAAATTTGTCCAACGACATCAAAATTGGGTAAAATATAGTCTGCTTCAACTATTTAAGCATACAAACAAGTGACGCACATACAGGAGTGCTGTCACGGTTGTCAACGGAAAAGATGCGAAATAACGCTCGATCAAAGTAATCAGAGAGGGTAAACAGAATTTAAGATGAATCAGTGCAATTTGATTCGGATCATAGAATGATACAAACAAAGCGACAGCTCAACCAACGATAGCAGGAGCATTTTGTACAGCGCACGATATTATGCGAAAGGCATTTTGGTGCTAACAAAATTAAGGTAAAAATTCAGCCGAAAGACTGTGCTTTCGAGCTTGGCGGAGAAGGGAGAGATAGACACTGTGTCATCGCCCTCATAGGCACCGGTGGGTCGCAGAAGTATCGATCGCCGAGGAGACGGTATTTGCACATGGTCAGACGGTATCCACCGCCACCTCTTCCTGGCAAGGATTCTGCTCCGAGAGAGAGAATAGCTCCGCTAGGAAGACATCCACCATCACGACAGAACTGCAGAGCGACGGGTTGTGGTGTTCCGGGACCGTGAGCCAGGAAAAATTTGGCACGAATGTTACCCGAAACATCGACACCAGGGTGCTGCTGTTGATAGGCATCACCGGTGGTTAGAGGAATATTCCAGGATGCACGAGTCTGTTCAATGTTCCATGTGCCCAACGGACGACTCTGCATTCTAATTACGCCGCCATCGACTAACAAATTCACGCGTAAGTCCTGACAACTATGAGATGCGGAAAAAATGAACTGGATTGGTTGGTTAAAGCCTCTGGATTTAGTAAAATGAAGCTACTGACAACGTGTCAGTCCAAGAGGACTTCCCTTAAAAAAAACTGCTAGCTTAACATTTGGGACAATTAGCACGATAAGCTCATAGATAAAAAAACTCAATGAAGTGCATAGAAGAAAGTTTGTCTTCGCGCCTTTAACAGAACCTATCCCCATCTCGGTGAGCTTAAAGTAACCCCAATCACCTAATTTCGGAGGCGTTTGCTTCATAATCCTCCGATGAGGACAGGGATGACGAAGAAGACCATTTGGGCCACTGAACAAAGTAGTCCAGTCGAAAGTCAGTGATGCTCTTCTCACAACGCCAGAAAGTGCACATCGTGATCGGCGGTGGTAGACCCGTCGCCTCGATTGAATACTCTAGCAGGCACAGTCGCATATACTCCTCCTCAATTTCGTCTGCAGTCTTGCTCTGAGTCTGGACGAGGTAGTGATAGAGCAGGTCTCCTGGGATCTTCACTCGATACTGTACCACCCCCTCTCCACTCTCCGACCTATAAAGCAGAGGCTCAATGAAGAGGGAATAAAAGCTGTGTAGTGGTTTGCGAATCTGTTTGCCATTCTGTTAACTTTTCTGGCTTAATTAACATCAGCACTCCTATACGTGTGAGTACTGAAAAGGTTTCAGTACTAGAACCGAAAACTTATAGGTTGTCAAACTATCATATACCGGTGTTTTTCCTGAAGCCGTTTTAGATAATGGATTCTTTGGACGCCTTCAGCATAGGGCTACTGAAGGTAAATACCTGTAGGGCCTTTAAAGTGGCTTCGCATTAAGTGAATTATCATCACATCATTGAGGGATAATTAAAGACGTTACATGGGTAGCACCAGTGAGTGAACCTCAACCAAGTTCTCAACGATTTCGCTTTCTTTGGCTAGGCACCATACCTAAATGCCACGGGAGGAAAGTGTTCTACAGATGATCAAGAGCTATTAAGATGGCTTTGAATCCTTGGCAAGGCTTAAGTTACGAGGTCTGCACAATAGCCACATATGGATCGTGGTCAGGTTTCAACGGGTGGAAAAGCGATCTTAAGAAAACACTATATGCTCTTGGAAGCGGCTGTTTCGACAACAAGCAAAAGGAGCGCAAAACATCTCCTAGCCTTTAGAATCCTTTCGTAAATCAACCCCTTCCTAGTACGGTCGGGCTTCAGGAATCACAAAAAATTTATGCAACATGTACTACGATCAAGAGACATCATTCCCCACCCAGTGCAAATTCATCGCCAAGTATTCATGGCGGTCAAAGTAGAGGCACAACGCCCGAAGAAAGAGGACCGTATAGCAGTCTAACCCTTGGTTACGGAAAGATACCTTGCTGCAGGGACCTCAAAGTAAAAATGAGTTTCTGACCACCACTTTGATAGCATGGCCTCAGCACACGTCAATAGCCTCTTAGCCCTTCGGTACACTAATAATACACCCTTCTGGCACAATAGTACACCCTATCATACTCTTAATGAGGACCTAGGGGATTGCATTGGAAGGAGTGATAACTGTGCCCAATAAAATCAGCAATAACCCAGATTTTGCTGACTGTATATCAGCTGTCTGTTGAGAATGGCTGAATCAACTGAGATTCACTACAGAGGAGAAATAGAAACGGTATAAACTTCCAGTAAACGCCTAACTTCGTGTCCTAAAAAGCAGTTAATAATATTTAAAACTGCATCAGATTTGTAGTACATGGCAACGACTGTAGAATAATAATTTCCAGAATGCCAGTTTGCACATCCCATTAAGTGACGAACAATTATAAAAATGAGGGTAAATGCATCAAATTTACGGTAGAGCATCTGTGAATTCCAAGAAGCATGAGCACAATAGAGTCCACACGGAAAACCTAAACCTACGTCTAAAGAAATCAACGAAGTGGATCAATGACGAAAAACCGAGCGAAATCCCACCTTTATTTGTTTCTGAGTAACCTCAAAAGCACAAATTAGTCAGTAAAGAAGGAACGCAATCGCCGCATATTATAAAAACAATAGCTGCGATTCCTTTAATTATAGAAGATTGTTTCAAGAAACAAAAGTGGCCCAATCAAGTGGGCTTTTCGCCTTTATTTAGCACTTGTGGACCATTAGGATATGGCCATATTTTAATAGGAGATCGGGAATAAGACGAAGGCGATAAATAAACTTAATCAGCTGAAAGTTATTATAATCAAATATAGTTAGCAAAATAAGAAAAATAAGTCTGAGGCATAATCTCCCCACTTCCTCCTTTCATTCACTAGGTTCAGCTCTTCTCACGAGTATGCTAAGCGCCGATGGGGAGTACACGGCCTTCCGCAGTCTTCTCAGAACACCACTCCTCTTGTTTACTGGTCTATTTCGTTTCTTATCCCATCATGTAAAATGATTCCACCCATAGCTATTATTTGGTCTTCTGCAAGAAGCTTGCGGTTAACGATCCCACTAGCTTTGCACCACACGCTCAAGCAAAGCAAACGTAGCTTTGTGGAGGTGAGACGGCAAGCAAATGAGCGGCTTAGAGGTATGTGGTGGATTAGTGGGGGTGACTCATAATTTGGTCGTTCACTTAGCATCTAAACATAAAAGCTCTCTCCTCATCACAGATCGTCCAGTCAGTAAGCGAGCAATTCCTTTTCAACAGCGTGTTTCACGCCATAAAGTATGTGAAGGAAGCAAAGAACAAATTGGTAGTCCTTGAGGTCTCCCGTCACCTGTTCGTCCATGCTGATAGGACTTATTTGCCTACCAGCTTTCCAAGCATTCTCTTCCAGATTGATTTGGGGAAAAACGCTTGTCCCAACATCACTCCACACACGACTTGAAGTTGTTTTTGACGCATTAGTCACCTATTACTATTTGCAACCGGGACAATCCTTCCATGATTAAGAATGAATTATCTCCCCCCTCGCCCTTCTCAACGTGATGCTTTTACCTCTGAGTGATTTGCCACCAAAATCAGAACAGCTGAACCATTTGATTCTGGGCGGTGTTTTCTGCCATCTCCTGTCGCAACTTCACCAAAGATTACGCAACAAGTTTGACAAGGAGTTCCATCAGCTTTGCAACAGCCTGATCACATGCACCAAGTTCAACAGACATTTGATGATGTAAGGGTTCAAATCGAGGGGAAGATAGTGGAAGACTCATTAGACTGTAACAGATTTCTGCAGCATCGTGCATTTAAACAATCGTGTGTGTTTTACAGGTTCTCATAAGTAACAAAAATAATTAACATCAATTGCACTGAGAACCGCACAAATTCTTTTGCCACGTGATGTATTGCGGAGGAATACATATTCAACCCATGAAAGTAAGCTACGGAAGCTTCTCAATCCTAAGAAGGAACATTGCGGATGCAAATACTTGAGTGGACCAATAATTAGCATTCTCACAGACTGACAAGCTGCATGGTTGCGTTCGCGGAAAACATTAAAAGAGAAGGGAGGGTACATCGATGACAATGTAGTGTGAACATGTTTTCAAACATGAAGCATTTCAAATTTTTCGAAAAACCACAGTAAAAGCCACTTACAGTATACTGACGCCACTAAATGCCGCCTGAACGTCATGCATTCTCTGTGCACGAGAAAAGATGAGAATAAGGGGTTTTAGGCTCGATATCTGCGAGTGGGTTAGAAGACGCAGGTCCTCCCTCGCCACAGCTAGAGTCACCTGCCCAAATAGTGACTGGGCTGGTCGTTCAGTAGTGGTGAATGAACTCCCTCCACCGTTGGGAAATTGAGCTCTCCAGGTCTCGGTCAACGCGATTGCGATGGGCAGCGGTGGAATTGGAGGTGGAAGTGCACGGGACTCCGTAGAAAATCGTGGAATGTGTAGAGTTTGTGGAGGTGGCGGTGGGGAGGGCGTAGAAGTGTCGTCATCCTCAATGTCTGCCAGCGGCGCGTAGCAAGTCTGGGAAAAGGCGGAAAATCTAGGTAATTTTCAACTACCACATCTACTGGAATTACTACTTGACTACCAAATGTGCGAATATGATCGTGCCTGATGGTGTAGATGAATGGATGGGTGGGTGGATGGTTACTCACCGAATAGAGAAATAATTCGTCTGAATCCTGAAGGAAACACAAAAGATGCATTAGGTGTTGCCGCTAAACCAACAACGACAAAAAATCAAGGAACAACGCAAAGGATAGGGACGATGGAACATGCGTTAGGCATAACGGGTGAATTGAAAAGTATAGGAGCAAAACGAGTAGCAACGATCGCCAATACCTAATTTGCCAATTGCCAAATGTCTTCGGTAATCGTCTGAGATGGAAGCGGATGTGAGGATGATGGAATCCTAGGCCATGAAAGTAATTCTTTTCTTGCCAACCTTCCACGAAAACCCATACCTTGCAAAATCTGACATTGCGCTATTACAACCTGAAACTACAATCTTGGCATCCTGTAACCCTGCAATCTGACGAAAATCGAATTGCTCTTTGGTCACGCCACTTGTAATACGAGTCACTCGGCGTCTTGGTACTTTCACAACAAGATTGCTTCCAAACTCCAAACATGATCAGAAACTTTTACTGCAGTTGCTTTACCTGGTTGCCGCCGAATACATCCGCTAACTATGGATGACCGATTCTGCTGAGACCGTTAAAATAAGGCCGAGTGCAAGCTCTGCATTGTGATTAGCAATGAAGTGAAATACGAGCAAAAAGATTTGAAAAGTGTAGTTGGATGTCAAAGATCCAAAAATAGCTTGGATGGATAAACAAGCAATTTTGAAATAACGATGCGGTTTAAAGAGGATCAACAAAGAAAAGATAAGGCGTAGAAGATTTGTTTCGCATTACTCCTCTTACCAATAAATGAGTTCTACTTTTAAACAAACATTTCAAAGGAAAAGTAATGTGGAACATCATTCAAATAGGTCACTTCAAAGAAACTTTATACCAGGTGAGAA
The DNA here is from genome assembly GCA_001923025.3 of Taenia multiceps. Lineage (NCBI taxonomy): Eukaryota > Metazoa > Platyhelminthes > Cestoda > Cyclophyllidea > Taeniidae > Taenia > Taenia multiceps. The sequence continues at coordinate 63,797,728 of CM010311.1, read as the reverse complement.
AGAAGAAAAACGCCTAGTGTAACCAAGGAGACACACCAAAAATAGATTAATACGATGTCGCATCGCCATGTCAAAAATCATAGCACCATATTCAGCCAGCGGTTAATCCCACCTCTCAGAGGAGTAGTCACTGAGAGGATAGCAAGCTGCGGTCTGAAACTGTTCCGATCTCTCGCGGATGAACCTTTTGGCGAGAGTGATATGGAACTTATGAGTGCTGATAAAAGAGCTATCTCCACACCAGCATGTCTGTTGGCATTCTCAGTGATGCCTTAAGAACTACTTTTTAGAAAGTTTTAAAGGAACGACTAAGCAGAAGAGGATTATATCTGCACGGGAATAGACACAATATACAGTGTATGATTGAATGCCTTCAGATGCCATTATTAACACCAGAGTAGGACAGGACAACAGCATCAATCCAACCTTAGGTACTGCAGAAGCTGCCTGAGATGGTTTTGAAGCAATCTTGACCTCAGCACTGTCATCTTGAAGGTCAATCAAACGGTCGTAGGTCTCGTTAGTGTCATCTGACGTCTTGAAAATAGCCTCCCAACTATCTGCCAACTTGGGTGTAGGGGTGGCTTCGTCACGTTTTAACAATCCGAGGGGGCTGGATTCCTCGTTTGTTTCATCTTTGATGCCTAGCGTTTTGGAAAATTCATCTGGAAATGAGAGGAAAAAGAGTAAAAGAGATTTAATTGGTACCTTGAAGCAAATGGAAAACCAGCTTATCAGGGGTGAATCCTGATACACATCGACGGTGATTGTGGAAATCTCCACAAGAGAGAAATTTTGTGACTGAGTCTAAAAAAGATGGGCAAATCAGTAAATAGGTGGATCGACGGCTAGACATAGGGCGGTTAGGTGGATCAAAGATGAATGGGTAGAGGATGGAGTCTAGGATGGGAGGACCTCGGATGGGGACCTGAATAAACCCGGAAACGATAGCTCCAAAGATCACAGATAAGCTCCTTTACTCCTTAGTTGTGTTCGACCTCCTCGACGGCTGAAAATCGTATCCTGTCCTGGAGGTGGCGGTAGCATAGGTACCAGGGGAGCCGTTGACACAGATATGGAACGGGTCCCCATAACGCCACCGCCAACAATACTTTTGGTACCTGGCGTAGTAGGAGAGATGTTTACAAAAGGTTTGTCAGCCGATGTATGGGGTCGACGAAAGTCGCGTGCGCTGAGAGAGGCAGGAATACGTAACGAGGTTAGAGGTGTGGAAGTTGAAAGAGTGAAATCAGCAACGCCTGGGGATAGGTCACCAAGGGGACGAATGTTCACCTAAAAGCACCAATCGGAAAATGAAAATGATCCTACCAGTTTACTGTTCAGAAATAGGCCTATGTGAGAGATAATACTAGTTCTCACTTTGTCATTTCAAAGGGAAATAAGTCGAGAAGTTGTAGTATTCTTCAGCCTAAAGTGTTGCGGATTAAGACAGCTAGAAACAGTAATAAGTTCTTTGAATCAAAAAGGAATTTAATAAATGATTTGAGCAAAGAATTGGGTTCTGACAAGGAAATAGAATTTTTAAAATGGAAGACTTAAGGAAGACCAGGGCACCAATGTAAAACTTAAATGAACTGAAAGTAGATGCAGTGAAAAGAAGAGATAGATAGATCCATCTATATTCTACTCAAATCTTGAATTAACAGGTGAATGAAGAAAAGGACTTCACTATCAAAAGGAAATATTTTAAGTTGATATCTTACATTCCTTTTAATGAAGATCCGCTATCAACATCCCAGATACTACTTCCCGATTAGTGATATTACTAATAGAACAAGTTAATGGTGGTGTAATTTGATGTTTATGAAAACGTAATTCGTGACTCCGCATAACGATATGGTTTCTCGACCCCGCTCACGGCCTCAACAGCCCTTCTGTTCTCCCAAAAAAAAACTTTCTTGTCTATTACCATTCTTCGGGGAAGACTCAAGCCATCGCAGTGATGAGAGCCATAAATAAGTACGATTTCTGTGAAGAAGCATCCTGACTCCGTTTACATCTACTATTGACGACTGAATCTGTAATAAATAAAGTGGCGTCTATTTTCGGCAAATCCCCAGTTTCAGGTTTTACACATCTAATGGTAGGGTAGGATCAAGCTTTGTTTATTTAGCATTCAAGGTAGCGTAACTACAAACAACGGCTACAACAGGGAATGTTCCCGCCGAAGCACATCACCTGTCCGTTAGGACTATCGCCCAATGGAATTTTTTAGATACAGTTCACTTGGTATGGGAGAAGGCGAAAAAATCCCAGCCATATCCACAGTCCGATACGGGTTTGCCGCATCACCGCCAATCCCTCTTGCAGTCAAAGGTAATTAATGGGAAAAAAATTGCCGTCGCAACAAAATAATAAAAGCGAGGAGATAACAGCCAAAAATGAGGGAAGTTATGTGATAAAGCGACATTTATTCAACTGTATATTTAGTAACATAACCTCTTCACCCTACAAAAGTTATAATTTCGAATGGCGACGCAGCCACTCGGTGATGTTCACAGCCTCTCCAACCCTTTAGTACGCCACCAACAAATTTTTCCATTTTATGTAATGCGCTATCATGCTTGACGTGACAAATACTTCAAGCATTTAATTTAAAGGTAGGTTTCGTCTTCAAGAGAAACAGTGTTTGATCACTTAACAAGACCTCACAGGGAGTGTTCGTCGATTTTTTAAACGACACGCCTTCCGGACAGGTGAAGCCAACTCCAAAAAATGGCAAGGTCTGGCATGAAACCAAGACAGCGGTTAACAATACGAATGAGCCAAAAGCAGGTGTGAATAGAATAAAGCGACGGACGCTATCAAGCCCCAAGTCGGGGCAATGGAGACAAAGACTTCACTACAAATGTCGGCATCGCAAGCAAGCCAAAGTAAACTATGTATAAAGCGTGCGGGTGCGTAACCGCCAATTCCCACAGGCATGAGATGGTTCCGTCGTCACGTGCTTATTTTGGTTTTTACTTCATTCAGGCTATTTGTACGTAGTGTCGACCAATCAGAAGAACCAAGAGAACCCAAGGTTTAATATGCTCACAACTGTTCGATAATCGGACACGAAAAAGGTAACGTCGGCAAACTTGGTATCGAAAAATTTTTCAAACTTTAAATGTCTCAAATAATAGCCCAATACTAGCTTTAAAATTACTGCCAATGGCCTCTGCATATGGATATGTTGACCCAAAAAAGTACGATCAGACGAGGCATTTTCGCATTCGTAGCTGTTCTGCAAAAATGCAAAAAACAAGACATGTTTTAATTTTCAATAGTTCTAGATCGAACATCAACAGCTCGTACAAACTTGACTGTTTTTTGTGCAATTATTAAAGACACATCCACTTCAGTTCAAATTTTTAAAGGACTTGAGGTCCATCTACTCGATCGTTGTGCTTCACTGAACGGTTTAAACACTCACTGAAGTATTTTTGAAGTTACAGAACCCTCTTAATGGGAGTTTTTAATGTGAACAAAAAGGCCTGTCCGTAAGGGAATTAGGACCACATCAAAATTAACTGCCAGTTTGCGCATATTTTCATTTACATTGTCCACCACTCCTTTAGCCCCGGCATGGATCATCCATTTACAGATTGCCTGCAAAAAACCCCCTCGCTTAAGTGTTTGTCGACTAAACACTTCATTCATTAACCTACCTCCTTAGAGCTGCCATCCACACTGCACTGATTTGTTTGTCAATATCAACCTAGAACCGACACAATTGCTGTTATTGCAATGGCTAGTACAGGAGTAAGGGGAACGGGGGCGTCGAGAACGACGCTTAAAACGGAGGAAACTCAAAGGCTCGCCAGTTCAATACCTCAAACAACAGCAGATATGCCTCCACCCAAAAGTAAACAAGGCAAAACACCTGCCATCTTTTCCACGTCATAGTTCAAATGACCGGAACCAAAAAGGGTATAGAGAGAATAGTGTTTAGTATTCACTTGCTCAATTATTTTTCTCCCCGGAACTGTAAACAAAAGCTAGTTTGAAGGCAAGCAACCCATCTAGACCTCCTTCTAGCATCAAGTAAATCCAACAGCAATGAGATAGACAAGACAACATAACGGACCACTTTGGCGTTGCGCACCAAAACGAACACCAGAATGGTTGAGGCTAAAAGCATATGCAAACAACAGTTGATTTTTCAAAGAACACCAATTTACATTTGTTTGAATAAGTTAAAGTACACTTTCTTTTCAAGATAAACTGAGAGGACCAAAGTGGGAGTGACTATCACTCTTAATGGTTATCGGCGCGAAGTAATTGGGTTCGAAATAGTGACTTGGGAAACAGGGTTGAGAGATGACAGATCTGTTTCTTGGCTACGCTTCATGGGAGGCCAAATGACTTACTCGGGAATGAGTAATTTAGCAATTGCTCCAGAATTCTATCAAACCTTCCATCTTTTATCACCGGCTCTACAATGATTGATGATGGGGCAGATGTGTTTGTGCCCCTTAAGAATTGTCTAAGGAAGTGAAGTTGTTCAAAGGAGTGAATTCATTCAAATAAGCTACTTTCAAATAGCAGTACAAATGCGGCCAAGATCAGCTACCGCCAATGTCCAAGGCTAAGTGCATCGCGGAGTACAAGTACGTTTACGATCCAGAGAAAAAAAAGCTGAAACTAGCATATATAATACTCTGCTGATTCAGGTCAGTGAGTCTGTAGGAAGGATAATTAAAAATCGTCTTCTTGGGGATTCTAGGAGTCGACTGACAATGTAGTAAAACCCAGGAGGACGTGACATTCAATCAGGATAGAATTGAAAATGAGAATGCAGCAAGCCACTCAAAGAAGCCAAATTAACGCAATCCAAATATCTAGGAAACGAAAGATCTCAACATTTTCAAACCTTTTATGACTTCAGGAATAGTCCTATGTCTGTAAAAGATAGAAGGCAAAATAGACGTACCTTTAAGCCCTTGAAGGTCTTCTCACTAGGACTACTGCTGCTACTGCCAGAAGTGGAACTAGAAGATGGGGATTTCGAATGTTCACTGGCCCATGGATTAGTTGGACGGATGTTGTAGCCCTCATCATCCACCCTGAGACAAGTGGATGTAGACGTCTGTATCACTTTGGAGGCCATTTCACTGGGACTGTTGGCTAGAAGAGAGGTGAGGAAAGAGCAACGAGCACATACTGTGTGCAGTCGATCACATCTAGATAAATCGCACTGAACTTTATCCAAGTCAAAATTTTGGGGTCTTTTCATTGCCAGACTCGTGAATGTCGCATAATAGACACTATCCCATACCGATCGTCTCTGATGCCTCTCCGAGGGTAACTGGTCAAAATACTTCACATTTCCACAGGTCAAAATGTCATAGTAAATTCCCATCCCCTCTGAATTTACAGCATACACCACTGTGTGCCGTATTGCCAAAGCATCACATTATTTACGCACTCGTTCTTTCCCTGCTGTTAATTGAAATCCACAGGAAGGCTTTCGATGCCAGAAGCAGAAGAATACTTGGTCATCCCACTGTTTGGCTACCACGTTGGCAGCATTGAAGACAAAGTCACCAGTTCTGGGACAATAATAAAGGTACCTCATCGTCTTCAAAGATGAATCGAGAGGTACAGGCAGATGAAAATACAGAGCAAGAGCGCCCAAGGAAGTGTTAGATCGTTTGAACTATGGATTAAGGGAGCGGAATATTTATTAAATTTTTAAGACTTTATAGACTGTTCTCCTAGCATTCACCCATTTTCGACTTAGCAAGCAAAATACCTTGCTTTGGATTTCTACCTTTGCCTGACAGAATTGAGAGCTTAAGTGATTTCAAATAACTTGTCACCAACTGAATAAGTAATCCATCTTTATTTCAAATAAAAACCAAGGGTCATTTACAAAAAAAACTATGGCATTGTGCCCTCCACTATTTTTCTCTCATTGAGAGCTCTCACAAAATTGGTGCTAGTCTTTCTGACGAATTTAAACTGGGGCTTGGGGATGCGGAAGTGTCCCGTTAAAGTTGTTGCTTAAAATTCAAAAATGGTATGGCGATAGAGCATACAGCGGGGAAATAAAAAGATTTTACAATTGGGACTTTGTAGTGAATCCCTGGAAAAGTGGTAAGATCAAGCATATGAGGAAATCTTCTTGTTGATAGAAAAGGAATTGGGCATCGCTATCATAAGCGGTAGTTCGAGGCTAACGTGGCAAAAACAAGTCCCAACCATGGTTGGCGAAAGAAAATAAAACATTTACATCAGCATCAAATAAAGCTGAAAAGTCACGGAAGCAAATAGGTTTAAGCCGCATACGTTGGCAGGTGACAATTTCAAAACTATCAATTTGTTTCTCAATTCCTTCATATACTTTACACAAACACGTAGTTGAGATGGGTTTTCTGCTAATTAACTGACTAGTTTGTGATGAAGAGTACTTCTGCATCCCAATTTAAAATGAATAAACAGATCGTTGGCGTGCGTGTGCACGTCGCCGCGATAGACTGCGGATGAATTGTGGGCAATGGCCACCTGCTCAAGGCCAAATAACAATTACGATTGAAATTGGCCCCACCCGATGATAGGATAGGGCTCAAACATGTGCAAGGGAAAGAAGTTTGCAAGCTAGTTAACCACGGAAAAAGTCTCATAAAGCAGGCGCAACATGCACTTTTTGTATGCAAATTACGACCATAGATGTGAATCCTGAAGAATGTCACGTAAAAATAACCTGAGTGAAAGTTGTTCATAAATGTTTTAGAAGAATCTGAATTTTCGATCCCAAATTAATGCCCTTCTGAAATGATAATATTACATCGAAAAACATGAAAGGCATACGTAATTTTGCTACCAAGGACACCTCAACAGTCAAAGTAGTAGTAGGCTAAAAGGATATGTAATTTGCTTTTGTTTTTAACTAAAAACGCAGGAAAAACGCCCTTATTCATGTTAAGATGAGTAAACTGTTGGCACAGAAACAAGTTTTCTAGAAGCACTCAGTAAACTTCATCAAAATGACTTTAAATAAAGCGAATATAGTGCCCACCTTCAATAAAAATAAGCTGGCACATCAACACAGAACCAAGTAAGCTAGTAAAATAACACTTTCCCGGTCTCATTCGCACAAGCGATTTAGTATTTATTTATAGTATTTAACTACGTTAATTTTCAGGCTACGAAAGTTGTCTTTACTTGACAGTAGGGCAATTCGACCAAGTCTACAGCCGCCTAGGCGGTCTGAATATTAACGTTCCTCCACACCAGTACGCATTAACATGACCGTCTCTACCTATCGCGACTCTCATACGACTAACCAGCTATTCACACGACACGTTTTAAGCATAAAAGCAATAAGCTGATAGCTTACGAGTTCTTCTCGGTAGGCGAGCAAGATTTCGAACATTTGCAAGTTTCTGTGCAAAAGATCCCGTTGTACTTCCACTTGAATTTACACTCGCAGTGTCTGTATCCAGTCCAGCCGAGTTTTGGCGATTTCGACGTTGGAAAAGGATGCCAGCCCGTCGACTCAAACCATTACTATGTGTTCCATTAATTTCACTCAAGGAGCTCTGCCAGGAAGGGTCCAAGGGGCTTTGGTGATTGGTTATTGGACTCTCCTGACTACCGAAAGCTGAATACAAAGGCGAAAATGATTTTCCTAGAGTCAAGAAGGGAAGATACGGGAGGTGTCTACGTTAAAATGAGATCCTTAATTTTGCGTTTTTTCACGCAGAAAAAGTGGCAGGTGATATGCGAGTGGGAAAAGACGAGTTCTTCCGTGAAGAAGCTTCCCAGGCGATAGGTAAATACTGGGATAAGTATATAAACAGTTCCCCATTTTGTGCATGCGTTATTTCACTGCATACGCATAAAAGCCCCTAGTTAAACATCTCTCGCAGGGCGAAGCCAACTGACCTGGAAGGGCGGAAGCAGCACGAAGGCTATTTGGATTGGGAAGAATGTGCAATGGGTGAGAAGTGAACGATTGTGAAGCCAAGCCGGCATCAACGCTACCACCACAACCAGCTTCATCTGTGGTGTTCGGGAAGGCTGCAGCGACCTCCACATCTTCGAATTCAGCAGGAAGCGGCTCTAGACACCCCGTCCCGCGTTCTTCGATTATGTTAAATAGAAGACGATTGGGTGTGAGTACTAGGGAGCGTTGTTGGTTAAAATCGGTAACGAGGGAGAGGTCGGTGCTGCGGGATTGAACTAGAGCTTCGGCAAATCGACCGAAAAACTCACACATTCGGGTCAGATGAGCAACCTCCATTTCCTCAACAAGAAAATAAGGACCAAATGTGCAAATCTTTACCTCGAAATTGTTGCAAGCTAAACGCATTTTATCGACGAATTGGAGTCTCAGATTGTTGTACTTCTCTACAGAATATTTGTATTCATCTTGAGCTTTCTTAAGTTTCGTTTCTGCCTTCTCTATATCTCGAGTAGAGTGGGTTTCGTTTAAACGAATCCGCTCGTATTCTTTGTAACGAGTGTGGTAAAGTTCCTTCGCTTTTTGCAGATGAGTTGTAGCAACCTTAAAAAAGGTTTCACAGAATTTATTACAAAAGTTGAAGAAAGTGGCTTGAGTAGTAGAAGTTACCTGGAAGGAATGCACTACTTCTTGTGTGCTACTTTCGTTCTCCTTTAAATTTCGTTGCTTCTTCTGTAGCTCTTCTAGATACTTTTGAGCATCTCTCCAAATGTTCAGACGTTCTGACTCCAGGTTGCTTCGCAAAGAGATTGATTTTTCAAGAAAGGAGGAGAACAACGACCACCACAGCCTTAGACTCCCGGCAGAACTATAAGAAGCGGCTTGTTTTGCAAGTTTACAAAGGGCTTTTGCATAATTTTCCTCAATTGTATTGACATCACGAAGAAATTCGCAAAACTCGCTGGTGTTTTTAAAACTAGACTTCATGTTTTGAGAAAGAGACTCGAAACCCATGTTCCTCTCACCCCAAAAAACACGGGAAAACATATCGTCAGCACTCATCTGGGGTGAAAAATTGGGATCTGTAAGCCATTGGTTGGAGTTGTTTATTCGTAAAAGGCGCTGCTGGGAAAGTAATCCCTTATGTAGCAAGTTAATAAAGCAGAAAACATGCACATTAAATTTTTTAAATTACTGCTTGCTTAACAGCTGCTGAGGTGAAAGTTAGTATTATTACTTTCTGACAGTCGATGATGTCAGTCTCAATAATAGGACAAGCCGTCCGCTCACAACAGTCCAGTGGCAGGAAGAACATTAAATATTACCAGGGGACAACAAACTCTGCTTCCCACAAACTCTGATCTTCTGTATACTCTGCTGCATTAATCAAATGTAGGATGTTTTTGCTCACCTAATTTTTTAATCAGGAGTCCAAAGCCTAAGGTGAATTAGTGAAATTTCAGGGCTTCTACGCCTGTATGGGATCCCACTGCTGGATATTGGTCCCCCTTATTGCCTAAAACTGCTTTTCGGCGTAGAAGTAAAGCATGACGCATAAAATAATTGCTTGAGTTTTAAAAGACCACTAGTAGTTCACGATTATGCATTATCTATTTTCTCATTAATAAGGCAGTAATAGCCGTGTTTCGATTGTTTTTATTTCGAGGCTAGGATTGCCCTTCCTAGCAGGTCGTTTAGTCTTCGTTTGCTCTCACGTTTGGTGTCTGTTCCATTTCGAATATATCCATTTACGTCGTTGTTACGCACTACATTTAGCGTTATACGCCTTTATTCTTGTTTTTGCCACCGTATGGTACTGAATGAACTGCCGTCCGCCCTGCAAATTTTATCAAAGCGGCTTCTGTGCAAGGGGTGATGAGTGTCCTTTCTCCCATCCCACTAAGCGTTGTCGTTCTTTCACTCAAGATGGTTTCTGTCCCTACGGCATCCATTGTCACTACTGGCATGACTTTAAAAACTTCGCTCTCTCCACGTCTACTGACGTGCCCGTTCAAAAGGTCTGTCGATTCTTTCTTAACGGTCAATGCAGCTATGGCGATACCTGTGCTTATTCTCACCAACTTGATGACGTTGAATCGCCTAATCAAATTACTCTCTCTGAATACCGGCTTCAGCAGCAGATAGCGCAACTTCCGCCGCCAAATCCTCTTACATCATTGTCGCCCCGGTTGCCAGCACCGCAAGTTCTTTCATCAACACATTCGTCTAGACCTGCAACTACCAGGCCCTCTGCACGATTAGAGCAAGCTTATCTTTCTGCTTTGCAGCCAGGAGATCTGGAAAAAATGCGAGATCTTGAGGTGGACCGTCTCTTGAAGCGATTTCCACCAAGTCAATTAAAGCAGACTTCGGGTAACAATGATGAAGTTAGAACTTTTTCCCTCATCTTTTCTTCTACAGATCCTGAATGGGTAGGCATATTTAAGATTTGGTACGTTGTATGTGGTTGACTTACCGGTTCTTTTGCTCTTGTTATAGGTACACAAAGTGAAACGAATACTGCTTTTCATTTCTCTCCCGGGTCAGTATCCATCTTCTCCACCAATTTTGAATGTTCCAAGAACATCAGATATACCGAGTGTTGTTACGGCGTAAGTTATTCTCGTCGACTATAATCAGGCCTTTAATACTCTGTGTTTCGCGTTACTAATTCCCTTCTAGTAGCTCCACATGGCACGTCATTCTGGCAGGATTTAAAATTTAACCATTTGTAATTGCTATTAACTTCGACTGGGCTGAAGTTCTTTGTTAGTGGTGTGATTTCCTGGAAAAGTAAGGAACCTTTTCTTTGTGTGTAGGGTCTCAGAATACCCATTCAAGGATGTGATCAATTCACTATCTCAAAACCGCTTCTTTGGCTGATTAAAAAATTAGTTTGCATTCTTTATTTCCCAATGGATGGATTTTAAACTATATTCTCGTTGAGTAAATTGTCCTCTACGTGAATTCGCAAAGAAAACTTTCCTATACAATTTTCACATTTGAGTAAGGGAAGTGTGTATATAAGTGATAATTTTGCTGATTTGAAGAAATTTTTATTCAGCTCTTATGAACTTGTGACATGTGGATTCGTTGTTATTTGCACGACTTGACAGGGTGCAATGTCTTGCGTAATGTTTCACTCTCATAATCTGCCTGATCCTGAGAGAAATTGCTGTAGTGTTTCAGACCGCATTTCTTTCGAAGTGATGGATTTATCTTTGTGAAGTACCATGTAGTTATTGAATCTGCGAGCTGATCATCAGTTACCTATAGCCGATTTTAGTTGTAAATTTTCTTTATAAGTGCGGAGAATATTGATGTGATGCATGAATCTGCCAAAACAGTTTTGTGAAAAAGTATTGGTAAGTCTTGGATATATTGGGCGCGTAAAAGACGCTGAAGTTGAGTCGTATTTTCTCAAATGGAGCGCCTTCTTGTGACCTTTCAAGTTGTTATTTGAACTGATTAGCTATAAAGCACCGCTATGTTGTTCAGTAGTCATTGGGAAGGTTTACCATCTAAGCGAATCTACGCTCCCCAAAACCTAGGGCGACAAACGAATATGGGAACCAACTGCACTCATAATCAGTGTGCTGATAGGTTATTCATTATTAATTTTCTTGAAGCATCAGTGTTCAAGAAAAAGGCAGACATTCAGGAAAAAGTTGTGAAATCCTGTTAACCTTATTAGCAGACTAAATGAGGCAATAACCAACTGGATAAACGAAAGACAAAGTGCCAATGCGTCGACAAACAAGGTGTCTCTCTTTCTACGTCCATTCTTCTTTTGGTTGGATAAGGCTCTAAACAGGCTTCTCATCGACGGCTACGCTCTGGTAGGTGCGATGTCCCTTCCCATTTACTTTTCCTAAAGGCTGAGGGGACGGAGGCAGAGGAAAACGCCGGTTTACAGATTCCAGAACGGTTTGATTCGCCAACTACTTTGTGCTTATCCTCAAGTCGTTGTGTCACAGTAGACAAGACAACTTTTGACTCGAAAAAGATGGGAGAAAACGGAAAGAAGGAGGAATCGGTGAGAGAGAAGCAAGAGAAGGAGGGAAGGGAGAAACAGGAAGAGGGAAAGACGAAGATAGCGGGGAAAGAAGAGGAAGAGGGGATGAGAGAGCAGGACGAGGGAGGAGAGGAAGAGATGGAAGTGGACATCTCCATGGCCACAATTCGGCAACAGGACCTCTTCTTTGAAGGTCTCGGGATGCGCGGACAGGCGGGCACCTGTCTATTTGTGCGTCTGCCCGTCTATTGTACATGCTCACGATGCAAGTACGCCTTTGAATGGGTGTTCCGTCTTCCTTCGTCACCACCGCCACTGTTGTCGACGTCAAGAGGTAAAGGAGTAGAAGGAGCAGCGGCACAGACGCAACCCCTCACTTCTGTGCCACCGCATACTTCATCATGCCAGCGTTGTCGACAGTCCCTAGGCCTCATTTTTACTAGTGCGTTGATCCACGCCTATGCTTGTTGCGTGGGTACCTTCCAGTTGGCCAATTGCCTCCTCTCCGAGGTGCAGGTGGGGTCCGCTGAAGTGGTCATCAGCTGCGCCAATTGCTGTAATGCCGAGGCGCGAATCATAGTGAGTCGATGCCGCTTTTAATTCCACTGCAATTCATCAACAGGGTGCATTATTTACCAATGCGTTGTCGTGCAAAGTAGTAAGTATTGCCCTATGTGTTTTGATTTTTTGGTTTTATTTACTTAGGGCCTGCAACCAGATCGTATCAACGCAAGGCGATGTCGTAGTTGTCATGCGCCCTGTGGCATTTTTTTTACCTCTGTAAACATCTCGAAGCCGCAGCGGGCTCCCTTTAGTATCTGTGAGTTTCTGATAGCCTACAGATGGCATGTTTTATTTATTGCTTTCAATCGTGAGAAAGGGGACCTGAGCAGTGGCAGTAGATTGGGGACGGACGGTACGTTCTATCTAACAACATACTGCCCATGCAAGACGCGCCGGCATGGATGACAAGTCCACATCAGATCTGATGCTACCGTAGCATCACGGAGTGCTTCCTGTGGGAATCCAACTTCTTTCAAGTTGCATTTTGTATCACTGGAATCATAACTATTTTTTTACTTGTTTTTCCTTCTAGGCAAGCAATTTAGCTTCTTATCGATCAACAAGGCAGCGAAGGGGATCGTCAGACAGAAGCGGGTTCATGTGCCGGAGGAATATGCTTCGGCCACCAATATTTTCACCATTCAGAAGGGTACTTCTCTTCCAAACAACGGGACGTGTAGGCACTATCGTAAGAGTTTCCGTTGGCTCAGGTACATTGGAAAGTTGGAATTACTTTGGAAGTGAAGTAGTGTGAGGGAGTTCGTGATGGGAAGGTAGATTTGCTTAACCATGGTAATTCACTCATTCACAGCAGTTATCTTCCTTCTGCAGTTATCGATCAGATTGCTTTGGCTTAAGAATTATTTGAAGTACCGAAGGCATGCATTTGTAAAAGTAGCCGTATAGAAAACCTAGAGAGCTTGTACTTAGGGCGTTGCACCTTAATCGTAGAAGTGGATTCACTGGAGCAATGAGGTCACGGAAACGATGGGAAGGAATACATCTTTTTAGGTTCTTTTCAGCATCTTTTGCCTGAAATCAAAATCCGTTTGCTGTAGTAGGTCGTATAGAGTGGAGTCGTCGAGATTTATCTTGAATTCGTTGTCATTTTGAAGGGCCTATTTTGCTTGCTTTTTTTACGTCTGTAATGTAGGAAGGTGTCGCCTATCCTAGTCATGTTTTCGATCCTGTTTCATCGATAGGCATGGTGTAGAACCACGTGTTTCATATAAACTCGGGTCTTCTTTGAAACGTTCTTTCCAGTGGATGAAATTCTCGGCCGTCTATCAATGTATTGCTCGAGTTGCTTCTGAAAATCGTTATTATGCATAGGGCCTGTCCGAATTTGAATAGTCAACACGAATAGGATTGGGAAGGTTGGTAGCGCAGGCGGTGAAACTTCAGTCTACTTGGTGGCGAGTCGCGAAGGTTTCTCAATCCACCTCCTTTCGATCTTGCTCTTTTTAGGTTTCCTTGTTGTCAGCGCGCTTTTCCTTGTGACAATTGTCACGATGAAGAGGTGGCAGGAGCTCATGAAACCCTACGCGCCACACGATTCATCTGTGGCTTCTGTTCCACTGAGCAGCCAGTGACCTCTTCGCCAACGGTCGTCTGTTCGGTCTGCCAGAGCAGCTTGACCTCAGCGGGCCCGACCAATCATTGGGAAGGTGGACGCGGCTGCAGAGATCCTGTGAAGATGTCACGCAAGGATAATCGGAAACATCATATCAGACGTTGATGCGAAATGCGTTTGTAGTAGGTGTGAGTTGCAGAATTAAAATGCGGTGTTTTGTAGCATACATCTGGTGGGGTTCCGGGTGTCTTTCAGAGTTGCACTCGAGGTGGAGCGGTGAGAGCTTTGGGCCTTGTACGTGTTGGAGGTAACGGGATTGGAGAGTCTGGGCGTCGTTTGTAAGGGTTGTTTGGATACTCATCGGTCGGGGGTAGGGGCGCAGTTTGTAGGTATTTGGGACTGTGGGTGTAGCGTCCCGAGGCTCCCCTTAAGGTAAAAGAAGGCGTAGTACTAGGGCAGAATATACGTATTCCGGGAACAGAGGACTTGGGGGCTGTTGGCACGGCCCGGAGGCTGACCAACCGGCTAGAACAAGATGGCCACCCAAGTGACCTAAACCGGTAGTTCGAACAAACAAAGTGTTGCACAGCCCCTCTCTTCTTTCGAGCGTCGTCCCCGACGCTCCCCTTCGTCCGCCTCCCGTGTCAGCTATCACAACGTAATCAGTGTTGCGAGAAGCACCCACGAGCTAACCGTCCCAGTCGTTGAGGTTCGAACGCATGTGTTCCTGTAGTGCCATCAACTCCGCGTAGCACTCAGTGCAGCAAATGCGCGCCTCTTGGCCCTCCTCTGGGCTTGGAGTCCACGGCTAATGTCGCTTCAGTTGTTAATAGCTTTTCTGTCGAACACGAGGGCGAGGGAGATGTCGAAGATGAACGTCGATCTCGACCCTTCTGTTACGAAATACCAAAGTTTCTCCCCTCCGTAGCACATGTTCTTCTTTCACAACGCCGACGTTTGCCAGAAGCGGCATGGAGCAGGATAAAATCCATCCAAGTCGGGTCCGCTATCCGCTGCCACCAATGTAGCGTCCCGAGGCTCCCCTTAAGGTAAAAGAAGGCGCAGTACTAGGGCAGAATATATATATTCCGGGAACAGAGGACTTGGGGGCTGTTGGCACGGCCCGAAGGCCGACCAACCGGCTAGAACAAGATGGCCACCCAAGTGACCTACACCGGTAGTTCGAACAAACAAAGTATTACAGTGGGGGTTCGGTTGAGTATGTTTATTGCAAGGTAAGGGGTTGTGAGCCTATGTGAAGCAGTCGCGAGATGTTCTCTTTATCAAACTGCCTAGTAATTTAAGATAAGAACAAATTGCAAAATCATGCTTTAGTCAAAAAGCAGCACAAGCGTTCCGTAATAAAATTCTTCCTATTATGCGATTAGGTGCTATACAGTGATTTTTACCTCAATTTTGTTTAAATTGACAGTGTCGGGAGAACCAGCAAAGAGGGTCTTTTGGTTCTATCTTCCCAGTGATGGTAGGCTGCGCTTCTGGTTTTTGGTTGCTCTCGTTATACCTATACTGATTGAGATTTACTGCTGGTTTTAAAGTTATTCATGTTTAAATTGGGCACAAGCTCTGTGAATTTGGGTGGGTTGGTACCAGTTTTTCTGTCATTATCCATTTCGTACAGTTGGACCTCATCATACATACTTCTCTGCTTTTTTAAAACATTTAAGGATATCTTCTTGGCGGTTCGTCGCAAGAAAACGACCATTTTCCTTAGTTTAAAAGAAAATGCGGAGGTTTTGGAAGTTAAACAGATGATTGAGGGGATTTTAAAGGTGCCTCCAGAAGACCAGGTGCTATTGTATGGTTCTACCGCCATGTACGATCACAAGCCCCTGTCATACTACGGGCTAACAGATCTGACTGCTCGCGCTCACAATCCTGCCGTTCTGGGACTTTGTCTTCGTGATTTTGGTAAGGCTTTGCGGGTTATACTGACTCGTTCTTGTATTTTAGTACCCGTTCGTGGTTTTGCTTCTGCATGCTTAGAAGGATATAGTATTCAGGCTAATTTTTTCGATCTGCTTTGTTTATGTGGCACAGAAGGCGGTCAATTTGAACCTCTGGATATAACACCATACTCGAAGCCTCCGGAACTACCAGAAGTAATGCGTTGTCAAGAGAACCAACCTCCAAAAAATACATCTGCAGTCGGCGTCTCAGCTACAAACACCACTACCGCGGCAACTTCTGCAAATCAAGCCGAGACAGCCGCAGCCTCGAGACCTTAGTGTGTAAATCTCTCATTCCCGCTCCCTTATCTTTCTCTTTATTTCCTTAACATTTGGGTCTCCTCGCTCTTTACCCCTTCTTCGCGATCTATGATTTTTTCAGTCTCTGTCTACCTATGTACCTTACTTTTAATGTGCGAGTTGGAGAAGCGCATTTGCCCCTGTTTCCGCCCCTCATTGCGTTGCATCATCATAACTCTTCCGCTCTTCTCCTTTTTGTCATTCGGAAATGGACCCCATACACGTCCTCAACTTGGCTTCCCGCACAGGGTGTTGAACTCGATTCATTTGGGCATGGGAATTCTGGCATTTGAGGGTACAAGTGGCTACGGAGCATGGTTCCTTACTGTGATGGTCGGGTAGTCCTACTCTGATTTTAAAGTAGCAAGTTTCTTAATGCTGCATTTCTTAGCTTGGAACTGTGGAAACGGTACTGGAGAGTTTCTGGCGTCATTTGAAGTGGTGGATGGCTGGAAATGTGGGTGTGATGCTTTTCAGAGGCTTTTGACGAAACATCCAATCAAAAGGATAAGACACCAAAAGAGGAGGTGAGTCTCCCTACTGGGAATGAGCTATTGATAGCCATTCGAAATGTGTCGAAGTTTGGGTGCTTCCGCCGCAATTACACGATAAGATTTCAATTAAGCAAGTTCGCGGCACAATCGTCATAATTTACGATCATTCACTTCTGAGTTGGGGTGACTTTGTAAGAAGGGTGTGATCTTGATGAGAGGCATATAAGTCTTTTACCTACCAAATCTTTTGCACCAAGTTTGGCAGTGACCAATGCTGTTGGGATTTGGTTGTTGGGATTGCATGGTTTCTATCAATCGAAAGCATGAAGATAGAAAAGAAAGGTGACTTCAAACCCGCCAATAACATAGACTAAACATAAATTTTCATTTCCTTTCGAAGGCGAATACGAAGGATATACCCTCGACGGAATAGCCATTGACGGGATGATAAAGCACTAGAGATTATATTTTGCCAAATTTATTTCGTTTCGGTGTAGCTAAACCTATCCTTCGTGTAGAATTTTCCCTTCTATATCCATTTCAAAGGTGTCTCGAACCATGAACCGTTGAAGCTCAATCTCCCTTTCGAGGACAACGGAGTGCCTGTAATCACTGCAGAAAAAGGTGTAAAGCCCTAAGTACAAGCTCTCTAGGTTTTCTATACGGCTACTTTTACAAATGCATGCCTTCGGTACTTCAAATAATTCTTAAGCCAAAGCAATCTGATCGATAACTGCAGAAGGAAGATAACTGCTGTGAATGAGTGAATTACCATGGTTAAGCAAATCTACCTTCCCATCACGAACTCCCTCACACTACTTCACTTCCAAAGTAATTCCAACTTTCCAATGTACCTGAGCCAACGGAAACTCTTACGATAGTGCCTACACGTCCCGTTGTTTGGAAGAGAAGTACCCTTCTGAATGGTGAAAATATTGGTGGCCGAAGCATATTCCTCCGGCACATGAACCCGCTTCTGTCTGACGATCCCCTTCGCTGCCTTGTTGATCGATAAGAAGCTAAATTGCTTGCCTAGAAGGAAAAACAAGTAAAAAAATAGTTATGATTCCAGTGATACAAAATGCAACTTGAAAGAAGTTGGATTCCCACAGGAAGCACTCCGTGATGCTACGGTAGCATCAGATCTGATGTGGACTTGTCATCCATGCCGGCGCGTCTTGCATGGGCAGTATGTTGTTAGATAGAACGTACCGTCCGTCCCCAATCTACTGCCACTGCTCAGGTCCCCTTTCTCACGATTGAAAGCAATAAATAAAACATGCCATCTGTAGGCTATCAGAAACTCACAGATACTAAAGGGAGCCCACTGCGGCTGAAAAGGTGTTATGAGGCGCATGACTTCCTTTGCTTACATCTAAACTCTCTTAACTGCCTGCCGAGATCTAATGCAATTATGTGGACGTCTTGGATGCTGTCAGGACCAACTTTAAGGAGGATTTACCCCCTATTATTGGTATTGCGAAACGTTTTTAACATCATAATTGCGTCAATGACAAAATCAAAGAAGAAGTATTTCGCTAATTTGTCTTGTAAGCAAGTGAGCCGATGGATCTATGGGTGAAGGGAAAAGTAAGCGGTTAGATTGATTGATTGATAGATAGGTAGACAGAAGGATAATTAGATAGATGGTTCGACAGGTAAGCTGAGAGGCCGTGGAAGACGCAAACCCGGGGTGATGTTTACGTTACACTCAAAGCGTATGCAGTGTTACGCAACACAGCTCCCACAGCATCGCATATCGATCTTCTAATTGTATTAGTAGTACTCACCCATTTTCAAATCGCCCGTCAACTTCCTGTCTGCATTATAAGCCTAAACTCTTACGATGGGATCAAAAGGTCTTCTGTAATCTTTCATGCTTTTTCATGAAATATAATACAAATATGAGATTTTCGTACATTTATTGGTTAAAAAATATTAATTTGGAGGATGGAGTGTCCGACAAGCAGTAATTGTTGCTCTGGTAGAAATAAAATCATTTAAAGCATTCATTAAGCATTAATAAATTGCTACGGAATTTAATCAGAATACGAGAAATTTCTTAGCCAAGAGCGAGGGTTTTCCGTTGAAAAATTTTAGTACCTATTTTTCCTTGTTTTTTTTGAAAATAATTCACTTTTAATTTAAACTTGCTCTTTGAATGCTACCGTTTCAACACGCCCTTTGCTGGCTTAGACTCCAGCTGTAGTTCTTCGATGTCGAGAAAATCTTCTCTTTCCTCCTCTTCCCTTCTACCACTCCGGCTATTAGAATTCCGGATGTTCCTAGACATTTTTATTATTAGCAAAGAAGCAATGAGCAAAATAGGAGTGTTTATAACGGAGGTGCCTCAGACTCGGGAGAGGATACACGTGCGTCCACAACAAGGTTGAAATTGTCCTCCCGCTTCTCGCAAACAAAGTACATTTTAGAACATAAGGATTACATTTTTCCGATTATTTTGTGTTTCTCTTGCGTAAGAATAATCGCCTCCATATTTTCTTTCTTTCATAAAGGTCTGTTATTGCAAAGAGCAAGGTGTTCCCTTACAAGGCAGGCCTAAGTAGGTCTGAGGCGATGATTCTAGAGGCTAGCTGAGGGGCTTTACTTACTCTAACACTATTCCATTCCTCCTTTTACGCTCTGCACGACCCAGAACATATGATTTCAATCCTTTAAGCTACTTTCATGGATGCGGCGTTCTCACAATACCATGACTCCTTTAATGTAAGCTGTTTGAACCGGGATAACTTACAGAGATGAAACTCCACTAGAAGCTGGTGACACCTGAATCTACTGGTGTGCTAGCGTCCAACATTCACATCTTTGTAAGCTAGCCCTCTTTGAACATTACTTGGACCGAATGACAGACAGTAGCGATAGTGCGTGCGATTTTGATGGCTATAAAAAAACAAAATCAAAGAAATTTAGTTATAGAGAAGACATTGAGCGCAGCATAATAAGATTTAAACAGCTGACTCCTTTATCGCTTTAAACTCACAGCAGTCATTTAGTGTTGTAAACCTGCCAGTGTGTAAAATACCCAACCCACACATAACCACCAATGGTGAAAACGTACAAGAATTACTTATACAAATTCTGACTTCCGAAAGCAGCCACAGGCTCGATGTGGAAGCTCAAAATGGCAAAGACGCTTACGGGTCTTTCAAAGTTATCTGTGGCAAAGCCTTTTCTATCCGTTAAGATTTATCATAAATGTGAAAATGTAGCGGAGATCCACATTCCTTTACTTGACTTCAGTACTCCCCGCAGTTCTCCCATTTTTAAGCAGCAAATTTGAAAAAAAAGGCTTTGTTCTAGGGTATCGGTAGCGCATAGGAGATGTAGGAGGAGTGAGAGGAAAAGGAGCAAAAGGATTGGACAAAAACGTTATCTTGACTCGTTTTGCCGTGTAAGTATGTATATACAGCAGTATTTATAAAAAAAGTTGAACCATCCAATGAATGCACGTGACTGAGGTAATGTTGACTGAAAATAGGGGATCATAAAATAGGGGTGATAGTATCACAAGGCTGCATACTGTCGTAGGAGATAGAAGAGAGAACGAGAGACAGTGAAACAGAGCCGGAGTGCGATGGAACGGTCTATACATGGAGACGGCATTTTAGAGGTAGGGTTTCTGAGACGATGGATGATGTTTCAGAGCTGTGGATTGAGTCACCGGTGTGCCTGACCTTCGATGCTCCAAACTGCATCCATAGGAGGAGGTATCTCGCAGAAGATCTAGAGATTCAGGGGGTCTTTGAATCAGTCGGTATTGATGACGAGTGCCTGGAATTCGCTCCAGCTTCCCCGGCTTGTAGTAGAGCCTAAATATGGCAGGATAGTTGTAGAACATAGAAGTTTAAATGTGAACCGCACCGCGGCATCAAGAAATTTGGCATTGATGTTGATAATCTTTACCATTCGAAATGGCAAGGTAGACATGTCAGAATTATATTGAGTTTCAATTTCCTTCTACGTATCCTGTCGGGCTAGGTAAATGTAGATTCTACTGTTTCGTTCATGTGTCCAATCTGTTTAACCTCTGCAACACTGGGTAGTTGTCATGGAATGGATTAATACAGTACGACAGGTAAATGATTACTCTTAGAGGATGGCGCATTTGCAGATACATATGATATTTTGGTCCATTTTTGGAGTTCCCTCCAAGTTAGAGCTTTATCCCAAAAAGGAGCATTTGAGGAGCTAGAAACAACCACTAGTGACAAATTTTTCATCTCTCTTAGGTTGCACGCAAATTTTCAGTCAATTTGTCAAGGAATCAGGTAAATCTATCTAATCTTCGTATTTCTGTAACACATTTTTGATGCCATGAAGATTTAAGGGTGACCACAGTTGAAAAACAAACCCCTATACCGCTTCAGATAGTGTCTGTGTCATCTCGTACTGAGTTAAGCGAGAAGAGCCTTTCTGATGGATGATACAAGCATCAGAAAATGAGGAATCAGCTCTATGCAAAAAAAATAAATACCTTTAATTAAAAGCAAGCCCTTTTTATTCAAAAAAGGAATTGATGAGTGAAGTGAATTTTAAAAAATTAATAATCACCTTGAAATCCTTTTTCAACCCTATTAAATCAGCACCCAAAAATTTGCAATGTAATGGCTAAATTTTCCCTTATCAGCCAAATAACTTGATTTCACCTTGTTCCTACTGAGGTGTGAGGTCACAAGCGTTTAGTTCTGTAGGCATATCATTATCGTAAGTGGAATTTTGAGAGCTGTAAATCAAATGAGTGGACATCTGCCAATTCTCTCCGCAAGCTGCAACTGCGTAGGAGTCATGGTGTATTTAACATATGAAAAGTAGTGGGAGATGAAGGTTTACCTCAAGCTACGAGACAACGAATCAAAGCTCATTTTGATATTGTTTTTATGTTCGCCCCAGAGCCGAGTCAGTTGGTCAGGATTAACAATCTGGAAGACCTGCTTTGTCTTGTCAACCCACTCCACACATGTTTGCCTAGTTGTCAGGAGCTCGAGGATAAAGTTTAATAGGTTACGTTTGCGGCCGCCATTACGTTGGGTACAAGTTTTGCGAGACTTATCGATCGGTGAGTTGGCAAGTACGGAACTTCGTGATCTTCGATGAATAATTCCAGAAGTTGGGCTATTCTGACTATGGCGGAAGGAAAAAGACTGACAATTCCGAAGCGCTCCTCGTGTTGACGGATGTGGTGGCGGCAGACGTTCCGAGGCCAATGGAAAAGCAGCGTTCTCCAAGTCGGTATCAATGCCAAACGCATCAACATCTTCGAAGGATTCGTCTAAATTTCTACCCTCAGAACATGAGAGGAATTCACTGGCCTCTTTCCGGGCGACACGTTTGTTGAGATTCCGTTGGGAAACAGGAGAGGTTGTAAGCCTATTTGCTTCGAAGGCGAAGGAGGAGGATGAGGAGGAAGAGGAGGAGGAGGAGGAGGAGGAGGAGGAGGAGGAGGAGAAGGAAGAGGAGGAAATGGTGACGGGCGTGGTGATGAAATTGGTAGAATAGGGCTCTGTTAATGGGAGTTGAGCAAGAAGGGCATTTCGACTGCTTTTTCCCAAATGACGGTAATCCTGAGATGAAGACCGAATATTGTTCCAGTGGAATCGGTCTAGATTTTTAAAACACATTCTTAGCCCTCCTGATTGAGTAAATCTGATCAATCGAATCCGTTTGACAAAGCTTAAGGTCCCGCAAGAACTTCTATCCTTTTTCATGACCCAGATAAGTAGCATAAATTACTTCCAACTTCCAGAAAGATGACATTTTGTGTGAATTCTTGCCAAAACGAAAAAAATGGAAAGAATGCGACATTCAAATCGACAGAATTAATTTGTGTAGGAGTAAAGGAATCAGAAACGTACCTCGCACATCATTCAAGATGGAAACCCTGTCTGAGGCATCGGTAAAAATATTCATACATTCCCTGTCAAGCTTTGGTGGATATTTCAGCATTGGTTGACACAATTTGTGCTCCAGCGATTGCCGTGGTGCCATATGGCCACCGAAATTCGATAAATAAGACTCCTCCTCATTTGCCAATGGTGCCTCGTTTCTGAGTCGACAGAAGTCTTTCATTGTTGAATGTCGCCAAAATGGTGGCGATTGTGATAAAGTGCTTTCACACATACCATCCGATTGAATTTCACTGGGAGTGAGTTGAAGTGAACCAAATCCGCTATCAAAACCACTTTCCTCCTCGAAATCTTCCAGTCGATTTGAAACACGATCCGGAGGTTCGATGAAAGAGTACTTACTTGAACCTGCATCCTCAGAGGTATTTAAGTCCCCAAAAGCTGTCTGCAGTTCCTCAGTGTCCTGAAATTCATTGGATGATAGTCGAGAATGTTGAGAGTCAGAAAAACTGGCAGAAATTGATGCGATAGTCCCCTCAATCGGTGTATTTGAGGATTGGAGCAAACAGGCACTCCAAGCTGGCGGTTGGAATTGAAGATCAAATAACCCGATACCTTCATCCTCCTCCTGTTTTGTTGCATCCATACAATATCCACCTGTAAAAAATATGAGGATGAAAGAAAAAAGGACAAGTTTTGAACATTATTTTGCTAATCCGTAAAGCCCTTGTTTGACGGGATAGTGATTACTCCGTTCTAGGGTCAATCAGATTTAATGAGAATGATCATTTTTTTACAATTTTGCACATGAAACTCTAGAGAAAACAGAAGATTACAATTATAACACCCTTAGGCAAAAATTAAAGGCAAAGAATGTATCCAACACAGTCTTTATACGTCGTGGGAGGTGAGCAATTGTGGTCGGTTAAGCACTAAAAGTCGATTCCAAAACCAGTCGAGTGAATTATAGGTGAGGGAGGTGAGATAATTCATTGTGTTTAATTTTAAATGACATTTAGCAGCATAACCACTAAGTGCTGGTATGTAAAAAATGCATTGCATATTTTAGGTAATGTGCAAGGATTTTACGTAAAAGCACGCAGCATTTCATTCTCCGCTGTGAGTACCATTGTAAGCTATAAAACTGCAAATCTTTAGACAGTTCTCCAACTCATGTTTAAAACATATTTTTAATTTATTTTTGGATAACCCAAAAACTAGGTACTGTGCTTATGGTTAAAAGTACACACTGTGGCTAGGGGAGTACTTTTTTACAGAGACTCAAAAATCATAGGAATGGGGAAGAATCACTCCAATTCTTTGGAAAAAGCTAACGTTGAACCACAGGGCTACCTCTAGATTAGCACTGATCCGAATTCCTACTGATATTATATCAGCATATATTCTTTCTAGAAAACAGCCTCTAAATGGCGTAACGAAAAACCTTCTAGGAAATTAAGCAACAATTTTCCGCTTAAATAGGATGGTTTTGTAAGAACTACATTTATCTCGATCCGTTTAGACATGGGGCATAGGATATACCTTTGTGCACCCTGTTGAAGTTGGCAAAATGGAAACCAAGTCACCCACAGCAGGCTTCAACAGGCTAACCCTAGCACTGACGCAAAAGAAAATGGCTACTGAAGAGCAATATCGATAGAAGTCCTACTTTACTTTAGTGATTTCAACGGTAAATTGGTATAAACAGGGAGACACAAACCGACTTTTATTGGTCAACAAGTCAACTTTGGTACTGACTGGCTCAATGATGAGCCAAGTCGATATCTTGCCAACGCATAAAACGAATAAAGTGTTTGCTTGGCTGGAGAGTGAAAAAATACAAAAACTATATTGTTGAGTCATTATATTAGCTGACCGCACAGCGTGTGCACACACAAAAATGGTGAGGAAGGTGTGACGTGTGCGTGCACACCTGTGTCTGTGTAAATGCATGTATGTTTGTTCGTGTATGCGCATTTGTTACGCAAATCTATCAACCTACTAAATTTACTCGTTAAAGGGAGCAAATCAGCTAAGGTGGAAACAATTCATTCATCCACCGTTGCCCTGGTAGCAATTATAGCAGACATTAAGCACAAAAAGCCGCTTGCAGTGCTAAAGTAGGTAGTAAATGAGCCATCCCTTCGTTGATATCATCGTCTTACTGGTTTTATATGACCTTGACCCGCAAATGCAATACAGTTACCTAGAAAAAACAAACGATTGAAGTAATCCATTAAACCTATCGCGTAACTGTTACAAAGGACAGTGGCTTGTAATACACGGTGAAAACCCATTGTATGCATACATTTTATCACGTGAGGGAGACATTCAAATTACCTAGTGGCTTGGTAATTTTTTGTAAACGGTGCAAGCAATATGCTCCTCTATTCCTTGTTGCTCATTAAAGATTAAATATTTGGTCGTAAAAACAACCTAAAATATTCAGAAGAGTAAACCAAGCAAATTAATGCCTTTCTAGTAAAATGAAGCAGTCAATATCTGCATTTAAAGGTGTTTTGCTAAACTGAAGGGCAAAGCATTATTTTTATGAGGAACTAGGAGAATATGCCAAACTCGTAGAAAGTAGCATGTGTTACGGTGAGGTTTAAATACCATGATTCGAGAAGTAAATGGCTGCTAGCCTCAAATACGACCCTGATTAAAAAGGCATGCCGCTCTGTAATACACTTTTCTCAACTTGAGAAGGGAAATCAAATTAATTCCATGCGAGAAATGCATCGCTGCTATATGAAAAAAACCTGACAATAGGTTTGTAAAATAAAATGATTAGCTATGCAAAGGAGTGCCCAATCATCCACATCATTGCATTAGTAAATTGCTCACCAATCTTGTTGAATAGATTATTTCCCATTAAGAATCTATGCCTTAAACGTCAGCAACAAAACTCATGCTGGTAACGGAGTGCAGAGTTGAAGTGGCCTTGGGGGGATAAAACGAACGACACGGCGTGGTACTTACAATGTCTTCGATTGTGTAATCAAAGTCATTATGCTACGCGCGCATGTTTTTAAAAGTTTATGAACTGAATCAAGCCAGTGTGGATGAAAGTTGGCTACTCCACTTTTAGACCTAATATTAAAACTTGCGTCAATCATGATGAAGTGGAAAACTTTAGTCATAAGTGACCTTCAAACTCAGAAAGGATGTATAATTGATTTTAAGAGTTTAGGGCGGATTTAAAAAGGTAGTTTTGTTAAAAAATCTATTGTACTGAATAAATGCCCAAGTTGAAGCGTTCTTTCGCCGAGGTGTTTACGCTAACACCGTCAGCGCCATTTCACCAATCTACAATAAGAACAAAATAAGTAAAATGCTGATTAAAATAGAGAGTTTACATTCAGGTTCCTGATTACGACGACGAAAATAAAAAGTTCCAATTCCAAAATGTGTGGCTAATCCACATAGTGCATGGACTATTTAAAAAAACCATTAAATAGTACGATAGAACGCAACATTGGTTGACAACTCGTGCTACCGAAGGAAATAAAAAAATCACCAACTGCATTACATGGGAGAACTAAATGCACCCAATTCTAAACTTTGCGTAATAAAGAATTTTTGTCCCAAATCTGCAAAATTTGTACCATCCTCTATATGCTCGAGGATCTGAACCTTGGGCGAAGTATATTTTATTGGAATAACTCAACATAAATTTTATTGTAAAGAATGAATGATCAAACAGATGTTGCAATTTATGCTCCGGATCCTGCTAAGCTTGGCTATGGAAGAGCAGGTATTTCAAAGTGGAGAATCAACAAAGAGAATCATGTAAAACTTGGAGGCCGTTCACATGGCAAACTTTACAGTTGGCTTCATTTACGTCCCTAAATTCAATGCGCAACACCATTGCGTAATCGCCCCTAAAAATCAAGTCAGAAAAGAACGCTGGAGGGGCATATACACCTTTAAAGTCCACATTCTGTTTCAGGGCTCTTAAGCGAGAAAAATGAAACCTCAGATGACAAGGCATTCCCCTCTTAAAATGCTTGTATTTGCAAGGTCACACTCAACATCAAGGTCTCACCATTGCTCTGACCTTACATAAAATATTGGATAGATCTAAACAGATGGGCTTATTTAAAGCATGCACACTTCTCCGTCCTATTTGCAAGAACAATGCAGCGACGGAGGTTAAAATGTATGTGTATGTGTGTGCATGTTTCTCACTACGGCTTAAGAGTGGGTGTATGCGTATGCGCGTGTGATGATTTCATCCGCCTTTTTTAAACTACTGAGGCGTACGACATTTTATGTGTATATTCAAGGGCATATGCCAATGGTGCCTGCATGCGTGTGTTTGTGAAATAAGTGAGTGGGTGAGTACTTATATCGATTGTGAAACGCCTCTTAATTGGCGTCATGAGCGAATTGTAGAGCTGATCACCTGCACTGAATGTTTTAGGTCAGATCTAATAAGACTTGTCATTCTTATTTTAAAAAGTGCTACTTGACAGAACTCGAAAAACTTAAACCTGTGGGCTGTGTACATACTTATGAGTGAGCTGACATCAAAAAATTAATAGCTGAGATAACATAATTATCGCCAACAAAATGCAAAATAAGTGGCACAAAAGATTACTGCCAATGATAGCCATGAAAAATTAATACTATTTTTCGTCAAAAAGTATATTTAGAAAGTTCTGATAATAACATACAAAATCACTGAATTTAGACCAAAAGTACTAGAGTACCACACAACTACCGAAGATATAACAACAATGCTTACATTGTAAGCAGCTGTATTAAAAAAAAGAACCTAGAAAACAACGCAAAAATGCAAAAGCAGTAAAATTTGCATCATATAAGCTTATCAAATTGTTGAAAGCTAGCATATCAAAAACAGGGATTACATTGGCGTTAAATATTCTCATGAAGTATGGTGATCAAAGTACCAAAAAAACTAAAGATTCAAAAGCCAAAAACAATACGTCCTATCTTCTAAACACTTAAAAAAGCCAAAAAACAATTCATGGTAAAAAAGGAAATAAAATTTCGGATACATAGGGGGCGTCAAAGGCTTCCGTCGCAAAAGTCAAGGTATCACAAAGCCCATGCTTCGCAATTTTTATAGCTTGCTAGTACAACACATTAAAAGCATCATTCTAGAAACAAAAAAACTTTACATATTGCGAAATATAAAAAATAAGAATGAAAAAACTGCGCGACAAATATTGCCCCAACTACTAAGAAAAACAGCAACACCTCAAATAATTATGCAACGCAGTACTTGCCTAAAGTTTCCATGGTAAAAGGCTAAAGAATTCTAAAGTGCGCTCACTTTCTTCCCCAGATATCGCATCGGTAAGAACGGGGTCCAAGTTCGTTTCTGGGGCAAAAGGTGGTGATGAGCCGTATGCTGACAGTAGGTACTTAGAGTTCATTATCTGGATCAACAGAGGTGTCTATGATGCCCTTCCCATTCAATTTTTTCACGAAAACAGCTGTAAATCTTTTTAAAAATAGCGGGGCTTACAGAGGTTAAAGGGTTGATGCACTTAAACCATTATTAATGGGAATAGAAGCACAAATAGCCTTGCAAAATCTTGAGTTTTTTTTGCGTCACTTCTCTTTAACGCAAGGCACGAAACACATTGGTAAAATCGATTTACCTGCACACAGAACATCTTGCATCTTTTTAAGTTTTTCATTGGAATTGCCGTTTTTTTGATAAAGCTAATGTTTGGAGTAAATTTACTGCTTGAACACACTTAGCGACAATAGATACCACCACATTACAGGTTCTAGCCAGCCTTGATAAGTAGATATCATCATATCAGATCGGATTTTTATAACTATTCAAGGATTGAGTATTTATCCGAATTAGAAAAGCCGTTTGCTAATTTTTTAACTAGCAGCTTACGTGATTCCAAACCTCATTGGCCATTATTAACGCAGTCAGTGTCCTTTATGACCACATAGTTCACTTTATTTCGATAGTCCCCATTTTTCATTTGCTCTGAATTTTATCCTTCGGTACGCATGCTTCCTTATAATGTTATATTATAATGGCTTTGTCTTGATGCTCAATGCACAATTTTTGCATGTTTTTGGGAAGTTTTCGTTCAGACTTACTATTATAACTTGCTTTACAGGATATATATATGTCTCTACATGTTCGAGGTTTTTTTGTTAGTCTAAGGCTTGGTCTTCCATCGTCGATCTTCGTAACACACTTCATGTTTACCTTTGGGAACTCAGTGTTAGCATGAGTGTATTCTGTCTCCGTTTCTCTCGCTGCTTTTTATCGACTGTGCCAAATACCATATCTTCCTCACCAACCTGGTTTAGAAGCGATGTTCCACGTACTAGCCTTGTAACTCCTTCTGCACAAATTTCCGATCCTACTGCTTGCTTGGGTCGGTTTTATTCCGTTCCTGATCCTATTGCCTCCCGCATCATCTCACCCTTCCTAACCAACAAACACCTCCGTGAACTTAGTCTTTTCGGCGACTTTTCCCTCCTCGTTCGCAAGCCAGCCCTCGACATTATGGGCCTTTTAGAATCGACTAAAACAACATCTTCAATTCCCCGTTTCATTCTCTACGGGCAGCCTGGTTGCGGAATATCCGTTCAACTGGCTCATATTGCTCATTACGCCGCAGAGAAAGAAGGCCTCATATTCGCCTTCTGTAATGCGGAAAATTGGCTTGATCGATGCAGTGATTTCATTCCGAGTAATGTGTATCATCAGAAACAGTACACACACCTCTTCGAGGGTGAGGCTCTAGACTTTCCGAGTCGTTCAGCTGCGTGGTTAAGAAGCTTCTTCGAGCTGAATTCACCGATGCTCGAAAAGGTAGTTCCACTTCTACTTATTTCCTGTTAGTGGGCCGCTTGATGATTGATTTTGTCTTTTCTAATTCAGTTGAATCCAGTGATTACTCGATCTGTAGAGTGGACGGTAAAGGATTCTTCCTCAGCTGGGACACCTTGGGTGGAGTTAATCGATTTCGCATTGACGAGGCCGAAATATTCTACAGATTGTATCGGGATTCTTCTTCGTGAGGTTGGTTATTTCTGCTCGTTGAAAAATGCTCCCAGATGCGAGCCCTATCGACTAGCGAAAAAGCAACAAAGTGTTACCTTATCATTGATGGGGTGAACTTCTTGTGGTGTCGTGGAACAAGAATTCAGGATAGGGTACTTGGCAAAAAAGTTGCTGTTGATCGACTAGCGATTGTGCATCATCTTCGGAGAGCGCTTCAGGGTGATTGGCCGCACGGAGGGATCATAACTGGCGTAAATGAAAGAGCTTCTTGGCCGTCGGATCGTGAGGACCATGCACCGGGGTGGGTTAAATGCAAATTTGAGCCTTTATTAACACTAGTTCCAGAAGTCGGATGTTCATGTTTGCTTCAATTTTGAAGGTACCTTTTGACGAAACGTGGTTTTGAGACAATGGATCCATTTATCCCTGTGCGTGTATTTAATTATACACCAGGGGAGGTGGACGCCATTATGCGGTTCTATGCTCAAAACAGATGGTTTACCAATCCGGCAGCGTTGGATAAAGATGGAAGAGCGGAAATTACCTTTCTGGCGAATGCAAATCCACGAGAATTGGCTAGAGTGGCAGCGGAATGGTAGATTGTAGTGATTAGTATTGCTCTGGAAACGTGTATAAATTTTACTCGTTTATCTAAGACCTCCTAAGCCTTTTTTTTGGTTATTGTTTGAATTTGGTGAATGGTACGATAAAATTGAGATGAAGGGTACGAATGTCATGAGGAAATTTTGCATGATTTATCATAATCGAGTATCTTAGTGGAATTTCTTTGACTTTCTAATGCTGGGGAATGCTTTCAAGAATGTGGTGCCTCAGGCGGAACATCTGGAACCCGTGCTACTAGTTTTGTTGGAGGTAAGTGCTTGGAGGATGTTTTGGCGTGCGTTTAACCGTGGCAGTTTAAACCCTTATCTTAGCATGGCATTCTAGCCCCTCCCTTCGTCCCGTTTGTGCTCAAATAGTAAGTCCTACATGCCGACCCGCCAAATGAAGGCACAATGACCAACTAAGCACCCATAACTGGAATCAGGGGCTGCATTTTCTGCGCTCTTCCTGGTTAACCTTCCTCATTAGCCATCACGACGTAATCAGTGCCAAGGGGAGCCACCCACGAGCCAACCATGCTAGTCATAAAATTCCTATGTAACTGAGGGAATACTTGACCGTAACGTCACCGATCCCTCTTGACTGTCCTACCGCGTCTGGGGTTTCGTCCGGTTAGGGAGCTGAATTCGGGGATGAGGATTTCTGCTGATGATCACGTGTTGTATTAGTTTGTTCGACTGTCGGTTTCGGTTGCGGTGACTTGGGTGGCCATACTGCCTGCATCCGGTGGGCTGATCTCCGGGCCACGCCAGCAGCACCCAATCCCCTCCCGTATGTCGCATATGTTCTGCTCAATTGTCACGCCCCCCTTCTGTCTTCAAGGTATCCATAGCTAGACGCTGGAACACTGGACTAAAAGCAGATTTATGAAAAGGAGTACGGGGTTCAGCGCAGTTCTGTAGGGTAGGGTTTCGCTTGCGTTCACACCGTCTTAACAGTAAGGAAACCCATTAACGATTCCGTCTCAAATGGTGTAGGTCTCCTACAGAACACGTAACTGTGGTAGTTGCTGAGGGCGGACGTCAGTCTCAGCCCTCCCGTTATGGGCCGTCAGCGATACTCCCGCTCGTGGCATATGCGCGCCTTCCGCCCCAGCAGTAGAAACCAAAAATAGAGTTTTTTAAGATCAGGTTTGCCCTCAGCCACTACCAAGGTAGCACCCCAAGACTTCCGTAAAGACAAAGGGATATACATATATTCGGTAGGGAGAAGGGATTAGGGCTACTGCCCTGGCCAACGGGCCAGCCCATCCGCCGAAGGCAAACAAACCAACCGAGTGACTGCAACCTACATTTAAACTAGCAACAAACCTATTGCAGTAGAATAGACATGACCAAGGATCTAAAGGACCATTACTGAATGGTTGTCGATGTTACGTTCACCATGCTTGTCATCCTGCCGTAGTTTTCTCTACTCTTGTAGTTTGTTATAATGAAAATGACTTAAGATAAAACCTTCAATGCAAAACGTAAAATACTACAGCATAGAATCTTTGAGTTGACTAGAGAATTGTTTATTTCCATCACATTGTGGTCTAGATTGAGTGTAGGTCAATTGCGCTTAAATGGGACTCGGTGATGCTCGTATCCGGTTCCGTGAAACTTACTGTTCTTTCACTCTCAGGACCAATGTGTGTAGATTTGCATCTGCTCAGAAACAATATGCTGATCCAAGTGGCCATCTCTTCCGTTACTCTCCTGTTCAATCTGTGAGAGTTTATGGGTTTGGTGTAGCCGCCACGGGTGCGCTCGGAATAAGAAGATATGTTGAGCCAAAACGTGAGCCTATTTTGTATTTACCATCCTAAAATCACTATTAGAAATGTCAGCGCATCCTCCTAGATTTACGGTGTCTATGCCGACGCATCTGAGTTGTATGTCGGCTAACTCGATTGCCGTCAAGTCAATCTCTTGTGGTTATGGCTTCACTACCTTCATAGGGTCACATCATAAAAAGAAAAGGGCTGTTTATGGTTGTGGAATTAATTCTGATGGGCAATTAGGTGTTCAGGTGCTTTGATACTTACTAACAGGACGCTCCATTAGACCAGCCAAGTTCACGGAGGCATATCAGAAGCTATCAATATTGACGTTGTTCCTGAACCGCGTGTAATTCAGATTCCGCATGATGAAGATCTTCTTCCTCTCATGTCCTCTTGCGGTCGTGCTCATTCTATTATCGTCTTCCAGAGCACGAATACAAAGCGTATGGTGCTGTTTAGCGTTGGAAACAATGCTTACGGACAATGTGCACGTGAAATTATCGCAGGAGAAATTTTCACGTCGGCGAATCCCCAGATTACTAGGGTATTACTGCCGCCAGATCTAAAAACCATTAAACAGGTAAGTAAAACTCATTAAACACAAGTTATTTTCAATAAAAACAATGTAGGTAGAATGCGGACAGGATCATAGTCTTGTGTTGTCTAATGAGGGTCAGGTTTTTTCGGCCGGCTTGTCAACGGATGGACAAACAGGATTGGGCTCAACTGATTCGGTGGGTAGGTTGACGAAGATTGATGGCGATTTGGACGGTTTACACGTCAAGTGAGTTTTATTTTTTACCTTCTATAAACGTAGAGCTTTCGACTTTATTCGTTAATTTCGTAGGTTTCTTGCATTTTTATTTAAAAGTATCTATTTATAGTCTTATTAAGTAGGTTCCGAAGCAAAAGTGTTGAAGAAGTTGGGGTCTAGCGAAATACTGCATATGTCTTGGTGACTATTCGTTTAGATCAGATTTCTCCCTTCATCTCATCCATCCTAGATTCACTACCCTTTCCTCAGTCCTTATGTTTTCCTTCCATTCCTGCCGGGTCCTCTCACCTTCCCATCCTCTGATTCTATCTACCTCTCAATCGATCTTTCATCAATCTTCGAATCTGTCTCCATACTGTCTTCTTGAAGCCATTGAGAAAAATTATACCAAGGAAAGGGCTAGTGTATGTGCCCAGATGATGCTTAAAAACAGGATGACGAATGAAATGTGGATAATGAGCACTCATATAGTACAGTGGTGATTATTTTGGGAGAGGAATTTCGTGCCAACTGATTACTCCAATCCTGAAAATCGAATGTCTGTGCTGAATTCAAGGTAGCGGTGATGTGGCTAAGTTGAAAGCAGTTGCAGTGGGAGGAAGAGATTAATGCCTCTTTCTCAAGTTTGTCGAGACTTATTTGCAGAAATCTGTGAGTCTGTAGTTATTGCGTGAGGTGACCATCTTTTCTTCTTTAAGGCAAGTATCATCTCGTGGAGACACGGTTCTTGCGCTGACCGAATGCGGGCGGGTTTTCGGCTGGGGCAATAACGAGTACAGTCAGATTTGGCCTGTAGTCGATGAGGTTCAAGTCCTCAAACCCACTGAAATCCCCATTCACAAATGTCTCACTAACTTTAAACTAGGCAAGATAACCCAAGTTGCTGCCGCTGGATCTATGTGTGGCCTTTTGGATGAGTACGGTCATGTGAGTTAGTTAATTTTACATTGGAACCTGTTTATCTTCCTTTTTATTCCAGGTTCTTGTCTGGGGTTTCGGTTGTCTTGGATTGGGTCCAAGGACCTTCCATTGCTTAAAACCAATTCTTATTCCACCAGCACTCTTCTCACCTGCTCTACCGTTCTCTGAAAATAGAATAATTGATTTAGTGCCTGGATTGCACCATTTCATAGCTCGGTCGAGTTGTGGTCTTCTCTGGTCTTGGGGTGCTCCTAGGGGAGGTCTGGCATGCCTTGGATTGGGTCGCAACTCTACAAAATCTACGGAAGATGCAATGAAGAATGTTCAAACCTATCCTATGCCCTTATCACTTCCTGCAGAAGCATTGAGAGTCGCTTGCGGTGTTGACCACACCATGGTTATCGCCAAATCTTTTATTTGAAATAAAAGATCTATTGGTCCTTTATTATGTCTTCTTTCGGGCGTCTCTTTCTTAGATGTGCCTTGAAAACATACGCGCACCCACCCCTCAACCTCTTCCAGCCGTTCATGTGTTAATAGCTGAATTTTCCAATCCAAATGAAAACCCACCAAGATCCCATCCCCTTGATCTTTCTAATCTCCTTCCAAAACTCATTAATCTCCTCTCTTTTCTTTAATGTTTATTCTGAGTTTTGAACCCGTCTTCTGCTTTATGCAGCTCCACCAGATGTGATTCGAGCTGCCTGCTACACTAAGCTCAAAACAACGTACCCTGGTGTCTTATCAACTGGTTTAAAAGGTTTCTTGGAAGTCAGCGAGGCTTACACTATTCCAATAGGCCCAGAGCTTCAGCGTCCTTATGACAATAATCGCCAAACCGTTCGAACGCAGCACAATAGATCGATTTCTCTCTTCTGTTCCCCTACGGTTGTAAAACCGCATTCAATCGGGCTAGTAAAACCTTGCACGCCAGAAAGTCTCGACGACAACTTGGCCTAGTTGTGAGCCTGCGTTAAACAAGGGCTCACCCAAGCGACAAAGGAGAACTAATTTCTACGAAAAACATTTCTATTACTCTAACGGGAATAAAAATCGTCCCAACTCCGTATATTATCCATATTTTAGCATCCTGGGGGGCCTTATGGTAGTTTTTCTCTTCCGTGATAGCAACGATTGCTAGACATAAATTAACTCAAAGAGTTTGTTGTTTCCTGTTTTCTCCGTATTGTCCATAAATCAGTGGATTGAAAGGGAGTCGAAGAACATGCTTGAGCGCCTGTTTACAAAATGCAACGGTAACGTCGGCAAGAATCGCAACAACGATTGGAATGATCCTGAGTGTTTTCTGAGGAAACCAATTTGATGCTAAAATAAAACGGAGATGGGGTTTATTCCTCCTTTCCTTTCTATGGAACGATTCGTTGTGGTTTCAAGTCACCTTGGTTACTGTGAGGTCGATGAGAGCTTGTACCATCGTCTGGAGCTAGAAGAAGGACCAGCTTCTGCAGCTGTCGTAGTCACTGACGTCTCTTCAGAAGTGTAACCTTTTTGGGTTCCGATGGCTACTGCCGGTGGGGGCAACGGAGGTGGCATGGGTTTTCGGCAGTTTACGTTTCTGCTAGTCCAAAATCCACGGGAAGAGTTGGGCGATGAGTAGGCGAGAGTGGATGATGGGGAGTGGGGAAAGGTGGCTGTCCCCGTGCAGCACAGGCATCCCTCACTTCGTGGCGCCTGTTTCAAGTTGGTATAGTCAATTCCAAAGGGTTTTAGGGCCTGAAAGAAGAGGAAGTAGAACTCTCTGAGCACCTAGGTGGAAAGTGAATAGGATTTAACGGCCTCTCACATACATTTCGAAGTTTCACACGAAGTAGAAGACCGGATACGAACTCCTGGACGGCCTTGTAAATGAATCGATATTGAGCCTCGGTTTGAACCATACCAGAGCGTTGCTCCCTCACTGCTTGGACAGTGCGAGCTATATCGATGTCAGTATGAAGACCACCTTCGCGAATGCAGCCCAGGAGCATATCTGTGACAATTAGGGTTCCAGTTCGACCGATTCCAGAGCTACAATGAACGACCATTGGACCTGTGGTTTCCATACTCTCCTAGCAAAGAAGGGGAGATTAAATTCCCTGAGGCTACGGATTATCCATTAGATTAAGAATGAAATGCCTGAATTCGCTTAGAAGTATTTCCGCATCTTTGAATAAATCAACCGGAATAAGACCTCATTGGGAATTATTAATATGCTAGTTCGTCCCATGTCCACGCTGTCAGTGATACAATTACCAACCTTATATGATGATACATTGAACAAGAGATCCAGAAATTCCGACGGTTCACTAGGTGTCCCATGATCAGGCCATGCAAGAAATTGAAGTAGAAAGACAGTAAATGAGTCATCCTCCTCCTTCGTCGTTTCTGCCCTCTCTTCCTGAGTAGTATTCTGATGCAGACTGATTTTGAGCTCACGAATCACATGCGAGATGAGATTGCGTTCAGACATTGGAGTGACTTTTAGAGTACCCAACGGCACGGGGAGAAGTAGAGAGCCCTCAACCTCAGTTGGCCAGTACTTCTCGCATTTATTCTACAAAAAAGAGGATCAATCGAGTCGGACAAATGGAGAAGGAACGACTTACTCTCCCGCGTTCATTTTCTTTCGTCAGCATAACGACGATGGAGGAGCGTTCTTGCCAGATCATGCGCCACATATCGACAATGGTACCAGGTAGAACGCCTTGAGTAGCGATGTACTGGGGTCGGGACGAGAAGACTCGACTACGACGATTCCTGGCTCTAGCATTCTCGCCATTCACTTCATCCTCCTCCTCCCTTCTATCCTCATTTATTTCTGTTTCCTTAGGCCCTTTTTCATCTTTCTTTAATGTTGTTGAAAGTTGGAGACCTTCTAGAAGAAATGCCTATAACCCAGGAGTACAACCGGTTTAGGTATTACACATTTAATTGTTGAAAGTGCAAACGCGTGACTCTTTGGGCTCTTTGATCAGGCTATCAGTCTTCTAAGTCCTCAGTAAGTTAATAATAAAATTTTTTTCGGGCCCCAAGCCCTATCGGAGAATGATTCGATTTAGATACCATCCACCTCTCACTCACAGGGTTGGAGATATAGTTAGCATTGATATAATCTGAACCAGGGACGTTTGGATCCGCATCTCGTAGAATCACTCGGGTTGCATCAAAAGGGAGGATATTTTTGTATCGATTTTTTGCCAAATTGCAGGGTCGACTACCCTCAGTTCGACTGCCACCGTGGACGTCCTGGTGAAGCTCCTCGAATTCTTCCCAAAAACCCGTAACGCGCTTCCCTCGAACACCCTCCTTCTCTAACTGCGTGATGCGCTGGTCCAGGCAGGAGACGTTGAGGCGAGTCACATTGAAGGGCTATAAAAAGGTGATAGACTGATCATAATTTTCATTAGCTGACTCCGCCTTTACCTCTCCGGACCAATATTCTTATAAGGCAGTTCGACTAGCAGAGAACGAGATAGGAATAACATAGCTTCCTTTCCTGCTTTTCTATTGTCCACAGTTTGTGGCATCCGAATAAAGAGGGCAATCATAGAGAATAACGCTCGAGGCAAGATAGAAAGGCTGCCTCGCACAAGGTTTCTTAGCTCATCTATGCGACTGTACCAAAACCACTTCCAAATTCCACACACTTCAGCGTCCCTAAAAGCGAATTAGGCGCTAGGTTGGTAATCCCACTACATATGCACAACGATCTCAATGGGGATCCTTGAATGTCACACTAGAGAGTCACAAAAGCATAGTATTTAATCTATACATCCCCGTCTCGAGTTCTACATAACGCCAGAAACAAAGGAACTGCTAAACACCAGGGCTAGTTGATAGCTTCTCAGTTTGAAGAACTCGAGATAATCCTAATCAAAAATATTGTAGAAAGAAAATAACCATGCATAATCAAACTTTCCAAAAATTTCGAACGCCATTCGGTACAGATTGATGTAATGACTTATTGTAACTTATAAAGTAGATCCAATTCTCCATATGCATTAGGAGCCATACGTTTGAGTCAGTAGTCTATCGCCACAGTATCCATTCATTGTGCTGTCGGCCGGCTTCGATATTCAAGCCGAACTTGGTAAAGACAAATCTATATTTACGTTATGAATAGAGTTCAATTCAACTCTAAATATTCAGAGGCTCCTCATTAAATTTGCAGCGAAAAAGGTAGGAAAGGTGCAGCAACAGAACATACTGCTCGGAAATACCTTCGATTAAAAATCGATTTCCGATTATTAATTGTTCCAAGTCAAAATAAATGCATTACGTTTAGGAGGACACCATTCCTGATCATGGATTACGTTTTATTGCTGGTTAAAATGTATCTGGATTGGCACATTGATAGCAATCCCTAGTAATATTTGAAGAGAGTGGAAAACAGTGGATGCCACATGTGACGCATCAACAGGTGGCAGAAAAGGTTCCATTTTCTTTTCTCAAATAAATACAGCATCTTTAGACTGTTTGGAAAGTCACCTACTGACCTAACTAGAAATGCTTCTCGTGTACCAGCGTTCATTAATCGAATAAACACATCATTGGTACTCTTCACACGACCCACTAGCCACTCCACACTTCTAAAGTACTACTTCATCACAGAACACCAGGCAAACTTCGCGTGTGGTTCACTACAGACGCAAATAGTCATTAAAAAATGTTCACACGCTGAAGGACAATTAAGCATGGAAATTATCCACTAAAAACAAGATATAGTGTACAAAAAAGAACTTATTTTTCGAAGGCTATTAGGTTTATTCAGTTAATGTGTGTTTTGAAGAAGGAGAAACAGATACCGTTTCACCCTCATCCGCCACATCTCCAATGCTGATTTCGTTGAAATGTTATTGATTGTCGCCTTTTAGGCTTCACATAACTAAATGGTAAGGTATCAAGGACGTTAGGGCTGGATTTTCTACTTGTAGAGATAAAAAGTTCTATATATGTGATGATTATAGCCATCTCAAGTCTCTTTGGAATCGCTCAATAGTTTGGAATGGTCGCGAAAACAGCTGATTTGTTCTGACTTTCACGCCAGTGACATGAAACTCCAGAATCAGCTTCTTAGGTGTTCACTATTTTGCATACTTTTATGCTGATATATCTGACGAAGCCTTTAATTACAAGTTGGATAAAGAAATAGTTATCTCAGCACTGTAACCCGATACCTTACCTCTTGACTGTTTTCGTAAACATTCCAAGAGGCTTATTAAGTGGATCACTTGGTTGCCATGGTAGCTTACGATAAAAGAGATGATCGAAGCGAGCCGACTTTTGACAATATTCTTGATCTCAAGACCTACAAGAACTGTAACCGTTAGGGACATGAATTCAATGAGTCAGAATCGTCTACACAATGGGTCGATCATATATTTGTAGAAAAGCGGTGAAACGTGAAGAAGTGAAACTCCACCAAGTTACAAGAATCTGATAATAGACAAAAAGGGTGCCAAGTAGGATATGAGTGATTATGAAAGGGACAGGAAGAAGGCTACTGTAAGATCGACATCGGACTAAGGTGATAGGTGTTTTCCAAAATAGCAGTACTAAATGACCATAAATTGAGCACCTACAATGCAGATGAGATGAAAGGGAGTCATAAGTTTTCAATCAGCATTGAAACATATTCAGTAGTATTTAGGACAAGATATCACTTCCTCAAAACCATGCGATCATTCTCAAGCAAATAAGAGATACAAAGGCATAAAAATCAGGCAGTAATGTAAAAATGGATAAAGTAAAGCATCCTAATGTCAATCAGAGGAGCCGCTACACTATAAAGTCACAAATTGAGGAGATGTCACAGCTAATCGAATTTCAGACATAAAATACTTACTTGTTTTAGACAAATAAGGTGTCCATCTTTCACCATAATGGGGAAGGCAGTGTAATGGTCAATTAATTGACCAAGAGACGAAAATTCATGACCATCGCCCAGGTCGAACTTCGAATTAGGCAGATGGTTGACGAGAATGTGGGAGACATTGTGGTCCCCTGTAACAACTGACAGAACATAAGAACCCGGCTGACGAGCTGACTCACGAACCAAAAAACTCCCATATTTGCCCTTTTGTAAAAGAAGATTTTGGGCCTCATTTGCCGTTTGACGACCATGAAACCATCTTGCACTAAATCAATATATTCAAAAGCATTATAAAGGTCCTTATTCTGCAAAAAAGCACAACTATGACAGTACCTCTCAGAGGTATAGTCATCGACCATAAGAGGGTGTCGGAGTTCGATGATGGAGCCATTTTTTTCTTTTAGCTGATCTGGGTGCTCGCGGTAATAATTAACGAGATCTGGGAGAGTAGCGAATTTGTCACCACCAAAAAAGCTTAGAAAATCACCAGTGTTTTGGATACGAATATGAGCGAATGAATCCTTTCGACGGACAGAGAGAGTAAAGTTCCCAGGGCTGTTGTGACTTTGCCGAATGAGAAAGCTTCCTGGTTCCCCCTTTTCTATGAGAAGCTTCTCAGCGGCCAATCCCGATAACTCACTATGGAACCATTTTCGAGAATCGATGGCCATATCGCAGAGCGATATTTCGTAATCTCAGGCTTGGCGCAAGTATACCCAGACCTTTATTTCCATCGCTACAGTTATTAGCACACTTAAACAACAGGCAGGCTACTTTAAATAGTAATCTCCAATTCCGCAGCAATAAACAAACGTAAAGCGTGCCTTTTAATTTAGTTAAGCTACGAAGTGTTTTTGTAAAGCCGTCTAGCATTAATCTGAGGCATTATTTTTTTGCATTTCTATGATCTTCGTGGTCTAGTGAAATAAAAAATTGATTTAATAATGCAGGCACTGTAGCGTCCCGAGGCTTCCTTTATGGTAAAAGAAAGCGCGCTACTAGGGCAGAATATATATATTCCGGGAACAGAGGACTTGGGGGCTGTTGGCACGGCCCGGAGGCCGACCAACCGGCTAGAACAAGATGGCCACCCAAGTGACCTAAATCGGTAGTTCGAACAAACAAAGTATTACAGGCACTGCCTGCATTAAACACTCAAAGTTTATCTTGTTACCATTTCAACGCCTTATATTAACATTTCCAGCATGATAGGTATGTAGGTAGCCAGATATGGCTTTAACGTCCTATTTTAACGTCATACAAATGGTTGCAGGGCTAAATACTATGGTGATATATCTTTTGGCATAAAATCCACTCTGTCTCTTATCACTCCTAATGGCTTGCATCGTTTAGCAAGTGTCTAAACTTTATGAAGTACATTAATTGAGCTTTAGTGTTTGTAAATCTCATCGCATAGTTTTTTAAAGCGAAGAACTTTTTGCATGTGTTATAACTTGCTATCTGATCACATCCTACATAACCCATGCTGGGGAGTGTGTTCGAACCTTTTGGCTTTATTAGATTATCCAAACATGTTCTGCCTCTTTTGTCTTATAAGAATGTATGCTTGACAGCATTTGCAGAAATAAGCAACAATACCAATCTTTTTTGTGCCATTACCTGTTATCAAATGAAAGTCCATTTATTTCACCCCTTTGTTGAATTCACCCTTAATCTTGCTCTATTTTTGCCCTTGCTTTTTCTTTTCACTGTGCTTCGGCATTTTTACCTTTAAAATTTTAAATTTTTGCGCACACTAGTTAATTTTACTAAGCTAGTTTTTCCAAAGTTATTTTTGTCGAACAACTTAAGTATTTTCTTTGTTTAATTATGATTTTGCTCCTTTTTTTACTAGTTTGTTCTATGCAGACACTGTAGATGAATAATATCTAGTCCAAATGGAACATAAATTCTGTGATCAGGCCGATAACAACCTTGTTTGCTGTGACAACATTATCGCCATACAACCAGAAAAAAACCATATAGCCACTTCCGTTGCTAATTCCTCCTCCATTCACGCCCCTCGCAGTGGGGCTACTTCGCCTCTCTTCGATTCTTCCGGATCCGACGGTTTAGTCATTGGTTATCCAATCGGCGATCTAAAGAGCAAATCCTTCACCAATAGCGATTCAGCTTTGCCTCTTTCCTACTCAAGCAAAGCTCACGTCCTTCGAGACCCGTCTCTTCCCCCATCGAACACTTCTAAGTATTCTACAGGCTCCGACACTAACACGGCTCCTCCTGAAGTGCCCATTCGAACGTCTTCTTCTCCGCAGAAGCATAGCTCTTTTCCATCTTTCGTTGGACGTGATTGGGTATTTGATAAGATCTTCAGATGGCTTCAACTTTCGTCCGACGGTACCCCGATATCTACTGAATCTATGTACTGTTCCTTTATTGTGATGGGTGGACCTGGCACAGGAAAAACTTCTCTTCTTAACGAGATCATTAAGAACAACCCCCTTGGCCTATCTTCTCGTCTTCTAGCCTATCACACCTGCTCTAATCAATTCGTAGCATCAATAAATCTTCCTCGCTTTATTCTGTCCCTTCGTGATCAACTAGTAGCTAGACAGGACACAATCGGGGCACTTTATCGTGAACGTCTAGCTGCTGGTGGTGGTCGACTAAATCGTCTTTTTACCTCAGCTCGACTCTGCGCATTTCCTGATGAGGTTCTCTCTGAAGGCATCTTCAAGACTCTTGGTGATATAGACTCAAAACAAATCGGTGGTGATCAGAAGCTCTTTTTTGCGATCGATGCTGCAGACGAGTGTCTTCGGTTAAACCCGAATTCTGAGGTTCGAGCTCCGCCCTCAATTTCTACCATTGGATGCTCACACAAACGTCTTTCACAGGCTTCATCTACGTCCGATTACGCTGGTGAATTTCAGAACCTTGGTCTACACCATTCAACTAATCGAATTGGACAGGGTTGGGTTAGTCGAAACCTCCTTGAGCTGCTCGCTATTAATGCCTTATTTCTTCCACCATGGATTGGACTCCTCCTCACCTGTCGTCGAGACTCACAAACTATTTTGCGTCGACTGTTCCGTTGTGCTAGCACTGTCTTTTTGGATGATATTCGGTGCCCATCGGTATTTAAAGATGTGAATGATTACATCTGTATGCGCCTGAAAAATGATAACCTTCTTCAAAACACTTTTGATCTTTATGGACAGGATGTTCTTCATATGTTACAGCATAAATGTAATGCATCATTTCTCTACCTCAATATCATCTTGACAGCTGTCAGTGAGTGCTGGCTTACTCCAGAGTACATCAAAACTATTCCCGGCACAATTAATGGTCTTTTTCTCTGGCTTTGTCAACGCCTCTTGAATCCTTTTCCTAATGATCCCTCTTCCTTAATAATGACCACTATTAAGCCAGTGTTGAACCTTGTGCTTACCTCACCACGACCTCTTACGCTCACAGAAGTCGATGTTATTCTGCAGTCAAACAAAGTTTCGTCCAAAGTATTGGAAAACTGGAGACAAGTCCTTGTCGTCCCCTTCTTCTTGGTGCATCAATATCCCACACTTTTACGACAGCAGCAACCCCATCAATGGGTGGATCTTCTCGATTATGCTGATCTTCAACACGAGAGAGTTCTTAGTCTTGCTCACACCAGTTTAAGAGATTGGTTTCTAGACGTAAAATACTCCACACCAGCATGTCTTGCCTCATCTCGTGATGGACATACAATGTTAGCGTTGGCAGCTCTGAATCAAATTCATAAGTCTCCCTGTCTTTCGCACTCTTTCACTTGGGATATCCTCTACAATTTCACTCGATCTAGTCTCTACAGTTCCTCAGAAGCGCTTCAGAAACTTACCGCGGCTCTAAAAGATGTGGAGTTGGACTTTACTGTAGATGTTCTTGCAAACCTTGATTGTTGGACGTTTTTAAATGACCCAATTCTTGTGCACTGCTCATTTGCTGGATCTTCAATCAGTCAACTAATTGAAGACGCTTTGAACTATGAGCACCGCTCATTCGAACCACAGACTTCAATCATCCTCAGTTGTAACGGGGCTCGAACCAGAGAGAGAAAAACTAAACAGGTGATTCTTCAAACAGGAGCAGATAAGGAGACTTCCATCGGGCAGCTGTGTACCGCTGCATTCCAAGGAAAGCTGGAGGTGGTGAAAAGTATTTTGAGTCAAAATTCCGTGGATGTGGAAGCAAGGGATGCCGCGGGCTCGACGCCATTGGTTTTAGCTTCTCGTCAAGGTTACTTGGAGATTGTGAAGTGTTTGC
Organism: Taenia multiceps; assembly: GCA_001923025.3. Classification (NCBI taxonomy): domain Eukaryota; kingdom Metazoa; phylum Platyhelminthes; class Cestoda; order Cyclophyllidea; family Taeniidae; genus Taenia; species Taenia multiceps. The sequence goes on along the minus strand of CM010311.1, from coordinate 63,753,810 downwards.
TGGAGGCGAACGCAAAGTTAGATCAAATTGATCAGGATGGATGGTCAGCATTGAGATCGGCTGCTTGGGGTGGGCATATCGGTAAGTGGTGATTCAATAAAAAGTGACTTGGGAAAAAATCACAAATGAAGGAACACAAGGACATATGGAACTGATGGGATCAGCAAAATCAAAACAACTTATGAGACATTTTTTTAAACGTACGGTTTCCTTAGAAGATCAATTTCAAGGTTGTCAAACTTATTATGTAATGTTCCATCAAGTGGAGTTCAAAATAAAACACAAGAGATATTTCTGTCAATCTTCGATAAGTAATCATATAAATTGTAAATGTTATAAACAAATTGATTCTTTTGCTACCTGAAACATTGTGGCCATGTTCTGCAACAAAATTGGACTAATTGTACATAAAGCGCCCCGAGACTTCGTAAAGCCGCAAGGTGACACAAAACTGATGGAATAATTGTATTTGAAAAACAGTATGATTTTAATTACTGATATGGCCCGGTGGCTGGTCCACCCGGCGAAGGTGAAATGGCGGGGACCCAAGGTGGCCTGTTACCGAAATTTAGAGTCAGCCAAAGTATTACAGTCCATTTCAGGCGCAATTTGTGGCTAAACGTATTGCTCTTTAGTTTAATTGTTAAAAATGGAGATTTATTAGTGGGTCATTGCCATCCCACGCTAACTCTACAGCCTCTCATTGATAACTTCAATGTAGAGGTATAATAGACAGTCACCCAAAATGCAGTTTACACACTTTGTCCAGAATAAAAAGGAATTTAGATAAAATCACTAGTCGTCTGCTGCGATGCGTTTGTTGTTTGTTGAACTCCCGGTTTCGCTTAAGGGCCATTTGATCAGCCATTGTAACTTCACCAGGTAGGCTAGCCTCTAGGCGACGCCAGTAGCCCTAACTCCTGCTTGTTAGATGCATGTATTCTGTCCTCAATATTATGCGTTCTTTCGTCTTCGGTGTGCCATACTATACTGCACCTGCAGATCATTTAACCCGAGAAAACTGATTCTTCAAACATGCTTTTGCACAAATAGTAGCTGTCTGATTGAAATTGAGCTGGAAGGTAATTCCCCAAGCGATTTGGTTCTTCTTGCTCGAAACCGATCCCAAATGAAGCATTGTTGATTGACTTTTTAAATACTCTGTTGACCTTCACTGTGTGGTTTTTTATTTTGCAACTTTATCTCTTAATTGTCTACTTAAAACATGATTTATAGCCAAATAAACCTTCATTTTCTTTAATGTCGCTTGCATGTCGCAGCCTTGAAGCGCTTTATCCTTTTCAAAGAAATTTGCGCCAGTCATTTTAGTCGTTTCGCGGTCAGTTATGAGTCAACTACTTTGTCCTGGCTACCAAGTTAATTTGCCCTCTTCGGTAGTTAAGGCGTTGCGTAATTTACCAACCTCGCTACTAAAGCTTTGCCCAATTCTCCCATTGGCAAACCATTTTACCTGGCAAGTTGGCGATTGGTCAATTTATGGCAGCATGCCTCAGTGTCTAAACCCAACAATGCAAAAAACGCTCAGTTTTACACATCCAAGGAACACTGCTTTTGAAGGCTTTGATGCCCCTGCGCTACAGTTGGAAGGAAACCTAAGAAAAATAAAAGAATTAGGGGACTTTTATTGATGAGCTTCACTAATTCTTGTAAGGAACACTTGCTTGCATAGTTTGTTGGCCTAACCGAAAAGAAACTTGCGCTAATTGAACAGTATACACCAGCATAAAATAGCATAAACGGTTAGCAAAGGGAATGAGGAGAACCTCATGATACCAAAGCGTCAAACATGTTGTGCAAAATGTGAAATATAGCTCTATGCGGTTGTGTGTTTCCTTGAGACGTGCATGCACAGATTCCTTGCTCTTCTGCGCGTCGGCACTCTTTCGCTTCGGCCTTGGGCGAGACTTTTCATGGATTTAATTAACTTGCGAGGCAGAAGTCATTAAGATGCATTGACTTTTTGCCATTGAGAGGAATCCATCTACTATAGCAATTGTGGCATATGATGCGGCTTTGGTTGGTATTTTGAGGAGTTGCCACCTCTGAAACGTGAGCTACACCGAGAGTGAAGTAATGGTAACGGGTGTGCTTCGTATAAGAGTTGTTATTCTTTCATGGAGAAAAATCCGTCAAAAGCATTAAGAGAAAGTGGAATATTCTTTCTTTTTAGGAGAACTTTCTACTTGGAGGGACTAAGAAATTTGCTTAAGTTTCAATCTTTATTGTAAGACTACTCTCCTTTTTCCTTCAGAAAGTTGGAGAAGTATCAGGAATTGACATCTAACTGCTTGTGATAATTACTTAGGCGTTCAAGTGGCACACAATTTTTTTGCATTTAGAATGTCTATGTATTTATTCTGTGTATTTACGCAAGTCGGTTTCAAGGGTCTTTCTCCATGCCTGGTGGTTGTGCCAACTAGGTTGACGGATGCCCGTAGTATGGGATAAGCCATTAACGACTTTAAGGGAAAGAATTTTATTGTTGTACTCCTTCCAGCTTACTCCAGGATGCTGCTTGTCCACCTCTTTACTGATGTCGTGACTACCTCATTCACTGGTAGAACTACCCTGCAAGGTCGGCCGACTGACCTAACATAAGTGGCCAAACGACGTGGTCAACCATTTCGAAATTGTTGATAAATTCCTCTAGTGCAGCATTAAAATCCCCTATTTAAATACTTTTTCGGTATCACAAATGAAGTGCTTTTTAAGAAGACTATCATATGACAAAACCATACATAAAAAATAGCTTTGGTGTAAGTACATTCCATGGTTTTCAGCGGCTCTTGGAGACAATAAGAGCCTCCAAAGTACTTACCTATTCGTTAAAAACTCTAGTAATTTTTTGAGCGAATTTTACTTTTGGATCAGCAAAAAAACGGAACTAGCCACCTTCGTTTCTTTTTTTTTGTGATGTGCCAGTAAAACTTGATGAATAGTGCATAGAGTATTACAAAGGAGGAAAATGTGACTAATGAGGCATTATCTAATTCCATTTCTAGAGTTCTTTCCATTAGTAGATTTCCCACCAATATGGAATCTTTATTTGTCTTATATGCTTGGGTCCTTTTCCGACGGACTGGTACACTTCTGGATCCTTTTGAGCAAGCAGGTCAGATAGCCTACATTTGGTGAGTAATTTGACCTACAACGCATACACGGTGATCTGGGATAAAGAAAATGAAAATGTGGGGTAGTGAATAGATTATTAGGAAATAGCAAATGCGCCGTTTGTTCGAGTTTCGAATCCTGGTAAGGAAAGGTCACTTCTTGTCATAATTCTGTCGGTTTGTCAGCCATTCAGCCAGGTAGGAAAAACTAAAGCGCACGGCGCATTATTACTAGGGTAAAGGAGTGAAAAGGATGATAGTGTTCAAAGTCACCTGATACCACTCACCCAGTAGATGTACGAATTTCTTTCTTCCAGGATGCAATGCATTTACCTTTGAGTTTCACAAAGCGTTGCGTAAAAAGTGATGGTGAGAATACTTTATTGGCTTTCAAACTAATTTATATTAGCTTCGTGCAACAGACTATGTTAAATCACCTCCATCAGATCTCTAACTTTGTCTAACAGAGAATTTCTTTAGGAGGAAGTAAATATGAAGCTTGGGGACACGTCAACAACGAGTTCACTTCATAACCTCATCTCTTCTTTGGATTATTTGCATCGAAATGGTAAAGGAGATTATTTTCTTCCCAACCCCATTGGCATTATCTCCAATCTATGTAATAAGAGCTATAAGATGCTCAAATTTGTCCCCTCTTCCCTCAGTTGTAAAAAGCAACAACTTTTTAGATTCTTAAATGAAAATCAATTTTTCGCTGCTATTTTCAAAGAACCTTGGAAGAATATCCACACTTCATTATCACCTGGAACATTATCAACTTCTGCTACATTACATCTTACCAACAAGTAGGAGGCACTGTAAGATTACCACAGAGTTTCAAAATGCATCTACGCCATCTCGCTAATATCCATCAAAATCAGCCTCAACTTGATGTAAGATTTGCACTGCGAAATGTATTTAAGGGCTAGGCAATGTGCCAAAAGCGCATCTATTACGCGTTCAATCTTTTACTTTGAGGTAAAATTGACTAAAACGTCAAGACACATCTAAACAAGTAGATAGTGTGAAGCAAACTCACAAAATTTTGTCCTGATTTCTCACTCTGTATTTTTGTGCTCGTTCACCTGTTTGTATTAGGCTTGAAGCCACGAAATGTTACGCGGTGCATTGAGTGTAGCATTAGCTTCAAGTAGGAAAAGTGACTGACTAGTACAACATAGTGTCTGAAACCACTTATTAGTTGCAAATAAGTAGCGCTCCTTCAGCTCCCTTAAACGAAACCGAGACAGGAGGGTTCGAACCCTCCCAGGTTTTCTACTAGACATGTCTTTTCCCCTTTTTGCGATTTTGCGATTTCGCTACCATTAGCAACAAGTTTCAATTTTTTTTCGCTAGACGTGGTAAATCTTCTCTTGGAATCCGGTGTTAACGTGGATATAACCGGGCCGGACAGTCGAACAGCTCTGCGAGCCGCTGCATGGGCCGGACATTCTGAAATTGTACGTCGTCTGTTGGCTGCCGGGGCAGATGTCAATCGTCCCGATGCCGAAGGCAGAACTCCACTTATTGCTGCCGCCTACATGGGATGCGGGGATATTATAGATATTCTGGCAGATGCAGGTAAGTTGCTGACTCGTAAGTCACGCATTTTATAATTAATCTTGAAATTTCATACCGAGGAAGGAGATACTTTCCAATGAATCTTCACTATCGACTTTTTTATCCATCACTGGATGACCTGAATCAATGCCTTTTTCTACGCATAGTCTGAGAAGTTTTGTCCATTTACCACTACTGATTCATCTTCGGAAACACTCCAGTTAAAATCTGCTTTTTGATATTCCTTTCTCTCTTTTTTCAGAGGTTCTCTTCCTCTTACCACGCAAAGTATTGGCATCAGAAGTCGCAATCCGTCAGTCATTTTTTTTCAAAGCAAATTATGTGCCATGCCTGCTACTTTTAAGTCAGGGAATGGTACTTCATTCTTTTAGCGGATTATCCGAATTGGTTAATTTAAACATGCCGCAGTTTTTAACCGGATATAAACTCCCAAGGGGTAAGGAAAGGACGAGAGAGTATCCCATAAACTTACAATCATATGCGAATGTCTTCTTTTATCCCTGTCAGTAAGTGAAGGCAAGAGTTAACTATTTAACTTAAATTTCCCCTTTTTTCAATAGTTAAGTCAAACTTTATGTGGCGCAGAGGAGATGTGGTAGATGATCTGTTTTATCAACAAGAATGGGATGCGAATCCGATTAACTGATTAAAGTAGAGAAAAGTATTGTGATGAGTTTCAAAGTGGGCTCTATTTTGGTCGTGTAATGCGACCAAAGAACGAAAAATCTAAACCTTTAACTAAAACATAAAAATGTATCCCTTTCGGTCGTTACTAAGTTCCAGTGTAGTAATCAAATTAAGCAATAAATGCTTACTAATTTTGGGGTATTAGTGTTGAAAATAGCAATTAGGAGCCAAGGCCATATCTCAATGAAGTCGTAGTAAGATTAGCTTGTATAGAAGAATGGTTGGAAGGCAACAAATGAAGAGCTCGTGATCTAGGGCTTTTTCGAGAGTCATTTCTGGGACTCATGCTAACTTCTGCTCCGGTTACAAGGCGCCCATGGGTAGAGCGCAATCAACCGTGCGACTGGACAGAATAAGGTGGCACTGGAGGTCGGATTTCACGTCATCACGGACTGTTGTAAAGACCACAACCTTTAAGTTTCGTCAAAAGAATGTGACGGTTTATCCTTGGTATAGATCACAGTAGCACCAGACCTCCACAAGCTACATCTTCCTTTCGTGACGTTATTATTTGGGGACCAGGCAATCAATACAGATTTGTCTTCCACATGGCTAGTTCTCACTTGCCCTTATCTTTTCTTCAGTCATAATATGGTATATTGATGTAGAAGAAGGGCAAAAGGAACATGGAGACAAGACGAAATCCGAATAGATTGTGGAATCAAGTGCACAATAAAGTAAAAGTATGAATTCTAAGTTCAAGGCGTAGAGAGATATCGGGATTTCGATGAATTAAAGGTACCCATTTACCATGGCAAATGCTCTTCCCAAAATTGACTGATCTACAGGTCATACTCTCTGTATAGTATCATCCAGTCATTTGCACCACATCTCAGACGGTTCCCTTTACAAATCAGTTTCCAGCGACTTCTTTATGGAATAATTTCGATGATCGAAGAAGAGTGAGGTCAATGGTGCTCGTTAAAAAGGGAAGGTGCGTAAGTTGGGGAAATTTCTTTCTGCCCTCAAGGGAAAGTTTCACAATAGATCGTAGGGGTCCATGTGTTGTGATACAAAAGCATGACTTTCTATGTTCTGATCAACTACTTCAGGCTATTTCTGGGAATGTGCTTTCTGTGTGAGTCCAAGGTACGAATGGACCCTTGGCGGATGAAGAATTTCTGAGTGAAAACTTTCGTTTTCAATGCATTGCAAGCATAAGGTTCCAAATTTGCGGAATTCCTGCAGCTTTGAGACCAAAAAAAGTCCATTTTATTAGACACAGGTAATCTCCGATCACATTTAGTGAAAGCATGATATGTTAATGAACTGACATCTTTGTATCTCATAAGTCCCAGCCGACTACAGCAAGTCATTGAGAAATTTCGATGGTGTTCACCTTCTATTGTTTCACAGTGATTGTATTTTTCATAACCTTCACTTAATTAAAAATGTTGCATACAATAGGTCTTGGAATTACGGCCAGCTTTTAATTTTTCCCTTTGGAGATTCTTTCAACTTTGTGAGTGCTAAATATGTTTGGTGGAATCTTATTCACCTCCCAATTCATTATTAAAAATGGAGCAGTAGAAGAATATTCCATGTATTATCATTTTACTTTTTGGTGAACGAAACTTATCAGATCATGGACGTGCAAAATGGCATGTCCTAATGTTTTAGAGCCCGTTGTTGGCTTTTCTTTGGTACAAACACAGCTTTTAGGTACTGCACTAATGGAAGTGCCAAGTACACGGCAATTTTGCACATATTTATGTTACGATCCACATTCAGTGAACAGTTAGAGTCCTGATTCGTAATATGCAATCATGACTTTTAATGAAACTTTTCGTCCTATTTTTCCTTAATCTAAAAAACCAGTCGTAAAGTCAGAAACAAAATCTAGTTTTTTTTCGATTTACAAGGGTTAAAAACCCCCATCCAACTTCAAAAATAGTTTTAGGCTGACCCCTTACCAGACCAACATCAATTTTTCTCCTCGAGGCGACAAAAATATAGAATTATAAAAGTTGAATCGTCGAAGAAGCTTTCTGCATGAATTTAAATGAGGCAACCAGGTAATTACCCAACTTATGACACTTGTGGCATGACCGTTCCGGTGACCACTTTCATTTTGTGCGGGCTTTATAAATGCAAGAGACTTTTTAGGTGTATTACACTGCATTGGCATCCATAAGTTGGTTATTTTTCCGTAATTTTTTCATGTTTTACGCCGGTCCTGCATGTCAATAAAATGTCAGCTAAACCCGGCTCCTTTTCCAAAGTTACAGAAAATAAACTGCTGTTATTGTGATGTGAGTATTTGGGCAGAACACACCATTTGGAATCATTGGTTGAGCAGTAAAATTACTCAAAGGTGAATGCATTGCATTCTAGAAGACTAATTTATGCCTCAGAAAGAATTGCGTGTTGGTACTATGAACTTTCACAAAATGTTTGACAGTAGGGAAGTAAAATAGGTGGATTGATAAACTTTTCTCTATTAATGGTAAAGCAACGTATATTTTTGACATGTTTGTAATGATAATGATGGTAAGACATCTATAAAACGGATGTTGTTCTCAAGCAAACCATCTTCCCACATTTCTAGGACCCATAGTAGTTTATCTCTGAAAAACATATATTTTACACTTTTTCTTGCAGAAGTTCGAGCGATACCTGCGATCGCAATCAATCAAATCGATAAAATTCGGAAGCGTTCAAGAGATGCTATGGCTAAAAAAGCCTAGCAGTTTCAACTCTAGGATGAAATGAAAGGGGTGCCACCTGTTTCTCATTTCTCTCTTCCTTTTTCCCACAGCAGTTACCAAATTTTATTGGCGTTTGACGGCCAACTGCTGATCAGGCAGTGGACAGCTAGTGGGTGCAGGTGGATTTTTTTCTAATAGAAACGAAATCCACCATAAAAGTGTTGTGCTGTCAACTTTTGTCCCTTAGACTCTGCTTTGAATAAAAAGCTTTTTTTCTAAACATGTCGGAAAAACTTGTAGAAAGCTATTTATCGAAATTTTGTCTTCCACGTGGCTTCTTCCAAGTTATAGTTGGGGATGTGACGCTTTTGATACCTGTGAAATGAATTCACCCACACTATAATGATAGCCCTTATCAATGTCAGGCAATTTTTCGGGTTCGCTTTCGTCTGCTGAAGGATAGCAGGATGCTGGTTAATCGTGAGCAAAGAATATTGAAGAGACAGAAGTTTTTCAACTTTCTCATTGGCTTCAGAGTGATCCAACTACCTATGCAGTGACCATCTCAGATGCGGTCAGAGCATAGATTATTTCGTCCCAGTTTCTAATTGTTCAGAAAATTGACCAATTCTTAATGAAAGGGCAAGCAAATTGAGAGTTTGTGGATGAATGGGTACGCAACTGCTCTCCTCTGGGTCTCATATCAGGTCGCATTCATAATTTGAAAGTCATCCTTCGTGATAGTACTTCTTGGTCAATTCGTAAAATATCCTTTTATGTAAAGAATCTCTTGCTGATCCAATTTTGACTCCTCCATACTTTTTTTTAAAAGCATTGTATGTGATCCAAGAAAACCGGAAATAGCGGAAGTGCGATCTCGACGTTTTAAATTAAATCGCTTGATGTCCAGAAGGAATGTGAAAATGAAACAGTACGACGTTTTCTTCTGACTTTGAAATCATTTGGCGGTGCGTTTTTTTCAAATTATGAGTATAAAGACGAATTAAGAAATGTGTGTACAAATACCTAGTTCTACCGTTTGGATTTTAGTCGCAAAAGAAGGATCACATTTAATTAATGGACTTCACTGTTCAATTTTATAAAGCAAAGCAAAATTTAATCCCTTGTTTAGATACCAAATCTCTTTTCTTTTTTAAATTTTATTTCAACGGCAAGGAGTTTTTCCGCCGCATTGGTGGTATAGCACTTGGAAGAAAGAGTAGGAGAATGTACCGACCAAAGATGGCTTAAATACATTATTAATTACCGGTAATAAATCATTTAATTATAAATCCTCCATGTTGCTAAAAATTGTCCATTCCAACTGGTTAGAAGAGGGGATAGGTTACACTGGCGGTTTAGGTAGCTTGTGGAGATTAGTGTGCTATAAACAACTTCACTTCCAACGCTTAAAACAATTCGTTTATCTTTCTGCAGCAACTGCGAAAGGAGATTTTAATTTATCTTTCATTAAAAGGTTCTACGGACTTGAGATATCTATGAGAGGTGCCTAAAACCCATATTATCCAGATATTTTATTTAGGAGTGTGAAATTAAGTGGTTTGTGGCGAACCCTACCACTTTGGGCTTAACGCAGTCTCTGAATTTCTTGCCTGGGATTTGAAGAGCACCTTTACCGTTGATGTGTGGAGAGGACCTGAATGGTTGTACCCTAAATAGTAGGATGGCTGAAGTTTTCTTATTAGATCCAATTATTCCCACTATTTAAAACAGTCCATCAACTTTTACCAATGCGATCACAACGTTACGTTTATGAAAGGCATTCTGGTTTTTTGCAGGAGATTCAAGATACAGATGACAGAACTTTGTGTAACTACAGCCTTTCAAATCTGAAAATTAAATCATATTTTATCCACAGGTGCAAATTTAAATCACGCCGACCAGGATGGGCGAACAGCACTATGTGTTGCAGCATTCTGTGTTCCGGAATCAGCATCACACAGTGAAGTGGTGGCAAAGCTGCTCCAACTCGGAGCAGATCCAAACCTTGGTGATAGGGAGCATGTTACTCCGTTAATTGGAGCTGCCAATATGGGCCGTCGTGACATCTGTGAATTCTGCTTGGAAGCTGATGCTGATGTTGATATGGTGGACAAGTGAGAGGCTTTTTCTATTATAAATGGGAACTGTTTGACTTGTAGAGATGTCTAAAATGCAGGCAACTGCCGGTATGGAAGCCTTTGAAGATTGTGCATTTACAGAACGTACCATCCATAAATGGTTTAAAAGCGATTTAGCCGACTAATAATCAGGTAAATATACCTGGATCAGGAAGATCCCGGATTCTTAAAAGGGAAGAAAATTGCGCGTCAATATTGACACGTTCATTTAAGGTCAACTTGTTAAGCAAAACTTTGCTAACCTTTCGTCTACACCTTCACCACCTGGAATGCGAGAATCATGCACCAAAAATGAGAACAAGCGCTAGGGTGTCTCAATTCCGTGCCCCAAGCTAACTGAATAGTTTTTGACGGCCGAAAAAGTGACGAAAAATGGTTTTTCGTGCGACATTATATGGACATAATTAAACGATTTTTTCTGCAGTGTTTTAACTTTGATAAGGAAGGATCGGACAAATTTATTTAGTTGGTTTATAAATGCCGCTAAAGTAAACCGTCTTTTCCCCAACTTCGTTATATCTATTCTTTAGTTAAGATCCCTTTTATTTTGCTCCAATCTACTTTTTGAATGCCATTTTAGAGTTTTTTATGATGCAACTGCTTAGGACCAAAGAATTGCGCAAAATGTGTCTTTCGAAAGTCGTTGAGTTCCTCCAAAAACTTACGTCAGACTTATATGAGGCGGATGTGTGATGCGTCTACACAGCAACAGCTGTAATCGAGACGGCTATTTTCCTCCTTATGCATTCGGTGGACGGATACTTTGAGTTGGTTTGGCTAAGTGTTCTTGTGGAAAGAGGACTTGGGACAATTACCTTAAGTACTGAATACATGGTCAAAATAATGTCAACATGGTCAGATAAAAGTTTAAGTCAGTGATGTCAATTTACAATTTTTTCCCCAAATTTTCGATGCTGTTTTGCAAGGTAAAGTGCACCTTGCATGTTTTATCGAAGTCACTTATATAATGCGTGTGTGTTTACCTAATTATGATAAAAGGTTGTGCCGCAAATAGATTTGTTGAGGTTAGAGTGATAAAATAGATGTAGGGTACTCATTTTTGGGGAAAGCGGCTTTCTCCTCTCAGTCAGCAACCTCCGAACCACAGGAATTAATTTGTTTGCTCACAATATCCTCGGATATTTCGAGGTGGATTTTGTGGGTACAAAAGTGTAGCTTACTAAGAAATTGTGTGTTCGATATTTCATTCGCCTTACACTGTTCTTGGATTACGACTCGTAATATATTTCTTTTGTTTTTTTGAAAAAGGGCAACAAGTTTAGATATATTTTTATGCATATATGCACATCTCTTTCCAAAAATACTTCATCAGCTCCTCTTTTTAAACAAAAAGCGGCAACTCTAGAATTTCACAATAAAGATTTTGAATAAAAGGGGTACTGCAGAGCGATCGCGTCTAAGCTTGTCATAGAGTATATTCATGTAGAGCTGACCAATTCAGTGCAATTGTTTCAATTCAAACGTTTCCACTTATTCATTCATCTACTACCCAGTTTTCCATTGATGAATGGATTCATTTGGCTACAAATAGCTATGTGAAAGGCCAAAACAATTAATATCTCTGGGAAAAATTGGCAAAAGAGACTATACGGGAGCGTTATACACAAGGTTTCAACGGGTCTGTCACTTAAGTACCCAGATCAGCACTTTGTTCCGACTTTTAGCATGCCAGTTTGCTACTAATAGGATTAGGAAATCTGACCAGATCTCAAAAAAAGCTTACATCTTTGAAAAAGGGTAGGTAGCCTTTGATGGCACATTGTATGATAAAACGGTCTTTATTGTGAATAAAATGGAAGTTTCTAGTAAGGACTACATAAATTAACGCGATAAGTGTCGTTTCTTTCTAATAAAAGGTCGAAATTGACCTTTTTTAGAAACTGGAGTCATTTTATTAAAAAACAAATCGGCAAGACAACAAAAATGTCGGCGATAACCCCCTCCCATTTTCACCTCCCCCCTCCATTACTTTGACTTCTCACACTTTAAAATCACATGTCTATGAAAACGTTTTCTTCATAGTAACTTTCCTACGTTATTATTCTTGATTAAGACTTGGGTTTTAATATCACTAGAATTCAGTAATGCACTGCATAAGGATTTTGTTGAAGCTGATTTTATCGTTAGGAAGATTCAAATACGAACAAACCAACGAAAAGAAGAAGAAAAGGAGAAGCAAGTGTAAAGTTTATTGAATAGGAGACTACTAAACCTTTGTGTAAAGAAGTTGCAGGCGCAATCTCGCCAACTTTCTCATCTTTTCCCAGAATTTCTCTTCATTTTAAATCCTCCTCCTCTTTTTCCACATAAGTTCAGTAACGGTGCAGAAAAGTGAGAAACTTTCCTAAAAACTGTCATGTTTTCTTCAGAGCTCATGACAGAGTTAAAATTTTTACATCATTTTCATCCTTACAACATATTGTAGCAAAATTGACTCAATCACTACATTTGAACCCCTTTCCAAAGAACACTTCCTACTCCTGTCGGTAAAATCACAGGTTAGAATGATAAGGCTGTAGTCCAAATGTTGAAAGGGTGCTTATGTTAACCCAGAAGACTATGCTTCACAAGTCGAAAAAAGACATGGAAGTGCGGCTGAATAACAATCATTGGCAAGTAACAAGTGTGTCCTATTTCTCGTAATGTTAGCCGGCGCAAACGCTGTGGGCCAGTCCGATCAAAAGTCATTAATCAAGGTGGCTGGTAAAGGTGTCTGTGCATGAATGCATGAAGTAACGTAAGGTGAGGGAGATTTCTTGTGAACGAAGACGTCGATTTCACACAGTCAGGTAAAGGTTCAGCTCTTTAGAAGTAGGGACCTGCTGTGGTAATGGCTAACCTACATCCAGACATCAGTCCCATGAGCATTAAAATAGAGAATTAAACATCCGATAAATTGCAAGGTCTCGAGTTGCGCAAACCATACCACAATGAGAGTGTACATGAGGCAAGTCTCCTTTTTGGAGGAGTGAATGAAAGTCACTGGTGAATGTCCGGAAATTATAAAAGTTAGCCCGCACAGAAAGCTAGTGAGAGGTATGATAGACTGCCCTAGGACGGTTCAACTGTCCTGACAAACGTAGATGTGTGTACTTTAAAAGTCCCTGCCTGACTTAAATAAGAAAGGCTTCTGTAAAATTATCAGAAAAACCTGTTTTTTTTACATTTAGGAGTGGTCGCAGTGCCCTCGTAGCAGCTGTCGTGAATGGCCACGTGGACGTAGTTCAGCTACTTCTCTTCTGGTGCGCCGCTGTGGATACCATCGATCTCAATGGACGCTCTGTTTTGAGTATCGCTGCCGCCTGCGGTCGCACACAGGTTGTTCGACAACTCCTTGACAGAGGCCTAGATGAGGGTCATCGTGATCATATGGGTGCGACGCCCTTGCATCTAGCAGCTGCTGCCGGGCATGCCGAGGTTGTGAGGTGAGAGAAGGGCGATAAAAAGAGTCAGTTTTGTAACATTAAAAGTGATTCTCAAATTACGATATTTCAGGATGAGTCGAAAGAGGTTACAAATCAAAACGTGAGAAACAAATCATTTAAAAAATAGATTATCGTATGGCACTTAAAGATAGAAGTAGGGCTGATAGTGATCATTTCGTTCCCAAAGATATTGTTTAGCTTTAAAAATATTTTCAGATAAGAGGACGTACGACAAATCCATTTGTGTCAAAATTAGAAAGGTTAAAGTAACGACTATGAGGTTTGAGCTAACATCTTAGGACTTAGAGAAATTCCAGCATTTAAGGGTAAAGAAGATATGATTAAACCCTTTAACAACACGAGACAGCTAAAGCTGGTTGCTCTTAACAAATGTCTGGTCTTTCGAGTAGTCTTCGCAGTCGTACGAACTAATCGACCATTCAAATCTTTACATCACTAGTATCTTAAACTTATGTTATCCTTGAGTTAGCAAAAAATTTCTTCAAATTTTCACCAAAACGTGACTAACAGATACCAGGTTTTAAATATCAGAATGTTCCCGAGATTCCACCCGGCATTTTCTTACGGAAAAAAGTTGTAGAAGACCCCTTGGATTATCTTTGCCGGTTAAAATAAGCAGCTATAAAGTGTTATAACTTTCATGCTTTTCCTTACGAGTCATTCAACTTTTGAGTTCCATTTTTAGTCTCCAGATGTAAAAAAATCAGTCAACGTCACCTCCGGCTCTGTTTCACATTCATTTCCTTAAATGTCAAATCACTTCTTTATATGATCGCTTAAAGGTAAAGCCAGGAATGCGTGATATTCTCTATTTTTGACACGTCCAGGAAATATGGACAAATTTCGCGGTAGAGAGTATGAAGTTTGTGCATTCTTCTATAAATAAATCTCTCATCCAAAAAAAATAATCGATTCTGCTGGCTTTTTTAATAACATTTTCCACGACTGATTTTATTATGAGAATATGGAAATGCGATATGGAAAGACCTATACGCTACAGTCATATTGGAATAATTATAGAAGAGCAGTAAGGACCCATGGTGTATATGTTGTTCATATACAAAGAAAACCACTTATTATTGATTATAAAACATGATAGGCCTCTACTGATTGGAAGAAATTCGAAATCGCTCATGAAAAATAGTTTTGCAATGATTGAAGTTAAAGAATAAATTAACCGGTCGCTTACGCCTATGTCAACTGCAAGGGAAGGGTAGTGGAAGCCAGGCAAATGGATACCACAGGATATGCATTAACAGATGACAAAGAGCTTTAAATAGCGCCAATTCTCTCTTGACTTCTTCCACCCTATAACAACGCACCATCCACTTTTGACACTTTGCTGCCTGACTGACTGACTGACTGACTGACCGACCGGCCGACTGACCTGTGTTGAGAAATGGCTTTTGTACTGCAACGTCTGTTAAGCCAATAACCACATCATTGGTTGCTCCCACACCATCCACTTACTACCTTACACTTACAGAGCATACAGGCCACTTCATCCCAGAAGACCATGCTTGATTTATGCACGGTGCAGTGCGATACTGCAGGCACGACTGTTCACTATGAATTCCTTGCTAAGGGGTTAGCAATTGCACCTGAGTTTTATCTACCATGTACAAGATAAAACTCATACGTTGGTGTGAGTGCAATAAAACCTCTTTTGGGAAGCCTGGATTAACTAAATACTGATATTCGTGCCGGAATACGCGAGGTATACTGCAAAACCTACTCGTGAGAAGACCTCATACCTCAATTTAACATGGGAAGAGAAAGGAGAAAAAATATTTTGCTCTAATTTTTGAGTCTCTGTTTATAGTTACCCTCCGTTGGCATTAGTGCCAACATATGTCAGATGGAATAGAGAGTAAGGGGGCAATGATGTGACGAGGGCAGAGCTTTACTTTGTTTCAGCATGTTTAGTAGTTCCTCTTGTTGTGATCTTTTGTTGCCATTAAAACATTACCCTTCTAGTGAAACGGGACCAATTGGGAAATTAACGTTATGTGGTCAAACCACATTGAGGCCGCTTAAATAATTAACTAATTAATTGATAATTAAATATTATTTTACTGCGAAGTCGCTTTGGAGACAGGGCTAGGTAGAAGTCCAGTTCATTAGCCAATGAAAACAGCAAGAGCAATCATCTAAGCGCCATATTCGTTTTGGTTCCTTGTTTCTGCTCCCTTTCTATCTGAATGAAGCACAACCCGTGATATTAAGCGTTAAAAATTTTTCTAGTTCATCAACTGTATGCACTGCTCTTCTGTAAACGGTTTCTGTTCATTGCACTAAAAGTCAACGCAGTGTTTTGCCATAGCACCCACTCACTAAAGTGGCCACATTTAGCCTTAGAACCACGGCTAGAGATTTGGGTCCAGGTTTTATCAAACAGAATAAAAGGCAGAATGTTCTTTTCGATAAGCAGAATGCATAAGAAATTTAAAAACCTTCAATGTCCTCACTTTAACTTCATCCGATCTTCCCACCGTTTGGGAGTAGTCTTCTCATAGCTAGGCTTAACGGGGAAATAAGTTATGGGGTATTTTGTTGTCAAAACTGGCAGCTAGCCTCAATTTCTCCCAAATAGAGGTCATCCATACTACTTTCTCTTTAATGAGAACTTTGTAGGGAACCACACTGAAATTCCGCATCGTCTTCTCTAGTTGGAAGAAAAACCTCGTCCTTTCATCGCACATTAACGGGTGTATTTTTTATGTCGTACGTAAAAGAAGTGGAGCATGCAATAATTGCCCTGGGAGCTTATTGTAATGCAGGATCCATCTGCTTAGCTGCCACAACTTTTTCGTCCCAGATGCTTTAGATTTAAACAAATTACTTTGACAACACTCACGTCAAGCACCAATGAATGTTAACCTTGATAAGGTCTCAGTACCAATAATAGAGGGCTTTTGTCAACATGATACTTCCAGGAGAATTATTTGGTCTGATGGCACACCCTGTGCAAATACTATTAAAAATAGGTACGATGATAATTTGCCCCTTTGTAACGGGGCTTAAACTCACTGCTCACAGTCTTAAATCACATCGGATTAAACAGAGCCAAAACTACCACAAGTTATAGCATATCATCATGTAACCCATAAGGTGCAAAAAGTTGTAGGAATTACGTCTTTGACTCCCAAGTTATCACATTTTCGAAGGCTAAGATGCTGCTCCCATGTGATGAAAACCAAGAGCAAAAATACATTTCTGCTAATCAGGAAACGAATAGCGTTTGTCAGGAAAGGAAAGAATGATTTTTTTTCTCTTCTTAATTATAGTCTAAAAATTCAAAATGACATGACTCCTACCTTCAAACAACTAAATGCATTTAGTAATTAGTCCATTACTTTATGCTAGAGTTTACTTTTCTTGACAGTAAGTAACCGCCACTGTGCTCTTAGCGGCACCCATCTTTTTCGCAGTTAAACTCACGAACCCTTTCTATGTGCCTTAGAGATTTCCTTCTTAACGTTATAGGACATTAAAACAAAGGCAGTTGCAGATTAAAACTGTGGTATTTATTCTTTGTCGACGCGACAATTTTGCAGCTGCCTATTAGTTAGAATGATAATTCTACTGGCTAGTCCATAATTGTATTTTGATGAAATAGTATTCAATTAATGACTTTCTTACCAACTAGTTTCGAAACTCTGATAAGGCCTCATAATTAAGAAAAATATGAAGTGATTAGGCAACTTAGCGAATGAGATTTAATTCGTAAACTAGGCATGACATTTTCACTTCTGGCTTTTAAAAGAATGATTTCCTCTTCCATTTTTAATTCCAGACTTCTTCTAGAAGCTGGTTCTCACCCTGATGAGGTTGACAATGCTGGTCAGACTCCCCTCCTGGTCGCCTGTCAAGCGGATCATGTAGGAGTTGTCCAACTTCTCCTAAAACCAGCAGTCTTTATGGAAGCAGCGGTAGATAACAAACGAGTTCAGGAGCTCTTCGAGGTCCTTACTACGGGTAGAAATGATAGGGAATTGAGAAAGGGGGCAGAAGATCTACACCGTGTCTACGATCCTCTTAGCACTGGAGGACAAGATGGATTTCTTGGTCACGCTGCATTGCACACTATTGACAGAGCTTCGATGGATGGACGAAATCCGTTGAGGTCGGCGGCATTAAATAACAACGTTCCTTTAGTCAAATTACTCATGGCTTTGGGAGCTGATCCCGACCAACAAGTAAGTGAAAGTTGTCAAGTCTGATTGTTTCTGTTGAATTTGTAGCAGTGGAGTGGTTTAGTGATAGTGTGCGCATGAAGGCTAAGTAGACATAAAGTTGACGCAGACTGTAGAGACGCCGTGAAAAAGATTAAACTAAAAGAAATCTACAAAGTCACTTGATAGGTCCCGCTTTTCTTTCAACACAGTCTAAGACGACCCTTAAAAACATCGTCCTACTTCAACTCCGGCAAAATCCTTGTGTTGACTCGTGTGCCTATTTTGTACTAATAATTCAATCATATTTACTCATAATCCTACTGCTTATTCGCATTACCTAAATTAAGTCATGGATTTGGCGATTTTAAGCCCCTATGACAACATCACAACAGCATGAATTCCTATGTGCATCAAAATAATTGCCTTCGCAACTGATCTTTGCATTGACGTCTCCTAGATGTTTAAACCACGTTACTTCTAGCCTTTCTATGATTGGTTAAATCCTCATTGGAGGTGCATTTTGATTGGAGGGTTAGATTCTAGTTTCCAGAGTAGCTATTACGAGAGGTGGTCTTCCTGTGAAAATGCTTTGGGCATTTCTCAGTAGCCGTACTTTCGCCTTGGTAAAAAAACATTGGTGATTTTCTTAAGAGAGCTGCACAAAAGTGGGGATTCGCATTTTAAAGGTAATTTTTAGGAAACAAAGTTAAAATATCCACTTTCATTTTTACAAGAATTGATGCCAATATGGATGTGAGAATGCAAATTTCTCAAAGTAACACTCGGGGAAATTGATGGCCAATATCTGATTAGGATGAAACCTCACAGATTGGATTATTTATTATTGGTGCACAGAAAGTCTAGAATGTCGTTGACATGACCAGAATCCCGTGCAATCAAAACGGAATTAGGAACCGTGGAATTAATTTCGCCCTTGACGCGAATTCAAACCGCCATTTTACTTTACTAGTAGCAGTAAAACTTGCAATTTTTTCACTAAGCTGTTAACATCAGGATGTAGTAAGGGGTTTTGTAACATCAGCACAGAACAAACCTGATTCCATTTATTCAGATTTTTTTGAGGGAGTCATTGCAGCGTTTAGGTTAACCTTGAAAATGAATTGGTCATGTAACTTCAAAAACAGGCATATCAGCCTTCCATGGAAGGTGGGAAGTGACCAGAAGAATAGCCAACGACAGGCACAGGACATCGTAACATAAAGCAGAAGTTATTAACCACATCCGAACTATAAAGTTCGAATTGTCAAGTTGCATTAGATGCAACTTTCTCTTTTTTAGTTTTTTTTAAGCGAAAAGCGTTCCTTGCCAATTTTTTCTGAAAAAGCGCGTAAATTAATTTGACGGATTCAAGAAGACTTTTTTCAAGTCTCTAGGTAAGAATATTGGACTGAGGTAAAACTGTAAAGTTATACTTGGAAAACCGTAGAGGGTCTAAATCTGGCAGATTTTTTTGTTACCCTTGCTGCTATCGATTAAAGCTTGTAGAAATACAATTGGTTGAATGAACGCACGTCTAACGAAGAAGAAGTGTGCGCTAGTTTATCAGGCACCACTTTCTTTACGTTCTGAAACTACAATTCTTCGAAACTCGGCCGAACCTGCTGTGGATTGCACTCACGTACTTAAAGTACCGAGTTTAACCTGACACCAAAGCCCCAGAAGTTTGCATAGTAGCCTCTATTATTAAATTTTATTAGCCGTAGAACAAATCATTCCAGAGAAAGCGCTAGGACTAGTGAAACGGAAGAAAGTGCCATTCCTTGCGTACAGCAGAATATCTCTTGCCATTAAGCAAAAGGCAAGGAGGAGAACAATATTGCCTCATCCTCACTTTCATCCCCATTATATTTTTCTCTGGTAGTGCTTTCTAATTTCATGAGACAACAATCGTTTGCCCTTAGTATTAGCACTAGATGATCACATAATCACATGTGAAGCAGACCAGATAACTAGGAAAAATAAAGGTGGTATGAAACCAGAGACAAATGGATCAATGGTTTTGACTTCAGCAGAGGATTGTGATTTCTGTGGAGGGTTCTTTTCTCGAATAAAGTTTTCTGTAGCTACTTATGAACTTTTTTGACAACCCTTTAGTTACCGCTCTCGAAACTTTAGGCGTCGTGTACGTTTCATTCCCAATAAAGAAAGAACAGTGCGCATTTTTATGGAAGTTTTATCGACCGTCTCAAAATTTGGCTGTAAATTTCATGTAAATTGGCTTGCTCTTAATTAATGAAGGAAAATTTTCGATGGAGATGGTGGTCTTTTAACAATTGAGACATTTATCCCGATTTGAAGGAAGCGGTAGACTGCTGATATTGCAGCACATAAACTAGAGAATAAAAAGAGGCTGTAAAAAGGCAATCAATTGTGGTTTTACTACAGCAGTCAGATGAGAACATGGTGCTAAAGTGAACAATTTCGCTGGAGCCACTTTGGTGCAACCCAGTCTCAATCTATGCTCACATTCAGCCATCAATTTTGCAAATGTGTGGAGGTAGGCTATTAGCTGTTGGGTTTGCAATAAAATACATCGAAACAAATTTTCCTCTTCAAACACTTTAGAATAAGCTATTTTAATGACAAACAATTTATTAACCGATCCTTTTTAAGCAGGAAGTCCCATAACGTGCATTTTTATTTTGAAATAAATTTCGTAAATCGATAAGTGCCACAGATTTGAGCATGTCTAACTAAAGGGTATTGCACAAAAGTCTTCATTTTTTGTGCTTATTGCATGCCTACTTACCACCAATCTCAATCCTTTTAGGAAATATCGACAAGTTACAGCCTCTTCCTTCGATTACTTTAATATTAGTTAACCTTTATTACATGACCTAGAGTATAGGTGCTCGATTAACACGTCACCTTATCCTTTAGTTTTGGAGAATCATGTGTAACGTCCCGAGACTTCCTTGAAGACACAAAAAGAAATAATATTTGGGCAGAATATATATATTCAGCAAACAGAAAGGGTTTTGCTTATTTTTTACATTTCCATCATCGCTATCCAGGTATCGTAGGGTAAATTAGAATCAAAAATTTTCCAGACAGTTCACTACTAGTTTCGTCTCCGTTGTTAATGGCCCTTTTGCAGAACACGGGAATGGAGTAGATGCCGAAAGTAGACATCAATCCCAGCCCTTCTGTTACGGTTGTCAACAATTCTCCCATTAGTAGCACATGCACTTCTTTCGCACCCCTATAGTTCGCCAAAAGCGATATAAATCAGGACAGAAATCATTTAAAATCGGGTTCAGTTTCCGTTGTCACAAACGTAATGTCCCGAGACTTTCGTGAAGACAAGAGAAGGCATGATACTTGGGTAGAATATGTGTATTCAGCAAACAGAAAGAGGATCAGGGCTGATGGCATGGCCCAGGCGCCAGCTCACCCAACCAAGGCAATACGGCCGCCTAAGTAAACGTTACCAAAACCGGCGGTCAAACAGATTTATGCACCAGAGTTCCATAATTCAGAAAAATGGACCATCAATAAATTTCTACGCATGTACCTCTTGCCGGGAAATACCCCAGAGCTAAAGGTGAAACACTTCAACTTTCTAACAACTTAGTAATTTGATATATGCCATATCCAACACAAGGGCTTCGTTTAAGACCGAAAATACTGCATGCCTTAGTTTATCATGTTCTATATATTGCTACAGCTCGCCAAACATCTTTCATTCAAAAAGCACTCACGTGGGCGAAATTTAAGCAAAGTGGGCTTCAGATGTTGCGCTTTCTTATGTGCGTTTATATTTCACTCAAATACATGTTAAATCATAAATTAAGCATCCTATTTAAAGAGAACATCGTCAGTAATTCGTCATCGCAACCATATCAAAAAGAGCTATTTTCCAACGTGTTTAAAATCTGTCTTGTGAACATATAAGTGGTTATCTTATGTCAAAATTAACTTATCTTTAGGACTCCTGTGGACGTACAACTCTAAGCGTGGTGGTTTTAGAGGGTCTAGTGAAAATGGCCAAAGTGCTTCTCTTCACTCCAACTGCTTGTAACAAAGGGGGTGGGAAAAAACAGCCACATGTATCAATGGGAGCAAATCCCCTCATTGCCGACGATGAGGGACGATTTCCCCTTCACATTGCCGCGTGGCAAGGTGATCTGGCTCTGGTCCATCTTCTTCTTCAGGTAACCTGATTAGCCTGACTAATCACTAGGACGTTTTCACATCATCGACAAACTTGAATAATTTTCCTTGTTAAGGTATTTGCTTAATTAATTATTTATCTTATCCTTAAAGGGAATCCGCGCATCTTACTAGATCAGCTATTGGTTCCCCTTAGTTAGAATTCAGAACGCTTTCAGGTTTCATGCTCCTTTGAGTTTATTTATAAAGACCAAGGGTTCTTATCGAGTCCGAATTAGGCAAACAAATCGCCTGCTTTTTACCCATATTTGAAAAGTGACTTTTTTGACAAATTGTACTTGAGTTTTGTCTCAATTCTCAAAATTCTAATCTTAGTTCATGGCTCACGAATTTATCATCTTAACAACATTTACCATAAATAGACTAGAATAGCATTAACTCTAGATACACCAAATGTAAACAATGCGTCATCAGCAGCGTGAGCTGAATAATTAATTGTTTTCCCATAGCACTTTTTATTAGTGACCCTGATTTATTTTTTTCATTTCCTCATGAATTTTCTAAAATTAACTGTAGATTATTTCAGGCCCAACTTTCCCACAATGTATATATTACTGTAGGAAATCTAAAATGTTAATCAATTTTATTTTGGCCTTTACAAAATCTGCTTCTACGTTTAAATCTGCAGCACCTAATTTTACTTGTCCTGTCCATCTTTGCCAACGGTTTGATAGGTTGGAACCCCAGTGGATGTGCGAGACAAGGAGAATAGGACACCACTACATTCAGCAGCTTGGCAGAACCATGCAAAAACTTGTAATGCCCTTATTGAATTGGGCGCTAATATTAACGCGGTTTGCAGTCAAGGCGCCTCAGCATTGTGTATTGCGGCACAGGAAGGACATAGTGCTGTCTGTGAGGTTCTCCTTCAGGTCAGCGGAACTTGCGAATGAATTTTTTTGGACCGTGCTTTTTAACAGAAGTGGCTCATACTTAAATTTATTCCGATTGTTTAATTGACTGTTTGCCCTTGGCCTTTGATAATGTAACTGAAATCCTCATAAAATGTTTGAATAGATGAATAATTTCTAGTCGCCAGTCAGGCATAATGTTCAGGAATAGCCGTTTAAGTGATTTGGATTCATACATTGTTGTAAAATAACCTAGGGAGAGAGTAAAGCATTCTGACAATACTTTTAAAAAACCGTAAAGTTGTGTGTTAATTTTGGATTTTGGGAGCTTTTTGGAGAAAAGAATCACTACTGATCAGCCAAAAAATGAGGTAAATTGGTTATTGAGCTTTATTAGCACATTTGCTGCCTCAAGATTGTGTAAGATGAATGTTTGTTTTTCTAACATGTCACGCCAATTGTTTTGACTTTGCTTATTCTTACCACTCTAATTAATCGATTGGAGAAGATACACCACATCTAGCGTACCAGGTAAGAAGACTAGGGCGTGAGTAGTGGTGCAAAATGACGTGCCTTTTGATCTATAGCCTTCCATAAATGAGTGGTTTCAAAGATCTGCCATTAAGTAGTGAATCCGATTAGCTCAACTGGTTTTTTTAAAAAAAATGAAGAAAGCCTTAACTTATTCCGTGAGCGTATTCTATGATAAGGCAGCGGTGAAGTTGAAGCCGAACCTAGATTTTTTGTGGATTTTGTGACAAACTGGCTAAGGACGATTGTGAGCGCATATTCACTAATAGGAAAGAAAATTACAAAAATGTTTCCGGATACCAAGTTTTTTATTTTGTTCATAAAATGTTTTATACTCTATTTGGATGCTTCAGCCTAATGCACATGTTTTCGTTGCGTCTCTTAACACCAGAGAGGAGCATTCATTCATTAGTCTTTGTGCCAGGGGCGTCTACGCACAGGAAAAATTTGCATTAATAAAGTTATTCAGCCCTTAAAATTACCTGGTTACACCAATTAACATAGGAGCTGATTTTTATAAGCTGGTAAAATTGTAGGAGGAATGAGGCAACTGTTGCATCTGCCAAGGTGGTGATTTGATGATGGCTTCAGAGTACGCGCTAGGGTAATATTGTACTTTGTGAAACGTTTCTGAGTAGAGTAAAAACTGGAAAGATGCAGACTACTTGAGGAACCACAGCCAACTGGTATCGCGACAATGAGATAGGATGATTTCTAAAGCAGCTATGGTGGCCTAGCTGAAGCTTTAGTTAGTGGCGTGTGCCTGAGGCGTGTCTAGCCGGCCCAGAAAAAAATTCTGTAGATTGCTAGAATCGAACAATAAGTTTACTTGCGGATTAAAGCAGTTTTGTTGAAGATATCCAAAAAGCTTGAACAATTACGAATTGAATTTTCTTATTTGATAAATGCATTTAAAGGACGAAACTGGATTTCGTAACGTGGACCTTATTATGATCGACGCTTTTTATCTCATATAACTTTTTTCAGGTAAAATGGCAGAGGCGATGAAACTGATGGCTCCTGAAGCGCTTTGTCTTTTGTTAATTTCTGTGGTTGGAGCCCATCTTCTTATTTTCCATGACTTTCCCTTCCAGTTGACGCAGATGTTAAACTGCTGCTTTATATTCAAGAATAGATTTCCCTGAACACAGAAGATTTTATTCATAGAGTCAAGAAGTTCGCCTAGACTACTTTTCGGGTGTACTATTTCTCCCTGAAAAACACCTACACCTATTAAGCAGCAAAAGTTTCAGAAGTAGACTCGTGTGCCATTATAATTACTAGGTCATATCTTGTGAACATTCAACTCAACTCCTTCACTGTCCACATGATAGAGAGGAGCTAATGCATTGCAAGTGGATGTCTACGGTCGCACACCCTACAAAGTGGCCATGAAAGCAGGTCACGGAGAGATTTGTGCTATTTTGGAGCGCTACGGTGCAGCTCGTCCGCCTCCCACCTCGCCACGATTTCGTCAGCGTTGGAAGCAGACGACGCCAACTAACGCTACCAAACCCATTCAACAACAGCAACAGCATCGACAACACCGACAGCTACATTATGGCCAACAGCTTCAAACGCGGCAGGTAACAGTATTGGAGAAGGAAATGCTTGATGTCAATACGGTGGATTCGGTGATTCCTAGTGCTTGTGGCTTTAAAGGACAAATTAAGATGGGAAGAACGGCGGTTGCTAGCGGATCAACATCGGTACAACAGCAGCAACAAGGTTAGTGTATTTCTTAAAGCAAAGTTAACATTAGTTTCTGTGCAGCTCATACTACTTAAAATAATCAGCCTTCATTTCTCTAACAGTCCCTATTAAATGTTCCAATTATTTTTTCCGTTATTGGAATGGAGTCCGATGTGCGAAACGATAGTTTTTGAAGAACAAGGATATGCTTCAATTTCTATATTTATAGCTAATGTTTTACAACTTTGCTTCAGGGCTGACTAGAAGAAACCGAATTTGCAATAACAACTAATCTGCTTCAGTGTTTAAATTAAGCCTTCAACTACTAAATCTTCACCTAGGGAGGTATATTGAGATAGGCTCCCGTTAAGGTAAAGACCATTTTGACAGGTTAGGCAGAGTTAACGCTAGATAATCATAGTTGAGATATTTCTTTTCAATGCGGACCCCTTTCTGATACCCTTTATCTCCCAGAAGGAGAAAATTTAAGCTTAGATTCCAAATTTCAAAGAAGCCCAAGGTTATGTTATGTGATGAAACCTACCATTATAGACGAATAGTCAATCGTTGGTGCAAAGAACGGCTGCAAGGCTTAATAAACTGCGCATTTGAAGTTGCAGGACAAAAGTTTAGCCTGACATTAAAGTAATTCAGGTTTCAAAAAAAGATTACTTTATAGATACGCAAAAACCTACGGTTATAGTGATATTCTAATCGATGTCTTGAAAACACACAGGACTTTGTCTATCGAATGAAACCACTCAGCCATTATTATTTCCCACCCGGAGCTTTTGCACATAAGCCCGTAACTGTCAAATATCAATCCCAAAAGGCGTGACGGTCGGCATTTGGAGGAATAGGAAGGACAAAGATGTAGTATCCCCCATTGCATCCAATCGCATTCTATAGTGCAACTTTTACAAGCAAGCTTTTCTCTTTTTCTCTTAATTTCTTCTTTTTTTCTTTCTGAGAGTAAAATGCATTCACTGGGATTCACTTGACCCCTTCATTCATGTCACGTGTCTTAATTCTGGTAAATCATTCTACGTCCCCTGAATTGTTATCAATCTTAGACACTAGATCACTTGGGATGAATTAATCCGGAAGAGTTATGGTTTTTTCTTAAAGCGTGTCGGCGACGTGGGTCATCTGAGTGAAACATATGTGATGCCGAATGGCAATGGAATGAACTGAAGTAGCTGCAATAAAAAGTCTTGGTAGGTACGTTTAACCAGTGAAAAGTTGAACCTCAGCCTCTTTGCACCAATTGGGCAGATTAAGCACAATAGACGATAGATGGTGCTACCTAACCTTTGAGTATCTCTCGCCCTGTGTTCTCCATGCAGTGATAACTTTGGTTGTTGAAGCTTCAAAAACGCTTTGGCTATTTAGTGGCTGAAATAAAGTACCCGTATCTTCACGAATTTAAGTATTTTGTGACGAAATCAGTGCACTTTGCTGACACACATTTGGGGCGAGTGGGGCAGTTACCTGAGCTGGAAAAGCTCAAGTCAATACGCTTTATTTTTGTCAAAAACCAATTGTGGGGCTTTCTGGATTCAATCAGTATAAACTATAAAAACACTGGCTAATTTGAAAAACTAGTTCACAACAATTAGTAACTTTGAATGCATTTTCTTACAGTCAAGTTTTCCTGTATGAAGAATGCGACCTTACTCTGTCTTGTGAGGATTTCACTTACGACTGATTGAATGATCCTGGCTGCGTTTGAAAAGTTGTTTTTTTTCGTGATGGAGATAGACCATAGCACGACTGTATAAACAAATGACTTCCAGTTGTTGGTCTTGCTGGGATAAGCCTAGCGAATAGGTCCCTCTCACACCTTACCTGCCATTTCTTCCACGGACTTCTTAACCGTGACTAGAAATGATTTCGGTATTCCATTGTTAAGGGAGAAGTCGTACCCTTCATTGTCTTTGAAATGTTTAGTCTCTACCCACTACACACTTTTAAGCCCCCACCGTGAGTAACTATGGCTGGGCTTTTGTAATTAATGACAAAAATGAATAGCTTGACAAACTTAAGCTGCATCAAGAAAGCATACTGAATGGGTCGGAATGACGAAGTTCTCGTCAGTTTTTGTTTCTTCTTTTTAGAAAACAATGGAAAAATAATTATCTGATTTTCTTTTTATTCTCTTTCATATGCCAACTTTATATTTTCTACGCGATCATGCGATGATTTGCCTAGTGCTAAAAAATATTGTGCACATCAAAAATAGCTCCTCTCACTGCTTATGATCACTCATCATAGACGAATCGACAACAGGAGCCTATGCCAAACCTTCGATCTCACTAATGAATGCTGCTCCTGCCCCACCTCCACATTTAAGATCGCTTCGACAGCAACAGCCACACATTCAAATGCCTCAGCAACAGCAACTATCGGGATGGCCCTCCACTCTCATGACCTTTGATCCCAGTCAATGGCAACCGCTGTTTCCGCAGGGACTCCAAATTTCGCCCAGTAATGCATGGTATCCTGCGCCGCAAACGAAACATTCCCTTTATGCTCCACCAATGTTATTCTCCACACAACCGACGACCTTCGACCGAAACCAATCACAGCAGCCGGTCTATCAACCGGCCTATGTGCTCTCACCACAAAGCATCCTAGTGCCGGCTCAAGCACCTTACTTTATTCCAGTGATGCAGCATCCACACTTTCAGCCAACTGTATCACAAGTTCAGAGTAAGGATTAAGAGCACGTTTTTTATTTTAAGGATGAACTTTATGCAAAAATCTTGGTTGTTAATTTCCGTAGATTTAGCCGTTCGTGCCGCGTGTCGCCATGCCACGATGACTTCACATGTTGCCTGATCAGGGAAATTGGATTGTTGACCCTTTGGAATGAAACTGTCAAGACTGCCAACAATGCAGCATCTCAGCTAGCCTAAACCGCTTTACAAATGCCTATAAACCATAGCACTTACCAAGATCAAGAAAAAGTTGGTCGACTTCGCAATTTTACCATTGATTGTGTATTGATCAGGCGTCTAGGATTAAGCCTTCCATGCGCTTAATTTTGGCAGGACTAAACGCCAAGCTGCATTCGCATCAAAACATGCATCTTTGTCCAAATGTGGCTGAACATTTTGTCACTAAACACTTAAACACTCTCAATGATGGAATAACACTTGCCTGTTATCTCGGTTAATGGGTATCTGGACCGAAGCTGTCTGGGAATCGAGCGACAGGGCACTTACTATTTCACATATTACCGCTCCAAATGGGTCCTCTCATGTGCAATATACAACCTCGTCTTCGCTTGAATGATATTTGTAGGACATAGAGTTTAACAAAAATCCTTGCCTCCTTTCAGGTGAAATTCCACTACCTGATATGCTAGTAACCCCACTCTGTGCAACACCCACCACAAAAACCTCCTCCACGATAGAAAATTCATCAACAGCAACCACTCACTCCCAAAGACCTCCAAATTTTCATGTAGTTGAAGAAGTTGGGCCAGTATCGCACCAGAACATGGAGGCGCCGGCGAATCTCACATTTTCTGGTGTCTCAATCGCTTCACCAATTGTGAGCGAATGTGCAGCAATGCCATACCACTACAGTGCTACCACACCACTACTCCAAGAGGACACTCAGAAGCCTTCTTCAGATCGCCCTACCATTCAACTGATAGTAAACACGAAATTAGGCGACGATGTGATCAATTTGAATGAGGTAACTGACTCGGAGTATGAATCATCCGTGTGGGTGAGTAGGCGACAGGTAACAGTGTTGACAGAAGCTGCGGTTGAGCGCGGAAGTAAGTCCAAGAAGGGAACAAAGAGTAGACAGTCAACTTCTCCGGAGCGCCAGCATCATGGATCCAGGGTTAAGGCAGCGATCCAGGGAGCGTGGAAAGGAGCCAGGCGGAAGAAAACCACAACAGCACCAGGAAATTTAGGCGCTTTGACGATTCCCGTAAAAGACAAGAAGCTGGAGAAACCGCAGGTTCAACATCTGCAGCAACAGGAGTCGCAAGCGCATACTGAGACCCATATTTGAGTCTGTCTTTCTGTTCTGCTTTGCGTTCTTCCTCTTTCCCTTACTTACTCTTTCACAGAGATATCTCATTTGTTGTCTTGTGTATAGAGCACAATCATCAGCATTTGTAGGGAGATGGCCTTCATATGAGAAAGAGAAGTACCTATGAAACCTTTAGTGTTTATGTACTATAAAGCTTTATATTGAAAGCGATTCATCGAGCATTTATTCAGTGTACTACAATATTTATTCTAGAAATATAAGAGTGATTTTGAGGAAATAAAGGAATCAAATAACTTCTTGTAGAAGAAAATATAGGGTAATACTTGCATACAATCGTACTTGAAAGAGGCACGAATCTGCGAAGCTCATTTTTATAAACAGTCTTAGTCTTATTTACCTTCAGCTTTCTACTTCAAAGCTAAATAATGCCAAGCAAGATTGGTAATCATTTAGAGAACAGAAATATCTTCCGACCGGTTAGTTTGTTGATGGACCATGCCCGACTTTTTGAAAGGCTTTTGTTTTTGCAAACTTTCTAGTTTTGTTGTGTGGAATAATGAACAATGGCATCAGTACTGCACTTTCATGGTATGAGGCAGTACCTTAATAATCTGGGGAGAATGGATGTCTTGGGGAGTAGTGTAACCGATGGCATTTCTGGGGACAGCTGCAACCGAGTACTAGTGCTTCCGTTTCAATTCTATTATTTGCATTTTACGCGCCCTCATTCCTCTCCCGCACAAATCGACTTTAATTGCGCTAAGCCAAAGCCAAAGGAAATCAGGATACCATAAGTACTCAGGAATGGGACCATTTTCCTGTCACAACTAGCAGAAGCATGCGCATGCTTAGTCAAGTCAATCAAAACCGAAGGCATCCGTACTGAAGACCTTGTCCCCTTGATGTATGAGAACTTGTCAGCCTCTGCGCTAACACGCATACACAGGAGTTCATAAGAGATACTACCGTTAATTTAACCGCCGCAACATGCAATATAAAAGTGGGACAATTTAGATGGAAGAAGTGAAGAGTAGATTCAAAGCCACAGAATTTTATCGGCATCCGTCAAAACAGTCACTTGCTTAGCAGCCTCCACGACTCTTCGCATTAATAGTAGCTGATCTTGACATGTTGAACCCTAAGTATTTCACTCAACAGCGAGGAAAATGAACAAAAGGTCTTCCTGGAAGTCACCTATTTACTATGACGCCAATCTATTTTTATATTTACCTCTGAGCAGCATGTCTAGTAGCCTCACTTTTTACCACTGTTAATTAAGGAGACGTGCAAGAAGCTTCTACAGATTTGCAATTTAATTAAACTCAAGTCGTGTTAAGACAATCGTAAAAATCGTATAGATTAGGCTTGTTTGTTATTTGACGCTCTAATGCTTAAAAAGGGGAGAGATCAGAGGGGGCGAACAATAAACAGTGCCTTAAAAGCAAATCAGATCCAATAACCTTTTAGGCCTTCTAAAAGGAATTTTTGATAAAATAATGTCGCATGTTTGTACCAGCGACAATCAAATCTGACCCGACTGAAGGATACTTCGTTTGACAAATTCCAACTTTCAAGCTCTGCATGATAAGCATTTATGCAGGGAAAGCAAGCATTAGCAAGGCGCATTTGATTTCAAAGAAAAGGTCAACATATTTACTCAAGCCAGGTTGTTGTGAATCGTAGGTATGTAAATAGGGGTGTCATCACTTCTCGAACCAGAAAACAAGGGCTAAATGCCTAAGAACAGAGATTCTTACTGCCGACAACCTAAGTCAACGGATGGCCACCATTATCTTATGCATTTTGCCCTTGTTAGTTAAATTTAATATCAAAGTGACCATTACCGTAAGCAGTGTGTCCGTGTTAATAAAGAACTACTTCGGAATGTTTATGTCCTAGAACAAAACTCCAAGAAGACACAAATGAGAATGTCACTTTTAAACAAATAAAAATTCGACAAAACTTGAGTGGCGTACGGAGTGTGCTCGCTGTGGAGCACTATCCGCCCCTAAGGACCAGGCCTTTTCCAGCTTGATTTGCCCCACGAAGGACGCGGTATTTAAAACTCCTGATGGAACTGCATGTCACCCCTACTACTGAACAGTACTCTCCCCACAATGAGAGTCCGTCAAATCATTTTTGGTCTGTCCCACGGTTAATTACAAGCCGTTATGACCGAAGCAGAAGTGCGACCACGAGGAGCTACGAGAACGACTTACAAAATGTGGGGGTACAATGAGGTGTGATACTTGTTTTAACTTAATCCAACGATTCTGGCTCTTCAATCTTCGCGGTTTGTACTTCCGTCCTAGCATTTTTTTACATCTTCAATAACTACTAGATGCTTGCAACCGTGGAAAGTGTATTCATTTCTACCAGCATTGCTCAGTTATAAGAAAAACATGCTCAGAAATTAGAGGCATTTAAGCCTTTATCGAGCTGTTTTGCAAACACCATAGAAAAAACTGACAGATTTGGATGTTATAGTTTATTTTCATAACGTGAAAAACAAATTTGATTTTCGCCAAAAACTCCAAAATGAGCCCGGAATTCTCCTATGGTGGATTGTCAAGCAGAATCAGCTAATTGGGTACAAAGTCACAAAAACCTTAATGAAAGAATTCGATGCCAGGGAGTCATTTTACCAGCAAATCAACCGATTTCGTTCAGTTTGGTTTACTTAAATTTTCTCGTTCCTGCAACACATTAGGTGGATTTTCCTAAGTTTGTGGATGATCTTCCGTTCCCAATATTCCATTTACTGACGATCTTGTGATAGTTGATCGCCTAGCTTGTCCACTTGTATTTTCCAAGAAGAGAATCAAAACTAATTGCAGCACCATAATGAGGGTATACACAACCAAGGGTAAGCCATGCATCACTTCCTTGTCAAGGCGGTTAATCATAGGGAACCATAAAGCTCCCAATCTAGCCATCCCAGCCGATAGCCCAAAACCCCTATTTCGGTAGATAGGTTTGTACAACTCGGGTACGTAGATAAAGAGCATTCTCTGGGCAGCAGAGAGGAATAGAATGATGACATTGCTGTAGACGTTCAACATGGCATCGGTAGCTGGATGGAAATGAATTGTATGGAAAGCAGCTACTGCACCCATGATTACCACAATCACGTAGACTATTAGAAGAGGAAGTTTCCGCGACTTGCAGCATCGATAGAGTGCAGCGGCTAAAATACATCCAGGTATTTGCGCTAATGAATTAAGAACTGTAACAAAAGAGACGTGCAGCTTTATGTTGCTGGCAAAAAAAACCATTCCAAAAATGCAGGTTATCTGACAAGTGAGAATTGAGGTTGAGAGGAGTGTAATTTTAACTAGATGTGGTTTAAAAAGTTTCCATATGGCGAATTCACTGGCGCCTTCATTGGACGAGTACATAGCTCGTAGGTGTATGCTTCGAAGAATGACATATTGTTGCCCATTTGGGCCTAAGCCTACATGTTGAAGGAATTCCTCAGTGGTCATGAGAACCTCCGGCTGGGGTTTACGAAATCGCGAATTGAAATGATATGCCGAGTAGAGAACATGAGCAGCTTCCTCCACTCTTCCACAAGCAGCTAGCCACCTGGGTGATTCTGGAAGTAACCAGATGTGTAAGATGACAAGGACATTTGGAAGGCTGTTGAAAATTATGAATAACCTCCAGTTAGTTACGTATATGGCTAGGATTCCGAGCATACAGCCCTGTAGACTGATTTGCAGAACCATGCCGATGGCCAAGAGAGTTGACCGACATTTAGCGGTAGTTATTTCTGCCGCTAAAACGACGTAAGCTGAACCACGAGCTGTTGCAAATGTAGCTAAAATAACTCTTCCGATAACGTAGAAACAGTGACTTGAACTTAAAGCTGTAGCTAGGCCTGCTACCATCTCTCCACAACCAGAAAGTACCATAGCTTTGCGTCTTCCAACACGATCACTTAGCCATCCACCAAAAATGAAACCAACCATCATGCCAATCATGTATGCACTCTCGTTAAACGGTAGTTGCCAAACCTTGTCGCAAACCAAATTCCATTCTTGAACAATCCCACCTTTGTACTGAACCTCCGAATATTCGAAGACATAACCATCGAAACAGGCATAGTTTGCAGTAATAACAGGATCACGAGCACCTTTGTAGAATTCAAAGAGTGCCTGTATGGTAATGTTGGTAGGCGCCCTGCCAGCATATCTTCGGCACTGTCGAAAGTGATTGTTCGACTCATCGACGGGACCTAAGAATCGGGCCACGTGTGTGAAATTCCAGCTTTGAAACCAGACTTCTAGTGCAAAGTCTGCACGACAACGGTGACGCGGGACGGTGTTGAAGAAAACGGAAATGATCATATTATTAGAGAAGGAAAGAGAGGTGAGAAGAATAATGCAGACCTGCCACGCACCTAGTCCACCGATAAGAGTCTCAAAAATTTGGTCTATCTGGGTGTCATACATTAGTGTTTACGAGGCAGTTAAACCTAGCCATGCCAGGAACACATGGGTCTTTCACGTGTTTAGACATCGATTTTGGAGACATTTATTGCCTATTTGCATTATATTTGAATCACACAGTCTCCTGGCAATACAAGCGAAGAGAATAAACTACAGCAATAATAATGAACACTTATCTGTTTTAGTTAGAAGCGACCCTAGAAACTATCGAAAAATGCTTAAGGGAATCGGTGGCTTTATTGATGGCAGTGGAAAGCTACCTAAATTTAATGGAATCTTATCTCGATCAATGCCGCTGGTGACAAACTATAGCGGTGCGAAAGAAGTGCATGTGCTACAGATGGAAGGAGCTCTGACATCCCATAACAGAAGGGCTGAGAACGGCGTCTGTCTTTGCCATCTACCCAACCCCCGTGTTCTACAAGAAAGCTATTATCAACAGAAGCGACTTTAGCCGTGAAGCCCCCAGAAACGCTCCGTAGCGGAAATTCCTCTAACATACCTGCTTAAGGAGACCTGCGTCCCAACGCCTCCCTGTGGGCAAGCCAATGTTCGGCAGAACCTCTTACTCTGAATTTAGCTTCCGAACCGGACAAAACTCCAAGTCCAGTCGAGCTGCGAATAGGGACCAGTGACGTGGTGGTCAAGCATCTCGAATTTCGATGACTTGCACTGTTAGCTCGTAGGTGCTCAAAAGAAGAGAGGGGTTGTGTAACACCTTGTTTGTTCTGACTGCCGGTTTCCGTCACTTGGGTGATCTTATTACCCTAGCTGGGTTAGCTAACCTCGGGGCCATGCCAGCAGTACCCGATCCCTCTGTTTCCAGAATATATGTATTCTGCCCTAGTATTATAAATTCTTTTCATTCAAGAAAGTATTGGAAAGCTACAGCAGCAGTGTACAGTATTGCTTACATTTATACTTCACTAATCACTTAAATCGCGTTATTTATTAAGAGAATTTGTGTGGCCACAGAAGGGGATAAAAGGATTGGATTGAGCGACTGAATAGGTGTTGGAAATGTTCACTTATAATGCCTTAGGGATGCTATGCTGAATAGGAGATGAGATTTAAAGCATCATCAAAGTTCTCCATTAATGGTCCTAAAATATAACACTGATACTTTTGCCAGAATGGCAGGTGGTTTGGATCATCTAAATGCTACCAATGCTAGTAGTGCGACTTGATTTCCACCACAAGCGATCAAAACTCACCTAATTTTTTTAGCCTTCTTAATATAAAGACTTGTCCTGATTTCTTTACTTTGGCCAAAAAGAGCCAAACTCTGCTTGTTTCTGATTTGCAAAATTAAACGACTTATTTTCATCACAAAAATGTTTCGAATAGCGACGATATTCTAGGCGTCACCCATAAAATCCAAGAGTTCATCCAGTGCTTATAATAATAAACTCGACCAAAGCAAACGGTATTTGTTTATTTAGTCAAATTGAATAAGGTTTATTATGATTGCGCGGGCTGTCTTTGAATGTAGGGCTTCTTCATTGCATGTGGTCTGTGCGCTTGGGCTGTCACCGTCGTATTCTCGTGATAGCGTGTTTAATTAAGGCAGTAGTCTACTTTATTTCTTGTGCTTCCTAGTTGTCTTCCTGCTTTTACTATTGAGTGCATATTTGGGTCTATTTACTTGTCGCCCCACTTCCATACACTGTTATCGCCTTCTTTCCTAATATCTTGCTTATTTATTTGATATGAGTTAGTTTTAGTCTCCGAGAGATCTGCATACTCTACTGACCTGTAAATCTTTACTTTTTTAGATACCTAGCTTTTACCTGCGCACTTCCAACATGCCTCGGGATTTGATAACCCTACAGCTTGGACAATGTGGCAATCAAAGTAGTTTATACGATACCTTTGTCTTTTTCAAGACCGTGTCTTTATTATTTACCCCCTTAAAATTTAAGTTGGAATGGAGTTTTGGAAACAACTCTGCACGGAACATGGCATTAACCCAGAGGGCACACTGGAGGAATTCGCTACCAATGGCACAGACCGCAAAGATGTCTTCTTTTACCAAGTTAGACGAATTCGTAAATTGATTAGAGGACATTGTTTGTATTTCTCCAATATTTGAATGCTTTGCCCTTCTTTTCATACGTTATGAATATCTCGCTTGTGGGAATACCTCCCTACAACGATTGCTTTCATTTCTATAGACATATGGGTAATCGAATGCTACCATTGCTTTCCACCCAGGTTGCTAATTGCTTTTGTGTCTATCCCAACTCGGTTCACACCGTTCCGCCTTTCATTTAGGCTGATGACGCCCACTACATTCCACGAGCAGTCCTAGTTGACCTTGAGCCAAGAGTCATCAACACAATTCTCAGTTCACCCTATGCTCGTCTCTACAACCCAGAAAATGTTTATATGTCGAAAAACGGTGGCGGTGCCGGTAATAACTGGGCTGCTGGCTACACACAGGCCGAGAAACTGCAAGAGGAAATCTTCGACATCATTGATCGTGAGGCTGAAGGCAGCGATAGTCTTGAGGTGCGCGCCAATTACTTCCAAAATTTGTGACTTGCTGTTTGTCGTTATAGGGCTTTATAATGACCCACTCAATCGCTGGCGGCACAGGATCTGGTATGGGGTCGTTTATGCTAGAGCACCTTAATTCTCATTTCCCCAAAAAACTCATCCAGACCTACTCGGTGTTCCCGAATCTTGAGGATACCAGTGATGTAGTAGTACAGCCCTACAACTCTTTGCTCACGCTGAAGAGGCTTACACTGAATGCAGATTGCGTGGTGAGTCATTCACTCCATTTTTAGTGGTATAGTACTTTTGTTTAGCCGATCGACGTCAAAGGAGGATCTTGGTAGACGCGACATCCTCATCGCCCCACTCTTTTTGACTATTTTTTATCTTTAGTCGTTTAATCAGCGGACTTGGACATCTTTTCGATAGCATTATTTGAAACAAGGAATCCAACATTATATCAGTCAGGTTTGCTAAGCTCTAAGGTCTTAACTGCTACGCTTTACTATAAATTTATTTCATTCTTTAAGTGAAATAAGAGCTTGGCTGACACGCCTTGGGCATTGTATTCTTGTTTGTTGCCTCTGTACCATGCCTGTTTAGAGCACGTTTTTCATTATTATCGAGGTTAGATTTCGTCACCGATATTCGGTACTTTGATCGCCAGCTGATTCTTAGGTTTATTAGTATTAATCTCAAGATTCAGAGATCGCTACAGCGGACTGTCTTTTTAAATAGATTATGCAAACTGTAATATTGTTGATTATTCAAACACCACTCAGGGGCTAATCATTCACCAAGGCAATCCCTATGTCAGGAACGTTCGACCCCTATTTTTTTGAGATGAACCGGTCTGTTTGCGAAACGAAAGTTGGTACTATAAGACCTATAAACAAACAAACAAATATTGGAGCTTCAATGAGGCGGTTGGTAGATTCCGATGAGTTTGTAGTGTTTTGATTAATGTGTTCTGCCTCGCGAAAGAGTATGATAGAATACATGTCACTCCCCCCCCCCCCCGATTAGGCAACCATTATTTGGAGAGAAGGTATTCTTGGGAATATTTTTGTTGATTACCTATTGTATGGGTTGCCAGGTGGTATTGGATAACACAGCTCTGCATCGAATAGCGACAGACCGACTTCGTTTGGAAAACCCAACTTTTGCGCAAATCAATCAACTGGTGAGTTTGTCTAGTGCTTGTAGTCCTTGCAATTTATGAATCTCTGGTTCAACTCGGACTTTCTGGCGGCCTAGTACATGTAATGAATTTTTTTGTCATTTGAAATTAAGTCAAATCCACTTTTTTTAAGCCAAACCTGTCAAGAATTGTAGGAAGGAAGAGTTTATCTGAGTGTTTTCTTAAGCGACCGTATCATCATCACAGATATTGGTTCACCGTTGTGGAGTAGAAGCAAAGATCATGAGGAAGTTTCCCTTCACAGGAAAACGCCCTTCCCAAATACAATGGCAATGATGGTCTTTGTCCACCGTGTCCTCTGTCGATTTGTCGCAGACTGACTTTTGGTCATAGACGGCTTTTTTCCAACAATGAGCGGACAATTGTAGTGTTGTTTGCTCCCATGCGATCCATTTTATCATCAAAATCGCTTAGTTTCATTGTGGTAGACTATCGATGGAGTTGTTCACTAATGGATTGTTCCATTGCTGAAAGCCAAACACTAAATCTGGTCACGGTCTGTCTACCCTGTACAACAATGTTCGGAGGTGTGTTGGATAATGCCTTTCTCAAGAAACGGCCGGGACTAGTGACTCAGTGGGTCCAACGGCGCGTCTAATCACTGAAAAATTTACTCATATGGAAACTTTATGCTGGATCGTAGGATAGAAGAGGGAGATACCGTTACTCTCATCCTCTTTGAGGCTTTATTCAAGCACTAGGTACCACATTTTTAATCCGGCAAATGAGGATAAGGTGATTAAAGTATCCAGGGGTAAAAGTGAAGTAGAAGTGGTAACTGATGCTACAAGCACGAATGACAGTTGGATAGCATTGTACTGTCAAATGATTATAGATTGTGGCATTTGATTGTGACCATTTTAAAGAACAGGATGTTTGAAAATTCTTTTCGGTTGTTTTTTTTTTATAAAAGTTGCACTAATCTGCTTAGTTAACTTCTCGGAGTCTCGTTGTGGTTTCATATCTTCTCTGCGTTTCTTTGTGACACCATGCTTTTTAATTTCCTATCCTTGCAGCTTGAGGGTTTCACCCCTACTTTGGTGTCTTCCTACCCATTTCGGTTTATTTCATTAAACTCTTGTTCCATTATACTACACCTCAAAGTTGGTTCTTTAAAGGTTTAGTCGTTTATTGTAAGCGCCCTTCTTTCTAGGTTCCTCTTGGCGTGGTTAGGATGCGTACAGGTCTGGAAGTACTCTTGTAATGAATGTAGGGAAGAAATAGGTTTGTGTGTTGTGCATAGTTTATAATAGCGAAAACAGCGCAGCTTGTGTAAATTTGTCGTCTTATCGGACTACAGCCTCTAGCAAAGAGGTGACCTACTTGAAGTGTGCGTGTTTGGAGCGCTATACGGCTTTGGCGTTGGAGGAATTCGTTGATGGTTGTGGCGAGCAGATCTTATATAAAGCTATGAATGACTAATGTGTGGCTTATGAATGGGGTCGTGACTGGCTGTCAGGATTGGAGACACGCCTAATTCGCATGTGCAGTTGCTTTGTCCCATCCTCACAATCGATCCGCATGCTTGCATCCAAATGGTAGATACAGTACTGGGGTGAAAATCACAGTTGGCAGCGCTGCCTGCCACTGTCGCATGGGTTCTACCGTAATTTTCCATTCTGTGAGCGGCGTTCCTCGAATCCCCTTTATCCGTCATCCATCATGGCATTGTTTGATTGGATTTTAACCACCCTGTGATGGGGATTATCTTATGCTATCCCATAGCAGTTGGGAGGCTTCTCCGCATTCATTCATATTGATGGGACCCGTAGTATCGTTCAGCGTCGCGTGATGTGCTAGGCGCGTTCATTCAATTGGTGCTACAATGGTAACCTCTTAGGCCCAAACGACTTTCTGAAATGCAGTGTTTGTAAATAGTTTTCGCTACCGTTTTCTAGCAGAGGACTTTTTCTTGGGCATTTTCACGAAGGAAGGCTATGGACCTATTAGGAGCCCAGGTTCAAGCGTTTCATGTGCTGAATGTCAACATCAGTGACTGCTGTGAGCTGCAAACTGCTGCAGATGGGACTGTCGTTGGCAGAGGTAGTATTTGCGCCAATCATATACCTTCCACCATGCTGCTCAGCATTCTATCGTCGTACTTTGCCTGGTGTCTTCTCGAGGCAAGAGAGGATTTTTACGAATTGGACGTCCTCATTTATAGTAAACTTTACCACAACCTGCTTAGCGCGTAAACGCACTGCTACTGTAGCTTGCCATCTTGGTTGACGATGTCTAAAATAGACTAACTCTCGAAATGCGTGTCGACCATAAGTATGACTAACAATAAGAAAAGCGGCCGAAGTTGTGCTCTCGCGTAGAAAGTTCCAGCTTGATCTGAACGTATTTTTACTGAGTTCTTGCGCTTGCTTGTTTCTTGCTGGGACATTTGCCACAGTACGGGGGACTTTCAATATTTTCCACCATTTTGCAGGTCTCTAAGGTGATGTCAGTGAGTACAGCAACCCTGCGTTATCCCAGCTACATGAACAATGATTTGATTGGCTTAATCTCGCCGTTGACACCAACTCCACGTCTGCATTTCCTCATGACGGGCTATACACCGCTGACGACGGAGAAGGAGGTGGCTGAAGTGCGTCGAACTACTGTCTGCGATGTGATGCGGCGGCTGTTGCAACCGAAGAACATGATGGTGTCGACCTCCGTGCAACGCAATGTTGAACACTGCTATATTGCGATTCTCAATATCATTCAAGGTAGGTCGATTCGACCCCTGTTACTTTGTGAGAGGGTACCTTTTATGGGAAAATTGGTCAGTCTCTGGCCAAAAGCCCAGCATTTTGGGGAGCTTCGAGGTACCCTTTCCATGAAGGTTAATCAACATTTGACACTTCTAGTGTTGACTTGGTTATAGCTGAAATTTTAAATCGGATTCGTATCCGGCAGTGTTTGAGCTAGTCCTGGAAGTGCCTTTGGTTTCACCTATTTTGTTTGGCGGCCTTGTCCTGGCCAATCTGAAGTAGGATAATTTTTTCTGCTAATTACTTCGATCTATTCCTAAGGTTAGAAGGTGTTCTCCCTCATGAAATGGGCTTCTTCCGGCTTTTGTTTTTCCGCCTCACACTACTTCATATTACTACCCGGTCCCCTCTGTGCTTTGTTACCGGATTTATAGCATAATGAGGTATCATCATTTGATACGGCAGCAGAAGTAGTGCAATGATTCTGATCATAATGGATTTTATTTCGTCGACTATGGGTTTCGCTCCCCTACTAATGGCCGTACACCTTTCTCTTTGAAGCGCTACTGAAAATGCTCTTGTCTCACAAGGAATTAAGCTGATGAAAATGTAACCTATCTCACTGGCACCAAAGTAATGCCCTAGTTACTGCTAGTGGTAACCTTATTACTAATTTATCGAAGGGATAAGAGACTGCTTGCGTAGGCGGTATTAGAGGGCTTTCCCGTATGAATGCCAGTTACTAATTAACCACTTCAATTAGCTTGCATTAAAACAATCTGCCTTGGGCTTCCTCGTTATGTGTCAGGATTTCTCCGTTCTCCGCTTTATTGGTTGGACTTTTAATCTTGGGTGCATTCGGAAACTGGCACATTTTAGGCTTCTGATATTTCTGAAGCCTATTCTCCTCAACTCGTGATCTAACCGTTGCCAATGCTAAATGGTTTTACAAACTCAAGCATTAATTTGCACTTTTTAATTGGTGTGCTTACACGAGATGTTAGACTTGTGTTCCATCTGTAGCCAAAGTGGATTAATTCGCTTTTAATGTAGTTTCAGTATACTTTAAAATTAAGCTATATTTTGTTGACGGATTTGTGAGATTCGGGTTCGTTTGGGCGTCTATGCTTAATGAGCTTAGATTTCTTGACTTTTCGGTATTCTCGAAATCGTGTAGGTTTAGTCTCCTTTTATAGGTGAAGTGGATCCAGCCGAGGTCCATAAGTCTCTTCAACGCATTCGTGAACGCCATCTTGTCAAATTTATTCCCTGGAGTCCCTGTAGTATCCAGGTAGCTCTCTCCCGTCGGTCACCCTATGTCCAAACAGCACATCGTGTTAGCGGTTTAATGCTCGCTAATCACACTAGCATCTCCTCTGTAAGTCTATTTCTCCATCTGTTTACAAAATATCTCTTTTGGATCCACTTTCTAATCACTCTATCCCACCTCTCCAGCTATTTCTTCGCTCTCTGAACCAGTACGACAGGCTGCGAACGCGTGGAGCTTTTCTGGAACAATTCCGCAAAGAAGAGGTGTTTCGGGGGGATCCGGAGTTGCGCCAATTCTCGGAAAGTCGTCAGGTTGTCCAACATCTCATTGAAGAGCACCTGGCAGCGACCAAATCTGACTATGTCCAGTGGGGGGCGCAGAAAGCAGCAGCAGCGGCGGCTACTGCCTCGGCGGCCCTGACGTCTACGGCCGGATAAGATGCTCACATTAAAAGTGTTGTAATTACTGCTCCGTTTCTACTCTGAGTGAGAATTTTTCGGGAGAAAGTTGAGTGAAGCTTGGGAGGTGTCTTTTCGGGGAGTTTCTGTTGTGTCAAAATTGCGAAGTGGGATCCACCACTCGTGTTAGTGGGTGGTTCACTCTTGCGGAGAGTTCGTTTGCATCACTTTGTTGGCTAAATTTTTCCAACATAATTCTAGCAAAGCTCTAACGGATCCGGTGTTTGGGGTAGCTACTCAAGGTGTGTTGAAAGCTTTTATTGCGGTTTTTGTAGAATGGGAATGAATTCTCAGTGCCGAAGGACGGGTGAACTAGCCTGAACCTTTAAGGGGATTTGTTATCCAGGCAGCGTTGGCCGTTCAGATTGCCTTACTACGTGTAGTTGAACTCACTGGGGTCGTTACTTTTGCACGTTTTCCCTTACGACATACTTGGAGTACATGGAGCGGCTCCTTTCTGGGTCAAGTGTACGCTTTGTGTAGGTTAGCAACTTTTCAGACTAAGGTGGTTTCGCCCTAGTCATTCATATTGCGATATTGGAGTGGTGGCTTGCTTGAAAATCCTTGCAGCATGTTGAAAAAAGCTATCACAAGTCGATTCGAATCCCTCGCTGAATAACCTGTTTAATACAGCAAAAGACGGTAGTAGGAAGTTAATCTGACTCGGAAGGCTAAGCTATATTGGGTATGAACAGACCATCCGAACTTAGTTAACTCAAATTCTGGAGACTGGATGAATCTCGTTGATAGACCTACAGCTGAACTAATTTTACGTCACCACAGATTCCAGCTCCGACTACAAATTGATCCCTACCTACGTGCACCGGATTCGGCGATTCTCCCTCTCATCTCTGCCCTCACCCACCTGGAAGATGCAGGCTAGTTAGGCGAGTACATCTTTTGTTGGGTAAATGCCATAAAAGTGTCGAAGAGTAGGCGTTTTACTGATTAGGAGCTCATCGGCTCAAGATCTAATGGCGCCAAGTCGGTCACGATGATCATATACGCTCAAAAGGTGCATCCAAATAATCAGGTATAACGTGTTTGTATATGAAGTGGAAAAGATAGTCTGTGTAGGGGGCTCCCTTTAGGTACCGCACATTTAACACCTGCACCTCAGCCAAATATATAATTGTGATTGAAATGGTGCAGGTACAAAACCAATAAGCAAAACAATAAATCACACCAATTATTTATTGTGGTCTATTTATCAAAATCGCGTT
This sequence comes from Taenia multiceps, assembly GCA_001923025.3. Lineage (NCBI taxonomy): Eukaryota > Metazoa > Platyhelminthes > Cestoda > Cyclophyllidea > Taeniidae > Taenia > Taenia multiceps. The sequence goes on along the minus strand of CM010311.1, from coordinate 63,710,891 downwards.
TTGTTTTATTTTTTACACATTTGTGGCAAGCTTTGGAGTGATTGGCAGTTTCTTGAACTTCGTGATGAGGTCATGCTTGATCCTGGGAGGATGTCTGTGCTGTTGACTTTATACTTAATTTTAAGCTACACTTTTATTGCACAAGCATGGGATCAATCAGACCTCGAAATGTTCGATCTTATGGAGGAAATGAGCAAAAATTTCTACGATTTCCTGGACGTTCCTACTGTTAATCGGCTTTCATATTTTTATGTCGTATTTTTATGATAGGCAGCATCTTCTGCCGAGATTAAACGGGCCTACCGCAAGTTGTCTCTAGAAATGCATCCAGACAGGAATCCCAATGATCCAGATGCTGGTGTGAAGTTCCGTCAATTATCTGTTGTTTACCAAATATTAAAGGATAAAGAACGGCGGCTGCGGTAACCACTTATTTCCACAATTTTTGAGTACGTTTAGTTATGACGAGGCTTTGGAAACTGGCATTCCGGATTGGAGGACTCCTGTTTTTTACTACCGGAAACTGCGGAAAATGTCAAATGTCGAAATCGCCGCCTTAGTTTCCGCAGTTGCTATCACAATTCACTTTGCTACACTTTGGGGTCTTGCGATTGATAGACGGTGGACTTTGGTATGGCTGTAAAATGCGTATTAAACTTTTCATCAGCGGGAACAGTTGGAAAGTCACATGAAACGACACAAGGCCTCGGACAGGAAGAAGACAATCATTGATTCGGAAATTGCAGAGCAGCTTAAGGCCATTAAATGGCCTTCTTTTATGGATATTTTGCCTATTGCTTTAGCTCGTGGAATCTTCGGTTTCATTTTGGGCATCCCCGCCCGTTTTGGTTCATTGGCAAGCATCCTCTGTGTTGCCCTTGAAAAGGCGCAGAAGGGGTGGGAAGAACAGCGAGGTAACTCTCTGTTTACGTATGCTTCTGAGGCGTTATGATTTTTGCGTACCGACTTTGTAAAGACCTCATCTGGTGCCTTTTAGTTATAAAAGCGTTTGAAGTACTGTTGTGGTGGTAAGCCATGCTTTCACGAATGATATGGCTTTTACTCGAACAAAAGGCAGGCTTCAAAAGCCACCTCAGTGCTTTCTCAAAAGTTCTTCAGCCTTTCTTCCGCCTTACTGTTTGTAAAATTCGAAGGAAAAATCTCGTGCTTTGGCGTTTGATTTGTTTGGACTTTAGATTTTTGATGTTGTATTCAAGGGTTCTTCCCCTCATAGGTAAATTTCTAAATTGGTGATCAAATTTGTACATCTACCTCTGTTTAACATTGAGGTTTTTTTATATTTCTCGTAAAATGCTCTCAAATTTATGTCAGACATGTGTTGTCTCTTACTTATGAGGTGTGTATTTTGTATTTTGCGGTTCTTCCAATACATTAGGCTGCTGTGGGCTGTGACATGTACTAGTTTATAAAATCGCGCCGCCGCTTATTGCTTGCATCATAAGCCGTAAGCATGTCCATCAGTGCAGCGGTCTTAGATATGTTCTACTACTTTCCCATTATTTTGAACCCTCATAGTGCAAACTATCGGCAGAACTGACCCGATGGACGTGATTTGAGCCCGTTCGCTTTACTTAGCCGAGTTTAACCCTGTTCCATTACTGCAGGAGCTGTGCAAAATTTACCGTCTTCTGCCGATTCTCAAAAACAGGACTTTCTTCCACACAATTGTATTGGGTGGTGCCATGCAAAAATTTCTCCACTGTAGGTGTTCTTCACAGTGTATTGGTAGTCTTCTGGTAATGAAGTGGTACGCGCCTTTGAAGGGTTGGGTAGGGGATTGGTCGAACCATTTGCAGTTAAATGAAGGCATTTTCACCTTAATTTTGGCCTACGGAAATAATCCCCCATCGCAAGTCAGCCAGAGAGCAAACAACTCGTTCTCTTTGGCACTTTTATATCCTTTGCAACAAAAAGAACAGCAAGCTATTTACCCTTCTCATGGGAGGATTCAAAAGAACACCGAAATGGTAGAATGCAACGGAGATGATATGAACAAAGACACAGCGGTAGCATCTCTCATCTTTAGGCAAGACATCTAGTTTGGAATCGGTAGACACACCAACTAATCAAATGGCTCTATTACATCCATAGAATTAAGGAGGGAGCAAGAGGAACGTATTCAGCGGCGGGAGAAACAGAAAAAACGGCAAGCTGAACGATCCAAGTTGCAGCATCAGCAGAACAAAGGTGTTGATTTCGACGACATTAATCCCTCTATATACCAGGTGACAAATCTAGTTGCTGAAACCGAGGAGCTGCTAGAAAGCACAAACTCCGGTGATGAGGTCAAAGACACTGTTTCAAAACCATGGAGTCAAACTGAAGAAATAGTGTTGATCAGGTTGACAAATAAGTATCCAGGTGGTTACCCCAGTCGCTGGTCGAAAATTGCCCAAATTCTGGGACGAACTGTCAATGATGTAACTGCGAAAGCGACCGGAATTGCCAGTGGCTTAAGCTCTAGGGCTCTATTAAATCGTAGGCCATTCCGCGTTTCAGCATCGCCATGCTTTCACAGCTGTTCTAGATGGTTTTAGCAAAGATCTAAGTGAAAACGAAGGCGAAAATATGGAAGAGAATGAGGAAGACGACTACTACCTCTCGAGGCGAAAGGCAAGGAGGGTTGGAAAAACAGTTCTCAAGGAGCCGAAAAGGGAGGAGGTAGCTATTCCAGATGCTGAAGAAAAGGATCAAGAGTCTGATACTTATGTTAGCCGTAAAAAACAAAAGGCATTCTCAAAGAATAAACCTGTTGTGATGATGGTGAGTCAAGAAGCAAGCGGGCAGTGGACACAAAAGGAGCAAAATCAACTAGAAACAGCAATGAGTTCGTTTCCCAAGGAGACTCCTCATCGGTGGCAGTTGGTTGCCGAATGTGTGCCTTCTAGGACGCTGGTGAGCTATGATTTTGGAGATTATCCATATATACTCGCTGACAAAAATTAAGTGGCACCGTCGTTGGTATTTTTTGGATCTTTCAGGTCGAAGTAATCAATCGGGTGAAGTTTCTGGCTGAGAACACTAAAAAAAAGGCTGCAGTTTCATGACTAATTGATGTCTCTTTTTGTCAACCAAGTTTGATTAGAACGTGGTTGTTATGCAGGGTGATTTCCCTTCTTTCCCCTTATCGCGACTACCTTTCAAAAAAAACTAATGTCGCATTAGAATGTCTTGTGTTTACTTATTATAAGTATTCGTAGGTATCCGTTTGGGAACAAAATCTGTGGGATTAAGATTGTTTTTCATCTACTCTTGTAGATCCTTTCTCAGATAAATTACTGGGGAAAGTTTACTTGGTCAAATCCTACTGTTAAAGCAGATGGTTATTTCATCGTAGCTTTTTAAAAAGATAAATAACTCAGGAAGTTTTCCTAATTTGTTCAAATGGCGAAATCTTATTTGTGACAAAAAGTCAAGATTCAAGGTTTTTGCGCCTCGTTTTCCCCGTCAATTACTTTGGCGCGCGCGGTTCATTGATTTTAAAAAAAGTTTGAGACTCAGGTGTAAAGTTTAGCTCTTGTACCTTCTTTGAGTCCACTCTGGAGCTTCTGCCGTAACGGACTGGTCATGCGAAGCGTAATGCTTTTGTCATTCGATTGAGGTTAATTTGACGAATTTATGAATGAACGAAAAATAATTTTGGTGCGTCACTAAATACATATGCCAATGGGGATAAATTTGCGCTCTTATCACGCACCTGCTTAAAGTAATCGAGGTGAAATGAAAATAATTTTTTTCTACACAAGTCTGGCAGCTATCCTCGCCTCAGAGTGGTACGCAATACAATCTGACTTCGTCCTTTTCTAGCCATTCTCTCCGCTTTAATGTTTCCTATAAATTTAACCGTACGGAAATTTGGGAAACTCTGAAAAGGGGTCAAGTAAGAAATATTGTCACGTACTGGGAAAAAATTAGTCTTTAGTCTTGCCCATGAAAATGAATCCTCCACCGAATTGGTTTATCAAACGCAAGACAGCGAAATTTCATTGAACCTACTTATTTGTAAAAGTCAGAACTTTACAGTACCTGGAGAAGGGTCGAACAAAGCCATCGATGTGGCAGGCATGGAACTCCAAAGATCTGTTGGTTGAGCACTAAAGGACAAACGAGCCCAAACAAGACTGCAAGGACTTTTTGTTGACTGGCTCCATAACCATCGGACATAGCCATGTATCAGTACAGTACACGACACCCTAGTTTAGTGATACTGCTACCCACCACTATAAATCATAACTACACAATTTACGACTAGTATGCGGTTAATTTTACCATCGCCGAATTTAAAAGGCACTCTTAAACTTTTATTTTGGCAAAATGCAGCGAGTATGCGTTAGCTCAGTGGAAAAACAAACGTGCTCATTGGGCGGGAGGAAAACACTGGCAGTTGTTATGGTGGTAGGTCCATTGGCCGTTCACACCAAGGTAGTACCCGTCGTAGTTGACCTGGTGCATTTGGTCCAGAACTGCATCCACGTTGGGCAAAATGTCGTTAGTCACCAGTTGGCCACTGGTGAGATCATGAGGTTGAGCCAGAATCATCCATTGCCCGGTTAGAGTTCGAACGTACATCGTTCTGATTTTGAACAACAAAAGGGTGGGTTTTGGAGTTTATTCTACATGAAATAGGGGAGACTGTTTATATGAGCTAACAATATTTGTGCATGAGAGCTTTTCACTTCAAAACCGTGGAATGAGGCTCGGACATTTGTAATCTCCAATTCAGAGGTGTCTCACATGCTTATTAACATTTATTCTTTGCAGGGACAGACAACTTCGTTGACGCTCTGAAGAAGGGTTACGTTTGGTATAGTAGTAAGCCATTTGTTGTGGTTGGTTAGATTAATGGAGATGCATGGCAAAATAACCATCAAAACCACTTTAATCGGTTAAAGAAAATGCCAGTTTCGAGTTTTACACCATAGCAACCAACGGTGCTGGCTGCAGGCCATTGCTAAAGTGAACTAGTAATCCAAGCGCATGAAATTTGAAGAAGCTAAATTTGGCTTGCTGGGCGGATTTGAATTGAAGTCAAATGGTTCTGTGGAAACTCATTAACATCCGACAAATCGTTACGGTAGAACGTCGTCATGCTTTAAGTCATACTAGGCATAAGCATAGGCCATTCATCGTGACCGTGTTGTTGCAAGCGAGCCCATCAAATCCGATAGACACATTTTACTTGTCACTGGCAATGTTGGCCCATTTTCAGGTCGAAGGTAATGTAGTCGTTATTGTTCTGATGAAAACTCATTTTAACGTGACGTTTGGTCTGATGGCAACCCTTTATTCTAGGCCTAGCAAAACCCATCCTAACCTACAATATCGAGTCGAATCCCGATATTTGGATGGATAAATTTGGGACAGGAGAGTAGTTTGATGTATGGTGTAACGAACTTAACTGCACAGTGTGAGTGAAAAAAGGGAAGGGAATAGGGTGAATGGATGAATATATTTTGTCAAGGCAGGCACTTGACTGGGCAGATGAATGAGTTAATCTGGAATGGGTGGCTAAAAGGTGGATAAATCCAGGATGAGTTGCTGGACCTCCTTCCACCGCAAATACTCTCAGCTGAACCTCACCCGTCGTCTTGGTCTTGGCTTAAGCGCCTCGTCTGGGTAGCTCATTCAGAGATTTATTATCGCAAACTAGAAAGCTGGTTCACGGATAGCATTAACCATCTGCTCAGTATCCAATACCATAGCCTCTTCCGAGTTGCATTCATGGCTCCACTAGTCTGCCTAAGCAGGGCTACACTTCGAAGCTGTATGAAATTCTGCCTTCCACAGATTCATGCAGCTACTTTAATGAGTTTCTAGTATTGAAAGTCTATTAGTGAACAGAGCAACAACTGAGAAATTGAGAATATTAGAATGCGTAATACTGCGTAAGCCCGGTTGAGTCACCAAGTTGACGCTTCATAAGGACATCGTGATTATACACTCGAGGCTTAAAAATGGATACACTTTCATTGGAAGCCATCGAAGCTACTTTAATCCTCATCGGTAAGTAATAGGGTATTCTTTTCTTAAGGTTTTAGCACTAGAAAACCGCGCATTCTAAAAAGTGCTGCAAATCGGTTTTCATTTTTAAGTAATACTTAATCAAAAGTTCAAGGGTTTTCACAACCAGATTCCAAGGGTAGCATTTAAATATGTTTAAGGAAGAAATAAGTAACCAAGATATTGTAGGGATTGCACAGGCAAACTAAACGTCTAAAGCAGTTAGCGTTGCAGCATATTGACATCGGAATTTAAGTGTTAAGATGAAATGGGGATGGATAACTTTGAATTCGCATTATTTAGTTGATATTGTTAAAGTACATGGAGAAACTCCGCCAGCTTTACCAATATCATGCACTTTCTTTTTGGTAATCCACATTATGAATAGCCTTAGGTGAAGAATAAAGATGCGATACAACAAAATTATATTTTAGGAATGGCTTAGAGAACCGCCATAAGTTTTTCCTTCATAAGAACTTAACTTTAATTTATTTTATTGTGAAAAATCAAATCGATTCAAGTAATGGATTTTGGTTGAAAATCTCACCTGATTAGCTTGCTCCCACTGTTACGTAGGCTTCTAACTGAAAAGTGAGAAGTCGATTATTTGAAATGTGCTGCAACCACATGGCACTGTGCGTCTATCTTAGGTCATGATGTCCTAATTAGCATCTTTCTTTCGCATAAAATTCTAAATGCGCAAAAGGAGACAGCTTGGAATCTATGGGATGCCTACTCAATTGCGATCTTGACTGCTTGGTTTTTATCCAATGACGAAAGAGTTAGCTCCTGCGGAAAAAGAAACATGAAAAATTTTACTAAAATGCTTCTGTAAAAACATTTTTATGGTTATTAAAATCTTATGGAGACCTTGTATCATACTAGCTCATTTTGTCGGCGAAGTATTTAGCCATCAAGTGAAAGCCGTGAATGATTATAGCGTAAATGTGCGGGAACCATTGTCTATTTGCCTATTTTCATCACATAAAATGTCAACAACACACAAGAACAAAGGTAAGGCATTTCTGTCGAAGGCGCATATCATGGGAACAGGGCTGTAAACAAGTTCGTGACCGAGAGAACAGTCAGTAGCCCTGACTTTTAAGCAGGAGGCAAGCCATGGTTTTCCAAAGCGCATTGCATCAGAACAGATAAATATTGCAGTTTTTACCGATTGTTTGGCTGTGTCTTGAACTACTCGATTGCTTCCATTCCTTCAGGTTGTACTTCCATTCTGGGAGACAACCTTCTGGCTGTGTTAGTAGCATCCCCTCCAGCCGTTCTGCACGTTATTAATGCTCTTTGATGCTACTTTGTTTTGTTGCGAAATTAAAAAAATTGCAGGAAGCTAAATACCCTAGAGACCAGTCTTTTTTGGTTTAGTGGCTTAAAACCGGAGATAGTAAATTGAGACAGTGAAACTCTTACAAGGTGTTTTTGTTGCAATACATGTCTGTTAAAATGTACCTTTTGGATCAGAGGCGGTCAGAAATTGCCACCATTGTGTTGAGCTGGACGTATCGGCCTCAAGAGAGGAAGCAGACAATAAAATCTCTTAATGTGTGGCATGTATACCTCTTTAATAAGCGTCATAATTTGATTACAGCTCCGCTCTACAAAAATCGCAACAGATGACCAAGCCCAACGCCCTCATGTTGAGCCCTTCGTGGAATATTCCAAAAATTGTAAGTCTTCCGTTTTCCTATCTTGTTTGCCCGCACATGGTACCCATTCATTCTTAAAAGTCTTAGGCAAATTATAAGGACGTACATGTAGCTACATTTTTTGCTCTAGCGCGGTTATATTAGCAATGAGCCTTAAGGCCTCCCTGGCCCTTTGCCACGAGATTACGATCGCTTCATCATTTAGTTGAATGCGTTCAGTAAAAGGGAAAACATCGTTATAGGTCAGTTTAGAAAAGAAATTCTGGACATTACACTTTGCTATAGTCCAAAACTGGCTTGAAAGTGATCATCGACAATGATTTTCTGCAAAACGATCAAGATATTCCGAATTGTGTGAAAAGTACCTTCTCCACCCATCGTGGCATTGAAGATTAGACAGCTCCTTCGCTACCAAAGGAAGCCGTCAATAGGATTTGAAAAGTCTTCTTCGAGGCCGCAGTTGTACATATTAGTAACCTAGATGACCTCTGCGCGTAACTAACGCCGTGAAGCATATAACAGAAACCAGCGAAGCTAGACTTACCTAGCAGCTACCCAGACTCATATTCCATCCTCCGTCAGGAGATTTTAACCGTCTGATTGAAGCGATGATCATGAAGACTTCAAAATCACTACTGGCTTCTTTATTTCCCTTGCAAAGAAAAAAAGACGGAAGTCTACGACTGTGTGCCGACCATAAGATTCCGAACGCAGTAACAAAGAAGGGTGTAGCCCTTTACGCTAGATTTAAAATCAGGATGCTGGGAATTGGAATTGGCAGAAGCGGGCAGGGAGGAAATGGCCTTCATACTGCCAAATGGGCTTGCATTCTGGACAATGCATTTTGGACTCTGTAATACACCGTCCACCTCCTAACGCTTGATTTATACCTCCTTGATTGGCTTATTCCCTAAACATTGTATAGCGCACCTAGATGACATTTTAGTCATAACGTTAACCTGAACCCAAAAAAGCCTACTTCTGCAATGCTTGGTCAAATTCTTGGCATGCACTATCTCGACAGACAGGATGGCAGCTACCGAAGGTTGTAAAAGCTAATTGAGAATTTGGTCAATTCCAGCCAATTATACGGAACTGCATAGTTTTTTTTGTGTTTGACAGGATACTTTAGGCGATTCATTAAGAATTTCTTAAGATTGCAAGCCTGCTGCATAAAGTATACGGAAAAGTAGACTTAAAAGAATGTTACACGGGGAAGAGAGCAGGATGAAGCGTTTAAAGAACTGAAGAAAATGCACCGCATTGCACCTGCTCTAGTATTTCCCGCCGTTGAATAGAGCGCCTCACATTTTGTACCGGATGTAAAAGCGAGAGTAGGGGATACATCAACGCCCACGCGAGTGCCAGACACAACAATAAAGTGGGCTGAAAAAAGTGGAACACAACGTGAACTGCAAATTGTCTCCACACTGACTAGACATTTTCAACATCACCTGATAGCGAAAAAGGTCATGGTAGGAGTAGATTATAGGGTACTGATCTAGCTGCAAACAAAAGAGGAGCTGTAATAGCACAAATTCACATTGCAGTAGAGGAAAGGAAATAAGTCTAGAAATGCAGTTCCGCTCCCACACATCTGTTGTAGTAGAAACAGGTGGCATCGTAGTGAATACCACATTGAACGAGCTTACGCCGGGTACCGATTTCAGCACGGCTCTGATACACATGAAGCTTCTAACACCCTCTTATAAACCTACACTAAAAGTAATGACCACGTTGAGCAAGACAGCCAGACGAATATGGCAAAAAAGATCCATTATTTCCCCAGAAGATGAAGTTTAAATGTACCAAGAAAGTGTTGGGGCTCTTAAGCACCTAGTGGCCCAGGACTCATCAATGCAGAGAGTTTTCTAGAGTTAAAGAGACAAATGTGCCATAGGGAGGAAAAACGGCTTGGTTCCTCGAGCAAAAGGTGCTAATGGCCTGCCCTCACTCCAGATGTACTGAACCTGTGTCATCCAGCAGTTTAAAAGGGTCACCACACACCGATTTCTTCAATTCAGTACGTACTTACGGGTTTTAGATGGAAAGGGTAGGCATTGACATCCTGAGTCCCCTAACACTCACAAAACGCGGTTATGGTAGCCGAGGTATAAATTGTGAAGATACAAGATACTAAACGGCAGTTTTGATTTCTTCTATCGCTTTATTTTCAATGCAAAGTATGTGCAACCAGGCAAAGGGATCAAGACGCTAATATCGAAGACCGACTCCTTACTGAACTGGTAAGCACAAAATCTGGCCATTTACAACGTAACAAATGGGTGAATGGAACAAAATGCACCAGGTTTGGACTTCTGAAGGCTTTCAGTACGGGCGTATGATCGGAAAATTGGGACTACAGACCAAGCATCGACCTCCTCTTCACCGCTCAAAATGTTCAAAGGTCTTGAACTAAGAGCACCATCTAATATTTTATTCCCATCCACAGAAGCAGCAACCCACGAAGTACCAAGGCATGCACTGCGACTCAAAGAAAAAATTGGGCAAATTTCTAACTTCACATAGGAGCATTTAGGACTATACATAAGACAGAAGAAATACTACGATGAACACAGTCAGCCCAACATCGAATGAGAAGGAGACCTGGTGCAACCGCGAATTCCATCGTCCATAAGACATAGATGCGGTCCTTGCGATGAAAGTCGTCTCACCGACAAATAACCTGGTTTGCAATACACGACTCTGCACTATTCCAAGTACCCTTCACTAAAACATGATGCGCCTGTAATACTTTGTTTGTTCGAAATGCCGGTTTCGGTCACTTAGGTGGCCATATTGTGCTAGCCGGTTGGCCAGCCTCCGGGCCGTGCCAACAGCCCCCAAGCCCTCTGGTTCCAGAATATATGCACTCTGCCCTAGTGGTCTGCCCTCTTTTACCTTAAGGGAAGACTCGGGACGCTACAACGCCTTTACGAAGGTATACCACCAGTCGGTCACGAAGACTAGTGCTGTTGGTTTTATTGCCGGTTTCGAATTTGGTCACTTGGCTGGCTATACTGCTTCAGTCGGGTGGATATTTCAGCAGCATTAATCACTTTCCTTCCAACGAATACATATTTTGCCTTTGCAATACTTTGTTTGTTCGAACTGCCGGTTTCGGTCACTTGTACCAGCCCCCAGTCCCTCTGTTTCCAGAATATATGCTGTGTTTAGGGATTATGCCTTCTTTTACCTTAAAGGAAGTCACGAGACGCTACAGCCTTAGTATCGTACGCTCATTGCCTCCAAAGAAGTCTTGGGACGCTACGACAAGGTTTACGAACTAGCTAAATAAGTACGAAGGATGGAAATGCATTTTTATACTTTAAACTCTCATTAAAGGGTACCAAGAATGGGGTTCGTAAACGCGAGAGCGCTATGAACTACATGACTTATTAGATGAACGTTGGAAACGAGAGGCTGTCAGGAAAGTGAAATCGCGAGATGGCGTCTATGCCACTGGCCTTAAACTGGGAAATGAACATCGAACACGCCTAATTTGCAACATCTACACCCTTGTAATAATTGTAACACAATAGGTCTCGTACTTGTCCATACGGTTTCAGGACACGAAGACAGAGGTAGAAGAAGGAAACGTTGAATCATTGCACATTACGATGTGTAGGTTAATATGGGCTTTACACACAAAGTTTAGCCCCGAAAGGTTAGGTTACGCCAAAAGATGACGCTAAGACAGGAACCGTTTTTGAGTCGAATAATGGCAAATAATATAGAATATCTTTTCAATTAACAGAATGTTTTCAGAGTGGTAAGTAGTGTGTCTTATTAGGTAACTAGCCCACTTTTTATATTTTATTTAACAAACTGGCGCTTACTGCTAATTTAAAGTTTTAGTCTTTTTACAGATATACCAAATTTGCGCAATGTTAGTTTTAATAAGTGGTGGCTTGCCGCCGCCTCTGAGTTGGATTTGCTCGTTCGTGTTCTCTTTTTGAACGCTTGCTTTTCGGATGACGTCGAGTGTAAAGTCGTGTGACGGAAAAATTAGCTCCGTGGGTGAGATCTAGAGCACATCTCTGCTTTGCGAGCTCACAAAATCATTTGCACACATGCTTCTGTTATCATTATTCATTACCTCCTTGATATCCACGCTTTAATAATTAACTTATCTTTCAGATCATGATGACGAATTTGTTGTGCCTCACATGGAAATCGCCTGTACCCTAAATTCTATTGCTTACATGCGTGTACTGGAAGAACCCTTTATGTATCTTCACAATTGGGAGACTTTGAATGTTGGAGTACAGAAAGCGGCTATGGAAGCCTTCTTCGATGAAGCTCAAGATATCAAGAACTACTTGAACTCCAGTGAGGCAACCTGTGTGATGCCTGCTGAATCCATTGAAGTTGGTTCAAGCCAAGAATCTTGTGCTTCTGTCCCAGCATCAACGGAATCCGATCAACAAAAATTGCAGGAAAAATAACAGTTGGTCCTTGGTATAAGCTGCCGTTTTTGTACTTTTTCATCCTCTCTAGTAAGCCTTGACTGATGCTCCTAGGCCAGTGAAAATCAATGATGTAGCTTTGCTGTCGTGTTTCGTAATCATTCTGCCATCAATTTCCTGCATTGAATTTGATCTGATTATTTGACGAGTTGTATTGGGCTCATCTCTTTTACTCTCACTTCTTTGGACAGCGTATTCGAATTTCTGGTGGATTTAGTCTTCCTTAATGCAAAGTTTAAGTTGTTTCCGTAACCACATTGTATTATCAATAAATGCTATCTATCTTTGTCTTTTTGAAGACAGTGTTTTAATGTCTGTAAGGTGTCTCAAGGGTCACAGCGGTTCTTGGCTTTGCTGTGACCTTGTTCTGCCACCGATCGGCGGGCTCATCTTAATTCATTCAATGCATCTAAGATTACGAGCTAGCTGACGATCCATTTCAAAATCCTTAAAAATAAAGTTGGAATCCCTATTGGAAAAGGGGTCTATGCGAGGTTTTTGGGAAGTAATCAGGATTCCGTTTGGGAAGTCCCATTTTTTCCTCACACTTGGATTCGCCATCGATACAACCCACTGATCATGAAAATAATCTGGAGTGAGATTGCCATGGGGATTGATAGCGTCAACATATGGGAACGGGTAGTTTTTTGTGATTTTAGCTAGCCAATATATTGACGATGAAAATGAATCATAGAGTGGCAATTAGCTGTTCTGCAAATTGGCTACTTATTCCAGAAATAATGTCGGTGTAGTAGCTCTGAATCCGTTTATGAGTTTACGCACGCAAAAAAAATCGTATTAGGCTAGTTCAGAATGGCAGCACCAACAATAGGGAGTCATTCTCAACTGCTTCAAATTTAAAGACATTTTTGGAGCTGTATCGAACTGACCAAGTCCTTTGGCCTCCTTCGGCTTGTCCACTTTATTGATAGCTGCCTCGGTCGCAACAGGTGTCTAAAACAAAAGAGGACTTGGAAGTTTGGATCTGTGTCACCAGGATGCAAAATCAATCAAAGTTGTCCCCGGATTCATTAGCGCTGTGGTGGGGGGGTATCTGCCGTGGATGATGGGTTAAAATGATGAGTAACCAACTTTGAGCTATTCGCAATGGTTGCTGATGGAACTGGATCAAGATTGACCCGGAGCACAAATAATCATGCTGTGGTTTCTAGTTTTTGAACCCTTATATTATCAAACTGCTGGTCGATCTAATTAAGCGCAAGTTGGTACTTACTCGCTTGAGAAATTATTTTGATTTGGTTTCATTTCTGCAAAAAATAGTCAAAATTGCTGCCGATTTCTTTAAGCCATGCCAGTAAGCCCAACCCATACTGTATAGTGAATAAGTATATTCCACCCAAGCGCTGTCTTCTTTCGTCCTCAGGGAAGTCTTGGGACGCTACAACAGGTGATAATTATTATCAAGGCAAAACATATGCTAAAACTGACGTCCACATTCGCCAACTGCCCCAGTCTCGTGTTCTACAAGAAAGCTATTAACAGTGGATACATTTGCCGTAAACAATCTGCAAAAGTTTCGTTACGGTGTTGCCTACCGTACCCGCATAAAGATATCAATGATGTGAACGCACGACACCTCCTCCATCTGTCTACTAGCTGGATGAAACTCGAGTGGTATTGACCTAGCACCTCTGAATAGAGAAAAAAGTGGCAAAAAGGAACAGACACGAAACCCTGCCCCCACGGGGCTGCTTTAATTCGCGCTTTATCTTGCATGAATCTGCTTTTAGGACAGTGTTCCTACGTCTAGCCATGGGCACGCGTGACGGCCAACACAATTTCCCGTCCTGGAATCCATTTCCCACATAGGACGAAACTGCAGCTTCATCTGAATTGCTGAGAAGATTTAGTGCTGTTGCAATTAAGTAACTCCTCAATTTCATATGAATTCGATGACTGGCCCCTCAATTAATTTGTGATGGTCAACGAGGGAAGTTGACCATGCAGTGCCTTGGAAACGACGCTCAAAAGCGAACAAGAGCTATGTTTCACGATTGTAGTTTAACTCTTGGTTTTGTCTTAACCATTGTACCTTCGCCGGTGGACTGGAATCTGCACCATGCCAGTAGTCTCGGCACCTTGTCCGTGTTAAACATACACATTCTTTTCGATAGTTACATATTCTTTCGTCCTCAGAGAAGTCTCGGGGGCTATAAATGGTACGAAGAATTCAATTATTCCCACGAACTAGCTAAGCAGAGACCAATCGTGCCAGGAATTAAAAATGTCAATGTAATAATTGTGGTGTTTAAATGCGCTTTGTAGGTGAGAGGCGGGAGGAATCAGGAGTCAGGATCTCTCTCGTCGTAGATACACGCCTACCGCTCTTGTCCGACAGGCTTACAATAAGGATGTCTCGTAACATTCTACCTTCTAATAGCAGGGTGGAAAAAAAGGAAGAGGAGAAATGGGAAGATCGCCCACAATCAATTCCTGATTGTAAGGAAGAATTACGTACCACGTATACCTAACGTGATGCTAAAACATTAGGGTTAATTAATTAAGAGTTAACTTGAGAGGCTAATTTGTTACAAGCATCAATAACAGATGACGCGAAGGTCAAAGGTCTTCACTTGTTTCCTTAATTCATTAATCTAATTTAAGAAAAAATGGTACAATTTAGTCGACTTGGTCATCATGTAACATATGACTAGAAATGCTTATTAATGAAGCTATCATTAGACGCCCGCAATTGATGTACTTCTGGCCCTATCCAACACTTCAAAGGCACGCACCACTTCACTACCAGAAGATCACCCATACACTGTGAAGAAAGCCTACGGCGGCGACATTTTTTGCACGATAAAACTATGTGGAAGAACAGCTCCTTGAGAATCAGTTAGGATCGGCCAATCAATCAGGTGAAAGTAAGTCCTATTTTCGTAAGTCGGTAGAAGACCTTTTGCGCCACACCACAAAGCCTAACCGTGAGTCTTCCTCACACCACACTTTAGGATGCAACAAAGTATTGTCTCACCATCATCCACATCATCCGTCGTCCTCCGACGATACCTCTCTAAGCTTCAAGTGATGGCAATAGGTATTGTAGACACGTATTTCCTTTTAATTTTAGCATACCTGCCTGAACATTCTCTGTTAATTGTCCAATTATTTTCGGTGGTGTGTAGCCGTGCTGCGGAAACATAAATAGAATCAAGAAGTAATACATTCTATTCCTGACCCCAAAAGATTGAAATATTCAGGCTAATTTTGATTGAAGCCCGAGGGCTGAAAGGGCTTGCTACTTTAAGGATGATCTGATAGAGCTCAGTAGCAAGGGACTCAGTGAAACTTGAGCAAAACTCAGGGTCTTCCTAGCATAGAAACTTTCAGTTCTTAATTAAGCATGAGATATAAACAATCACTATTGATGGCGAACGGCGACTTGTCTTTTTGAATTGAATTACATACCACTTGAGAGATAGAGGGAATAGAGATAGCTTATCGCTTGCGTTAAATGAAAAAAAAAATTAGTCGCATTACCACTTTTGAAAATTTATGGTCCATAACTTTGGCATAAATTTACCAGAGTGCCATCAGTAGGTTCCCCACGCTGCTATTGCAATGGACGCAGAACTTCCAATGGTTGCATTAAGAGTTTCTTAGCACCAAAGAGCCTTTGATTGCCAACGAGATTATCTCACACAGTCGGCATTTTTGGAAACTTTGAATTAATCGAATCAGTAGCTGAAGAGACATAGTACTGTAGCCACAGTGCCAGTTCAAACGCGTCTGTGGGTGCCAAAAGAAAAAGAACATAGGGAATTGACAGAAAGAGCACCCCAGACAGCGAGAAAAAGCGGTGGATGCTTCTAACAAAAAAACTACTTGAAAGCTGGCTGCTTCCTCTGACAAATTCGAAGCTAATTTAGGACCAAGCTCAAGCTAGAAAAACCAATCTTAAATGACTGGGACGCAGAGTATGTCAAAAATTTCAACCAAATAATGCATCAGAGTAGAAACCATCCAAAAGTTGGACTTAGCCGAGTCAAATGACCACGATCAGTCTTAGTCATCTTGGATTGTCTTGTTTACCCACTGCCAACAAATGATGTCATAGTAAAGGTGATTTATTAGTTGTTTAGGGAATCCAACAACTTGATGCTCTGCAACTCCACTTAGTGCTCCAAAAGGAAAAAGCTGCCTCAAACCCGTTGGTTCTCCCGTAATGTTAAGGTTGATAAGGAAGAACCCACAGAACTATGTTTGGCTTGCTCAGAACTATTTCGTTTTATTGAGCACACATCACGCGATTCCGCTTCCCACTATCAGGTATGCAGTGCGTGCAACAATTGGTGCCAGCATTTCATCTTGATTTATGCTGGCTCAAATACGCTTATTCAAATCCCAAGTTTCCGAAGACTTCAGAAAGGGCAACAAATTCAATCCAGAAATAGCAGATAAGGTTATGCTAGAAATTGTGTTTTATGACGAAATGGAGGGCTAATACTACTGCTACTACTTTTGCTGCGACTGATGTGAGAATGTGCTCAAGAATCCAAGTACGAAGTTGTAAGTCTGGAAATCCTGCAATGTGATTTAGAAAATGAAGGATTTTCAAAGGGAACAATGAATTTGTAGCATATATTAGGTATGAATCGATTAGTTTACAGTGGCTATTTGACGGACCAGAGGTTGTAGCGTCCCGAGGATTCCTTTAAGGTAAAGGAAGGCATAGTACTAGGGCAGAATGCATGTATTTTGGAAACAGAGGGGTTGGGGACTGCCAACCGGCTAGTACGAAATGACTGCTCAAGTGACTGAAACCAGCAGTAAAAGTATTACAGACGCTTTTGATTCTTGGCGAGTAACAAACCACACGGCCCAAAGGCCGACCAACCGGCTAGTACAATATGGCCACCCAAGTGACCGAAACCGACAGTTCAAACAAACAAAATATTACACTGAGCACATATTGGCCAAACCCACATCAACGAAAGATGAATGAATACAAAACGAAATGAACTATAAAAGGCTCAGAATTAATCAATCATGATAATAGAGCAGCTTGATGCAATGCCGTGCGTAACATAAAGGATTTTACACCAATTAAACTGTCTTAGCTCGAGTACAATTTTATTTGTGATCGTTTTGCTGATTAAATATGCAGTGATCAAGATAATGAAGTGCGCATCTTCATGCATAAAAGCAAAGGAGAAAATCGCCTTAGATTATAGCCTAAGTAATGGTATGCTGCTCGAAACCTTTAGGATGTTTGTTTGAAAAATTGGAGAATGCAGGGGCTGGTGACCGCGAACTTTATAAAATCCTGAGCGTAGGCTTGGTTTTGCGGTTGCGTTGTTGTTTTTCATGTTTGACTCCGTGTTTAATGAAGTTGTGACTCGCGAGTATCAGCCTCGAAACCGTTACACGTTTTCGCGTCGTAGGCTCTTATTCTTACATCATAAAAACCTCAAGGCAACTGTATTCCTCTCATTGGCGTCAGCAACTTTGAATGCCACAAAAACCAAGCATTCTACTTGCATTCCTGTATTGATGCCGCATCACCTCCTTTTGACTGTGATTTTTCACCTCGTAAGTTACGACTTGACTGGTCTATAACTCAGTCACTTTCTCCAGGTACACCTAATCTGCTGCTGGTTGCTAAGGAGGACGGCTTAGTACATCTCTTCGACACCGAACAGCATGGATCAGAAAGTCTAATAAGATGTTCGCTTTTCTGACCTTTAACAGTTACCTACCCTAGATTACGGAGTCCATAATAACGCCATTTTCAGTGTCAAGTGGATCACTCGTGCCAACCAATTTCTAACTGCCTCTGGTGACCAAACCATTAAGCTAGTTGATTCAGAAACTGGTTTGGTTGTCAGCGTTTATGTGGGGCACACGATGTCTGTCCGCTCTCTCGCTCTTTCTCCTGAAGACTATCGTAATTCCCTCCTATTTCAAACCTGGTTTCCTAGATGTTTTCGCTTCCGCTTCTAGAGATGGTTCAATTCGCCTTTGGGATATGCGGACACAGAACTCTGAAGGTGTAGGCAGCTCTGTCTGCATCCACGGTTGCCACCTTCCCTCCTTCGGGTCATCCTCCCGTCGTTGTCGATCGAAATCACGGAGTTTTATGGTTTGTTCGCTCATCTCTCAGCCTACTTTTTAGACTGACTCACAGAGTGTTACCTCTGTTGTCTTTGCTGGAGAATTTGAGTTAATCTCTGCGGGTTCTACCGATGGGTACCTTCCACATTTCTTTTGGTCCACTTTCTGCTAGAGCAATCAAAATTTGGGACATTCGAAGAGTTTCGTCGTTTACCAAAAACCAGCCGCAACCTATAACTTTCTTGCCTTACAATGGGATTTCTCGGAAACAGTGTGGTGAGTTTGGCTTTGGAATTGCGAAAGAATTATAATTCTTTCTCTGTAAGCTATCTTTTTTTTGTATTTATTAGGCTACTCAGATCTAGTCTTGGATTCAAACCGAAGGCGACTGTATGCCAGTTGTCTGGATCATGCCGTCTATGAATATGATCTTACTTCTGCCTCAACTAGACCAGGTTAGTTACCTAATTTATTCTCTTTCCATAACTATTTTGTGTGAAATGTTCTGAGTTTGGGGGTTAATTGCCCATGATTATAATCACTCACACCGTTATTAGTGTTTCTCGGGATAAAGTTAGAGGTCACGAATAACTCGCTTATAGCATGAGTTTTTACTCGATCTTAAACCAAGGTAGTGGGCAGCGATCGACTGGCAACAGCCAGTGTTGGAAGTGACAGCCAATTTTTGTTGGAGATTTGATTGTCAAGTTTGACATGCGTACTGCATGTGCATAAACACTGTTGGTACCTAGCTGATTTGGTAAAATATTTTTTTACAACTTAGTGAAGAGCTGTAATCGGATCATTCCTTTTTTAGGAGGAAAGGGGGGGATTTCGCAAGAACTGAGCAAACTTAGCTCGTCAGGCCATTTGTTAGACTTTCCTTGTAGGCTATACAGAAGCTCATTCAATTCCCTCTCCTAAATTTGTGAGGACATCAGAATTTATCACAACTGTTCGGTTTCAGGATTTTTAGTGCATATCACCATTTTTAACTAATCTTGGTTTCAATCGCGAATTCGAAGGTATACATAAAAATGTACTCATGATGTACAGTCTTTTCATAAAGATATCTTAGTTTTTGAAGGAGTCGAAAATAGTAAGTGTCGTAGAAATTCATCGAATTCATTTACATTGGTTGTCATTTTTGTGGCTAGTGATAGTGTGGTGGGGGGTAATATTCTGGATAGACTATTCTCGTGACTTATTAAAAGACTGCTCATTGGAGCTTATTTTTTTCCATGAGTATTGCTTTCGTTTTGATAACAAGTGCTCATGGGAACTTTCAAGGCTTTTCGACACTAACCTGATCTTCTAGGAGGATTTCTGTACTGCAGAATGTCTACTTCGAGTAATCTGGATAACTTTGACTGTGGAACTTCTAGGCCTCCCTGAAGTCATACAACTCATGTCATTATGGGAGGCCTTTGGGATGTTGAGAACATACTTTTATTCAGGAAGTGAAGGCTCCACGTATTCATTTGTCTGTTAAAACAAACATCGAATCTCTGCATGAAACTCATAAAACCTGCCTTGGGTTTAGCTTTTTTGGTCCACCTGAATGGACTTTAATTTCGAAAAAAAAGACGCACTTTGTGGAGTTCTTCTCAAACGTAGAATCTTGCAGACGGTGCTCTTTTACGTTAGGTTCGCTCTCATCACTCTTTGCCTCACCTCTTGGCCCTTTTCCTGTTCTGATTAATGTTAACAAGGCGAATGCCTCGAATACAAAAGCAAACATGTCCTATATTCTAGCGCTGATTGCGCATTTTAATAAGCCATTCCTGCTATTGCGACCTTCTTGTTTAGGATTATGCATATCATAAATCGATCACTCCATACTCATTTCCACAATTTTTACCTTAATACGCTTTCTCTTAGTTCTCCTCTACACTGGTCACCTCACGGGATCCTTCTACATTAAACTAAGCCTCAGTCCGGACAACGCCTACTTAGTATGTGGAAGTGCAGACAGTCGAGCTTACATCTACCGAGTGGGTGCGCGCACCCAGCGACCCTTTGTACTCTCCGGTCACACCGGCGAAGTCTCAGTACCACGTTGGTCACCTCACGATCCCACTCGCGTAGTCACGCTGTCGGACACTGCTCAGCTTTTCATCTGGCGAATGTTCCCTGCCAGGGAGTACACGATGCCGGAGATGGGAGAGTTGATAGGTGAGCTGTTACTGGTGGGATTTGACCAGATTTTTACCATCTCAAATGTGTTGAAACCACAGTTCATTTTTTTGTTTGTAACGTGCCGAGACCGCATTTAATTGGTGCCATTTGTGTGAGATTTCTAATCGAATACATGTCCCCAGCTTTTTTTCATTTGGAAGCGTTATTCTTTAAACCTGTGGGTGATTCTATATTTTATAAAGTTCTATTGTGTGTCAAATCCATAGACTACTTGTGATGGTTTATTTTTCTTAAATCTGCGATTTTGAATGTGCGAAATGCATTATTCTTACCCTCCTTGGGATGGTTTCAAATTTCATAAATTCTTGCTCGTCGTCTGCATTCCATCTTAGAATTTTTTAATATGAATAGAACATTTAGTGGAAACCTCTCACGAATTCGAGTGTGAGATTTGTCGTACCTCTACATTTTGTTGTGTTTGTCTTCAATAGTTTTTGTGTTCCTGTCGTTCCTTTTGAGAGGTATCCTGCGATTTTGGACATGGAAACATTCATTCTCGAAATTGAAATGGTTTGGGACGAATTGATCTAACTACTTTAGTAGTGCATTTATGGGCCTCTTTACTAGCGTTTTCGGTTAATGTAATGCATTATTTTTAAAACTAGTGATTCTATGTGAAAGCTATAGCTTGGGCTACTTGGTTTGGAACGGTTTGGAATTTCGTGCGGTTTGGTGCGTAAGATGGCGAAACTGTGACCTTATAACCACATTTACTGCATTTGGGTAAGCGAATTTCTTAATTTTTCTAAATTTTTTTGATGATTTTTGAGTTTTGGGAAATTTCTTCCCATCTGAGTTTAGGTATGTTGGAATGATTTGGGTCTCAATTTTTCAAAGTTTACGCTTATTGGGAGTGTTTATGGTTGCTTTTTAGCAGTCATCTTCAGACGGTTAATTTGAACAAATATGGCTGTTGATTTCGACGTCTTTGACTGAGTAGGTTCTGTGGAGCAAGTTTAAGCTTCCTGAAACGGATTAAAAGTAGATACTTTTGCAGGATTGTCGTTCTCACCTCAGCAATCACATTTTTTGGATAGGGTTGACGATTTTCCCGGCATTTATCCTCGTTCAACAAATTTTAATGTGTGAATGTCTCTTTCTCATATTTGACTTGCGATTGTCTGAGAATCAAATCCATCAACAAGGTCCCGAAATATCATGCTATTTCGACAGAGCTGTCAGACAACAACTTGTAGGTAGGGTTTATTTTGGTATGGGGAGCTTGAGGTGTTTTTGTAGGGATGGACTTTTTCAACTTGCTAGTCGTGGTTTTTACTAGAGTAGTTTTTTTACACACCGAATTGTATCGATCTATTTACTGATGACTACTTGGGCTTTCAGCAAGCTAACAATTGTGTTACGAAGTGATGCCTGCCGTTTGTTTAATTGACATTGAAAAATAAAAGGGTTGGTCACCGTGTGATATGAATTTGCTGAACTAATTTCGCTCCTGTTTTGCATTTTGACTGAAGTTTCAGGATTTGTAATGCGTACCGTACAGTTGCATTATCTACCACCTAAGGCACGTGCATGACTCATTTCAAAGGCATAAATGCTCTGTCGGGGCGTAGCTTCTCGTTTAAAACGATGTCCAACTTATCACGTGCCAGCAAATCACTACCTGTTAGACACCTTCGAGCAACTGTCTACACTGATTTGTCCCGTGGCGGAGAATTTAAAATAAACGCAAATTGGCCATGAAAGCAGCCTAACAATAGAAAATTTAGAATCGGTAAGTGCAGATTGGAACACGCATTTGAAACTTGGGTGGTTTATGCTGATGCTATTCAGGACAGTCAGCGGGTCGTCCAAATCTTGAGGGAGTTGGTTATGTCAGTTTGAGTGAATTTATTGGCGACGAACGTAGGAGTTAAAAAATCGGCACTGGGGTTTTGTGATACCATCACGGAAGTTTAATCTTAAAAGGCTGAAAAAAGCTTGCTCATCTGGGTGCTACTTATTTCAAGTTCCCGATTTCGATTTTTCTTTTTGGGTAATCTTAGGCTTGACTGAGCGTCTCTCCCAACCTACGATCACTGCTGAGCATCAGAGAAGCCTCCTGGTTCCCGCTTCAGTACGTTCCATGTCAGTAATATTGGCAACAAAGTCTTTGCCAATTTCATCAGAATCGGGTGGTGGCGCGTTTGGCTCATCCTCCCTGCTGGATAGACGTAGAAGGCAATTGAATATTCGAGACTTCTTGATGGATTTGCCACAAGTTGGTGATGTGAATGGTAGTAACCTTATCAGCAATAACGGTGGCAGTAGGAACAATATACGTTCGTCCATTCTTTCTTCGACTATAGCTAAGAGGTCAGTTGCTTAATTGTAGATTGTTATTTTATTTGGCCATTCAATTGAATGGATTGATTGTGCCCTTTTCATACATTCTCACATGCCCCACTCCTGATTGTCACTTCTCTCTTCATGGTGTTGCATTGATGTCTATGGTTAGATTGCCACACTTTTAATGCTCCTCAATAACATCAACGGTTTCTGGGAGAATGCCTCCCTAGACAGATCTGAGAAGAATCGGTGAATAGAGCTATTTTTGCATGCAGAAATAACTATATTGATGAATAGTTGTTTGAAGTTTTGGGGTAGCATTACATTTAATCGTTGCTTCTCTCACTGGGGCAACCAAAACAGTCCGTACTTTTTCCGGTGTGACTCGCTGCCAATTCTCCATAATTTCTGGGCGTCCCTATAAAATACATATGCGTCAATCCATTGACACGGTACGATACCCTTTAGTGTGATCTGTTGTTCTCCTTGCGCAACTTCCATGCTATAAAATGTAGGTCGAACCTGGTTAATGTGGCTCAGAGCAAACCAGGTTAAACTTGGTTCCAAAGATTTAAAAATTTTTTCGTGAAATTCGTTACATGGTAAAGTCAGGAAGAGCTAAAATGCGATCGCGGAGCATATTTCCTGGCAGTGGTTTCAAAAATGTGGCTCTGGTAACGACTGATTGTTTTTACTTTGCTATTGTTGTTTCAACAGTAATGCAGCAGGCGCGGCAATGCAGATGGCACGCACCCCCCTTGCCTCGGGCTTACGAATCGTTCATTCCTATCCATCTCCCCGGTCCATTACTACTGCCACTGTTGCCACAGCTACTTCTTCGTCATCTCCACCATCTTCATCGATGCCTTGTGAATGCAATAGTGACGCCAATCCCTCAATCTGCAAGTTAAAATTTAATATTAAAATTTTGTTTTGACTTTTCTTTTACTCGCCTCATAGGCTGCTTTGGTTGTTGCCATCACTTCATTTGTCCCATTTTTCATTGATTGATTGATGAAAATGGCAATATTTTGTTTTCAATAGAAGGTCTGTTTGACCATCAACTGAAATAGATCCCGCGTACTAGGCTAACCTTTCAGCCTGTAGATTTACCGCAACCAAAACTCCTTTAAGACGTAAGTATCCTCTTCATCTCACTCCCGTTTGACTGGCGAAGAGGTTGTGTCATGTTTTCGGCACCCTGACTTGCTCAGCTTTTATCGATTTATTTTTGTACGTCTTTCCTGTCTGGTTTGCCTTCAATAACGAGTTAAACGCTTCCTCAAGTTAAAGTAGCGAAACGCAATGCACTTATAAAATCATTGAATGGGTGCAAAGAAGCTTTTTATGCCACCTTTCACTGTTGGGAGATTTATTTTAATGTTCAGCCCATCTTACACGTGACTATGAGACTGTCTAGTGTCAATAATAGTAATCGCTTGAACATAGATGTGAATTAGGGCAAGTATGGAGGTAATGGCGTCTCTTCATCCCTCTCTCCGTTTCGTCCTAGCCGGAGTTACGAATCTCCTTACGGTGAGACATGCTATATGAGGCCTTGAGTTGTCTTTTGCGAATAACGGGACTTTTTCCAACTGATTGGTTGTTGTCTTCGGGTCGTGTTGCATTGAGCAGATTGATTTCGGTCGTGATTGTTTGCTCCTTAGCAAATGCGAAATCACGTCCACAGCTCAGTCCACCACACGCACACGCATGACAATCTGTCTTCTGGGGATGAAGTGTGCTGCTGGTAATGATTGGATCGTTTGGACATGAGCGATGATGTTTGCTCGCTTAAGATTGGGATGCGTCATTTCCCACCTCGGGCCAGTCGCAAGAGGTCTAAAAACGGGACAATTTTGATGTGAAGGAAATGAGGTGGAATTGATGGTTTTTGAAGCTTTTTTTAGCTTCTACAACCTCGTCCCAGCTGAGATGATTTTAAATCAACCTTTTCACAATCACTTGCGTTAAACAGCACCAAAAGTTAAGTGGTGCGTTAACAGCTAAAAGTGATGCATCTATACTTGAGCAGTCCATTACTGAAAGCAAATTTCTGAAACACTTTCGTAACCAGGGTGAGCTTATTTCATAAAGCTGATAAGCAGGTTCAACTGGCCTTTAATGGTGTAAGGGTTTGAAACAAGAGAAAATGGTGGCTTGAGGATTTTGTCCCATTTTCACCTCGCCGCTGACTAACTTATATCTGCATTGTTGCGCAGATAGGTACTAATACCTAAGAAAAACGCATTTGGGCAGCTTTTCTAGGCGGTTCTTTTGAAATTGTTGTTCCGTTTTTATTCACCTTTCGGAAGTTTTAGATGTCCAATTTAGTAAAATCACTCATCTGCTAGTTTCCCGGACTTTAATTTTTCAGTTAAAATACAGCCTTTTTTCAATTTGACCAAGTTATCAATTTTTACAGCCGAATGGGATGAAGGGGACGTTGAGAACAACCCTTCAAATAGCTCTAGGACCTCAACGGATTACCCTTCACACCATCAGTGTCTTCAACAGCACTGCAATTATCACCATCCGGGTTTACCCAGGCCCACTGGACAAGGGGGGGGATCTTGGCCTTTATCTGACATCACCAAAGCACTGGTAAGTGTTGCTGTTTAATCTATATATTACCTATTTCCTATGCTATTAGTTGACTCTGACTTTATTGCTGTGACTGATTGATCCTTAACTCCACTGACAAATTAGGAAAGCCGGGTAAGGAGGCTTTTCCCTTTTTTTTGAGTGCAAAATGCTGGAACCCTTTATCGACTGCCCGTGTTAGTTTTACGGATCGTGAGTTGAGGTGGAATGTTATTGTATTGGCGTTACGGAGACCTTTCCCGACTCATTTGATTCGGTTGCTACCCCCCTGTCATTGATAAATTTACTTCATCGACTGAAATTTAGGTTCCTGATAGAGCTGTGAATAGCCCTGGCTACTTTTATTTTCATTACACCTCTGTTTTCCAGCTATCAGTTTCATTTCCCATGTGGTCTTGTGGTTTTTGAGTTCTAATGGGATAGACTACATTTATTACTTGAAGCAATAAATGAATTGAGAAGTTGTTGGAACCTCCTCCCGATTGATTGACTAGCTCCATTGGTTTTGAGTACAAATTTATTTTGCACATCAAGCTCCCTCAACTTCTTAGTTGTAATTGGTTATCTTCCGAAAACAGAACAAATTACAATGAATGCGTCTGTCATTCGCCACATGCAAAGCATGATTCGGTGGAGATGCGATTATGTCTTGGTGTATGATGGTGGGTCGTTTAGGTATGTCTATGGGATAAGGACATCCACTGCATACTCATTCCCGGCCATAAAACCGGATGTTCTGCTTTATTTTATCTCTCTCCCAAAACAAATTTCGCCTTAATGCAATTTTTTCCATAAAAACTGTTTGTTTTGTTCAGGTTCATTTCATCACAGTCTTCCCAGTCGGAGAGAGTTGAAGATGAATCCTATCTGTTCTTATTCATTTTTCTTGACTCGATGGCAAATAATTCATTTTTTTCGTTCAATAGCTTATGCTCTAACGGAAAGTAATTGGCAGTCGATGATTTCCAAACGTTTGCCTTCAATGCGGTTTACTGACTAAAGTCCATTTATTTTGATTAAATTGCTATTCTGTAATTGTTGACACGGAAAATTAATCACTGCAAGCATCAAGGTCTGGAACGGTGTTGTTTGACGGATTGTTCATTTTAATTTCATGCATTGGCTATGGAGACCTTTTGAAGTCACTTTTATATCAGTTCTCAATCCCCAATGCACGGCTTTTTCTAGGCGCGTAGGTTACGTTGGTGGCAGCGCTGAGGAGTATATTGAGCTCGCGGATATCCGCATAAATACTTCTCTGTCAACCCAAAGAAGTAGCCAGTTTCACTGAATTCATCAGATTGGATGCATAAAATACATTTAATTTAATCTACTAGGGGCGGTTATAAACAATGGGAACTTCTAATTTTGTAGGCTTAATGTGGACAATCATCGTCGCAGTAGCATGCGTAGCAGTGGGTGGCGGCCGGGTCATTTCAGATACTGCTAGTCAATATTGTGGGTAACATGGTAGTACTTGTGCCCATGCGACAGCTTATGTCCGGTCAATGAAGCTTTCTTTTATTATCTGCGGTCATCCTCTCGTCTCTATTATAAGAATTCCGGCCCACTACAGTGATGTGAAGCTGGAACACCCAGCAATGAGGCACTTGAATGAAGCGTTTTAAAGCCGGTTTGACATCTTTTATTACCGATCCCCCTCTTGGCGTTTTCTAGTTCATAGCCTCGTCAATCGTCCTTGCTACCATTCAGCTATCGCGTGTGGCTTTTTACCTTGGACACGTGATCTAAGAATAAATTGTCTTAAAGTTGCACAGGATCCGAAGCTTTCTGAGTAGTGAATGGTGAATGCAAACATGAATACAATCAAGTTCAGGCAGCACACTGATCACTAAGCTACCTCTCTCCTTTTGACTAGCGCTGTGTGAATGTTTTCCAGAAACTGGTTGAGCGCTGAGCTGTGTTTGGATAGTAGGAAACCGTGATAGAGTAACCATGGTTTATACCCCTTGGAATGTGTTATTTACGCCCTCACAGCCCCCTATTTAAACTATTTCAAAATCGTTCATGCCATCGACTTAACTGGGGCTATTTTTGACACTAGTCACAATCTTCAAGGAAACGACCCATGAAGGTGGACGATGGAAATTGTGAAGAAATGGAAGACCATGAAAACAACATTGGTTCCCAATCTCCGACATGGAGCAAGCATTCCACCGCTACCGAGGCCTTCTTCTCCGCGTCCTCATCGGTTTCTATGGGAACTGGAAGTCTCAGAGGTACACCAAGACATCGCCGTAGAACCATGGTTTCCACAGCCTCTTCTGTCAGCACCCTTACGCTCTCGGTAGGTTTTTGAGACTTTCTTCTGCTAAAATTTGGTAGCGGATGTCGACCTGTCGAAGACATCTTGATTTAAGATTGACGAAACTACCCCACAATTGCATTTAAATAGATGTCTACAGATGATAATTATTGAAGGTTTTATTTACTTTTTATTTACTTATTGACCATGTGGGAATTGGACTAACAGTCCTTTAAGCAGTTGATTAATCACCGATTTCGAACGAAAGGGCTATGGAAATACTTTTAGTGGTTTGAGATTCGACCTCCTTGATTGGTTCATTGAGTGCGCAATTGTCCAAGGAAAGCTAAAAACAGTCTAACCTGGAGTCACAAAATTGAATGTGGAACTTTCGAGTTTTCTCAATCGGAATTTATTGTGGGCATAGTTAGGGCTCCAGACATTTCCTGTTTGGTTTTCAATTTCGCGCCATGACGTCTACTTCCCAATGTAAGTGGTTCCCTTGACTTTGTCTTTTCGCTATTTTAGACATCAGACCGTCCAAGACGTAGATCTACTTTGAGATCGGCTCTAGTTGCCTCTAGACGCAACTCAATTAGGAATTACTTCAAGTCTTCAGAGGAATGAATTGTCCCAGTCTGTGATCGGTTGTTGTCTTCCGTCAACGTGGTTTTACCGTTAAACGGAACTGTATTTATTGTATACTTTTGTACAATTGTCGCTCTCAGAAAGTGGATTAGATTTAAGCAACTGAAGGCTTTGCTTTTTAATTGTGAAAGTCGATTTTCGGCCTATCGGAACTCGTAGTGTACTGTGTTTAGAATTGGCTGATTTTAGCTGTACAATAGGTGATCGTTATACAAGAAAATCTACGAAAGGGACTTGGAAGCTTTACGTAATTCATGCTATTCCTGGTAGCTTCCTAGTACAGACCCTGCTAGAGAACAGTCGAAAGAAAGTCCTTTTCTTCACAGGACATCATTAGATCTCACGGACCTTAGCGCGCACTTGTACCTTGCGTTAAGAGGGCACGAGGGAATGGATAGAGATGCTACCTTATTAACATTGGCATTTTTATGGTGCTACTTCGCTTGAATCCGAGGGCTTATCAACTGTCAAATTTCTCGTATGATCGCCTGCTCTATTATCCCTTGCATGAGAACCACCAATCAGGTGATATCACTCGAAAAGCAGGTATGAGCACGTGCTTCATTCAGTCCTTAATCGGCCAGCTTTGAATAGCCCGCGGTCACGAGGCTCTTAATTGAGGCGCACCCCCAACTGTACTATCATTTTCAGGATAAACTGAATTACCGTTATTAATCATACCTTGAACCGATCCGCGTACCATGTGCATGCCATATGAGGAGAGCTCCAGTCGCATTGGTAGGTATTATGGAACGAAGGACCCTTTATCAGTCCATTTTCAAATAACTAAAAACGTCCGTTAGTTTGAACCTAAAATAGATCTAACTACAAGTCTTTCGTTAATGCGTTGTGCCAATTCTCGTCAAAATTACTGTGGTTACAGTCCTTAAAAAATATACCACCTGCTACAAGAAACAGACGTGAGCACTCCACACAAAACTGCCTTTACTTTAACACGAACACAGTGAACTACACGCTCTGCCTAGGAGATCTGCGCGTCCACCATGGTGGGAGCCTTGATGACAGCATTGGGGCTGTTCATCAACTTCCAAGGCACACCCTTGTAGGTGGCTATTTGTGCACCATCTACGCGCATATCAGGCTTCACTTGCTCCCATACCTTCTTTTTGGGGTTTAGTTGAGCATCCGGTTGGCCTAAAAGGAAATAAAAAGTTGAGTTGCTTGAATAAGGTGCAATTCCCACGCACGAGCATCGTTATCGTTCCTTATCCTTAGCCGAAAATCACGGCCTAAAATTCGTTAACAGTTACGAAGTGCTCCAATTCATAACACAACGGTGACGCTCATCACTATTGTACATCCCGACGTTTCCAAGAGGTAGATGTTCCACGCAGTTATAGAAATCCCATAATTCAAAATTATAGGGAATATCTGCAACCTCAGGAAAAGCTTCTACTAAAATTTTACAGGAGCTTTCTTTTGTCCAATTTTCGGACAGTCTAGAACTTCTTAGAAATCGAACTCTCGTTCAGTTTTCCTGACTGGCAAATGTTGCATGCAAATAGACTTAATTTGCCAATAATCACCGACATCAGTGGTGATGCAAATACTACAGGTACATATGAATGCATGGACCACCCCAAGGCTCCATCTGTCAGCTTGTGGATGCTTGTGTGCCGTGCTCGCTAATTACTCACATGAGTCTTGTGGAGGTCTTGGGTTATTTTTGATTGGAAACCCAATAGGATTTAGTTCCACACGCATGAGCAACCGTTGATGACAAAACATGTGTAACTTTAATCCTCTACAAAACAAAGTTATTAAAAAATCAAAATTCCAAAGAAGTGAATAGTAGAAAAAAAGGGAATCGGCAAGGATGACGGAACAAATAGCTTTAGGTTCTCCTGGAACAAACACAACAACTATCAATCATTTTAAAGGTAGACATACAGGAATCCCACAAGAAAAAGAATAAAACTGAAGGTGAGGCAGCCACACAGCCCTTCCCTCAATAGCAATCTCTAGAGTATTCTATTCCTAAGCATCAAAAGGACCAAGAACTTCCATAGAATTAATCGTTCATCATCCTATCTATGTAGCTAACTCTTAAGACCTTAAATGAACACATGATGAATTATGTCTACTAGAAGAAGAGCAGTCTGAATACCCTCTCAAAGTCTCACAATATTTCAAGACTTTATTAAAATCGACGGCATTAGTTGGAGGCGAATACTAACACAACTTCAAGATTGGGGAGTAATTAGAAATTTGGCACAATTCAGATAATTTTCAATACAGTTCCCTATTTCGATAGAGATGTAACGAAATCAAAAAAGTGAAATGCCTCCAAAGACCGAGGAGCTCTTTAATAGAATGTGGATATTAACTCACCAGGATAGCCCTGTACGTAGACCCTGTCACCCAGCATGAGTTCTGCCGGGCCCTCAATAACCAGAGGTTCCACTCTACCATCGGCGTCAGTGGCGCACATCAGCATACCTTGCGATTCGATACCGCGCATCTTGACAGGTTTTAGATTGCACATAAAGATGCCCACCAATCCCTGCATCATCTCAATGGGCACGTGTGGCACGAGACCGCTGACCACGGTGCGGAGGTTACCTTCGCCTAGATTCACCTTACAGGAGGAAAGAAAAGAACCCGGCATATAAGAGTCAAAATGATGAAAAAAACAGGCACTATGGAAGGCATGGAATGTTAGGTAGATTTGGCAGAAAACAGTTTAAGACAATAACAGTCACACATACCTGACGGAGTTTTCAGGGGATAAAGCTCCCTGAAGGATACAAACCGTAAAATAGCAAACTATTTCTAAGACCATCTCCGTGCCACTAAATAATCAGGCGGTCATGTAGCTAGATTAGTCATCTTTTTTCAAAAATGGCTTATCACTTGCCACAAAGTTGGGTCAAGACTTTAAGAGAATATCCTCTCGAATAATCTATTTAGAAAAGCCGCAATGCCTATTGAATTACCAAAAAATATATTCTGTGCAACATAACGCGGTTAAAAAAATCCGTTTGATCCAGCTGTTAAATTTCCTGGTGCTTCAGAATATTAACCAATCTGTCAAGAGTAAAATTAACATTACCCTCAAGGTATTCGCAGGATGGATTTAGCTTGCAAACCGCAAAGCTCAGTTTTAGCTGCTATCCCTTCGAAATGTTTCCGACCGCCTTCTTGAATACCAAAAGTTGAAGCTGATACATACAGATCCTAATGCTGCAAGCTCAAACTATAAACAATCTAAAAAGTACCAGAGAGAAAAGTAGGCCAAACTAACTCTTCACGCAGAGCGAATTGAGGTACTCAAAAACCGTCTTCCTGAAGGATCATAGTCGCAAAAAGGATACGCAATTGCACTCAGTATGGCATGCTATTTATCGAAAATCCCAACATTTGAGTTTCGGTTCACGACTTTGAAGACGACCATAACATATCTATCTGAAGAAATAAACTAAAATAATTCCCTTTCGATAACCTGAAATCCCTTGTCTTTAAGGCCTATGAAGTATCCAGCCAATTGCAGTAAAATTTCGACCCGGCTGGCAGAAAATGCGGGACGCTCGCTCCAAAAGATTTTATCGTTGAAGGATTAAACTACCAAAAAACACGTCTGGGCTCCTTGACATTTAAACACCCAGAAAACCCCGAGAAAAGTAGCATTGCCTTCTGCAAAACGCCTCAACTACCCTTATCGAAAAGTATGAGCAAACGCCACGTCATGACGACAGGATACCTGGAAGAAAAGCAATTGTAACTAACCTTCTCTACAAAGAGTGAATCTGCATCAGGATGCCGTTCCACCTCTACGATTTTGCCCACTCGCATGTCGATACGGCTTACATCAACGGGTAGATCTTTACCCTTCTTTCCACCTTTTGGTGGAGGCACTGCTTTAGCAACAAGAGGGGAATGCTCCTCAACTGAATTACAAGAAGAATAACGGTTGTTATCGACTTCATAAATATGGTATATATTATGCAACATAACACAATTCCACTGATATGAAACAGATGAACTGATAAAGTAATATTTGGAATAGACCCTTTGGTTTTAAAAAAAAGGAAGCCATTGCATGTTTATGGATTAAATTAACAGTAAACACGATTGACCAAATTGCAGTCACGAAAAGTGGGAGAACGGAAGGGAATACCTGACTGCTGTACTGAACAACATGCATCGCGAATACCACTACCAATTTTGGGCTCAAACAAAGACTTCGAAAAATGAAGGCAGCAGTACTGGAAATACCACGTACGGTTGGCTCTACCTCTATGTGATGCCGGCGGTTCTGCGCTAGTGACAATGGGCTTTTCACTGCGTTAAAATGGGCTTCCATCGACTTCAGATTTAGAATTAACAAACCTCTGTAATTCGTGCACATGAGGGAATATGAAGTGATGGGAATGAAAACGCCTCGTTGATGACAAGTTCTACTTTGTCCTTCGGCGGTACACCCTATTTAGTGATATTCCTACTTTACCTGCAAAATCAGGAAAGACCAACTCCTGATTCGGTAAAAATTGCACAACCTCAAGTAGCATATGTGATTGGACAAACGCAATGATGCCCCTTTCTCCCTAGACAGCGATGGAAGATAAGTAACCTTTGTTGTAATAAAGATGAACCGAAAATCTCCAGTTCGCAGCGTAAAAGAGCAAAATAGACCGGCTATTCTGAAAAAACAGTCATGTTTTGACCTGACCGGTTGGCGCGATCATTATACCGATTGAACCTGGAGGATTAACACTCTGATTAGACCGAAAAATGCACTAACAATTAAATTCGACACTAGATCAATGTCATCACCTAATAAAAATGCTCACTTTAAAGAGAACAAAATGCAGTGAAAACCGAATACTAAACTAGGAGAAACTAAACAACCCACTACCCAGGAGTCCGAAAACTCAACAACGAGAGAATGGCGAATTTAGACGAAAACACCAATAGTGCGATTTCGTGTGCAGCGATCGAGACAGTTTTTAATGTCAACCACGATTTCTGATGCCATTTAATCGTTCGGTTGAAAACAGATTGCTGCGAAAAGTAGAGAAGGAACGCACCAATTTTGTCAGATGGACAGACGGAGGGGAACGGAATAATAGGTCTCGAGATTTCTATAGGTTTCTTAAGCGGAGGAAAGAACTGAATGACTACGAGCGACCTGTCAAAAGTCTAATAAGAACGGACTTACAACCAGCAATTATTTCGAGATTACTCAATTTCTCCTTTAGGGTATTAATTTCTTGTTTGAGCTGGGTATTGCTTTCTGCATATACCAATTCAGCCTGTTTGATTGCGCTTTCATCAGAATTGGCAAGAAGCGTGATCTTCTCCCTGACATTTGCAGTGAGTTTCTCAAAGGTCATTTTCACCAACATGAGGACTGAAATCAGTCGAAATACGCGTCGAGATTCTCGAAGGTTAATTCCTAGATAGGACCACGCAATGACCTAGGAGAAAAGGCTTTACTAAAAAGGTTATCACTTCACCTTTTGCAAATGAAATAATTTACTTTAAAACGGAGTTTGAGGCAATATAGATCAGGCAAAAATGGCACCCCAAATATAACGATAACAGAAAACGTAGTATAATTCAGCCCGTGACTCATATCCTTAGCCATTTGACGCACTAATACCGCTAATAGTCAGAACTATAATTAAGAATTGCAAAAACAAAAGTAGATGGCACACCCCACAAAGCACCAAATGGCCCTACCCGCAAACCTGGGCTTCGAGCCAACTGCCAAACTGGCCATTCTCACAATAGCCTTGCTAAACACTACAGGTTGCAATAAGTGCATTTCCAAATGTTTGTGGTTTATTAAACTGTTGCAACGCAGATTTTAGATTTTTTAAGTAAATGTTTGTTAAGCTCAAAAAGGCGGGTTATCTGGTTCATATTTGTTGTGTGCCTCGTTCTTAGGCTCCTGTTTTTGCGTTCTTGTGTGCCTTGTTATTAGGTTCCTATTTTTCCGATCTATCTGCTTTAGTCATTTGGAATTCTGTGAATACGTGAAGTTACTATTGTTTTAAGATGCCTTCTGTACATACCGCTTATCCCAATCCTCAGCTTATGCTTATTCTCCATTTGTAGCTCCAATATCGCTGATGTTTTGCAGATTCGCCTCTGCGACATTGCCAAAACCATGAAGTCAGTCAGAATGCTCAGTACTGCGTTAAGTACATACGGTTATCGTAGCTCTGTGCGGGCTGAGCGACGTCTAAGACAGTCTTATCGATCCATTTCATTATATACGCCAAATTTCTCCTCTGGTGGATCCACAGGTACTCTTTCTTCTGAGAAACTGCCTCGTTCAACAAGCATTCCACCGGATGAATTGATGACATATGTCACTAATGTATGTGGCTTTCTTTTGTCGGATTATCTTAAATCGTTTTGTAGGGGCGTCGTAGCTTGGATCAGCTTCTCAATATTGATGTTCGAGAATTCCCCTGTGAATTGCGTCTCACATGTTTAGAAGCCGTTCTTCAAACCGCACTCTTCACCCTCTCCTATCGCTCTCCCTTCGACCGATACACTCTAGCGGTCGCTAACAGCCTCGGCATTGAGCCTTCGTCCACAGCCGTCTTCGCCTTTCTTCCAGCTTTTACAGCCTTTTCCGCTGATTCTGCGTGGCTATCCGACCCTCGTTTCCACCTCCTTTTACTTAGCACCGTTGCTGGAGCTCGAAATCTCTCGCGTCCACGTACCCTCGTTCTGGCTGCTTGTCTTCGGCAGCTTCCCGCTAGCACAAACTTTAAATCTCTTGCTTCTGTTCTTCGTCTCATCACCCACCTTATTAACGACTGCAGCATCTCTGAGCTTGTCTATATCTCTGCCCTGCTACATGACCTTCCACACAAGCATTCTTCTGACAGTTCTACCGACCCCTCTCTTCTCGGTGTTGAAGCTGACCTCCTTAGAGATGCTCTACGTCGTCATCTAATCTCTCGGTTACCTGAAGTAGAGAGCTTAGATCTTCTTGCTCTTCTTCGACTAGCTCACGACTTTGGTCCAGATTTGGCTGCTAATCGAATGGACGCAATTCGATTCAGTGCATCGCTTGAAATGGTGATTTCAACAAGGCTAAAGGAGCAGAATCTCTTCACATTGTGTCTTCTCTGCTCGGCTTTGCAAAGAATGCAGACTTTTCGGCCAGGTCTCATTCGCAGATGTCTGGGTCAAATTCGTCGCAAGCTGCATCTGACCTTGAACTATCCCTCAACCGATCAAAGTGGCTGGTTGGCTGGTGCACTTGCGGCTTTAGCTAATCTCGCAGTAGGCAACTTGGATACGTGGTCGGCGAAAGCCACATTCTCTGCTGACCAATTCTCTCGCTTACCTTGCGAAACGAGTCTTCGTAGTCCCAAAACTCAGCATCCCTTGCCCGTTAGGTCTTCATGCGGCCTTGACATCCACCCCTTACTTACTGCTGACTGGACACGTCAGCTTTTCTTTGATGTTGCTGATTATGTGTTCGAACGTGTGAATTCAGGCAATTGTGATGCCGAATCGGCTACACGGACCACATTGGCTCTACTCCTACTTGGTATACGCCATGAAAAGCTTCTCAGTCAACAAAAACCAGTCGTCAAAGCTTTTGCAGATCTGCTTATTGGCCAATCGAGTGTTCTCCTTCCGGCCAAAGAAATGTCAGCGTTTGAAACTACTATGGGTTACACCCCACCTAAATCTTGTTAGTAATTTTCCATGTTAACAAGCCTCTCCAATTTAGTTGCTTTAATTAACTGGGTTTTATCCTTGCAGTCGCTCTGGTACAACATTTACCCAGAGTGGACTGGCAGCTTTACTATGAGTTGTCCACCATCGTAAAGGCCAAGGGACTCGATCGACTAAGGCCAAGGCAACGAGAACTGCTTCAGGCCTATGTGATCTTGAAGAAACCGACTGTGGAGGAATATATAACGCATTTGCAGGGACGAGTTAGCACTGTGCATGGAGTCGAGATTTTGCCATTCCATGTGCTTGAGACTTATTCTCAAGATCAGCTACTTGCTGGTACGTGCCACTCTTGTTATTTAAGTTGCAGTAAACTTCAAGCTAACTTCTCATACAAAGTATTGTTTTGGTGATCTTAAAATAATTCATCAGATATTTACTATTTCAGATTTCATCGTTCGTAAGGTGTCATCTTTGGATCCAGGTTTGTTGCGCCCCGGACTTTCCTCTGAAGCTAATTTCGAATAAATATCTGGGATTGTTTTTTCATTTTTTAGCCGTTTCAAAGTACGCACTTTGTTTTCTACTACGGAAACGTGATGATTTGGTATCTCAGCCTTTCACTTCGCTTTTGGTGTCGTATAAAAGCATTACTTCAATTCCTGTTGCTCCGGTAGGTTTCTCTTTTGTAGTTTAACTTTGGCGTGTTTTCGCTAATAGTAAGTTCTGATGACATTTTAGGCAATCTAGAAGTTGTTTTATGAGAAGTCTATGTTTTGTAGTCCAATCAATATCATGCGCTAACAGACTTTAGTAAATTTTGTTCCAGAGTTATTTGTGATTTTGTCAAAACCACAATATCTGACTCAGATGCTATTCTATAGGGCAGCTATCGAATTCAAAGCAATATTGAAATTCCTAATGAATAAGAAATTGTCGTATAATTTTGATGGTTTAATTTCGTGGACAGCGTGATCGAAAAATTCTCACCTTATCTTACGGTCATCTCTTTTCCCCTTTTAATTGACTTGAAGTAGCCTGACTTCTCAATACCCTATGGGACTCATCTTTCAGCGGTCTTTCTGTGATAACAGGGTTGCCTAAGAATTTGTCGTTTTATGCGATTTTGAGTTTGAAAGCGCAAGATCTGAGTGGGATCAAGACGCGGGCGAGTGATATGGACGGAGGGAAAGCATCTGTAGCAGACAGACTAAGTTATTTTGTCTCAATCTTTGAAACATTCAGTAGCAATAGCTTGTCATCTTTTGAACAATCGTTTCTCTCGAGCAGTTTTATTGAAACCATGAGAAATTAAGTCACTAACCTTATTCCCGAATATGAGTTTTATCGTGGCAAGAACTAGTGAAGCAGAGCAGATGGCAACTCAATGGGTGAAGTTTCTGGCTAGCTCACATCTAATGTTCACTGATGGTTTAAATATGGAGCTCAGTTCTGGGAGAGAAGACGGTGAAATAGCAGCAATTATAGTGAAAGGAGGTGGCATATGCGTTCCTTAATCCGTCTTAACTTGCATAGGAATAATCAGCAATCAAATAAAATGCACGAGAGACTATAGAGAAAACATGGGATCGAAAATTGATCTAATCGCCTTAAAATTATCTCACTTCTTTTTCGTCTTCGTAGGTCCTTTACTGCGATTGGCTATCAACACAAGAAAATAATAATCGCCGTGATGCATTTTTAAAGAGCCTGGCCTTGCGTCTAGCTGAGGATTCTGGAGTTCCAACCGCTGCCACTAAGGCTCGACCTCTTCGGGAAGTGGTCAGTTTTGACCAATTATGCGTAGACGTCGAGTGAAATTGCAACCTAGCTCATTACATTGTTGACTTCCATTCACTACCAAAGGGGTCCTTAGAGTATACTGAACTTTCGAAATTCTTTTCTACGATTGACGTTGATCTATTCTCCCAATTAATCCACTGAATTTCGAAGTGGTTGCTTAGAGCCACTTACTAAGTTGTAGGACAGTTTTTTCAAGAGTATATTTATGGAAAGAGCTTGAACAGTTTCCGACAAAAATGGTGAAATTAGGTGGAGGATCAGAATTGGCCATGACGATGACCAGTCAGCTACATCAACGACTGAAGACAATAAAAAGCCCTGGAACTTATTTAGAATCTATAGCAGCAGTTGATTGGGTTGGAGAAGAATCGAATGTAGGTACTCAACGTGCCTTTTTGTATTCAATTCATCATTTCCTTATTTTCAGTAAGAAAGTGATGTAAGTCTGAGGGCGAGTGGCTAAATTCCATGCTTTTGCACTCAGTAAGAACAGGAACGTGGCGAGATATGTGAGGTCCGTCTTAAAAGGAGTCACAGTTGGAGTTGTCAGGTCTCTCCGCTCAGAATTGGACTCGACATTTTGCTAAGATAGACATAACTTTGAATATCAGTGATAAATTGGCAAAACACCAACTGGGGAGCCACAGAAACAAAAGAGAAATGGGTGGGGGCGTTTCGTGAGTGCCACCAAGACGTGAAATTGTGCAAGATCATGGAAGATGTTTTGTGGGGAAGTAAATAATAAATGTCAACTAGGGCTCAGCAATCCACGAGCGACCAGAAAGGTAGTGTAGGTTTTGAGAACTCGCTGCAATGTTTGGTCAAATGCGTGACTGCATTCACGCGTCATGAAATGCGTGTTCCTTTATCGGTGGTGCCAAGTTTTCTAACATTTGGAACCCATATGCCATCAGATGTCTGTTGAGTTCGGTGGATGGGATTCAAGTTTATTTGCTTTATAAACCGAATTCAGCTGAGTTTCATAGCTGGTGGAACCCTGTGTCAAATATGCTCGTCACATCTGGGAAAAGCGTAGTAGCGGAACGTGCCACCCAGAAACAGGTCAAGCAGCGCAATTCCGGTGGTGAATCACTCAGAGCTGCTGCACAGCTTTCGGGGAAGCCCTCTATTATTGACTAAAACAGAGTCGTATTACTGCTAAGCAGAAACTACAGTTATTAACATGAGGGCGAGCTATTTCACTCACAATTACATTATCTGACCAAGAAAAGTCAAGGTGGAGGCTTATGGAGGTCAGTGAGTCTCACTCACGCGCAGCAACCAGGGATGACAATGAGTTCCAAAACTAAGTTGTTTCTTCGTTTCTTCCACGTACACTGCAAAAGTGCTTGATTAGTTTAAGTTCCCTGTTGAATAGTACACCGACTCCTTGTGATGCAAAATATCCGTTGAGCGTTTAAACTGCAACCAATAAATGACCGACCATATCAGGTGCTACGACTGCCGCTACATCAAACCATCCCCGAAGCACTCTTGGTTTTTTGAGTCGGCGGCATTTAAAGCTTAGTCAACTGAAGTTGCAGTACTTGATTGCCCCGGTAGAGGACTCGTAAAAACCGCCGAAAGGAAACAGCCAGAACATTAGTGTTAGATTTTACCATTACTCTCAGGTGATCTAATTTTGTCGTCACAAAATTTCTATGGGTTACAGTGGAGAGATTCATACTTTCCTTCGAGTAGGTCTGCCATCGACGCCTGTACGCAGATTGCTGCGATGGTTTCGGCTCAGATTTGCCTTCCATGTGCTTAGTAGGAGAAAAATAATCAAACTTATCGATCCATCTCTCTACAGCATAAATAGAATCAAAGGTTGCCAGTGATTATTGACCGTCAAGCTTGATATCAATTAACAAAATGCACTCCTCATTTGTGGTTATGTTAGAAGTTTCAATAAAGCTGGAATGCAAAACCAAAAATGCGTCCATTCAACTACATGTGGTCCTTAGGCTTGCTTAATGTATCGCACTTTCGAATTGAGTGGGTAGGTGGGTGGACAATTTAAACATCACTATTTGATAAACAAAACTGCCAGACGAATACTGTGCATTGCAGTCTCCATTAGCAAAGCACACAACCACACAGGACAAAGGCCAGGTGAGTGGGAGCGATTTAAAAGTCCTATTTCTGGTGTTTTATTAGCTAAACTGCCTTTTGGCTCTTAAGTACAAGGGTTTTGCCCATCTTGACCAAGTTCATCGACAGCTGTCATCAATGTGGCAACCTGCTTCTTCTCTGAAATCGCAATATGACGTGTCGGCATAGAAAAATTCTTTGCTTTTATCGTACAGAGCGGTTAAGATGTATAAGCCCCCGATATCTGAAGGACCCGAGCGGATAAATGAAGGATTGAAATTAAGGTCTATTACATATCGTTGAAATTTTCAAGGTTCCCAAACACGTTTTCACGGGATATTTGTTTTTTTTACGTGTAAAATTACGTATGCAAGAATGTTTATTTGGATACCGAAACAACGTATCCTAATCTTGGCGTTGACTTGTTTTGAACTTTCTCGCTAGCTTTCCATGTTGTTACTACGACAGCCAAGCAAAGACAATGAGGAATTGATACCCAAGCAATAACTAAGGGATAATGGGATTGGTTGCATGACAAATTTTAAATGACAGCAAGGAGGTGCATAAAATCATGTTGAATTTGAATGGCATTGGTGTCCCCTCTTACCCAGATACCTCCGGCGATTTAGTAAGATAATGAGTTTAACATCGGACTTATTATGCACGCGTAGATGGACTTGAAAGCTAGGACATAAGTTCTACCACTGTTTAAAAATCGACACAGCCTTCTCATTTGTTCCGTTGGAAAACCTTGTCATGAGGTTATTATGAAATCTACATTAAATAAGTCTCTGTTTAAATTTCTGACGAAATTTAATCTGAAAGTTCATCAGACAAGCGAATCTTAGGCTTCTTTCCTTACATTTGATGAAATATTGTGGAACTTATGAGAGACAGAAGTTTGCTTACATCATTTATAATGCAAACTAAAGAGAGTTCATTTTAGCAATAAGTTCCGACGATTAATGGACCACAGTATTCAAACAAGAGTTGCTTGGACGCTGACCTTGATGCTAGTGGCATCGGCACATGCACTCAAAGAGGACGTTCAAGTTTTCATTGAGGAGGAACATCACGAAGGTAACCTGCTCCATTTCACCAAATTTCACCAACAACATTGGAAGCTGTAAATCGTGTTTATTGACATAAATATCA
This sequence comes from Taenia multiceps, assembly GCA_001923025.3. Lineage (NCBI taxonomy): Eukaryota > Metazoa > Platyhelminthes > Cestoda > Cyclophyllidea > Taeniidae > Taenia > Taenia multiceps. The sequence goes on along the minus strand of CM010311.1, from coordinate 63,669,936 downwards.
TCTTTCGATAGACTTAAACAGCCGTTATCAAAAGTTTCAACAATAAGGCAATCACAGTTTTCAACACTTACTTGAGCACATTATTAAAAACGCAAAATAATGATAAACACAAAACAAATGGGTGGTTTCAATGGATATTGGATGAGGGTTCTTTTGGAGAAGTTAATTAGCGCACTAATTTTAAAATGTCCCCTTCTAACCAAAATTTGTTAAAATTTTAGTTATTTTGCACTGGATAAGTGCGCTCGAGAGGAGAGGATGGCCAAAAGCAGATTTGGTAGGTTCCAGATTTTAAGAATTCTGTAGGGAGGTCACATTTTTTGCACAGTTTTGTGCATTCAAATAGCAATGGCAAATTGACACGAATACTTGGATCTATTTTTTCTTCTCCAATCGTTGAGAATGTCTTTATTTACAATGGTGTCCATTTTATGACCCTTTTAGGAACCTAAGGGCAATGTGCACTAAACACTGTCTAAAATTCAGACGAACTGACAATCTGCAGGTTACCTCATGGGTCGGCAAAATATATTTATGGAACGCCGCACTAAAAATTAAATAATGTAGGAATATCCCCAAGATATTTTATTAGTCGCAATAGTTGTGACTACAATCTATAATCTGCGAAACACGGACTAAGTTGAAGAACTACCCACCTAGAACCTTATGCAATTAGAAGAGAAAATTATAGTCCCTGCCATCAACGCTTATGTCTGATTCTTACTGTTGAAACGATTACCATGGAAAGCGGTAGCACATAATCAATAGCTTTTACGAACCCAAACAGCTTAACACGAGCTTAACGGGCCCCGAAAGTGTCAAATTTTTAAGCCACTAACAAAGCGAAAACATTCTGTATAATAGATCCACATCGATGGACACAGTGACATGGATTATCCAGAACTTGTAGACAGTCTACCAGTCGGAGACGTTCCGAACTCTCCGCACCGGATTGCTGCAATGATGCAACGCAACGATCAATTCATTCAAGTGAGTTTTGAGTAAAAATACATCTTAGTATTTGTAGTTTTCTGGCGCCTGTCGTTAGAGCCTACCTATGCCAAAACTGTTGCAACAGACGACCCATGTGTGTGACGTACCTCACATATGAAATGTAGTAAATTATGAGCACGACTGAAAGGCATGCCGTAAGAAAGAAACATCAATTATAGGACTGAAGAGTCTGTGCCCCCTTTCGAACTTCGGCTCCAGGATCCCCTAGTCACGCTTCCACTTTGTCTGTAAGGAGTCCTTTTGGGACCTGCAACTGACCTCGACGCAGATCAGAATAAATAGGTAATCGCGAGCCCTGGACGGCGAAATAATGTTGGGGAATACTGCATTTAAAAGACCTCACAATTTGCGATTTACCAATCTTAAGCATCATTTTAGCTTCTCAAAAATTGCACGATGTTATAATACATTGAAATAACTTTTACATGAAACATACTTACGAAAACTCTCCTTTACTTTGTTTTCATGGTCCAAACAGAACTCAACTTTACCCTATTTAACCATGCCAACTTTTCGTCCAGCATTCAACTTTTATCCGAATTTTACCATGCCTCTAACCTATCCCAGGTTTATTTGAAAAATACCCGAAAATGTGTAGAGCGAACTCGCTGAACAATTATTTCTTTGTATTTTTTACAAAAGGAGGATAAGCTATTGCGAACAAATGAGTACACAATGTTGATTCAAATTAATTGTTGTACTTATCACCAGGCGGCCGTTGTGGGTAACTTGATTCGCTCCGTCTATATCATCCTTCCCACCTGGACTTCCAACGAAAGCGCCGCCTTCAGTGCTTCTATTGGTAAAACACCCCAGAATTTCACTGGTAGACACCAACTCTGCCTCTGCTTCACCGATCACAACTCCAACACAAATGAAATTTGTCAAACTCGAAGTCTGGAATCTGAAGGCATGGAACTGAGAATTTCACCTCACCTCTGCACACCTCGAATTTCCTCATACCGTCATGTGGAACTGAATTCTTACACTGCTGCTAGGGGTACACTCCGACGATTGCTTCAAAAGGAGGATTCAGGTGCACTGATAATCGACATAGACGAAGATTTCTTTGGAGTTCAACTACCAGCTTCAAGCCTTCTCCAGAACGACTGCGATCTAATCGACCTTTATGAAATATCCAACACGCTTCATAGTATTCTTTGCCCTCCCGTCGGTCTAACTGGAGTGGAGGAACTAGAGATTGATTCCTGGTTTCAACAAGCCGTGAAATCATTCGCCATAGCTGGATGTTTTACTCCTACCGTATGCCTACACATGTACTATAACTCCAGCCTTCCAATGTCCTGTCGAGATGAAATTACTAGGGCTGCATCCACATTGAATTCACGCTGGCGATGTCAGAATATGGCACGTGTAACCTTTTATGTAGAACGTTTGGTAATTTTGTTATCTTACCAAACAGATAAAGCATTGAAAGCGCTGTCAGAGACTGGAATATGTTTGGAGGCTGCTAGCAGAACCTTCCAAATCGAACCAAAAATAGGCCTTTGTCTAGGTCACAATCTTCCAGGAGCTTCTATTGTTCCGGAGTTTGTCCCGTCTTACAAAAACATCGTAGAACTGGCTCGGAATATGAGACGCATCCTGAATGCTACCTTCCCAAGAAGGCCAACTGTAATCACAATTGCGAGGTCGTCTCGTGACGGTTACGTGGTGCGGAAGTTGCAACCGATTATTGAATTGGCTACCAGAATGGTACTAAAGCACGTCTTCAATCTCACGGATGGGAATTTCCACTACTCAGAATATTTGGCTGGTGGCAAAATTGGTTGGGTGGATCGATATCACGAATCCATCAAAATATGACCACTGTCATTCGCCCTTCGAAATTTTGTGCAATTTTTTAACTGTGCGTTCAAAAATTACTTAATATCTGGTATGATAACGTTTGAACTTCGCTGTCCTGATCAGTTAATTTGAAATATTCGAGCCTTGTTTTAACGCAATATCAAGACACTCAAGACGATAATCAAAAGTCGTGGGGAGTGATGATCCTGCTTAATTGAATCCACCATTTTCTGCGTGGTGACGTCTCAGATCCCCCTCAGCGTCGCTCCGCTGTCTCAGCTATCAAAATGCAAGAATGCCGACAGAGCAATTATCAATGAGGCATGTCACCGATTTTAATGCTTCCTCCGTTCAGTCCTTTTAGTGAACTAAATAGGAAACTCATTAAATTTGTGCCGCTCACAGGTTATTTATGGAAATAACGTTTATGATCAACTTCTCCATTACACTTTGCATCTATTTCCATGCTATTTAACAACCTATCTGACTTATGTGCAAACAGCTGGGGGGAAAGATGTTTATTTCTTCACAGTTGCGACTTCTCGGCCATATTACGGAGCTTAATAATGAATGCTTAGAACAAGAAATGCCGTAAATTAAAAAGATTTTTCTTCACAGAAAAACAAAACACCGTTCATTTTATGTAACAAATTAATTTATGATAGATACTTATTGCCAAAACCACTTAAATATTCTTGAAAATAACAATACATAAGTTTTATTGCAAGGTCATCATTGCCAATAGCAGCAACCGGAAGCAATTAGCACTCACGTTTGCGAAAAACGGCTTTAGCGTATCAGCTTCAAATTTTTATCTAGCCATTCAAGCAAAAGTCAAGACTTTGATTGTGGGTCTAGAAGCTGCTGCATCCGTTTGTGAAACATGAAGAAAACGTAACAGGAGAAACTTGTGCATGTTTGTGGGAAAAATGTTCAAATGTTGGGCAATTGAAATTTGCTTTCTTTACCCATGCATAGCCAATGTTATTTTGGTTAAGGGAAACAATAGGAAATAGGCAAAAATGGCTTCGTTTAATTGTGAATGCAAAACAAGTAGAAAGTCCAAACTAAGGAAGTGCTTCTGTTAACCATCATTGAGTTTTGATTAAGCGGTGACCCAACCCAATCCGTCAATCAGTCAGTTGGCAGTCCTAAGACATTCAAGTTCTGTGTCACCGCTGGTTGAGCATGTAATTGAAGCCCATTTACCTCAATTGGCTTTCACCACGAATTTCCCTACCAAGTTGATGGATGCGTGAAACAGTTTCATTGGCACTCGTGCCAAGCCGTACTGCGATTTCCACTATGCGCACTGACATTGAACTGTTATAAAACTCATTTATGAGTTTCACACCAATAGCTAATCCTGTCAAGAAAAGACGAATTTTCCAAACATGGCGCAATTCTTCTAATAATTCATCAGTCGAATAAAGTTGTTTGTTTAAACAACTTGATACTCCTAATTGGTACCGCATACCTAGTCGGGAGTGATCCGCATCTGTAGACACCTGTTAAATCCATTCACAAAGAAAACAAGGCATCAAACGATGTAAGGGCATGACGTGCAGGGAAGAAATATAGGGCACCATGGAGGGCACTCACAGATCGACCCATGATTTTAATTTACATCCAGCTAAACAAGTGTATATTTCGCGTCCCTGTTTTTTATTGCGGTTCACTGCGTTGATGCGTGTCTAATACCCCACAAACATTCATGTTCATCTGCCTTCCAATTGATGACATGGAGCCTTCTTCTCCTTGTCAAAGCTCCCGATTTGCCGGCTCAAGCACATTGCATTGGTGACAGCGTTGGTAAATCCGAATCAATTCAAGAATGATTTTGAATTCCCACTTGGGCGTTTTGCACAGGCATCGGATATAAGAACCTACTTTGTTCAGGTAACTCCAAAACTAGCAAAAGAAAAATTAACATCATCGCGATAGCAACTGCCGCAGCTCTTAATGCAAATTTTGGCAAATTGATCTAATGCAAAACGCAATCAGGTGTAAAAGAAGTTAACCTGTCCTCAAAAGAGCTACTTACAATGAAAGGATGAAGGGTACAGAAAAATGCGAATAATCCGGACAATTGCACAAATAAATGGTAGCGGCGCGGAAGGAATAGTTGGAAACAACAAAAGACTATGCGCATATGCAAGTACCCATATTTCACAAGTGAACTTCAATTCTGGGAAATGCTTCCACGTAAACGCAGTTACACTTGATTCCACTCAGAACAGATTTGAATTCTTGTGGTGGTACACAGTTACATATATTTAGCCCTTTTCTCACGATTTTTTCACTTTGTATTAATGCTTTTGCGATGGCCGAAGCAGAGCATTACTTGTCAGGCCACTCAAGCCTTCTATACTTACATGAGGTACCAAACTCTGGATCCGACTCTCTTAAGATCGTGTGGATGGCCCAAGAATTACGAGAATGCGCAGATACGCCTAGTCCTGTCTATGCAAGTGTTTGCACTTATCATTTTTTTGACTAGCATTGAGTAGATCAATGGCCGTAGAGAGATTCAATTCTTGAAGAGACTCTTGGGTCGAAAAGATGAAGTCTCCCTCTAGCATATATAACGATTAAAGTACTGTATAAGTCATGTTATTGAGGCATTTTTATTTGGGATCTTCAAGTAAACTAATACCTCCTCCTGTTCATGTCAAACGGCAATAATTCCGACATTTTAAGTTGTTAATTAAACAGGAACTACGTTAGTAATGCATTTAATAATTGCAATAATAATGCATTTACCGAATCAGTATTTGTGCCCAATTTATACGAATTTCTAGTCGCGATCAAGGAGCAGAGCATTAAATTTATACGAAATACTAGTGCCCCATAGCAAGAAGCTGATTAAATGCCGTATCCACAAGCCACAAATTCCCCTTAAGTGATCCTTCATGCTAACTGGCAGCGGCAGATCAGGAAACACCCATTTCCCCTCAACTTGTACTCCTTAAATTTCATCAATCCTTCAATTTATCCACCAGAATTTTCACCCATTTCTAATTACTGTCGTGTGTCTAGAAATGCAAAGTATTTTGATGAATGAATCACCATTCCGGTGCCCATCTTTTCAAAGTTACGGCCTCATGCCAAAGTTCGATGCTTTTTATTGGATTTTTTTCTATCTGAATCAATTTGGTCTTTAAAAGAATTAGGGCTTGGGTAGAGACCGTAGCTCGATAAGAGAAAATCAACTACTTTTGTTAGCTGCATATGATAGGGACATCAATTTTCGTCTTCCTTGAACTATTTGCATTAAATTTCAGCATAATTATTGCTTTTCTAATAAACACGATAAGAAATGGTTCCAATTTGTAAGAGTTTCATTTACTCACCCACGCAGCAGAGAAGAGATTATTCATCCTCTGTCCGATTTGTGCGATTATATCCTGAATAGGAGACCAAGGTCGCAACGCCACTGGTGCGTTTCATATTTGCGTGTTCGGAGACGCGGGAGTGATGATGGCATGGAGCTGCTGTGTGCGTGTGCATGTGTGGTTTGATACCTTGGCAAGCGGAAGAGAGGAGAGAGAAAGTTAGGGAGAAGTAGGTGGAGAAAAGGGACTAAGATAGACCCACAAAGTGTATGCGTATGTAAGCGTGCGACTCGTGGGTAAATGCGCTAACAAAAAGACAAACAACAGACTACTACCTCTCCTCTACCTCACCATGCTACTTAAAGCGGTGAAGATGGTTCAAATAAGATTTAGGTGGCTACTAGGCTGCGGTAATCAGCTATTGCACCTGAACTCAAGCTTTCCTAATTCGTCAGTGGGTTCCACATACCTAATCTTCTTAGTATCTGAGTCACCTTTAAAGACATCAAAAAGAATGTTTGATGATTCCACATCCCGTTTAAGTGGGTTTTTACCTCTTCACAGCTAACTTGGATTTTGCATTGCTAGCGGCGACAGAGATTATGATTAACGTCTTCTACTACTTTCGAAGAAAAACGAAACCTTTGCCGTTAGATAGGCTGGGAGCAGAGCATTTAGTTCCAAATGTGGAGGTCTGCAAATGTTGGTAGCGAAGGCGCATCGACTCGCTCCACAAAGAGAAAAATCATGTTGTTACACTTGAATGCAATTGCAATCGTCAAGATGAGAATGATCCTAATATCCAGAGTAAATCAAGACTCCTGCGAATAAACCTAATTTAATTCATAGTTAGGTGATTTTACATCAGCCACACGATTCAATCCACATACTGAAGGTATGAAGCTTTACTTATCTGCCCTTCCCCTTTAATCCTCTAGATCTACCCAAGATTGCTAGAAGTTACTGGGTTGCTACGATTTGCCATAACGGCAAAAATGCGCATTTTATTTCGAAACGTATCATGATGAGACGCTTTTTCCATCATATTTTCCAACTTTCTGATTTTAGAAAACCAATTTGAACTACTTTACAATACTCTTCTAGCACGTATAACACAATCGGCTGTTACGTTGAAAAGGTTGTCTTATTAAACAATGCATCCTGTAGATTCGAAGAAGGGTTTCTCCCGCTACTTAAGCTTGAATATTTTGGTTTCAAAATAATGAGCGTTTAACTAAGAGTGAATTAACGACCACATGTGTTTTTACTTTTTCCTCCCGTGGCGATCAAGAGACCAGACTAGGACTCCAGTAAAACAGACAAGGAAAACACTTCACCGCTGCTACTGCTGGCATTTACAAACGCACGTAAGAAATTACATAAAAGAAGAAGTTTCTTTATTTTTAACAAGTTACCGGGCGGTCAAGGAGGAGAAATTTAAAGGGGAAATAGGCACTCCTTTATTTATTGACTGCGTTAAGTACCACCGTCTACGGTTCTCGAGGACGAGACCCAGCATTTCTAAACTAGGAGATCTACGTCCATTAGTCTAGTGCTACCCTTTGTTTGTTTCGTAGCCTTCAACGCAACTTATTGTAAAATTTAATTAAGGTGAAATCTTAGAGCTCATCAATGTAAAAATACTCGGTTGATGAGCCTGAGAGCTGATTGAAAGTAACCCACCAGCGCTTGAAAATCCATCGTCAGCATCGCCAGCATAGGGCGCGAAGGACGTGATAAAATTAACGCGGAGACAAAAGCTTCACTTTCGAAAATGCCACCTACCCGATGTACCTAAGCTGACGTGGTACACCAAAGCAGAGTGCACCAGAAAGCAGACGCTCGTACGACGACCGATCAGAGGTCACAAATCGCATCGCCAACCGCCTAATGAGGAAAACCAACATATCCCAACCCGAGGATAAATCAGCTGACAAAGTTACTAGTAGAAACGGTCACTGCGGCACCCGAACCCATCCCACTGGCATCAAGGACAGGAAGAGATGAAAAAGAACACTGAGAAAAAAGCATTCGATTATTCTTATACCAGACGAAATGTTAAATTATTAGAATGGGCTGACAATGCACTTGTGAGATTTAAGAGTCTCAGCACAGCTGACAAACAATGAAGCTGAAAAAAATTAAGAAAATGAGGTTAAAAAAGATAAAGAGAGGGACACTAAAGGAGAGATAGAAAGGAGCGAATAAAAACGCCAGGATGGCAACCGCTCCGTGCTTTCCCTTCCTCGCCAACCCAATAATGAGATATGTGCACAAAGAAGAGAGAGGAGGACAAAGCGGAAAGGGAAACGTCGACGAGGGAAAGGAAACAGGGAAGAGACTGGTCGATGAGTAAATGCTCGCGGAGAGAATGAGAAAAGGACTACCAAAACATACAAAACCGCTTTTACCTAGTGTATGCGTTTGCCTGTGTACGAAGATTTAAATGCGAGACGTCAAGACGGTGATTGTGTGAATCTGTGTGCGCATACGCGTGTGCGAGAGACGCTACTTATTACAATAAAATCCCTCGCATTCATTCTTTTCCCCATGAGAATAAAAGGCAAAATAGGGGGAGGAGGGATGCGGTGAGGTTAATGCAGTGTAATCCAATTGGAGGAAGAGGAAGAAAGCAAGGCAAATTTGGCAATATATCGCTCTCCCAAATGACAAGCAGCTGCAGCGTCGACAGGGGTGTGAGTTCAAACGATGTCGGAACCCAAAATAAGGCAGGAAAGTGGGGAGACATGCAAATGAGTGCACATGCATTTCAAGGCGAACGCAATATCCCAACTCGAGTCACATGGCGCACTCACACACAGACTGAGGGGAAGAAAACGGAGGAAGGGGAGATTGAGTAGAATGGGAGAGCGAGAGACACGCACACACGCACACGCAAAAGGGCGTAGAGAATAAGAGGAAATGTCGGATCATTGGTAGGAATCTAGAGCGTATCACACGTCTTTTTGCCTTTTCGCTTCGTGTACAGGGCCGCTCTAGCTGCTGTCTCAAAAACCTCCCGCACACCCTCCTTTGTCTTGGCAGAACATTCGAGGTACGCATAAGCATCTAGAATCCACAATTTTTTTATTATTCAATAATATTCAATGGCAAGGGAACAACTGAAATCGACTCTCTTACTTAGCTTCTCAGCCATCAATCTGCAATTTTCTGGTTGCACAATTTCTTGCCGCATTTTCGTGAGCCCGTGAATGGCGATGTCATCATCGCGAAGATCACGTTTGTTCCCAACCACCAAAATGGGAACATTAGGACAGAAGTGCTTCACCTCAGGACACCACTTCTCGGCAAGATTCTCCAAGCTGTCCGTGCTAAAAGAGGCGGTATTACTTCCAGTAGCACCATGGATAATACAATGGTTAAACAATTAGCTGAATCAGGGGAAAATAAATTAGTGCCCGAGCCAAATTATGGGAAATGAACATCAACCCCAGGCTAGAGCGGCAAAACAGATGTCAGTTAGGGAACTTGCCTAGATGATCAGAATATTTGAAATCTGTAAAAAAAGTAGATAATTTTAAAGCATAAGCACCTTGCAACCGAGTCATAAAACGCTACTATGAAACTATTGCCCGATCCTGACAAGTATACACGAGCAAAACAGCTGCTAAACTGGCAATATACAAGAAGCTGATGAAGTCCACCCAATAACTTACGAAAAAGCCAAACAACAATAAAACTCCCCCTCAAGTTGAACGAGCAGCATGACGTATTTGCTAACCTGTCGATGGAGAAGCACATCAAGATAACATCAGTGTCGGGATAAGATAAGGGCCGGAGACGATCATAATCCTCCTGCCCAGCAGTATCCCAAAGGGCGAGTTCTACATGCTTGCCATCAACTTCAATGTCGGCGACGTAATTTTCAAACACGGTAGGCACATACACCTCAGGGAATTGATCTTTACTAAAAACGATGAGAAGACACGTCTTTCCACAAGCTCCATCCCCAACTATCACCAACTTCTTGCGGATAGTAGCCATTCACCAGCAAAGACCCCTTAAAACTTGTCAGCCCTAAATTAACCGCCCACCTACAAATGGCCGTGTAAGAAAACAAACATGCTGTGCTGTAAAACTCAATATTAGGTCACCACAAAAAATATTAGGCAAAATGATTTGCAAATTTAAATCTAAATTCTTTCACATCAATTAGCATCTCTGCTTTTAAAGCAAGATATAATTGTATTATTACCGTCCTGGTGAAATCTGAACTACATACTTTAAGATTTTAATGTAGCACAAAAACAATGGGTTTTCAAATCTAATATGATAATAGGAATGTAGCGTCCCGAGGCTCCCCTTAAGGTAAAAGAAGGCGCTGTACTAGGGCAGAATACATATATTCCGGTAACAGAGGATTTGGGGGCCTGTTGGCACGGCCCGGAGGCCGACCAACCGGCCAGAACAAGATGGCCACCCAAGTGACCTAAACTGGTAGTTCGAACAAACAAAGTATTACACAGCCCCTCTCTTCTTTCGAGCGTCGTCCCCGACGCTCCCCTTCGTCCGCCTCCCGTGTCAGCCATCACAACGTAATCAGTGCTGCGCTGCGAGAAGCACCCACGAGCTAACCGTCCCAGTCGTCGAGGTTCGAACGCATGTGTTCCTGTAGTGCCATCCATTCCGCGTAGCACTCAGTGCAGCAAATGCGCGCCTCTTGGCCCTCCTCTGGGCTTGGAGTCCACGGCTAATGTGGCTTCAGTTGTTAATAGCTTTTCTGTCGAACACGAGGGCGAGGGAGATGTCGAAGATGAACGTCAATCTCGACCCTTCTGTTACGAGATACCAAAGGTTATCCCCTCCGTGGCACATGTACTTATTTCACAACGCCGACGTTTGCCAGAAGCGGCATGGAGCAGGATAAAATCCATCGGAGTCGGGTCCGCTTTCCGCTGCCACCAATGTGGCGTCCCGAGGCTCCCTTTATGGTAAAAGAAGGCGCAGTACTAGTGCAGAATATATATATTCCGGGAACAGAGGACTTGGGGGCTGTTGGCACGGCCCGGAGGCCGACCAACCGGCCAGAACAAGATGGCCACCCAAGTGACCTAAACCGGTAGTTCGAACAAACAAAGTATTACAATGAATTTTGCCACAATACCATAAAAGTTATATTAACAATTGCAAAACTCATTTGAATTCATTTGCACACCAACATTGATGTTCAAGCATTTTGGAAGATTAATGCTTTTGCATTGCATCCTTCCTAAAGGCAAAAATTGAGCAAATACTCCGTTAAAGGAATTCACAAAACGCCCCACCTCCTCAAATAGGCACAAGCAAGTGACATTAACACCATAATTATTGCAAAGAGAAATATTTTTGTTCATATTTTGCAAAAAATACCAAACTCTTTCATTACTCAAATAGGCGTTTTAACGTATAAAAAGGTTTGGACGAATGAGGAGCGCAACTTAAATTGGGGTGACTTCCGCGATAAATAAAAAATTGGTCTCAGCGTCTATGCCCATGTAAGTGCTTAAATTTACGTTAGTTACTATTGTTTAACCATGCTCTACTTATATTCTTATATTGAATGGCAAACATTTTTATGTTTCTTTTTGTTAAACGTAGAGCGATTATGAAGTCGTCACAAAATCCCGATGCATTATTCCGTCATTACTCCTTATTTAGTTTTTTAAATAAATTTCATTTTGCTGCTGTCTTAAAAATTAAAGTAAACGTTAACTGCTTTTGTAAACAGACCGTTTTTGAACTTTTTGAGCAAAATTTAAGGTTTTTATTCAAAATAATTCTTATTTAAGTTAAATCAAATAAAGTATAAATAAAAAGTTTTTAAAAGATAATTTAAATACAAAGCTACGAAATCAAAGGAAGAGTTAAACGCACCTTTAAATTTTAGTCTGTCTGACTGTATTCAAAATGGGTAAGTCATGTCTTGCTTTTCCATTTTCTTAACAAGTGTCATAAGTTTCTTACCGCAAGATAATTTAACTAAGGCCTTATGGCCCTATTTACATACGAAACTAACAAGTGAATTGGCTAGTTTGCTTTTATAAATAAAGGCCAGCTCTGTATAATTTAATTTTGTGTGCTTGGACTTTCCCACCTAACGGTAAGAATTGCAAATTCTACTATCTTATGCTATACCTTTACCTAACGTACCAAAAAAAGGAACCTCACGTGTACAAAATGTCAAGTAAATTAAGTATTTCCACTTCTTCCGCTGTGTGGGCCGTTACACTGAATGTATCTTTCTCTGCAATTATAAAAAAGATTAAATAATAAGAACTAAATCATTCTCAAATTGTAAAAAAAAAATCAAAAATTTAGCCGTAGGGGTATAGTAAAGAAAAAAACATTTAAAAAGAATTGACGATTACTTCATCGTAATTTGTTTATGTAGTGCCTGCAAAGGAAGAGGCTCACGAAGTCAATAAACTGAGTGGTGGCAATCATGCAGTAATGAGTAAGGAGTAAACAATGAGACAGCCATTGAATCAGTGGTTTAGCGTATCCGCAATTGCAATGAAGTGACCGCAGCAGTTGAAAGACTCCTCTTTACCCACTCCCACTACCTTTTAACTTTCCACATTTCATCATTCCTTTCTTAAAACAATTGGGATGAGTAGTAACACTCCAGCTGACTTGATAATCCATGACTATCTTGTCTACTTGTCCGCAAACCTGTAGGCATTTCACCTCCTCCATGTCGTTGCCATTTCATGTTTCCTTTGTTTCAGTCAAGAGTAGAAGGCAGTCGGCACAGTTTTTTTCGTTCGATACCGTTTGATATGACGCATTGGCGTGCCTGAGCTTTCACTGCCTTCTGATGTCGTCACGAGTCTTTTGTTGTACCTCTGCATTCAATGGTGAAACAACAACAACACCTTTCCCTCTCAACCGCTTTTCTCGCCTTCGTCTGCAAGCCACTACGAGGTTGCTGACCCAACTTTACCATTGCTTTTACACGATTTAGCTGTAACCCACTTCCACCCTCAGAACCAATTCCCCCAAATCTTGACCATTCTCTATTCCCCTAAAATAAGCGACTTTGTTCTATTACTTGCTATTTTGGAAAAATGCTTCCAAAGCCTATTGATTAAATCTCACTGTGTCTTTCCCTTCCGCCTCCAAATTCAAGTTCTCACCCTCGCTCCATGTTGTGAAATACCATCTTTTCACCACACCCATTGAGATAATGGGGTGACTTGTCGATTTTTCTACGTAAGACAAAGTAGTCTTACGTTCTCCACTCGCTTCATTCTCAACGTCTACCTTGGGAATTCGAAGTTACAGTACTCTTTGATCAACTCAACTTGAGGCTTCCGTTCACATTTATAGGTGGCGATAAATGGGACTGAAAGAGCTGCATAAAAGCGGTGGAAATACATTGTCCTCCCTCAAATGGCCCCAGTAACGATTTATCTGCTTTCGCTCATTTATTTGGCATCTGTTCCGACACGTCCTACCCAAAGAAGGAAACAGCTTCCGCGTAGTGGCGAGATTCCTCTCACTCAGAATTCAATTAATTCAGAGTTAGAAAAGATCTACCAGTACTCGATCCCCAACTATTGGGAAAAACAATGGGTCTGTTCACGAGTAAAATGTTGCTCCACAGCGAGGGATTCTACTCGCCTACCCTTTCGCCACCAATACAGCAGCCGTCATCAAAACCCAGAGGCCTTTTTCCCAGTTGCTTACCACCATGCCAAAAGGTCATTGAGCGTAAATTTCGGCTTCAAGCCTTATTTGTGGTCAAGGCAAAGGACTGTGCTTCAAAGCGATGGAATCTGTCTGCCGGGCACGCATTTGTCAGTGGATCTGATGAGATCCTTTTCCTATCAGAGTACATTTGCTGACGTCCCCACAAACAGTAGCACAGCGTCTGATTGACTGCAATATCGTCGATGCAAAAGATGCGTCATTCATCCCTAGAAGTAGATTGTTCATCAGCTATTCACTTTACTCATTCTCGACAACTTCGCTCTCTTCGTCTCGGCAACTACACATCTCATCGCTAGCTTTGTGGTGGATGAAACACCTTCAACATTGAATGCTTCCTAGCCACTCTATTAGGCAATCTCAGTGCAGGACAGACTGTCACAGATTTTTGCTTTCTTTGCATTCAAAGGCCTCTTCAGAACCTTGAACTTTGTGGATAGTAGAAATGGAGGTTGTGACAGGTGACCAGTTATCCCTTTTTCCCTCAAATCCTTTCCACCTGCGGTGATCAGATCTAGACCACGCAGAACTTGGGCGATGTTTGAACAAAGGAAACTACTGCTTCTTTTCCTCCCTCTTCCTCTTCCCTAGGAAGTACTCATTGCAATGTAGAAGCATTCCTGAGTGCGTGCACTTTCACATCTCCTCCCTTAAATAGATATGCCAAGCCATTCGGTCCAATCAAATAGGTGGTTCAATCCGAGAAACCAGCACATCGTGCTGCATTTCCAGTCAGCCGATCAGCTGCTCAGCCAGTCAGGCAATCCTTCATTCATTAGCCGCGAAGCAAGACCTGGCAGCAAATCACGCTGAACTGTGATTTGTGCGGTTTAGCGGCGTTCGTTGAAGGTTCCACAGTGCCTCAACTAAGTATTTGCCAAAAAGCACACAAATTACACTACCCATATTTGGTTGGCTTTCGTCTTGACAACGCAAGTTGTTCACACTCCTGCCCACCTACTGCACCTCCACAACTACTTTTCTTCATTCATAAGCGTTTTGAGGACAACCCCCCTCTCCCATCTACACGATTCGCGCCTTGCGATGATGAAATTGTGAAGGCGGCGTCTCCTTCCCCCTTTCGGCTTGAGTCTCCCTGCTGCAGGGATTTAAGAATGTAGTCTTCCCCAAGGACGACGGGCTGTGTCACGATTCGAATAAACGCCTGTGCACTTGTGCTTAGACGCTACCACTTTATCAAACACGAGGCTGTCATGAGGCCAAACGTGGGCATTTGCAGTCGTCCCTATTTTGCTTTTTTTGCTTGGTGCGCATTCCTGGGACATAATTTTTGACTGAATGATTTTACAATTTGATATTTTTTATCATTATGTTGGAAGCTATTTTGCCATTCGTTTTTTCCTTGATAGCAAATTTTTCGCCATGGACACCTTTGTTATTAATCATTTTGGCATCTACCCTATAAATATTTAATTTGCTTGACACCGCTATGAACTAAAATGTAAATGGTTACATTATTCATATTTTGTACTTTAGCTCTCAAAAAATTCAAGCCGAATTATTTCTTCTTTTCCCTTAAATATGGCATTTGCGAGCTGAATTCTTAATGCAACCGCTTTTAATGTTCTCAATCCATGCACAGGCGATGACGGCGCTTCTTCCCTAAGGTGATAAACTTTAATTTACAGCTACAAGTCTAACCATCAGACTTAAGACAAGCGTTGTCACTGATCACACGTTCTAAAAATTCGAGTTTGTTACCGCTCCTTTTTGACTTTTAGACGATGATAACGAATTAACCGAAATATTTTTGGATAAATGGGTCACAATTGGCATAGGTAAGTCGCCTCCAACATTTATCGATCCTGGTTTTAGGCAAAAAATTTATTATTATTAATTTTATCCCCTACAGCCTGTGGCGTCGTTCTCGCGGCAGTCATTATTGTCGTTATCATCTCTCTTCTAGCTTGCTTCATTTGGTGAGTTACGGTGACTACAACGGATAAATAAAACGCTTCATCCTCGATGAGAAGTACTGCGGGCGCACACACACCCAGCCTTCATTCTTATCTTCTTGGGTGTGCACACAAAATCTGTTTTCGAGTGTGCAAGAAGGGTAGATGCGAAATTGCACATACAGTGCCGATCAATGTACCGGGTTGCATCACCCCGGAGAATTTGATTACCTTGTGTAAGGTGAAAAATGCACAAAGGCTCAGTTAATGCAACTCTTGCTGATACTGATTACTTTTGCATGAAGGATAGATATCAAAGTTCGCGTTAACTTTTTTGTTAATGAATGGCTCAAATGTACTGGGTTACGTTTCATGCTGTTAATCTGGGGTGAGTTCTGGCAAGAGGGATCCCGATCTCCGTGTATCGTCAAAAGATAAGATACAGGGTCACGGCTAGTTCCTCTGCTGACAAATCGCAACTATCTTCGAATGAAAAGTAAACTGGTGAATGGATGGGAGCATGAATGGAACCGAAATGCTTTTGCTACGGATAATTCCATCTCCAAACAGAATGACACTACCATCGCCATATTTCGTGCAAGCTTTTTTCAGCCAAGCGTGCACCTCGTTTACTTATCAATTTTTGGTTATTATTTGCAAAACTGCTAACTTCACACGTAGTTGCCGAAGGTTAAATATATCTGGCACATCACTTTAGCAGCGTAGATTTTAGCGCATTCTTTTCGTTCGAGACCCTGGTATTACCTCCTCTTTATCTCCAATGTGCCTTGCTGTAGTAGGGTCCCATATCCCTAGTATGTCAGCCTATCAGCTACTTTTTCATCAAGCAGTACTGACCATTTTGAGCCATATTTAATGCTCAACTTTAGGCGAAGGAAGAGTGAGCCTTCAAAACCGCCCAAAAGTCGTTCTGACAGTGAGTCTAACTTGAAGGAAAGGTCGAATTCGTATGTGCCGAATTTGGTGAATGCCACACAGCCCTACTATGTGCAACCCTCAGAAGACCAAAAGTTGGCACCATCGGCAGAGATGTTGCACTATCAGTACCAGAGGGATCGCAATTCTATTCAGGCGTAAGTTATATTTTCTATTTTTTCCTTGCTACTTTATTATGCACAAATTTGGTGCAAGTCTCTAGCGACTTTGCAATCGAGTTCAACGAGTTTTGCCACAAGGTGCCTCTGCCAAGGATCCAAAGTAAGAAAACTGTAACAGAAAGAGCTTTTATGCATGCAATCTCGGTAAAATGAAGCATGTCTAGGGTTTAAAATGCATCCACATAGGCAGGATCATGTGAGTAGCAATTGATCGTGTGAGCGGATGGTCTAGAGTAAAAAACGCTTGGAACTATCGTCATCACTACATGGACTTTTTGTAGAAACAAAGAGATAAGGTTCTCGCTCCTACAGAGTTATCTCACTTGCTTAAAGTAAGGTGATTCGAGAGAACATACATACAGAAGTTCATCAAAAATGAACCATAAATGGTCTTGGAGACAGTAAAAGAGGCAATGAGAAGAGGCAATTAAAAAGCTATATCATCATATACACCGGTGAGTTTGAGTCTTCAACCAGAGAAAATGTTACGGACTCCTGGCGCTAAAACAAAAGCAAAATAGGGACGACTGCAAATGCCCACGTTTGGCCTCATGACAGCCTCGTGTTTGATAAAGTGGTAGCGTCTAAGCACAAGTGCACAGGCGTTTATTCGAATCGTGACACAGCCCGTCGTCCTTGGGGAAGACTACATTCTTAAATCCCTGCAGCAGGGAGACTCAAGCCGAAAGGGGGAAGGAGACGCCGCCTTCACAATTTCATCATCGCAAGGCGCGAATCGTGTAGATGGGAGAGGGGGGTTGTCCTCAAAACGCTTATGAATGAAGAAAAGTAGTTGTGGAGGTGCAGTAGGTGGGCAGGAGTGTGAACAACTTGCGTTGTCAAGACGAAAGCCAACCAAATATGGGTAGTGTAATTTGTGTGCTTTTTGGCAAATACTTAGTTGAGGCACTGTGGAACCTTCAACGAACGCCGCTAAACCGCACAAATCACAGTTCAGCGTGATTTGCTGCCAGGTCTTGCTTCGCGGCTAATGAATGAAGGATTGCCTGACTGGCTGAGCAGCTGATCGGCTGACTGGAAATGCAGCACGATGTGCTGGTTTCTCGGATTGAACCACCTATTTGATTGGACCGAATGGCTTGGCATATCTATTTAAGGGAGGAGATGTGAAAGTGCACGCACTCAGGAATGCTTCTACATTGCAATGAGTACTTCCTAGGGAAGAGGAAGAGGGAGGAAAAGAAGCAGTAGTTTCCTTTGTTCAAACATCGCCCAAGTTCTGCGTGGTCTAGATCTGATCACCGCAGGTGGAAAGGATTTGAGGGAAAAAGGGATAACTGGTCACCTGTCACAACCTCCATTTCTACTATCCACAAAGTTCAAGGTTCTGAAGAGGCCTTTGAATGCAAAGAAAGCAAAAATCTGTGACAGTCTGTCCTGCACTGAGATTGCCTAATAGAGTGGCTAGGAAGCATTCAATGTTGAAGGTGTTTCATCCACCACAAAGCTAGCGATGAGATGTGTAGTTGCCGAGACGAAGAGAGCGAAGTTGTCGAGAATGAGTAAAGTGAATAGCTGATGAACAATCTACTTCTAGGGATGAATGACGCATCTTTTGCATCGACGATATTGCAGTCAATCAGACGCTGTGCTACTGTTTGTGGGGACGTCAGCAAATGTACTCTGATAGGAAAAGGATCTCATCAGATCCACTGACAAATGCGTGCCCGGCAGACAGATTCCATCGCTTTGAAGCACAGTCCTTTGCCTTGACCACAAATAAGGCTTGAAGCCGAAATTTACGCTCAATGACCTTTTGGCATGGTGGTAAGCAACTGGGAAAAAGGCCTCTGGGTTTTGATGACGGCTGCTGTATTGGTGGCGAAAGGGTAGGCGAGTAGAATCCCTCGCTGTGGAGCAACATTTTACTCGTGAACAGACCCATTGTTTTTCCCAATAGTTGGGGATCGAGTACTGGTAGATCTTTTCTAACTCTGAATTAATTGAATTCTGAGTGAGAGGAATCTCGCCACTACGCGGAAGCTGTTTCCTTCTTTGGGTAGGACGTGTCGGAACAGATGCCAAATAAATGAGCGAAAGCAGATAAATCGTTACTGGGGCCATTTGAGGGAGGACAATGTATTTCCACCGCTTTTATGCAGCTCTTTCAGTCCCATTTATCGCCACCTATAAATGTGAACGGAAGCCTCAAGTTGAGTTGATCAAAGAGTACTGTAACTTCGAATTCCCAAGGTAGACGTTGAGAATGAAGCGAGTGGAGAACGTAAGACTACTTTGTCTTACGTAGAAAAATCGACAAGTCACCCCATTATCTCAATGGGTGTGGTGAAAAGATGGTATTTCACAACATGGAGCGAGGGTGAGAACTTGAATTTGGAGGCGGAAGGGAAAGACACAGTGAGATTTAATCAATAGGCTTTGGAAGCATTTTTCCAAAATAGCAAGTAATAGAACAAAGTCGCTTATTTTAGGGGAATAGAGAATGGTCAAGATTTGGGGGAATTGGTTCTGAGGGTGGAAGTGGGTTACAGCTAAATCGTGTAAAAGCAATGGTAAAGTTGGGTCAGCAACCTCGTAGTGGCTTGCAGACGAAGGCGAGAAAAGCGGTTGAGAGGGAAAGGTGTTGTTGTTGTTTCACCATTGAATGCAGAGGTACAACAAAAGACTCGTGACGACATCAGAAGGCAGTGAAAGCTCAGGCACGCCAATGCGTCATATCAAACGGTATCGAACGAAAAAAACTGTGCCGACTGCCTTCTACTCTTGACTGAAACAAAGGAAACATGAAATGGCAACGACATGGAGGAGGTGAAATGCCTACAGGTTTGCGGACAAGTAGACAAGATAGTCATGGATTATCAAGTCAGCTGGAGTGTTACTACTCATCCCAATTGTTTTAAGAAAGGAATGATGAAATGTGGAAAGTTAAAAGGTAGTGGGAGTGGGTAAAGAGGAGTCTTTCAACTGCTGCGGTCACTTCATTGCAATTGCGGATACGCTAAACCACTGATTCAATGGCTGTCTCATTGTTTACTCCTTACTCATTACTGCATGATTGCCA
This sequence comes from Taenia multiceps, assembly GCA_001923025.3. NCBI lineage: Eukaryota > Metazoa > Platyhelminthes > Cestoda > Cyclophyllidea > Taeniidae > Taenia > Taenia multiceps. Next base: position 63,649,991 of record CM010311.1, on the reverse strand, counting down.
CCACTCAGTTTATTGACTTCGTGAGCCTCTTCTTTTGCAGGCACTACATAAGAAAACCATGCTGATTTAGTCAATTTGCATTATGTTGCCTTACTTAAGGCTATTTTGCTCTCTCTAACTTGTTATTTATGGTGTGCTAAATTACTGAAACCAACGTCAACAATGTGCTATTTTCTTAATGCCTGGCATTTCCGCTCAGCTTTTTTAGTGCGACGTTTGTCATATTTACGATTTTTTGGGTCAAATGCACGTGTTTTTTCACTACGAACGTCAGTTGATGTCTTTTTATTCTAAAGATGCTTTTTACAGTTGATATCGACCTTTACCCTTTTGATGACCATGGCCTCTTAATTTTGCTTTCTACCTTTCACTATTCTCATTGTGAATTGTTGAAAGTGCTACTGTTTAGTTTCGGGGCAAATTTAACTTTCTTACATTTTAATGGCTTACGCTTTTCTTTTTTGAACGCCGAGGTAGATGCCGCCGCGAGCAAAAGACATGAGCAGCGTGGCTCAGGACCTCTTTTTCATTACAGTGTGAAGAATCTAGAGAAAAAGTTGTGAAACCTCAACTGAAACATTTTTGACGTAATTTTAACTGGGGTTATGTGCATGAGCTTGGAGTCTGACGAGATCCTAACAGTAGTTACTAGACAACAAACCCTTCAACCCTACTTGTCGGCGCGAGTGTGTAGGCGGAAGAGTTCAACCTACGCGTATGGGTCTCCTTACTGACAAATGGAAAGCTGGGGACAGTGGACTTCTGGTCTTGCAGTTTTATGATATTTGATTGGCCTTAAATTTATAGCAGTATTGTAGCTCACTAAGATTATCTACATGCAATGTTGACCAATCAAAAGGTGAACGAGAGCTCCACGTTTGGGGAAAGTTGACGACATCAGTATTCGTAAATTCAAATGATAAATTAGAAATGAATTTTGCACTCTTAACACCCAAAAAAGATTTCTTCGCAAAACAAAATCTTAAGTGGAATGAAATCCTTTTAACACATAACCTTCACTAACCAACCTCTATGCCAAATTTACGTTAGGAATTAGGACAAATCAACATTTCCCGCTTTACTAGATTTCCTTATAGCCTATAGCAAATTATTGCAGGGAATTAAATGATGATATTGAAACTCGTCACATTTATGAATTGCCTGGTTGTGACACAGCAACGACCCATCTCCCTTTACTGAGGAGTATAAGGCAGCAACACTTTCTCCCGATGACTGGTAGAGATTTAAACAACTCAAACTCCTAGTTATAAATCATGGTTTTGTTTTCCGGAAGGAGCTTTCTCTCTTTAAACGACTTCTATATTGTTTATGACGTGAGATATTCTACGACCACCTACTTGAGTCCTCTTCCACACTGGAATAAAGAAATCTGTATTCATGCTCTCCCTGCTTAATTTATAATCAAAACTTTATGCTGCTTAAAGGAAAAAACCTTCCATACTCTTTGCCCATTCCTATGGGAAGAGAATGAGTACCGACTTTTGACTGCCCTGCGTTAGAAAATTGGAAGATTTCAGCGCTTTTGTACCAGACAGGAGGTTCCATTAAAAAGTGTAGCGGTATCTTCCCGTTCCTTCTCTTCCTTCTTTCCCACCCTGCTATTAGAAGGCGGAATATTACGAGACATTCTTTATTGTAAGGCTGTTGGGCAACAGCGGTAGGCTTATAGCTACGACGAGGGGGTTCCCGATTCCTAAGAGGAAGCACGCGCGGCCGCGACCACGTTAAAATTGTCCTCCCGCTTACAGAGCACATTTAAACACCACAATTATTGCAAAAACTGCACCACCGTAAATTAAAAAAGAGGAAAATAGCAACTAATAAAAACGGTTTTTGCAGTGGTTAGTGTGATACGTGGTTAAATACTTTTTGATATTAAGCCTTTAAAAGGCAATGCTTTAGGTCTTCTTCAATGCCAAATCCATGAAGTCCTGTATTTTGCCTTGATTGGGTGATAAATTTTTCCTTTTTCAACTCGATGCTTCCACCTTTCACAGATATCCATCTGCACCCCCAGCACCGCATTTTCCTGTTGAAGACGAGTTTGTCTACGAAATCCCGGGTCTCGCAAGCGTAAGTGAAAAGAAAGGGCATTTCTCCACGTCTTTTGATACTCTAAATGCGTTTTACCCATCTTTTTAGCCAGGAGATGAGAAGGAGGTGACAAACCCACTATACGACAAGTAGGCACCACCTTCGGATCACATTACCCTCATTATGGCACACCTTTTGGCTGTTCCAAACTAGTGCTATTGTCCAGAACCGCCCCTTGCTTTTCCCAATCGCAGTCTTCTAGTATCATTCTGACATTATTCAGCAAAAATTATGAACTGCAATTTACTTACTGTGCGATGGTATGCTCTCTTCGCTTGTACGTCTATGGGCTTCGAAATGTGCATAGCGACGTGGCAAGTTTGTTGACTCTTCTTTTAATTTATTTCTGGTTTATAAAAATGTGTGGACTAGTGTTTATCGTGAGTGTTATGTGTGAACAGTAGTCAAAGTAAGCGCACAAAAGTGGAGAGTACGTGAGAACCTTGATATCAGTAAAGGCAAATGAATAATGCTATAAGTGTCGGAGTCATTTTCATTGTAAGAGCATCAAAACTAGGAATTACGTGTTGTTGCTAGCTACAATTGAACTACTAAACCTACAATTTCGTCGAACGAATGTCAATCAGAAGAAGTTTTGTACTTTACATAGAATGTGAATCAGAAAAAGAGTTATAAATTCATATTTCCGGGGGTGGGAAGCATTTTTCTGTCCACATATTGCACATTACACCATCACAGGTGTTAAACGCCGTCGCTGCCTTAATCTGGTTCCCATTTAGACTTTGCACAAACGAAGATATTACAAACAATGTTTTGGAGCAAGGAGCGATTATATGAGCACACTGGGATAGAGCAAAGTATACTCATGCCCATCAATCAAAAACGATTCGAAATAAAAACGCAGTAATTTTTATCATATAGAATATGGCCAAATTAAAAAATAAATCTAACGCTTTTAGAATAGGATAAGAGGTTTTATGAACTATTCAAATGTAATGATCTACGGCCTCGATCTTATAGTAGTTCATTACATAGATTTGATTCTTAAAGAATGACTCCTAAGGAAATTGGATGATTAATTTTATAGTTTGAAAGAGAGGTCATTGATTGAATCAACTCATACTGGCTGTTTTGGCTATTAAGCTTAAAAGCTTTCTGAACGATGGGGAGCGTTGTCGTAAAGGTGCGAATAAACCAAATTTGCTTCTTCGCATTGCAACTGTGAACAAATTGTTGATAAGCTCAATGCCTCAAGTCATCAGGAGTTTTGTTTACTTGCTGTCTCCGCCTAATGAAAAATTGATTGGTTATCAGTGCATATATTTGGGTGGTTGACCTACTAAAGCACCCACAATAGCCAGTTCTCTGTTACGCTATGTTTCATTCAGAGGGTGAGGTTTGGTACTCTTCAATTCTTAATGTTTAGTCAGGGGAGGAAAATACCTCAGCCTGCATCGAACCCATCATCTCACGCCCTTTAGTTGATGTGAAAACATTCGAAGAGGATGAAACAGGCCTTTTCAAAGGATGTGTTCTTATCCTTATCCTATCATAAAGGAATTAGTCGGGCAAAACTTTTTCGCTTTGATGCCAAATCACACGAACCTGAGTGGAAAGAACGGGGGGAGGGAAACTCAAGGTTCTTCGAAACCCTAGTACACAGCACTGTCGAATCATCATGCGGCGAGACAAGACGTTGAAGACATGAATATTTTTTCTTAACCAATAATACGCAACTCATCATATTCTTCCTTACATGGAGTTACAAGCGATCACAGGTTCGACTAGAGGTTTCATTTAGAAGGCGCCTAATGATTTTGCGGATAATGACATAAAATCTCAGATTCTGGGTGTTCGTTTTACAAACGCCGAAAGTACCTCTTTTAATTGTGTTCTAATATGCCCTCTTGCAGTTGCGCAAGAATTTAATGTTCTTGACAAATGTAGGCAGTCTTTATATAGACATTTAGATACGCTAGGTAGATAATGGCTTCTGGACCTCCCTATGTTTCAGCTATTTTCATTCATCTTGTTTGCAGCAAAGTTCTCCGAAAAGAGTGCATTAGAGTTACTTAAAGGGACCGACAAAAAATCTGACTCTACGGCGCCAAAGAGTGAATCAAAGGCAGCAAAAAATCAGTTACCAGATAGATTTTCGAAACTTGAGCTTCAATTAACAGTGGAAAAACAGTCAATCAACGTGGCATCCCATTAAAAATTTTATTTGTTCAAGTCTTTCGTAAGACTGACACGCATCGTCATTCACCTAGGCCACTTTTGCAGTAATAAACTCTCCCAGTCTATCAATATATTTTCGTTTGAGGTGTAATTGTGTGCGGGTCGCAGGTTAAGGTGCACCGCTTTAGCATTTTTTCACCACGCTCTAATCTTTGTGGTTGTAAACCTTGTAGAAGAATCGATGGAGCGTCGCGTTTACCCAGTGATTTATGTAGCTATTGGGTGTTTGTCGTTGATTTGAGATTTTACGGAGGATGATAGGCCAAGACCTAGCTTTAGTGGTAATGGTTTGAGCGTTGAGTTCGTTAGCTGTGTGGTTTAGGAATGTGGTTTCTTTTTTGGTTTCCAATTGTCACCGATAAGAGGATTTTGAAACAAGTTCCCACGCCGGATTGTTGCGCATCTAAGTGCTGACCTCTGGCAAATATTCTGTGATGAATAGTGGTTGAGATTCCAACACGGGCCAAAAGTCCTTTTTAATGTCTTTAAAGCCGGAAATACCATGGAATTTTAAAAAGAGTCTTAGATTTGACATTTTGTGGCATACTGCCTAACCTCTTTCTAGCATCACCGAGATACGACGCGAAGTAATGTTTCCACTTTGCAAGCACAATTAAGACAAACAAATGTAAACACCATGTTGAGTGGTCCGTCTAGGCAAAAACTTGATCTATTAGGGTCGTAGTACTATTGTCTCGGCTTTAGGTAATCGATAGCTACGATGTTCTAATTAGTTAGTCTGCAGATTTTACAAATATGGATCGCGGTACGGGGGAGGCGTTTATATAAAGCAGAGGATGATTATGCTTAGCTTTTGCCCTTTTCGTTAGAAATGGTTTCAAGTTTGCCACAACGCGCACCACTCTGATGAGTTTCGGGAGAATCTATTGCGAGCCGTGAAATGGGTTAATATCAACAATTTTGCCGACTATTACATGCTGAATTCATTTGGCAGACAATTAATGAAATCGCAGTTCACTACCAGTGAAAAAGGTCATTTTCTCTGCAACAATTGTCGTTCTAATTTCGTAAAATTAATGGGGTCATTTACATAACTGTAATTTGTCAAAAATCGAAGAGTCCGTAAGGTGCAGCCGTATCTCCAAGCCGTGTACATTACTCAAAATAGAATAATCTCTCTCCACCCTCACTTTTTGATGTCAGTGCACTTGCGATAAGGATTCTGAAGCCATTTGGGACCATGACCGGAAACAGCTGATCATTCAAAGTGTTCTGCGTCCGTCATATTCTAACAGCCCTTTGATCAATCGTATTTCTGTTCTAGTATTCCTGGTACACAGCTCAATGGAGCTGAATTCACGCTCTGTACACAATCTTGATCACAACAATTTGCAAAATGTTGTATGTAGTTTACGCTTCCAATAATTTGTGTACTATTTAGTCGCCTTCACACTAGGATGTAAGATTCTGCGATATAATATAAAATTGTCATAAATAGGAGAACATGAATGCAGCGCTCCGCGACTTTTTTAAGGTAAAAGAAGGCATAGTACTTGGACAGAACATATGTTCTGGAAACAGAGGGATTGGGGGACTGTTGGCACGGCCACCTAGGTGACCGAACAAAGTATTACAGTAGTTAACCCTGATGCACGTTTATAACTGATTGGGTGCTATTTTTACTCTGCTCTCATTTTTCTCTTCTTGAGTAAGCAAGTTTGGCATTCCCTAGCCTAAGAAATGAAAAACAGTACCAAGCGCACATGAAATGCTACGGGAGTTTGGGAAAGGTTACATAACATTTAAGCTTCTCAAGCGACGCTTAGAGATCAGTTACTACTCTACTGCTTTGGGACGTTGTACGTGGGTGCCTAAGTGTCCGGATGCGTTTCCCAACAGGCTGCATGGCCTCCGATCCATACAATCGAGTAGGCTGGTCCTTAAGCCAAGCCACTAGACCCAAGCACTTCCGTACAACAAAACTGCGTGTGTTTAACTTGAATGCTATGTTTTTCTTCGTCCTCGAGGAAGTCTCGAAGCGCAACATAGGTAGCTTCTCTGTCATCGCTATGTTTACAATCGTTATTCTGCAGCACTACTTATTGCTAATCTAAGGAATAATGCCATAGTTTTCAAAAATTATTTTGGCGTGAAAAGAATTAGTCGTGAAATTTCACATACGATCTCAAATCTTAGACCTAATTCAACACTTAAGGATGGGCATAGGTCAACAAAGTGGGCTTCAGATTGCCAAAGTGATAATGCTTACCATGTGATAAAGTCTTACACTTATCTCCTCATAACGTACGTACTGTTGTACCGAAGCATTCCTACACTTTGTGCAAACGAAATTTTAATTCACATATAACTTTGTTTAACTTAACTTCGTTTGTGGGTTATTGCACACGGTATCTACTACTCCGCAGGTTTTGGTAATGAGCAAGCCTAAAGTTGGAATTAATGGTTTTGGCAGAATTGGTCGCCTCGTTCTCCGATCCGCCATATGCAAGGGGACTGTAGATGTCTGTGCCGTTAACGACCCTTTTATTGATCTCACTTACATGGTTTACATGTTTAAATATGATTCTACTCATGGTCCATTTATTGGTGAAGTAAAAGAAAAGGACGGGAAGTTGGTAATCAATGGCCATGCGATTTCTGTTTATAAAGAACTGAATGCCGAAGCTATCCCATGGGACAAAGATGGTGTTTACTATGTTGTTGAATCTACCGGTGTTAATACTGACATGGCTAAAGCTGGTGCCCATTTAAAGAACAACCGAGCTAAGAAGGTAGTGATATCCGCACCATCTAAAGACGCTCCCACATTCGTTGTTGGAGTTAATTTGGATAAATATGATCCCTCTATGACAATTGTGTCAAATGCCTCATGCACGACAAACTGTCTAGCTCCCTTGGCTAAAGTGATTCATGACAATTTTGGCATTGTAGAAGGTCTGATGACAACTGTTCACTCCTACACAGCGACTCAAAAGTTGGTGGATGGCCCAAATCCAAAAGGATGGCGAGATGGTCGTGCCGGTGCCTTAAATATCATTCCAGCACAGACTGGAGCTGCAAAAGCCGTCACAAAAGTCATTCCGGAGCTTCAGGGAAAGTTGACAGGTATGGCGTTCCGAGTGCCTACTCCTGATGTCTCAGTGGTTGACCTAACTTGCAAACTTGCCAAACCTGCCACTTATGACCAGATCAAAGAGGCGGTTAAAAGTGCTTCACAGAGTCCAGCTATGAAGGGAATTCTGGACTATACCGATGAAGATGTTGTAAGTATGGACTTTCGCACTAGTACTGCATCATCCACATTCGACGCAAATGCAGGAATATCACTAAATGATACGTTTGTAAAACTCATTTCCTGGTATGATAATGAGTACGGTTACAGTTGTCGTGTGATTGATCTTATCACTTACATGTATTCCAAGGACAACTAGTTCCGATGTTGATATTCGTTTACCAATAAATAAAAGATAAGCTGTTTGCCATTTGTTTTCGTTCTTATTGGTATATATTGAAAAGCAGCCGCCGTCAAATTTATTTGTAATTCGTTCTTATAAAGGTAGCAAATTATGTGAAGACTTTACTCACTACACTCCAACTTGCCATACTTTAAAAGTTAACGTTTACATTAGCTAATTTTAATGTATTTAGCAGCCTGTCAATAGGCAGTCAGTCTTAAATCCTTAGAACAAATCAATGGGTACTCCAAGCCCCATGGAAAATGAGTAATTCCATATAAGGTAATATATACTTCACTTTGGAGCAAAGCAAATTTTGTATTAACCTCACCATGAGAAATGGCTTGAAATGCCATGTCTTTTAACAACCCCTGATTTTCATGCAAGTGTATTATTGTAAAGTATGTAAGATTAGCTGTAAAACTGTTAGATTTAAAACATTAAAATCCTGGATCACACAACATGGAAACTACAAGGAGTTCACTGGCTAAGTGAGACAAAGGACAAAAAGTGAATTTGTTGGATTTTAAGGAAAGAAAAATAAAGTAAACATCCACTGTAATATTTGGCATTTGAATTGAAAAATCGTTTTTACTTGGGTATAAATGTGAAGAATCGCAGTTTTGTCAAGCACATTAACCCTGTACACATTCACCTACTTCTGCCTACGCCGCATTTTCAATTCATAATTGTCTAATCGATTCCGTGTGTAATCATATGACGGTCTGATAGCGTCGAAAAGTGTGATGGGCGACAAAGCTTCCTCTCCTAACCTTAGAAATGGTCTAAAGGTCCGCCTGCAAGTGAGTTTTTCGACAGTGTGCACCGACTTGTGGTGCTATCGATACGCACAGCACGTACAACTCCAAACCTAGCTGTTTATCAACAGGACAAAGAATCCCTTCTTCCACAAATGTAGGCTATCCCAGTTATACCGTATCACTCAGACGTTTCTCAGCCATCATTAGTATCCGACCTTCTACCATGCCTTCATCGAGTGAACAACTCCCGTCAAACAGTTGTTACTCCAATCCACCGTGTGCACGCAAACTTGCACGCACACAGACACAGCAAATAACCTTCTCGGGGTAAAGTGATACGTATCTTAACGAGTGTCAGGTAAGCGGGTGGGTGGATGAGTGAGCAGCGAAGAGAGTGGATCCCTTGGACACTGTCCCTGACTTATTCGTCCGCCTAATGAGCGATCCAATATAGTACAGTCGGGCAAAATACAGCACAGTGAAGTAGCACGAAAGTCATTCCTCGCCACAAGTCAGGTACTCAACCTGTCTGTCGGTGGGCAAACAATCCAAGGTGTACGACGCACACGGAGGAAGTAGCTCGCGTTTGATGCAATCGTAAACCAATCGCTTTATCGCCCACCTCAAATATCACCAAAATTGCTCTTACCATGTTCTTTGTTGACCGCCTATATCAACAGATGTACATGATTCGCCACTCCAACCAGGGACAGAAAATCGCAATCACACTAGAATTGACCAACTCCTGCGCCCCTGTCAGGAGTTCTATACCGCTTTATGCAAGAAAACTAATTAAATAATTAAAACTTTTACTAGAGGTAGTAGCAACAAGGCATCTTTACAAAGCGTGAAATAAATAAGAACCCATAGGAGGCAAGATGGGGTAAAGGGAAAGTATGAGAGATGCTGAGAAATAAAATGAAATCGAAATTTCAAATGCAGAAACATTCTCCAGCCGTCAAAAAAATTATGGCGTAGAAAAAATGTATATCAACAAGGAAAATGGGGATCCAATATCAGGCACTGTGTAGAAAGCGCTATTCTGCAATTACAGCATCGGTGTTACAGTTTTGGCGATAGTAGACACCTTCTGTTGAATCATTTCATCATTCCCTGCCGCAGTCTCCACAATCCTCCTTCGTCGGTGAGCTCGTCCCACCAACTGTGCATCCACCACTAGACTTTCCGGGTTGGTCTCCGGTTTCTCGATGAATCGGTCGATCACGTAGAGGCGTTGTTTACAGTCTCGATAGCGATTATATTCGCTCCGCAATCCATCTCGGTCCCGTTTTGATGGCGGATGGTCTATGAAAAAGCATAGTGACAAAAGGGGAAAATTACTCGTCGCTTCTTGAACCCGCTTTTCGTAGTCGTGAAGGAAGCGTTGGAGCCTGTGTTTTACTGACAATATTTCTGCGCGTCCACGAGTCAGTTCCCTAGAATTCAGCTTCCTTGCAAGTTGAATGAACTCGAGGAGTGCGAGTTCCCAATTCAGGAAAAATGAAGATGGAGATTCTGCTTCGTTGCTTATCAAAGAAGCGGTTTGATCAGTCTCCGTTTGAGAATAATTGGTTGATGAAGTTCTTAGAAGAGCCTCTGGCATCAGAGAGGTTTCAAGAGTTATTAGCGGTTCAGGTTCTACTAATTCAACCACTTCAGCTGTCTGTGTTGGTTCTGCTACTGCTATATCCGCCAGAGTTCTGACGGAATCGACAGAGGGTTGCGGCGCTGAACAAATAGAGTAACCACGACTGAGGTGAACAGCTGAATTAGAGGCAAGACGAACCATTCGACGCACACAACGGTAGCGATCGTAGATAGGCTTCATGACCCGCTTCGTAATGGGATCCGATGGTCGACCCTTTGCCTTTTCGAAGTAAAGCAGACATTTCTGTAGATCCAATTTCTCTTGTGCTAACTAACAAAGAAATAAATAAGAGATGACATATGAATGCGATAGTTGAAGGATGAGTAGACAGAATAATAAATGGACGGTAGAGTAAATCAACAAATCTATGAAATAGATTCAGGATAAATTGATAAATCCGGCATGTGTAGACAGGTGACCAGGGGAGTGGATCCGAGGGTTCGAGGGAAATCGCAGGGCCAGAAGGAGACATGAAACTGGAGAGATCAAAGATTGGAAAGAGAATTATGCATGGATAGATGGATCTTGGAAGAATAGATGGGTGGAGAATCGAAAATAAGTAAATACAAAGGGGTAAATGGGTTGATTAGAAATTAATGAGAGAACGACGCCATAACAGCAAAATGAATGGATCCAGCAGAAAAGGTAGGTAAATAGATCAAGCACAAGTGAATGAATATGATACGGATGAATAATTAAGTAAATGACAGGTGAATGGATTATAGAAGTGCATTGATAGTGGATAAGTCAGGGTTGGATGAAATAATGAAGAACTGTTTGAGAAATGGACGAGGAATAGGTGATGATCTGCAATAGATAGAGCAGAAACAAACATTTAAATCTAAGAAACTAGAGTCAAATAGGTGGATAAATTGATGCATGAGGAGATAGGTTGATCAGGTCAATTTACGATCATTAGCTGGATAGCAATTCAGAGTTCAAGTGTCACTAACCTCTGCTGAAGACATTTGCCCAACATCCTCCGGGCGTCGACATTCCTCTCGTCGGGTTTCCATAACCGCTTGAAGAACGGTGAGGAATCCAGCCACTTCTAGATGAATGGGATCGGGTAGATTAATATCCAAACTCGATGGGGGCTCCACCAGACGCACTTTGGAGACACTGGAAAACGTGGTATTTTCGTCTCCACTCGGCCGATTTGTCAACGGAATGCAGACATCCAAAGATCGTCGGTTGCGTAGCTGTGAAAGAGAATTGAGGGCATCATTCCAATTGTCAAATAAAACAGTTCTCAAGAAGGGAAAAACAGACGCCTGACTCACTCTACTGAGGATATTTCGCTTCCTTGGCCATGTTAAAATGTGACGAGGGCGAGGTGTGACAGACTGGCAGACGGGACTTGCAACGAGTACACGTGGTGGAAGAATTGGTTGAAGCGGAGAAATGTAGTCGTCTGAGGGGTGAACGAAACAAACAGTAGCTTCCACGGAAGGAGGTATTCGAAACTCGCCAAAGGCGTCATCCGCGCCGCGGTAGTCAAGGTAGTTCAGCACACCCTGATGAAGGCGACAACTTGATTCTTGATGCTGGAAAGTGATATTACTTAGTTAAAGCGGTGGTACAGATCTCAAACTTCATTGATCATACTACAGCTGCATATCCTCATCCTAAACCGTTATGGGTAGCTTTCATAAAAATTAATAATTGTCAAGAAGAAATTTGGTAGGCTCTTTTGAACCTGACAAATGATTATAATACTACTTTTTGCAAGGCACTAACGCATTAATGAAAATATATTTCCCGTTATCTCGGACATCATTTATTTGTCTAGTAGCTAATCAAATAATAATAATGATTACCTTAATGAAAAACATTCAGAACCAAGAAACGAGGTATGTCCGAAGGACAGTCGGAAAACCAAAGGAATCTCATATAACTCAATTTTACTGACGGCTTAAGTAATTGGTTGTATTTAATGCTTTTACACCATAACGAAGATAAATGGTATTTTGATAACCCAGTAAAAATATTAGCGAGACAAAATTAATTCAATGGAACAACCGGTCATCGAACAATTCCAATGCAAATATGACTAGTGATGCAAACTAGTCGCCTTAAAGGAAGGAGAATAATGCGGTGCAATTTCTAAGCTTACCAATCTTTTATATTACGAATAGAAAAAAGCGCTCAATCATAGCGATCTCTGGAATTCGAACAATCGTAGAATAAAAGTGGCTCCACAATTTAGGCGATCCCCGATAACACAGCGTAAATATGGGGTGAACTTAATTCCCTTCCCACAAAGCACAAATTTAAGGAGCTACGCCTTATGAGAATTTAAAGAACCCTAACCAACAGCATAAAAACAGAGGCACAAAATCTGCAAACTAAATGCTCCAAAGTTGAGGAATAACAAGGCTGAAAAGTTACTGCTGACAGTTTGCAAGCAGAATAGGTTACCTGCTTGGGGGATGAAAAAAAATACAGAGAACGATGTTTGGCTCGAGGAAAGTGGTGGATGGAAGAGGTAGTTGTTGATGTTCTTGCCCCTTCCTCCTCCATATCTTGCTCATCTTGATCTTCCTCCTCTGCATCAGATGTTGGGAAGGCAGAGTGCACATCATCCACTATAGACTACGTAAAAACAAATCATTAAATTTGACCAAAATCAAAGGAAATCTAATGTGCATGTTTTTCTGCATTCGCATGGTTCCACGAAATGAAGAACCTAGTGTACAATCAGGATTCCGTCCAATAGAACTGCCCTAATGCCTCGGTTGGCCAATCGTAGGATCGGCAAGATGAACAGAAGTTGAAATCCCAGCCCGTTAACTTTCCACATCCAATTTTACCGAATTCGACAACGACGCACGGAATGACCTTCACTTTTCACTACGGGTGAGTAATCCTATTTTGCGAGCTCACAAATACAACAAACACCTGTGTCCTTTGTGCACGAAAGGGCAAAAATGAAACTTCTGTCCATCCAAAAAAGAGACTTATGGTCCAAAGAAGGCAGACTCCAATCAGTATACGATATGCATTTTGAAGAAAACCAATTCCTTAAAAGGTGGAGTAACCAATCAGTAGGCATTACGAAAAAGTATTCTTGTCTGACATGAATGATGAAGTAGTTAGGCCTCCTCAAGTTTTTACTCTGCCCATTCCATGCTTCGTATAGTCCAATCTTGCTAGCTAGAACCCTAAGAAGATCTTTCCCACCGCCTACTTCTACCATGGATACTTTAATCTTCAGCATCAGCTCGGTCTCAGGTCAAGCCTCCCAAATTCTAAATTAAAAAAAACTGTCAGAACGAAGCTTCACGCTCAAAGCATCGACCAACTTATTATGCTACACATTTATTCGGTAAACACACGAGACATTTGTCGGTTTCCTGAACTTAACCACGCTTCCGGCTATGTTGATCTGAGCCAGCATCCAATTTTCAAGATTGCATTTGCCGCCCAGACGGAGCATAACATTCAAGCGACCGATTAATGTTCCATGTAACCCTTCATTGGCCAGCAAAACACCTGTTAGTTTATTTCTCTCGAAATATTATTGGAGTAGGCTCGGGAATTATTTTCACAACGGGACCTGGTAAAGAAATACAATCACTGGGCTTCGATCTTAAACGGGCACGTTCAATCCCAACCGCTAGAGTTTCCTTCAGCTCATTTTCCTTGGGCCTAGCCCAGATTTCATTTTTGAGACTATCTAAAACGCCTACGAGAACGTGACTTTTCACCTAAATTCATCGAAAAAAGTAGTGCGACCCTTTACTAGCTGGGCAAACACTTATTTTGATGATCCGTTGAAATGGTCTGATTTGTTACCTGAGGAAATTTATGTTGGGGAACAAGATGAATGGCTTCACTAAAATTACTCAAAGCAAATGGACATTTGAGAGGTATCATTGACAAGGAGAGGCAGCTATTCAAAACAGTTTAGTAAATTGATGAGTGGCTGAGTGGACCTACTGCCGTCTTTCAATAAAATTACCTCTAGTTCATCCCTCTTGTTCTCGGCCCGAGTCCAAAGATTAGAACAAAACTCCGTAGTAAGTATTGACGTTATGAGTCAATTGTGCTACTGCAGTGTGTCTATGACGAAAACGACTGATGATGCCGAAGTCTATTTTGCCTATGCTATTAATTTCCTTACAACAAACAAAGTTCAAAATTCGTTTAGGTAATAACGACTGCAGTTGTAGCTGAGTTAGGGCGTATTCAACCCTTACGAAGAATTTGGCCAATAACGCTGATGCTAGTCACCGAAAAAGCATCCCGTGGATTGTTTATCAGTAAACTCACGATAGGAGAATCAAGAAATCTACGGAAAGAACTATTTATTAAACACCACTCAAATTTTGTTATCTGTAGCATAATGAACAACAGGACGAGACCCACACTGAACAGACGATAGATATTTAAAAACCCGTGACTAGCGTTAAAATGAAGCCTCAAGAAGCCAACTAATATCGCGTAGCTCATGAGATGGGTGCCATTCCAAGATAGGACGCTCGTCGTTAAAAATGTGATTGCTTGAGAATTTTTTTTTTTTTCAAAAAAATTGTCTTAATGCGATGAGAGACGAGAAACGTAGAAAGCTATAGGAATGTTGAAGATTTCCCATTGCGCTGAAAAACCTTTTCACAACTTTAAGCCCCACATCAAGGTGAATAACAAAGCGAGGAAAGAGTTAGCCCAACCACGAAACGGATTACTAGCATCAACCAGTCTCGAGTAATGCCTCATACGGACGTCCCAGCAGGACAGGCGAAATCTGTCTACAGAAAACGCAAACAACGTTATACGTGAGAGATGGCATCGATTTGAGTTGCACATTAAAAACACCACACATTGTCTTGATCTTAATGGCTCAGCTAACTTATCGGTCAACAGACAAGATTTGAGGGGTACTGTGAAAGGTGCTTCGCGCTGATTGATTAAGCGCACGTAAAGCCATCACCTGCGTTTGCAATTTCTTGCCAAGCAGACGTGTTTGCGTGTGTACATACTGATGACTCACACCAACCTCACGCACATCAGCGGCCTTAGTTATGTTATGGACGAAGGCGGAAAAGGTAACGATGGCCAATCGCTTAGTTATACATGAAGCTGATCTTTACCAGTTTAATAAATTTAAGCAAATTTAGTTCAAGGTTTGTTCTAAAACGCGATATTGTAAGTTGACGATACATTGACGTGCATTTAACCCTTGCAGGACCTTCAACCCCGTCTATTTCGGGTGACCATGTTCGTGGATTGCCAGACCGCCAACCCAGAACTGTAATCGCCGGTTTCAGCAAACTCCCTCCAAAAAGACCACAATACTACTTTTAATGGCCTAGATGCCAGAATTAGACGCCTTAGGGAAGGCATCTGCCATGGATGAGTGAAATCGCGACGACTCGAAATCCGCTCTCCAATCGCCTCCCCGATTTAGGGAGGGTTAAACTCGAAGCGATACCAAACCCAAACGATTGTAAGGCATCCACAATGAAGGTACCCATACTATCCACGTGAAGATAATGTGAAATAAGTGAAAAAAAAAACTTGGTCTTCTCCACGTTTATAGGAGCTTAATAGAATTCAAAAAGACGGCTGAGCGATGTCAGAATGAAAATCGGGCAGAAAAAA
This sequence comes from Taenia multiceps, assembly GCA_001923025.3. Taxonomy (NCBI): domain Eukaryota; kingdom Metazoa; phylum Platyhelminthes; class Cestoda; order Cyclophyllidea; family Taeniidae; genus Taenia; species Taenia multiceps. Next base: position 63,634,227 of record CM010311.1, on the reverse strand, counting down.
GGATTGTACTTTGAATCAAGTCTGTAAATCGGCTTTGAATTGCGTTTAAGTAGACGCTCCCAACTTTTAGGTAGATGGAATAACTCGACAACACTAGAGCGTTACAAGTCGATGACTCCCCAAAAAACCAGTTCACAGAATTCATAGCTCTAAACCCATAAACAAATATTGAGATGCATAATGGACAGTGGGACTAAGTGTTTTTCCCCTTAATCAAGAAAGCCACGTATGATTTTCGTTCCTAACTTGGAGGTGGTTCTTAAAAACTAACGCAAATGACTAAATACAGAAAGCCTCCAAAACGACGTTCCAACTTATTGAAAATCGCTGTAATTTTAATTAATTAACACAAGCCTTTTAATCTTTGCAAGATACTTTCACTAGGTTTCAGTGACATGGCATTCAACCAAAAGCTAGGGATTATAGACAGAAACTGGTTCACTTTTATCACCTAGAAATCCATAGCCAATTATTTAACGGATAAATTCATAGATCACATAGCTCTCACTCACAGACGAGAGGTAGGCATGAGCTGGTTCAAAATCTTCCTCCACTGTTAACGTGTGCGTAGTAGTCCCAGTGGTAGACTCTGTAAAGAGCTGTGAAAACGTGGAGGTCACCGCCACTTCTAATAGCGAGGTGGTCGAGGAGGAGTCTGAGGAAGTCCTCTCACCAAGTCTTTCACGTTCACTGCACCGTTCACACCACACATGATATTTGTGGTGGCGGTGATGAAGATGATGCTGACCACGATGGCAGGGTTGAACAAGAGATGGCAGAGACTGGACGAGGCCCTCAACTACCACATGAGATGGTGATGGTCGGATGATTTCTGCTTTGTCCTCTTCCACTCCTTTCTTTAATAGTGATGATGGCGCCTCTATTGTTGCGGAAATGGTGTTTGAGGTTGGTGTGGTATCTGAGGATTGGTTGAGTTTATTTACAGAAGGAATCGAGATGGAAGTCATGATGCTTGCCAATTCACGAGCCAGGGCACCGTGAGATCTAAAGCAATGTATTGGAGAAGGGCCATTAAATTGAAGGACAAGGGATGGGTGGTGGATGAAATAAGGAAACTAGAACAAATAAATGGAACGAAAAGGATCGAGGATAGGTTAATGAATTTTAAGCAGGTGAAAAGCTAGACAGAACGATAGAATGGGCAATCGGGCCTGAAATATGTGCGGGTCAGAAATAACATGCAGTTTGATGGATGAATAAATGGGCAGATAAAAATTTGACACTAAATGTGGATGACCATGGGAAGCTTTCCCAAACATTTTAGTTGCTGAAGCAATAATGCTTAAAATTGATACCTATGCTCCATGAAATACAAGCCAACCGTAAATCACATCGTATGGTGAAACACGTTCCCTTTAGGAGCAAAAAAACGCAGTCCTAGTCACCTCCGCTGTGAATTGTAAGATAATCTTCCAACTTTCCATTAGTCGAATACTAATTACAAAGAGGAGTGGGAATTATCGCCTAGAATTCACAACTTAGCAAAATTGTTCATAAAACAAGGAAGCAAGCTCAAACTGCATGCACTAGATTGAGCATAGCGAAAAACAGTCTCGATCAAAATAAGGAATGCCCCATCGATAAACTGATGCATTCTCATCTGTGCTATATAGCGCACTCACATAAATCGGCCAAACTCCCAAGCCAAAACGCACGAACATTTGGGCTGCCGAATAATCCACTTCGTGGACATGAATAGAAGGAACTTAACAATAACCTTTAGCCATACGTAATTTAGACATAAATTTTGTGCAGGGCATTTTATTTCACTTGAAAGGGTTCTTCCAAAGATGGTAAAACCATATGAATTTCTCCAACCCCATTAAAGTAGTGGAAGCAATTTTCTCAGAAGGCAGTATTTATGCATACTGACGGGACCATGAGATGGGATATCTGATGCTTAAGATTTCGCCTCAGTAGAGAGTTTAAGTCGAAACTTGAAAAGCCTGGAGTTTGGAGAGTCCACATGCGCAATATTAAAGTCGTGCAGAGACTAAATATAATAGGCCAGTAAATTGGTCGAAGACGGGTTTGTGAATAAGTGGAAGTGAATGGATCTACGAGGAAAAAATAGATAAAAGGCGAATAAATGAAGGGATTAAGACTAAGTTGAACCACAGCAGATGATTGAATGAAAAAGAACATGATCATAGAAGCATACGGACGATTAGGTGAAAAGGTGTAAACGAAGATATGAGGAGAAAAGAGTCGCAATGAAAACTGATAGTTGAATTGATGTCACTCTGACTGACAGTGGAGACGCCACGCCCAGAAGATATCTCAATGAAAAAGAAAAGGAATTCACGGGCACCTAGCATTTAAATAAGTCCTTACTATAAGTATGACATTAACGATGGCTAAATGTATGGAGAAATTTATGGTAATCTGATGTGCTCGTGATGGTGGACGAAACGAGAATGGAATGGAATGATGTTACCAGGAAACGAATGAACGATGGATGGATTAATGGAATGTGAATAGACAGACTGGTTTGCAATTGAAGGATGAAACAATGAGGAGCGAATAAATCTGGACAGGTAGGTCGACCATAAATGACTGGACGAATTACTGGAAAGAAGATTAGTAATGCCAGCGTGTCTGCAGCTCTGGAATATGTGCCCATTTCGATTTCCCAGATGATTCCTTTTCGTGTCTCATTTCCCAACGTTCAAAAATGTCACTCAGATCTCTTGTTACACTAGTTGAACCAGTGTAACAAATTTTCATTAGATGGTACTGAGTTATGGTGACACATATGTGGAATAAATGAAAATCACGTTCGTTTGGTCGCGCTATCAATTGGTCGATTTGCACTTACCGTCCAACATCGTGGAAATGACAGTTGTTGCATCTTGCTATTATAACTGAATGTTGTGTGGATGAGGACAGGCACATCTACTTCGTAGCCTCCGCTTCTGTGAGAACGCAACTACGCACTTAAACTATCGATCCTCATATACGTCTCCAATTAGTTCGTTGATCTTTTGTTAAGATTACCTCTCAAAAGGGACGTTAGGCGTAAATCAAGGTGCGTCCGAAGTGTCGAAAACAATAGGCTAGGTTGGGTTCCTTCAAGGGTTGTGTTGAACGGGATTGAGATCCTTGGAGGAAAACTAGTCAACTTCCGAGAATGGATAGGCGAATGAATTAAATGTGTGCATGAACGGACGGAGAGAATCACGGTAAATAAGTGGACAGATGAGTAACAGGTGGGTCAGAAACAAGTGTCGATAAGGAAGAATGGGCTTATTGGACATGGGTGGGTGGATGGATGGATGAATGGGTCTGAGATAGAAGAACGGAAGAATGAATGGCGAGTGGGAGGATGCATGCATGCATAAATTGACCTCCGGGAGTCTAGCAATTCGATCAGTACGTGATCAGCAGAAAATAAAATTAATTGTGTTAATGGGACTTCTTGACCTGTAACATCTTTTCATTTTCCAGGGCTTTCCTACAGCATCCTATCTTTAAACCTATTACAAGGCCGTCTACATAATTGAAAAGGCAACCTTGGTGCACCGAGTGTCTGGACCACTTATGCGCGAAAATTGCACAATTAAGACTTCAGAATTAAAGAATTGTGATGAAATCCGCCACTGCAACCCAGAGAGGACATCTCAAGCATCCATTTTCCAAACTAATCTCTTTGAGTACTCAAAAAACAGTCGTTTTATATCCAGCACGCCAAATTGCCTCAAACTGATCATCAATAAACAACAGAGACTGGAACGAGTGGAAAAAAATGCACAAAAATGGATAAATGGGCAATCTGAATAGATGGGTAGACAGATAACCAAGATTCATAAATCGATAAATTGTGGATAGAGTCAAGCGTAAATTTTATTGAAATAAAAACATACCTTAATTCGATTTCCTCAGCATCCGAATACCGCCACTTTCTTGACGGCGAAAGCGGCAAACTGCTGGTGGAGTGAGAGGTTATATCAGAGCAGTTTGCAATGTGGGCGGAGGGCAGAGGTGAGGCGCTGTCGCCCCTTGAATTGATCCCTCTGGGATATAAGTTTCTCTCCATTCTTTCCTCCATCGCTTCCTCCGCTGAAGCAGCTTCGACCATGGAGCGTCTTGGAGCGCCAAGTCGACGTCGTTGGAGTAAGCTGTTCAGACTGGTCGCGGATTTTAGCAGACTGGAGTGATGTCCGCTACTACTGGCGGGTGGTGGGGGGGAGAATATGATCTCAAAGTGCGTAATGAAGTAGGCAGTGGCAAGGTTAGAAAGGTTTTGCTGTCGAAGACCCTAGAAAGAAATGGGTTAGTTAGGATGCGAGACCCCGTGAGAACGACTCATCTACCGGTTGAATTCCAAAATAAGATGAAGGGTTCTGTTTAGATTCTGTTGAATTGCCGCCCAAACCCTTCACTCAGCATTACATAGAGACCTTTTTGAAGCGTGGTTGTGTAAATTGTATTTCGTAAAATTGAAACTCAGTAGAAATGTTCGCAACTTTTTCAAGGGATTTGAATTGCTTTAAACAAATTAACTGGGGTAAAATTAACGTTGTTATGATGAGCTGCTACTAATGACAAACCGGGAACATGATCAGATCTTAGGTCTTGTTTCAACTAAGATGAACTCTTGAACTTCGTTTCAAGACGTTATTTTTGGAAAGCAACCTATTTTCAGAGACATTTTAAGTGGGTTGTGCCTTGATCTGATGTAGCCATTCGATAACCTTACGTGTTCTCATGAAATTCGATCAGTACGCGTCACTCACTGGGGTGTCTGTACATATCTAAGCTAATCAGAAAGCTAAACAGGTCTTTAGGTAAAGTACAAATGATTATCTAAACGTGATGGGAGACATGGTAATCACGAACGAGATAACAAAAAAATAAATAACCTATCGTGTTTCTATAAGAGGTCTGGAATAAAGCCAACCCTGCCTCAGGGGAGAGACGTTCAGATGTCTGTCAATGGATACGATCAATTGAAGACGTCTTCCCGGGAGGAGAGCATTAATTTCAAATGAAAACAACTTTGTTACAGTGAAAAGTGGCGAAAACGCTGAGCGTCCCAGAATTTTCTTTTGTCTCATGAAGGCATTAACACCGATTTGATATTTCACGTGAACCAATCAAAACCAAGTTTTTGCTTCCTTAGTGGGCAAAAACGACACTTAACTACGCGAACTTTTATTCCCGCAAATAACTACGAAGTCCTGTATTGTACATTAAAATAACTGGGTAAAATGAAGCATAGAGAACCAGCAAAATAGACAAGTAAATATTTGGTTAGCTACCTAAGTTGAGAAAGAATTTGCGGAGGTAGTGAAAGGAAAAAATTAAGTCCTGCCCAAAAAACGGAACAACAAGAAGAGTGGTAGCATACAAAACACAGAACCATTGCTTATTGCGATTATTAAAACTCGTGGAGACTTAGTTTGCCTTTTCGGAATAATAATATACGAGCTCGCCGAAAATAAGCTATTTGCATGAATCCAGACATTATTTTAACGTGAGCATAATTACAAAAAGGAAATAATTCAATGAAAGGACTACTATTGTGGAGTGAACAGCACGTACAACTTTTTAGGCATGGCATGCGGTTTGAAATAATGATACGTTTAGAGACTTAGTTACCAATTCTTTTTGGGAACAGATTGAGTAAGACTACCAAGAACTTGTTTGGGAAAGTGGGAGGGACATTACGTTTCGATTCATTCTCAACGAGCACAAGCACCTAAAAGCCACTTTTTAGGAAAATAGCCAGGATTTCAATAAATTGGAGTGAAACAAATACTAGATGTTACTTTAAAGGCGTCTTCTGGCAATTTTTGCCGCAGAGCAAGTGTTCGACAGCAAATTATGGCTGTTTACCGCCTAGCTCACATACCCAGCAGAGGCAAACAAAGGCTCGAAGCCATCAAGACCTCTCACCGGTGTATGAGACCGGTTCAATGACCATGCCATTAAAACCCCACTTCAAGATTTTTACCGTGCCGCAAACCGGTTCCTCCAAAACCCACAGGAAGATCAATAATGAGTTCAATCACGTTACAGAAAACAAAATTGACATAAAGATAAATGGTGCAAGGAAACAGTGGTATAAGTTAAGTCCTGAATCCGAAACTGCTCATCAAAGCAAATAAATACGATTTTGTGCCAGGAATAATGGGGAAATACATAAAATTAGGCTTGATTGTACAGTCGCTGGCATACTTCTTTGAAGAAGATGGAAGGGGGAGGAGGAGCGTAGAAATAGTTAACACGTAAGCAACGAGCATACGCGCGTGTTATCAAATCCTCTTTAAAATGAACCAAATCGCAAATCAAAATGAAATATTTATGAATGCGTGTATTGTACAGCTAAAAGAGAGGGGAAACAAGGTCAGGTAGAGATCTTTACGATACTTTAAACATGAACAGGGAGACAAAAAACGTTGACGCATTTAGGGAAGACAAGAATAATCTTCCCATGTTCAAGGGCACGCACCGGATAATGTATGCAGAAAAAGGGGGCACAGGTAACTTATTAGCATGCGTCCAAAGAAAAGTGGAGACATGTGGGCACCCCGGCCAAATTGAAGGGTAAATACTTGCATGGAACTAAATCTTTCCGAGAAAGAACATATTCCTATCCACGCATGTGATGCATTAAATACACTGAAGGCACAAAAGCAGAGGCCTCTGCGAAGTGAGATAGTACCCAATCTGGAGAAAAGGAATGATAAGATTCACCGCCCCCTATTAAACTACAATGTGAATTGAATATTTGTGCGAAATGATTCTACAAAAATAATTAGAAATTGCCGCTCCACTACATTAAAATAAGTATTTTTCTGGAACGATGACATACCTTTTTAGGAGAAGTTTAGGTGAAATACTATGAGATGAGGTGATGTTCAAATGGAAAGAGGCTGTACAGTACGAACGATTTAAAGTACAGATAGTGCGAGGCAAATCAAATGCGGAAAAATCCTCACCTGAACACCGAGACCACATTTAAAAAGGCAGGGTCCAAAAACGATTCCCAAATTAGCAGCCGACATTTTCGTTAAAGCTTCATTGGAGGCAAGTTCTCTCAAGAAATGACAAACATATCGCAGTAAGTTGTAATTTTCTACCGGCAGACTTGTTACAACATTCCTCAGATTCAATAAGCACTGAGATTTCTCGTCTTTCAGCTGGTCCATAATCTGTAGGCATATAAACAAATGCTTGTTGATAGTTAATTACGTTTACAAGATTGATTATAATATTAATTTTTACTCACTTTGACTGTTTGCCTAGTGGCAGCGTTAGGAATAAGTCCCTCAGGAATCTCTCTAAGGAACAATTTAAAAACCCCGCAAATTGCGTGGATGTCACCACATCCAGATTTGTTGAGATCATTAGCACATGTAGCGTCAAATTGTGCCCTCAAGCTTGCAATGGCTTTGGCGCTTCCATTAACTCGGAATATGCCTTCCGTGTGAAAACCAAAGGTTAATAAAAATTCGCAGATATTCTCCACAATGCGGGGTACCAAAGAGGACTTCTTGTAAAAGAGGGATTTAAGAGGAACACCAAAGCTTCGATTCCTATCAGCCAAAGACTTTCGCTTCAACAAGGGACTGTTGAGTTTCTGAACAATTCGCTCCATCACGCACAAACTACGCCCAAGCTCCCGCTGCACAAACAGCACAACCCACTTAACCGATTTAACAAACGAGCCAACCCCCTCTTTAGGCAGTGTTTGGGTGATCTATTCTATTAGTTAAAAGAAAAGGTTTCTAAATATTAGTACATTACAATCTGCGCTTTCAAGAAACAAACTAATTAAATGGTGACATCAAGACGTAAAAAATAGCAATTGTGGCGGTAGTTACTAGTGTCAATCAAATAAATTTTACTGTTATAATAGCATTTCCGTAATCCAACATGCAAAACCTGTATGCAGGTTTTTGAAAAGCTTTTGTTTTGCCATGGGATTGCAAATGAGTAATGAAGGGGATTGTTTACTATTTTTATCACAAGACGTTTCGCTGGCTCTTGTTCTTCGAGTGGTTACTTTATGATATTTCCTTTCATCGGCGAGGCTTGTGCTCGTTATAAGCGGTAATCAACTCTCTGTATCTTCATGAATAGCCCATGTAGCACGTTAGTTTTGGTTTGATCTCGGCTTTGGTCACGGGGACTTTATTTGTCCTTTTGACTTTGCCGTGCAGGCTCTCCTCTGAGCCAGGCTAGTAGTGTAGCGCTCCGAGGCTTTGATTAAGGTACAGGAAGGCTTAATACTAGAACAGAATACATATATTCTGCAAGCAGAGGAATTATAGGCCGCTGGCATGGCCCGGAGGCCAGCCAACCGGCTAGCATAATATGGCCACCCATGTGACCGAAACTGACAGTCTGAACAAACAGAGTATCACAAGTAGAGCCAGTCCCTTGCCTTCGCCGATTGTGTGCATATTCTGGATAAGGAATCGGAACACTACAGTAAATGTCATGTTTCCTGGAATTTTGGCCAAATACTTAAAAAACACTTCTTTTACTAGAATAGGATCTATCAATTATTAGTGGTAATGCCGGTAATTTTGTGAAGTCAGCTGTTTTTTATGATAGATCTCTATGTAGCCTCCCGAGGCCCCCTTTAAGGTAAAAGAAGGAGCAGTACTATGGCAGAATACATATATTCTGAAACAGAGGGCTTGGGGGCTGTTGGCACGGCCCGGAGGCCGACCAACCGGCTGGAACAAGATGGCCACCCAAGTGACCGAAACCGGCAGTTCGAACAAACAAAGTATTACACTCTATTTGACACAGCAGCTTTTTTAAGACATTATCCGTTGTTAAAAATAATTTTTTATGAGTGAGATCATGTCTACGAAATCACCAAGTTGAGAAAATAGATTACAATCACAAAATAACATGCTGTGATTTTGGGATTTTTTATTTCAGAATGAATGGCGAAAAGTTACTGGGTAGGCTCATGTCCGGTAAATGATAATTTTATGCGCATAGACTGACCCTATAGTTAATTAGTTCCTGGTACGGCGTCCTGCATGTGCTTTAACGTTTTCTGTCGTGTTATGTTAATGGTAGTATGATTTATGATTGACACCACCCACAAAAATGAAACTTCTAGACTAATGCTTATGAAACCCAGCTTATGAGATAACCGCATTTTATAAATTTTATTGCGATTTTCACAAAAATTAACGTAACACTGATTAAACGAGGTGCTAGAAACAGAGCTCATAAAATTATTTTAAATTATTATGCTGTGCGGTGGTAAATATCAACACTTTCTGTCTACGAAGTTTCGATTTTTCAGAAACTTGGTTTTCTGATAAGGCACATCTAGATACTAAAAAGACCCTGCAAGCAAATTTCTTCTTCTTCTAGCCAAAAGCACATTCATATGCCAGCTGAAAATAGTAAATCACAAATTACCCTTAGGAGGGCAAAATCAGGGCATCGCAATACCAACTTTAAACACACGTTTAGTGATTAAACCAGGGTGATCACCCAGTGGACGTGGAGAGAGGCAGTGTGTACGAATCTTTGGTGCTCTTAATCTGGACTGCAGTATCCAATGGAGACAATGCATGACAAGGCAGTTGTGATCGACTGCTGTTTTGCAGAATTGATCCACCAGATCTTAACATCAACGAAACCAGAATTAACTTTTTAATGGCGCAGATAATCCATTGTTAAGTTCCCTCATCGTCCCTATCTTCTCATTCAAAATCAGGGAAAGGTGAAGGTTTTTATCCTCTTGTCGACACCGATACTCCTGCTAGAACCTGGTAAACTAGTATACCTCATCTCTAGTATTACCTCGGCGAGGGAACATTAAATAAACTCTAGTAAATTAAGCGGATTACAAGACCGAAAGAAAGATGAAAGTGCTGTAGCAAGGCGTTTTATTAGGCACAAAAAATATCAATTTTCTAAAGCGGCTTTAAATGGCGGTTGAAAGTTGGTCAGTCAATTGGTTTGTGCGGCCACAGGTAAAAGGTTGCCTTAGCAGCACTTCGGTTTCCATGCTAGCACATCGAAATCGCGTTGTTCCCACTCCACGCCGTCATAAGGGAGGTGTGCATACTCGAGATCTTCGGAGACCTTTAGAAGTTGAAATAATACAAAGGTCAAAATTGAGGGCAAAACATAACTGATTGATGCTATCCTCTCCAATAACAAACCCGTGTTGCCATTTCAGGGTCATTTAAGCCCACACATTAGCCTTAATGAGGTCGATTTTTCTCAGAAGGCCGACCGATATGAGTTCTAAAAAATTTTGCAATTTGGCGTTCAAACACTTTGTAAATGCCATACCATTCGAATATGGTTAGCATATTTGATCCAAGTGTGCTATTCGCCTTATTGTGAAATCAAACAAGATGTTTATGTGAACATGTACTCTCCTCTCTCTGAATGTAGCCAATAAAACTGGACAAAATCGAAGGAAAATTTACCCATCCAGAACTGAGTTCGTAATAAGGATAAGGACCAGTGAGAGGAATCATGCCCCGAGCAATGTATAACAGTTTTCCTCTGGCATCTCGAGCCCCAGCTACAAGGTTTCTCGATCGAATGTCTGAAGCGCTGACATGGACCCACTCAATTTCTATCGATCCACTGATCAAAGGAAACATAGAATATTAATTTTGGCATCAAATTTTTCAAGATCTCAAGTTGCTAAATCCTTGACTCACGCCATTGTAGGATCCAAACAGAGAATCTTGCCGTTTGTAAAATCCTCTTCCCTCCCATCAATCCCAGCATAGAAAGATCCTTTAGTTCTTAGGTACTTGCATGGAATTTTCCCCTTTTCAGTCTCTACTAAACCTACGTGCATCGGAAGATGCAATTCATGAATGTCGATGGCTCCTTCTGGCAGTGGTACCGAAACTGTGGCCCAATGAAATCCCTTCGGCAAAACATTAGCTTGGAGTTCTAAGGAGTTCTGGAGATCTTTGTGTTTCTCGTCGCTATTAATTGGATGTCCCGATTCATTGACTTGAGCTAGCTTTCCTCTGGTACTTTGAACAAACTCTTGAGCAACTCCCTTTTCAGAAAGGTCAATGAAGCTCTGAACCTCAATTTGCTCCATCATTGTCGGAGCAGCTGCACAGAGAAGCTCAGCTTCTTGAGAGATGGTAGACTCCTGACCTACAGCCAATCCCGTCATCCCCTCTGTCGGTGGAACACTTTCGCTTTGAAGCTCCTCTTCACGCTTCACAGTGACTTCTGCGGGAGGAGCATCACAAGGAGGTTCAGCTCTTTGAGAGGTGGTAGGCTCCCGATCTTCACCAAATTTCATCGTTCCTTCTCTCGGTGGAACACATTTACATTGAAGCTCACGTTCTTCATGAGGTAAACTAGGATCCTGAACTTCTTCATGATCCACAGTAGCTTCTGTGGGAGGAGCATTACAAGTAGGCCCCATTTCTTGAGAAACGATAATCTCCTGACTTACAGCGAATTCCACCGTCTCCTCTGTTGGTGGAACACTTTCACATTGAAGATCTTCCACATGCTCCATAGTGGCTTTTGTGGGAGGTTCAGCTTCTTTCGAGGCGGTGACCTCCTGATCTACAGCTAATTCTATCATCTCCTCCGTTGGTGGAGCATTATCACTTTGAAGCTCCTCTTCATGCTTCACAGTGACTTCTGCGGGAGAAGCATCATAAGGAGGTTCAGCTTCTTGAGGAATCGCAAGTCCTCTAACCCCCATATGCCCTTCTATAAGCTCTGTTTTTGGAAGAGCTTCACAAAAAGTTTCAATCTCTGAAGTTGTAACTGTTTCTCTCGCATCCTCATGTTCCATCATTGTCGCTCCCGGTGATGCTGTTTCGCACGTGTGCGATTCGTCGATCTCTTTAATATGTTCTGTGGGTTCGGAGGATGTGAGTAGTTCATTGGCTGCGCATTCAGCAGAATGATGGACTTCTGCCACCTGTTCGAAAGTTTTTTTAATGGTTTTTTGTTGTTGTTGTTGTTGTTGAGCTAATTCAGATTGCTGTTCTACTTTGATAGAAGTCTCTGCTTTTTCTTCGGCATGATTATTTTCCTCAGTCGGTTTGAGATTTTTATGTAAAACATCATTCCTAGATTCTTCCTTCTTGGACAAGGGAGCTTTCCCCTTATTAAACTCTAGAAATAGACATCGCATCTTATTCTTCTTTCACTTTTATTTTGGTCCATCACAACTAACCTAAGTGATTGCAATATCTGCTTAATTGCAAGTTAAATCGGTTGAGAAAATCGTTTTGATGCATTGTAAGGCAACTTCTACTATGCATCCAATTAAATATGGATTTAAATTATGCCGATCATCACTTCTTATGACACCAGAGGAGGGGCAACTTACTCTTTATTTTTCGTCGAAATGAAGGAAAACAGCCAACAGGCATTGCAAAAATCAAACGGTATGCAGCTGGAAAAGGGCTAAGAAAAAGGTGAGTAATGGAGCGGGCTAAATGTCAGAATGTGAAATGTTTGAATAGTCTATTTTTAAAGGTTGAAACAAATCTGATGCAAATTTTCTGTGCATTTTCATCCACTGACAGAGCACACCAGCTGCGATTTCGTGCCTAGGCAGCGGGTGCGATTCGTGCCGCTTATACATAAATTAAAACAAATTGTAGGATTCCCAAATCCGTGAAACCTTTGTCAATGATTGACTACATTCTGATTTTGCATCAAATAACCACACAAATTTATCCAGTTCTCTCTTGCATAAAATCTCTTCAAGTATTCATTCCTTCAAATAACACTACATTTTACATTCCTTTCCTAGGGGTGCAAGTTCCACTTTCGTCAAATGCCTTAGCCTAAGAAACAATAAACCGGGCCGCAACTACCATTTTTACCACTTCTATTTCTTAACCACCTCGTCTATAAAGCATGGAACCATGTGGCTATCTACTAGTGTTGTCAAGAGCTAGGCGAACGTCACCAATTAAAGTCCGTTGAGATATCTTTAAGGAATGTAGAGGATCAAGATAAGGATGAAAGTGTTGCCACTACGCCCTCTTTCAATCCCATTGCTATCTAAAAGTGCATGCCTTCTCATGGGAAATTTCTCAGCAGTACGGGGCACAAGATCGCGTTTTCTTACAAGAATAGGAATGGCATTTCCCACTGATTCACAGATCTTGTCTATTCCTCAAGAAGAAGTTGCTTATGTGCACTTTTGTGTTGTATCATGAAGAGAATCTCAACCGTAAGTGCTATTTGGCCCTAAGGACGTCAACAACTACTAGTGAGCAATTGCATTAGCAGCCCATCACACCCGAACACACAAAGCAAGCATAAACTTCTGAGAGCGAATCGGTGTGCCCTAGGAGAGCGGAGTTTAGCTGTGAACAGTTCAAGGCTAAACGATGATGTGTTCCAGTTAATAAAACCCAAAGTTGTTTTGTCCATGACGTAAACAAAAAAGTATCCATTCTGGAATGAATTATGACGAACGGTACACAATCCCACGTGCAAGCTGCTAACCCTGCCTTTGTCTCATAGGCGTGTGTGTGTATGTTTACCGCCATGATGTGCTTATTACTTGCCAAATTCCTGTTTATCCGGACTCTTCACCACATCCATCTTGAAAATATTTAGACACTCTAAAAAATCCTCTTGTTTATCAAGGATTTGGCAAAAAAAATAAGCACACAGCCTATAATCCGCCCCAAATAATTTTAAAACCTGAGGTACAAATGTGCGAGGTTGTTATGTTAATGCCAACTTCCTGTATGCGTATGCATTACTACCGCGCTTAGTCTAAACACGAAGACATTCCATTGAGGTGAGGGTTTACACAACTGTATTCACCTTTTATCACACATTCCTCACTCTGTGCGCAGCTGATACAAGGTGGTCCGATGGTGGTTATAGATACGAATAGAATGGAAGAGCAAAAATAAGTGGCTAATGTTTTGCAACCTAACTTATCCCTCATGAACGAAAACCTTTCTTGAAAATACACAATTCACAACAGTTTATCCAGAGAGTCAGATGAGTAAAAGTGGTGACGAAATACGTTACTTTGGTTCGGTAATGCCTACCTAGGTGGATGAATTTTAGTAAATATATTTTTTGTTTCGACTCATAATGTTAAAATAAGATCACAAGCAATTTTCTAGGTATAAGGTTTATTTAATCTGCGACCACCGTAATTTCCAGGACCTGTTATTATCATTTTTATTTATGATTATCCATAATAATATAAAATGCCTGAAAGGAACGGTATTTTTAATTAAAATGTGTTGGAGATTAAAAAGGAGAATTGAATAAAGAGAGGAGGGCCTACCCGAATACCACCGTTCTCTGAAGACGCACACAAGCCCTGCACGCACACGTTTTATAATTTAGTGATTGCTGCCACGTTTGGCTGTTGGCCAATCGCATGAAGGGTGCTTGGTGTACACATCCTCGGCGTTTGTGCCAACGAATATTTCTGTCAAATGAATGCGCGAATTTTCCTTTCGGCCATGCACGGTCTGGCGTAAACAGTAGCACTACCACTTATGTCCAATAAATGACAAGTCATAGGATTAAGGAGCATGAATTTCCCCAGTTCTGTAAGTTATGCCCAACCTTGATTGTTGTTGGATTCCGCCTACCGGTCACAACCTTCACTGCATTGTATAACTTTTCAGATTATGTTTGGCCTTCAGATCATCTCGGCAGCATTTAGAACTCAACTTTTCAACGAACAAGGCTGTTAACTGCCACTGAATGAACAGGGCACTAAGTGAAGGTGAGAAATACCACTATGCCTATCTATGTTGGTTTTTGGAGACCATGGCGAAAAATGTGAAAGCAGTTGTAGTACTGGGAGGACTTATTGTAAACAAAAAGCAGTTTGACATTGTGTCTGATCTAATAGTACTGAAACAGCTGAAAAGGATTTAATAGCAAAATAGCTGCCGAATTAGGCACGATGAGAAGACATCTACTGCCGCAAATAAAAAAACATCATGTTGCTATTGGTAGCTGTTGAATTAATTTCCACGAAACAATCTGGTTACAGAATACCGAAAACCCTGATTTGTTACTTTTGAGAAAGTGAATAAGAAAAATAGTGCATCAAGTCCCTCTAAATTGCATAATTATACAACGCTTATTTTCACGATCTCTTCCTCTTGTGAATAGTTCAATGTTTTCACTAAGTAAGAGCTATTCCAACTTATTTCCCTGAAAATTGTTGGCAAATTGTATGGTACCATTGTCGATTAAAGGAAATTGGTATGGCAGCATAAACTACTTCTGAATTCGAGATTTCGATTAAAGTTCGTTGGATTGATGGCAAAATGGCTACACTTTTTCAAATTTCTTGTGCGTTTTGAAGAGCTTTGAATAATTCTAACAAGTGGTGGGAGATGGAGCTCAAATTCGTTTAAATTATCAGCACACCAAAGTTAATTGCTTCAAACAGAACCGTTATCCCAGTGCCGAAACTAAGACCGGCTTTATCAGGTTGCGCATCTTTTAGTACGGGCACTACTTCTCTCTTCCATTTGTGAGCAACTATATGGTTCTTTCAAAGAGATAAGTGTTGCACGACGTCCTCATTCATCCCTGATTAAGTGAGCCACGAGACTGCTCACTTCTAGTAATTATTGAGAACGGAACGCCCTTCTAATTGGCGCACATTAGGTCATGGAATTCTTAGAACATTTTTAAAAATGATGTCCCAGGAGACTCATCTTTCCAAGCGGATCTAGGTGTCCTTTTCGTACTAGGCCCCAAAGACGATAGAGAACTACGACAAATCTATCCGTAATCTCTCTAGCTCGACCTCCCTGCAAAATAAAGAAGGAACAAGAAGTAGCCCATGCATATCAATTCCACTAGTTAGTGGGGCATTCAACAAACCAAGGTTAGCTTCTTCGTATAAATGATGGCAAAGACGTCTTCCTCACTACAATCCATGTCCATTAAATGACATTCAAAATGACCACGTATAATGAAATTTACACGATCATCAGCTCCTTATTTCGATTAAATGCGTATTTTCCCAAAATAATGCCTCGCCAAATTGAACAACAGTTTTGATGTTTGCAGAGAACTCAGACTTGTAACAAAGTGCCCTTGACTTTGATTGGCCGCTCGCGAGTTGATTTGCTCATTGCAATTTAAAGGTAGCTTTATCCTCAAAGCATAATGAGTAGACAACGATGAAGAGAGAGTTTTATATCCAGGTCGATAAATTATTCTTTTGGAAGCAAACCCAATTCACCGTGGACTCGGAAAAGATTTCGCAGCAAAAAGTAGACATAATTATTGTTGTTATTATTATTATTAAAACCGGGGTTTAGGCTAAAAATCGCCTCTTTAAAAGCAAATAACTTGTAAACTTATTCTGTTTTAAGTCAAAGATAAAATAAACTTATATTTTAAAGTAAAATTAGAGAGGAAAGGGATAACTGAAAATGAAACCCAAACGATCAAACGAATAAATGGCAAGGACAGACGCCAGGGCACCCGTGCCTAGAACAACTATGACTGACCCTGCGATGAGCGCAACAAACATTTGCTAGATGGCAGGCATTGGAGTATTTTTTAGCACAAGCAACTGACGACCGATGGTATTGTTCCAAACTTGCCCTATAAAATGGCATGCAACCAGGTCCACAGGGTTTTAGAGGCATATTTTTCGTCGTCTTCCTCGTGTACGGTAATCTGGGTCTCCTAGTGGGATTGGTTTGACAGATCTTGCGTTGTTCAATCCTCTTTCGTGCCGTATCACCAATGTCCAATGGTAAACCCGTACAAGATGGCTCACACGCTGAAGCACACCTGGAAATATTGGGTTGATATCGCTGAGCTGGAAGGGGAAACAAACTCTTACTGCTATCCACCGGAGATTGACAAACCTGGGAACATATTTTGGAACGGGTCATTGAGGTATTTAACTGACTGTTTGCTGCGGTTTCCCCAACCTTGCGCGAGTGAGCCATAGCTGAGCGTACATCCCTTAGGCTTCTACACTCATCTGGATTCACAGTACATCCACGGTGTTGGTGCTGCTGTTTGTAAGTGCAGTGTTCTGCAATCATGGGGCAGGAGGTGGTGCAGTTATTAAGGGTATTTAGGTCCCCAATTTCCACAATACTGCGCTTAGCTCGAACACAGTTGCCATCGGCGTTGAGATGCTCAGTTTTACGAAGGGGAGTGTTCAGCTTACAAAGATACGCCATTGTACCAGCTGAGATGTGTAATTTCGAGGCGGTCTTCGGGAATCCCAGACATCCAAAGGGTTGAATGGGATTTTTTTCCAGCGGCTGATAACACGTTCCAATCGCTTCACCTTGAGCTAAGGGTCTAGAACGCCAGCACTTTGTCAGTGGTGAACATTGGCAGCCACTACTACTACTACCTGAATATGATGCGTTTTTACTGGAACAACTGAGATGGGTGTTCCATGTCATTGTAGGGATTACTACATCCTTATTTTCCGGCGTGACGCCCACTCCACAATATTGATTTTTCGTCGTCAGGATGCATCCAGTAAACAGAGTTTAATTGAAATACCCATTAAAGTGACTATGAGTTGGCTTTTTATCCTTCTACATGCACCCAGGATGGAATCAGATCAACATTATCCACTACCATGTTTCCAGCCCAAGTGCCTGCTCTCGATGTTTAAAATATCTGTTGGAACACATCTCGGAAGTCATGTTCTTCATATTTTTACTATCTAGCTAAACACCTCATTCATCGCTCGGTTTTGAGCTACCGGCCATGATGGTGCACTTGTTCATTCCACGTAGCACGGAGACTTTTAAATTAACCACTTTGGTCCAAGCTCCGGTCTAGTCGCCATGAGGCACGTGATCCATCTTTAAGAATCCAAGTATTGCTTAAAGTAGAATTTCAGGCCTAGACTTTCTAATAACCTCATCGTGGCCAGGCGACGAAGCTTCCAACACTGGCATAAAGATTTGATCCATTTTTGTTGCGAAAATATCGAAAATAAATTGGAAAAGAAACGCGGTTAATTCAAAGATGTGCACATGAGTTAAGGTTTCGGATATTAGTAATCAAGATGTGGCATCGTATGCTAAAATAGATAGTTTTTCCCAGTAATCATTCCTTTAAAAAATCTTTCGTTCTGTTTTCTTTGGTCTTAATTGTTCCCAAGTATTAAGAGAAGAGTAGAATCCACATTTAAATAACATAAATAGCTATTATTCAACCAATTGTCCGAACTGAATAAGAAGCAAAACAAACGAAAAGTAATAATGCAATGTGGTCGTCAAAGTCAGTCATCAATGTTCTGCTGCCTGAATATTTAAAATTAACCCTCCGTGTAGTACTGTGGAAACTCGAGCCTCATTGGCAGTCCGTTAGAACATGGGCACGCTCTTCCACTATGATGATACGGACTTCTAAGCACTCCTACCGGATGTCCATAGGACACAGTTCCCCAGCCGTGGTAGCACTGGGTATTCGCAGTGAGTAATGGTTGCGACTGTCGCATCTGAAATTTTTGGTTCGGGTTCTTGTTCATAATGTGGTCGTACATTCGCAGTGATAGGAGTCTCTTTTTAACATAACTCATCGGCTCTTCTCTCATCTTGCGTCCCCCTTCAAAAACAACCTAATTCCACTTCCGTGCCCAATCTTCTATTGATTATTGTCACGTGGTGGCACGAGATTTAGCTAATGACCACATGGGCACCATTGGCCGATCTGAGGGAAGCTTTTACAGCTGCTACTGTAGGTGCCGTTGCTAGGACCATCTAAGGAACCGCTGCAGAAGGTTGCGTGAGGAGCACTGCCTGGAACAACCATAGGGCAGAGATCGGGCACCATTTGCCGAGTTGCTTTCTTGTCAAAAATGAAATCGTGAGCCTTGTAAATATTCCCATGGAAGCGGAACAAAAACTGTCGCTTGGGGTAATCCATAACAGAAGGCAGCGCCTGTGCAGCAGTACTGTTAAAAACTGCCTTATAATTATTGATCCCGTACCAAATCACGTGAATGCGAATCGATGGCAAAGTACACTAGTTTCCAGGTTATTTGATTGATAGCGTGGGATTTCGTCTAGGTTATTCAAGCACCAACACTTGATCCAATTTCACTTGAATTAGCTTAAATTTATGCTTCTTATCGAAAGCACATCCATATTATTTTAGGTAAATATAAAAAAGTAATTGCCCTTAACAAATTTGACTTCATACCACCCTTCACTCCATTACAGAAGAAATCTCTTCGTACGCGGGCATGACCCAGCCAGAATTGACCGACTGTCGATCGAAATGTGACCAAGATGGCGCCAAGGCGTAATCTCAATCATTGTAGCAACTGTGAAACGCATTATGCCGAGATAATTTCCACTCGCTTTATGGAATGGCTACAAGTCAGTTGACTTGAGTAATTTCTTTGCCAGTTCTTGAAGCCAAATCGTGACCAAGAGCCAAAGCTGGCAAAAAAAGATGATACTTTATCTATAAGGCAAAATGCGTATTGAAAACTATTGCCATATGGTCATTTGTGAATTTATGTCATTAATCTGCTTTCTGTTCGTACGTGCGGCAGTCGTTGATGCGAGTTCGCTTGTCTCAAGCGTTGGCCACAATCATCCCGCATGTGATGCGCCCGTTTTGCCACTCCATGTGGGTGCGTCTTGCTCTGTTGTGCCCTTGCTAACATAGTCCAGGTTCTAGAAAACATGAAATAGCAAGAGATTGCCGTCCGCAGTATGGAGTGTCAAAGACACTAGTGTGATGCGGCTGATTGTAAAAGAGGCTACTTTAAGTAAAGATAATCTTTCGCTTCCTTTCACATCTTTCTTTCTTGTTCCAAAATTCAGAAATGGTGCAAGTAAATAAATACACTTATATAAAAAGAAAATTCAATTTTAACTTCTGTTCTATAGTATAACAACCAAGGTACGAGAAATAATGCATCAACACAGATCCTTCATGTTTGTTAGTTCCGAAAGGAGGGATTCAATTTATTAAGTAAGAAAGATGAGGTGACACATGAGCCGGCAGGGATGTTTTGCCAAAATATTGTTTTACCTTCGTCAATTATTCAGCAAGGATTTCACCACAATCATGTTGTTGACAAATCAAATACCTATTAAATGTAAGTTATGCATCTCCTAGGTTATCTCAAATCATGCGGATCTGGCGGAACGTTTAGTTGATCACCACAAGCACACATAAGCGAAAAACCGATTGATCATAACTGCCTTGCCACACATTGTTTCCATTGGATATTGTAGTCTGGAATAAGAACACTAAAGAATCATGCACAAATGCCTCTCTCTACGTCAATCTGGTGAACGCCTTGGCTCTATCATCGAATGGATGTTTATAGTTGGTAGTGTGAGGTCCTGCATTTTGCCCTCTGAATGTCAAGTTAGGCTTTCTACCACCATACTTTTCTGTTCTTTTCGGTACAAGACAACACGTAACTGTAAAAGCAGAAAGGAAAGCTGGAATTTTCCATTTTAGGGTGTTAGTTAAATTTGGGCTGATAAATCTGTGCTTGACACTCGTGCTATGGCCAATGCTTCCCAGAAAATGTGACAAATTTTAAACACCCCGTGTTTGCTTATAAATAATTCTCCGTAGGGAGTTTGAAGATGGTTTCAAGACCGCTTATCTTTATTGCCAGTTAGGTCATGCGACGAAATTGACCAATAATTTCTTACAACTTTATCTGTTTTTATGACTATTTACATATTCACTGAAGCCTCTGCTTTTTTATCTATATTTAACTTTTTTCAAAATCCTCTGCTACTGTACCCCACCTCGTCCGAAATAACCAACTCACAGGTTGGAAAAACCCATCAAGTTGCTACCATTTAAATGAGGTGATGGACAGTTTAAGAGCTTCATCAATGCCAGGGAAGGAAAAAGGTTCGTGGAGTTGTCGCTACAGATTACTGCACCAACTTGAAGCGTGTAGACATTGGCGGAGACACTGATAATGTGTACATTACAGTGCCGCAACTTGGTGCCTATGACCGTGAGCTTGGACCCTGCTAGGTTCTCAATCAGAGCAATCAATGAGACAAAGGCCTGGACGCAGATGGCTTCTTTACCGATCAGTGCAGTCAGGATAAGGACGGCGCGCACGCGCGTAACCAAAGCCCAAATGCTGGAGGCATAAGGTTGTTCCGGTCATGCGTAATTGTGGGGTTTTAATTGACCTTGGCCTTGGAGTGACTGTGTGCACATAAAGTATGTGCGTGATGTTAGCCAATCCGAGGAACCAAACGAGAGCGCGAGATTCGAGACGTTGTAAGAGGTGGGAAATCAGGCGCCAAAAATAAACGGCTGGCGAAACTTTTCCGGGTTTCGCAGACATCCCCAATCGAATATGCCGGATATGATTTGAGCTTATTTGCTCTACGAAATGCGGTCATCGTGTTTGAAAAACTGCAGACCCTTCTCCTCACACTCGTTATGTAGCATTTGGTAAAAGTGCTGTGAAAGGAAGACGATTTATTAAACTGAGGCGGGACGATCCTCCATTGATGATAGTAAGGAATAAATTTGTCGTTATCATATAACTACCGAGCTTCAAGTTCCAAAATGGAAATGAAAAGTCATGGAATCTACCAAGCAGGCGCTTTTTACCCAAATTCGTCAGCACAAGTGAGACAGTGGGTTTTAGAGGCGATCAATTTGTTATTCTTTGCCCCATTCACCTCATAGCTACCCAATGGCTAACTGGATTGTGGTGCGAAATGACGTCCGTATTGCAGCGCTCATTATTCAAACAAATAAATCACTGGGCACGTCCAATGCTCCACCCCATAACTAGCCCATTTGTAAGGCGCAAACAATTTCATCTTCAAAAGTCTATGCCTGTTTTTTTTATGTTGTGGCTTAGAGAGGCTTTTGTACACTTACTGAAGGCAAAACAAACTTGATGGAAATCTGTCTACCCGCTACGGTAAAAGTTGTAAGCGCCCGAACAAAATGACCTCTTAAAAAATTAACTCAAGGATTTGGTGGACAAAAAGGCGGCATCCCTAGTTCGGCGTCAACTGAAACTCTGTACCTCATGCTGCTACTAAACTAGGCCATAAGAAGAAGATATTCACCCTCTCTATGCCTTGGTGGCATAGAGCATAAGACACATGGGTAGGGTTTTAAGGTTTTGCGTCTCCTTGTCCTCCCACTGATTTGCGCACTCTGACTGTTTCTCAAAATGGCATCTTTCTTACCCACTTTTGAGATGTACCGTATCGAGTAAGTGGATTGTAATAGGAACCGTTAATTAGCATTCAAAAACTAAGCAATTCTAGTGAATAATTTTATTCATAATCTCTACCACAACCATACAAAGCATGCATAGCCCCTGAGATTGAGGTGGTGTATGCCTTAGGAGAGATTGGTGAGTAGTTCGTAGATTATTTGGGTATATAAAGTCATTTTTCATCATAAATCAGTCTGTTAATCAGCGAGTGAGCAAACAGTCAGAAATGCACAGCTAATTTTGATGACGTAGGCGAATAGAGCTAAGGCCCAATAGGTAGTCTTAAATGGGTACTGCCCTTTATAATTAGGAAAATTATTTCTTTCCGATTTTAAAGGTACCACTTTATTGTTCCTTCGTAGCTTACGTTATCGACCAAGAAAATTTCCTAACACATCAATCTCAATTTGCTTGAGTCAGTCGTAAGATAAGAGAAGGAGCTTCCTTGATCGCGGTGCAATGACTTTGGGTGGACCCTAACAACAAGCAAGTTACTTATTTAAACCAGCTTTAAATGGTACATTCACCTATTGCGCTATTTCCAAGTGCTGTACACGATATCTGAGGGGAAAGGTCAGCAGTTTTTCAATCAGGTTGAGCTTGCTGCGGCATGTCATTATATGATATGCGGATTCATAGGCGAAGGAAAGTAGTGAAGGTTACGAAAAAGCAATAACGTATGCACTTTACAAGTTTCTAAGACTGTGAATGAGCCATTTACAGAAAAAGTATCCCGTAAATTGGTCGACCTTTTAGGTTGAAATGACATTGAGGGACTAAACAGGTACACCAAATGTAGCTGGTTCTGCTAGTAAAAATTACTACTTCAACTCTAAAGAAGATGAAAGGCGAAATTAAAATAACCAAAAACCTTTACGCAAATCATCTTTGCTAAAAACAACCCCAATTTTTACATTCAGTTGGAGGAATCTTATAAGATTTTTCCTGCTTAATGGCAGTGTCAGGGTTGATGGGTAACATGTGCTCGTGAAGTTTAGAAAACTCATCCTTTATGAATGGTTAAAGCTGTCTGCAACGCTGCAGTGGGTGGGGCATTTGGGTAATAACCAGTGAACGTTGGGTCTCAAGAGCCACTTCTCTTTCCAAGTTAATCAATTAATCAGAGAGTGAACGAACAACCTAAAATGCACGACGCACCTTGATAACGTGAGGGAAAGGGGTCGCCTCCACTGAGGGTGCATTTGTTTTAATGCAACAAGACAAATTACATTCGAGTGGCATTGGACACTTTATCAGCTAACTACCCCAAGGTTTGAAGGTTAATTAACCTGTATTTTTCATTGAGAAATATGTTTGGAATTAAAAAACCATTTAATCTACTACACTTGGATCCCTTTTGTAAGTTTGCCTTTTAGACAATAGATGGGTTAATTATTTTGACAATTCGATCAAAGAATACAAAGAAGTAATTTTGCCACTTTCGAAGAATGAATTACAACAAAATGTTTGGAAAGTTAATCATTTTTAAACTTTTTTCGACAAAACGACCTTTTGAGCGGATAACTATTTCATTTTTCAGAAGAATTATTAGGCAATCCTTTAAAAATGCAACCTCTTGTGGACTGAGTTCACCTGAGATTCACTTAGTGAGCCATGGATAATATCAATTATCAAAAACGATTCCGGCGGTTTACGACTGCTCGCTACAATGCGACTGTTTACATGTTTGGAATACAAAACACCAACATGGACCTTTTTTCAGTATGGTACCCTTAATTTTGGTCTAGATTACATCTGCTTTGCATAAAAAGTTCTTGTCAGTTGAATTGAATGAAGTCGATGGGTTCAAATTCACTTCTATGGCTGCCAAACCTATTCGAGATTCCAGAATTTGTAATATTTAAGGAAGATGTGGTATGGGATAGTGGATTGCATTGCTTAAAATTAAGAAATAACTGCATTATACCGCTTTATCGCTCGAAGTTGTGCGCCTCATATTCTGAATGTTCCTTGATTGTTGGAAAAAATGAGGTCTTTAGGTGTTTTGAATGCAAGCATTATGACTGCCGAGTCCGCCTTTGACATGGATTCATTTCTTTGTAGTTAACACTATCTCTTTTTTAGGAAATGTCTGAGTCAATTTGGATGAGCTCTGTTAGGAACTCTTCCTGCTTTCAGCATCGTCTTCAACGCCTTATCATAGAGTAAAAGGCTGCGTCTTGCCTACATTTTTTATTGACTTCCAATCTACACGCCAATCAAGTAACTATCACTGTATTAATATTTCTTGCAACAATAAGATTCTCGTATGTTGTAAATCTTAAATGGATTCCCAAATTTTACATCCGAACTCCATTCCATTGCCGTGTGACTATCCGAAGTAGATGGCAATCTTGTGCACCACTTTGGTAGGGCATTTGACTGGTAAAATGCAGCATTCTCCTTCCTGCAAAGCAATGTCAACGAAGTTGCTATCAGGGTGGATCATACGAATCAGGACGCAAATTTGTTTTAAGCTCATAGGATATGCAAAACACGGAGAACATATTCTCATACCGCTAGGACAAAGTTAAATCGTAGAAGGCTAAAATTACTTCTCTAGTCAAAGTTGTCGCTAAAAGAATAACCCATTCTTTATTGATATACGTTACTTTCTAGCAGTGACACACGAATACTTCATTTCGATTGGGTGGGAAATGCGTTCGTTAAAAATAGGCGGTACCGTTTAGTGTTCTCTGTTACGCTTCGCTTAATGTTTTCCGCTGAAAGTTAAACCAAATGCTTGTTCTGCTCAAAAAAGGTACAATTTTTTGGTTAAGCAGTTGAATATCTTGTACTTAAAAGGTGAACTTGAGGTGTGGAAGTGCCGCGGTGCGTATAAATTAGAAGGAGTCGCCTAAACTTGAGCGCAAGATCCCTCTAAGAATTCTACTGCTCTGAGCACAGGAAGGCAATAACAGGTCTGATTCTCTGCCTTAGAAGAACAAAGACGTTAGTTTGAAAATATGTACGGTTCCACCTGTAGGTTGTCAAAATGGACTAGTGACAATGCGGTTGGTTGATTGATTGATTGATTGATTGATTGATTGATTGATTGATTGATTGATTGATTGATTACGGTATCGAGTTGCGTCATTCGCTTACTGAAATGAAAGTTTGATAGACTGTTGTCGCCATGGGATGGGAACAAAATGGACATCACGACATAATGACTATATCCGTGCCACGATGACTGTATAACTCATAGTTTATTAATTGATAAGTTTCTTCTCCGTAGATTGTTGTGTGCACACTACTTTTTCTCATTCGAGGTTTGGAAGGATTTGTTACCTACCAGAGCTGCGAGTAATTGTGCTAGTATTAGAGATTGACAATATTGTTGCGTCTTGCGGTAGAAGTGACGGATACTTCAAACCATTTACCACACCATTTTGGCCTGTTTGGAGTGTTAGTCATTTTAAAAGTATTTTTTAAAGGTAATTGCTAACGATCCAACTACAACTCTTTCATGACGTGTCAAGCGTGGACCACTATGTTTACGGAGAAATGGGAAGTAGCCCGATTTTAAGCAACAGTCATGTCAAAGCATATGCAAGTACTTATTTAAGATGTCAGAGCTTACTACCTCCAACATCTGGAATTGGTAATAATTCAGGATACAACCTTAAAATCCCATTAGCTAACTTACAAAGTCGTATTTTCGCTTGGATTTCCCTCAAAGCGTTTCTTTTTTAAAAGGAGAATTCCTGTAGTACTTCGTCTTTCATTGATATTTGTCAACAAACAGAAATGCTCCAATTCAAGTCGAGACTTTATAGCCATTTTTGACATCTCGCGTAGATTCTGACCGCTACAATAAACAGAACCGCTTTTAGCTACTATCACATCGTGAATTCGCTAATTGTTGCTTCAACTGCTTCTGGCAAGTGGATCAGAAAGTAAGAAAAATCCATTGCTTTCCAAAAAGAGGCTATAATTTGAGCCAAATCGATGTCCATAAATCATGGTCAGGAAGTTAGCAACGTCGATGATAACGCTCTTCTCAAGTGCATAAAGTTTGATACGAGGGGAATTGCTTTATTTCTGATTCTTTTTTAGTATTCATATGCAAAACCATCGACTTTTATTAGTGTATAGTTGGATATGAAAGGGCAACCAATAAACAAATTGCTTTCTTTAAAGTCGAAACATATGACAACGCAGGTTGGGATTAAGACAGGTGGATCTCTAGGCCAAATTCAACTGGCAAGGGAATGCAACGACCAGAAGACCACTTCAAATAAATTAATCTTGAGTCTCCGCTAATGCTCTCATGACAAGATTTAGATACGAATACTATCCAAGTTTTATGGTAGCCAGACACATTTGTGCAGTTCCGCTGTAAAAAGTAAATGAAAGTTGAGGGGTTTTGCCATATGAAACAAACAACCTACACTGGTAGCCTATGTTTTGACTAGGCTTTTGTTTACTTACTTTCCTAATCATGTGTTGGACAAGAAAATGCGATAGCCACCACCCAAGATTTCAATTTAAAATAATTAGGAAAGCAGGACAACTGAAGATGAGACATCCAATACATCCTGAAGTACAGCAAAAGGTTTGAGGAAGCAGGTGTAGAGCCTTACGTTGTCCCTACTTCTCACCAATTCACTCGTCCTTGTTGTTTCTCATCAATAAGTTTTTCTCACACACCTGCAAGTTTTACCATATGGAGTAAATAGATCTCAGTAGGTATGACTTCTAGCAGGTGAGAAAGTCCCAACAAATAGCTGTCTACGGTCTGCCACAATCACGCAAAAACGTGCCCGCCTTTATAAGGATGAAGTGATACGAGCTTCGCACGTGCGCGCCGAGTAATTAGCAATGATTTCGCTTACAATCTAAAACCTAGGGTGCATTTTAATAGCTTTTATTCACTTGTTCCATCACTCACTTTCAAAAGTGCTAAACTTTTCCGCCACATTAACCTTCATTAAACTGAGTCAACAGCTTTTTAAAGCTCCTCATTATCAAGAGATGTGGATCACCCTTTGTTGGTACGCATTTCACAGCAATGTCTGTTATATGCTTCCAGTCCGTCAAATTGTACTGAGAACGGTTAGTAGGCCTTGTTAACCCTTCAATTTACTCCGAGCTTGGTTGACAGTAGGAACTATCACTGCCACTATTTTGAGAACATATAACTCATATAATAAAGACAAAATAATCCAAATCAATCGTCAAAAAAACTGGATGGCATGAATTTTAATTTAGGACCCATACATTATGCTTTCCTGCAGCTGCTTATCATGCATCTAGAAAGGGCACATCGATGCTGTAGTTGGCGTTCTATCATTGTGCAGTGATTTAGCCCATTCTGATGCTCAAGCGGGAAGGTAGTGGCGTGAACATTGTTCATATTGTAGCGCCAATGCAACTTGACTGAAAAATCCTATCAACAACTGTGAATGGCATTGCCTGCTTCAAGAAGTCACATTGATCAAAACCAACAAGTGCTTTTGTATAAGGGATAATCAAGTGATCCTACGTTACTGAAATCCAGGGCGTAAGGTGATCATATTTCTCTTCTCTTTCTTCTATCATATGTATTCATTCCAACCAAGTTAACGACTACTGCACAGTGTAAAGTTAAAATCAGAAAAGATTCACGATACGAAAGCATCTATTAGTTAAAAGACTCAAAAAAGGGTTGCTCAATTGTGCAGTGTTAAAAACTAAGATTTATGAGACTGACCCTCCAGATATGTAATCCAAAGTTGTAGGCGAAGACGTGCCCTTCTTTAAGGGAAGATGCATTTCGCAAGGTTTTGGGTGCATCTCAGGAGCCCCCTCACTGAAATGTGCTTCTGCTCTGGTGGATACAGCACTGAAAATTTTATCCCAATAGCGTATTACACCCTCCTTTTTGTTTTGATTGCCTCCAAATGATATAAAGGCCTCGGAATCCATCTTGCGAAAATCCGAAGTTGCAAAAGTGCTGTATAGGATGGAGGATCGCGTGTGGTGAGCGATAAGCAATCGGCAGGGAGAGCACTTCTGACTTGTAGATACGGTGAAATTACCACTTTTCTTTAGCTGAAAATCTGAACTTGACAAACTTTCCCTTGAACCACCACAATGTACCCTCCCACACCGGTAATTTGTAGCATTTCCCGCAGAAATTATAGCAGAGTTGGGTTTATTGAAAGTTCCAAAAGAGGACTTAATTTTAGATTCATATCTTAATGGAATATTTGTCATCCTATCTCCTGTTTTCTCACAAATCTGATGCCGAGCACCGCTGACCTGTAGATTATTGATCGCGGAGGTTGAAGATTGCGCCCTGGGTGGTGTAAATGATTTTTAGGGCTGAGGATTTCTTTTCCTCTTCTTCTGAAGCTCTATTCAACTCAAAGTTATACACTGATGGAGTAGATGAATTTCTAGGTGTTAAAATATCCCATATGGGTGGGTTATCAAGTTCTGATTTTGAAGTGTTTCAAGATTCTTCACTTCTACTTTGGGGTGTGTTTAATGCGGAAATGAGGGTGAAGTTTCTAGGCTTTGTGGTAGAAAGTCTAGTCAGTGCGTTAGGTTTTAATTGTGTAAGATTAAGTCTTTGCAGTAATTGACAGCCTCCAGTTTCGTCTTTTTTCTCCTGTTGTGTTATCTTCATTGATGCAAATTCCATAAATGTGCATGGACTGTTTGATTCAACGACAGAATTTACGGATGAATTTCTGAATGATATTTCAGGCTCTACTTTGCTAAGCTTGTAGTCTGCTTCCTTGCTGTCATTTGAACTATCAATCATTCTACCAATGCCTACCAGTCCACTTAAATTACTTATGCAGATTGAAGAATTTCTGACGGTCGATACGCTAGGAGGTTTAGGTGGCGTACCATCCGTTACGCATTGTATTCCTTCTTTTGATACTGTTAATTCTGTTTTGCGGTTGGCTCATCAAAGGCACCAATGTGTTTCTTGATATTGACGTAAACGGTGTGGGTGAAACATCAACTTCCGTTTTGGGGTAGTTGCTAACCATTGAATCTGCATAGGCTTCTAGGGCATGGTTCTGGTCCAATAGATGACTCACTTCATTCGTTTGGAGTAATAATGCAGAAGAGTTTCTCGTAACTGATATCAAGGGTTTAGCAACTGTATCGGCTCCAGTTTTTTTCGGAATCACAAATTCCGCTTGGGTTGGGGTCCCCTGATACTTTGAATTTTTTCTGAACGGATTATTATTACTGAGGGATTTGTTGGGTACATCATGGAAGGTACTTCAAATAGGTCGTTGTCAGAATTGTTTCCAGAAATGCTGTTCACTGCATATTTCTTGAATTGTTCTAATTGATTCGATCTGTTCGATTTCATTAATCCATTCGGAACGATCAGACTCAGAGCACAGTTTTTAGGAACTATGATAGGAGTTGCTAATTTTGCACTGTTCTTTTCAATTATAGCTGATCTGCAAAACGAATCCTCATTGCATCTTATCGAAATGATCAACTCGTCTGAACATCTCAAACATTTGAAACATTTCGAAGTAGTGAACTCCAATGTTTCGATTTGATTATTCGCTAATAAAATTATAAGCTCTGCTTTTTCAATGCCACTCAAATTATCGCTAATAGTTTCATTGACAGTTGATGCCTTAGAGCAATTCAAGTGAAGTGTAGAGCTCCTGGTAGAGGGGATACTAAACGATCCTTCCAATACGTTGACTTCCGATAACGTGCAGTAAATTCCTTTAATTAAAATTTGACAATATACTTCTTCATTGATGCCCTGACTACCGCCCATCATTTCAATTTCTCCTGGTTCATTGCGACCTGGCTCTTCCAAATTACGGTCCAGCCTTATTGAAATAATAAGATCGTTCGATAAAACCAATGATTCCTTAAGCGTTGGTGCAAAACGTTTAGTTGAATTTGGCGACTCTGATGAGTTGCATTGAATTCTCTCCATTAAAATTCAAAATTTAATTTCTTTTTCAACATCCTGGTCGTTACTCAACATATTAGTGCATGCGGATTTACTGCAAAGAGAAGGATTTACAATAGTTGAAGTATTTGAGGGCATAGCAAATCTTAAATTCTAAGCATCAAGTCACTTGATTATTGCTTAAGCTATTTTGAACAGACAGATTCATTCGGGTTGGTCAAGCAAACAGTCGAATTCTTGCAACTTAATGTGTTGGGTCAGGTAGTACCAATGGACTTCGAGATGTTACAGTAAATTTCGTCGTTCGAAACTCGACACTCAGAAACTACCTTGATAGCTTTGATGTAGCGTTCAATAGCGATCTCTGACAATTTTTCGGAATCTAGCAATTTCTACATTTGCAAAGGGTTGAAAGGTCTTATCTTCCTGAATTCTACATATTCAACTTCATCAAGGCATCCATTCAATCTGTAAGCATTGATTAATTTATTGTTTAGAATTGATATGATCGGCTCTGTGTAATTTCTGGAAGTAATTGAGCTGCATCGAATTTCATGAGATAATCTGTATTCACCGGTATTCATAGCACTTGGGTTATTACCCAACATCGTAATGTCAATAGGTTTTTTTGTTTTTTGACAACAGTGAATTATTTTCCAGTTTTATCGAAAACGGTTATAAGCTACCAGCCTCTGTAGTATTTGAGATGTCGGTTCTCGTTGAGATACATTTGGCTGCCTCCTTTGAAATTTGACACTTTGTTTCCTTCAATTCGTCTTCATTTATGGATATCAGTCTCGTCAAAGCAGTATCTTCAGAACCAAAACAATCGTCCTTTAATGTTAGAATACCAAAATCTTCTTCTCCAGTTGATGAAACGGTAATGATTTTCGGATAAACATTGTCCCACGATGAGAGGTAGGCTCCTGTAAGCATATCATGTTTCTTATATGAGATCCTGTAAAATCCCTTTTTCTTTGACTTTTGAATCTTTACAACTTTTCGAAATGTTGATAGATTTATTCAGGTCAGTCAAAAAGTCAGACGTGTTTTTTGATTCAGAACTAGCTCCTTCTTTACTTTTAGTTGGTCCTGAATCTCTGGTTTCTAAAATGCAGCATTGAATTCCTGAAGGTGTCCCCCTGTACCCAGAAGTTGGACAGATTCTAGGAGGCAGCAAACCCTTCCGCCATTGTTTTCTGCACGAATCATGATATTCTCTTTCCTCTATATCTTTGGAATTTCGTTTCTCATATACAGAGCAACTCCTCTGTGGTTGAAAATTTATCTTTGGTATTTTTTTTACTTCAATTTCTTGGTAGGTTTCACGGCGATGAACAGGTTTTACTGGAAAATTAGTTATTATTAGCATCTTTTAAGGCAGAAACCAGACCACGCCTATCGATTGCAGTCACACATACCTTGAAAGGTCACGTGGAAAGGTAGCTACTATCCTCTTCTCTTCTTCCGAAATGAAAGGCTCTGGTAATTCATCGAATTTAATCAGGGTGAAGAGCCATTCGTTTCTTCGAAAGAGTAACGCTTACCCTGCCTCTATAATAATTGAAGTGAAAAATAAGGAAGGGGAGAAGGATAAGATGTCGGAATATGTGGAAGAACCGAAATCTCAGAAGCAGGTGATTCGACAAAAACGGAAGATGAAGGCGGATAGTGCTCTTTACATTGATGTCTACAACCTACCGGATAATGTCATGCGAACTGATACGGTATTGAGAAACGATAGCACAATTCTGAGAGTTTTGGAACCCTTCTACTTGAGTAAGTTTGGACATGATACACGAAGGCTCGATTCACATTCATGCCAACAACTCAAGAAGGAAGAGTTGAATGAAAATGAACTAGAATCGCTATTCGAAGGTAGGTTTCAGGTTAAGGCACTGGAATTATTGTCCTTACAATCGTCGAAAGTTAAGCAAGGAGGAGAAGAAGAATCTTCCGGATTAGCGACTATTCAAGTGACAGCTTCTCTTTCAGCTGAAGTTTCTCCGTTATTGAAGCTTGTCGGTCCAATTTTAGCCAACCACCTAAAGTGCTCAGCTGAGGCACTAGAACTAGCAAGTCGCAAGAAAGAAGACTTTGATGAAATTCTTTCTCGTTTAGCCGCATTACTCAGTCACAAAAGCATTTTATGCGACTTCTCTGGTATTCCAAGGGAAAAGAGCTCTCAAAATAGTATGCAGTCCTCTTCATCACATCCATCTCTTCCCCCAGCACTGAAATCGAATTTTTCCAAGTCGATTTCTGAATTCAATCCCTCGTTTCAATCGTCAGAGGCGTCTTTTCCCTCAGTACCGGAATGCAGTTTTCCCAATGTCACCACTTGCGAATTTAACTAGCCATTACCCTAAATACTCTACCCTCCAACAGCAGAACGAGAATCCCGTCCATGATAAAACGTTTCAGGAGAAATGTATAGCATAGATAGCTTTTTTAAACGTTGCTGTAGTCTATCTGTACTTGTCACTGATGATCTTTACTATAAACCATAAAAGTGAATGTCATTAAAGTTTTAATGTGGCAAAATTCGTCAGTTACAACGAATATGATCTCCTGCGCGGTTTGTCAAAAATGCTTTCTATCCTTTATGATTTTCTCATAAATACTATATTCCTGTTTTTACTCTAAAAGTATTTTGAAATGAATAGATGGATGGAGAAAAGGATAGATAGAAGAACACGGAATGGATGGGAACATCGCTATTATTCTCACCCGCCATATCCTTGTCTTAGCTCCTGAAGGTTCAGACTTTGGGCGCCGCTTTTCTGGGACTGCCCTTCATTTAACACTTTTCTCACGTGTAGTAATTGAAGAGTGACGAATTTGAGTCCCTTTTTGGAATAAAAGACAACAAAACCTTTTCTCAGCAAAGGTGACCGATCTTTAATGCCGAGACTCGACTATCGTTTCGAATCTAAACATTATTCTTTTTTTCGAAATTCTCTGAAACAGTCCGAAAAAATCAAAAATTGTAAACGTTTGGTTTAACTTGGGAATCAGCTTACTTGCTGAATATCCGTTGACTGAGTAATCTTTTAAATAAACAACTATTGAATAAAGTAACTATGGTTAATGTACGCAATAAATCTCAATGTTTATCTAGATTAGAGATTTTTTCATTCGGAAATCTCACTACTTCTTTGTTTTTCAGTGGTAATTTTTGTTGATCATTGCTAAAAAATATTAGTCCGAGTTAGTACGGATTTTTTGCATCTCTGGGACATAAAAAATGCATTACGTGTCTAAAGGGGTTAAAAGGGACTAAGCACAGCAGGAGGGCCATTCCCCCCATCGAAAGCACGATCTGCTGCCACTAAAGAGCCCGTGTAGTTTGAAAGAAGTTGAAATAAGCATCGCTATCATAATGTGCAGCTATTCCAATATTATAGAAGTTTCACTTCTAAATGACTACTTCTGAGAAATTCTACATTGTTGTGCTTCCTCTTCATTTCCTCTTGATCTACCGAGATTAAGCATAAAGGCGCTTTTCGATCTCTGATATCGAGGTTAATCAATTGCCATAGTTACGCGAGATTGAAATTATCCTGTGTCTCCGGCATTCTCCACTTGCGATCATATACGCACGCTGCGTACCTCCTTGCTCACTCCAACATGTCAGTAAATAAATTGCAGACACAGAAGTTGTCTGTCGATCTCTCTGGCTGAGAGTTCGACGGAGTCGAAGCTTAAGTGCATAAACAGCAGCCAGTTCCAGGTCTAATAAACAGGGACCCCTATATTCTGTCGGTTGTTTAGAGCATCCATTACCAAATCATTGCTAGATGCCATGCCATCAATGCAAAACCCTTCCACAGGTCACTTCTTAAATCAAGAGCTTGTTCTACTTCCTGACTATTTACTAGGCATTAGTGTTGGCGGTTCCCATGCTTTACTTCCGAAAAAGTGCCACAATATCCCAGTTATTTTGCACCTATTTGCCGTCTTTAATGCAGCCTGGAGGATAAAATTGCGTTTAGCAACTGGAACCACTATGGTGGAAGTGGCGGCGGTTGTAATGGTGATGGCAGTGGCCCTCTGTTGGCATTACATTGGCAAAAAGGCGCTGGGATCCGGTAATAAACAGGTTGGATATGACCACCCTGACGTGCAGTTGCAGCTGCTGAATAATTGGATTGGAAGGGAAGAGGGTAAGTTTTTCCAGCCAACAGACAGCATCGGCATTATGATACTTGTGAAACAAAATTACAACTTTCCTTATACCGTGTTTATCAGCGAAATGGATTTAATTTGGGGACCTAATAAGTCTACCCATTGCTTCTTTTTAAGCATACACCTCGATAGCACACCGTGAAATAGGAAAGTGTGCAATTTTTTGTAGGAAATCATCTTCACTACACGCAGCCACGTGAACCTATAGGTAGAGATCTCCTTTTTGTACGATTTATTAAATAGCCATCTACCATTCTTAGCACTTAGCAATAGCCACAGTAATGTGTCGATTTGAATTAAGATCTTTAAGAGGAATAGTGTATGAGGCGTTTTCTCGCTCCTACTTCACTTCTAGAAGCAAAATATTTTGCAAAAGCAGTTTCAAAGCACCCTTGTCTCATTGGAAAAGGATAGCGTTGCATAACGTTATTGGAGGAACTTTAGCAATTGTTTACTTTCACCATAAAAACTGAGCAACCCTCTCTGTTCATCTACCTACCACTCTTATTGCTAATGTTTACAAGTCTTCCATTCAACACCGACTCTATTTCATGGCAGGAATTGCCAAATAGACTGAAACTTCTCTCCACATTGCTTAGCTTATGAATATGAATCTGTTTATTAAAAAAAGTAAAAGTGCGTAAACCAATTTTGATTTGCTTACCTTCAATTCTACATGTGCACAACTTTTAAAGGTAATACGTGCTGAATGTAACAGGTAGATGGATTCATTCAACTACTGGAAACATGAGGATGAACGCCACAGTGCATCCTCGAAATTCTAGCGGTAGTTCGGAAATAATATGCTTCTAGAGCACAAGATGCCATTGATCAGCATATGCTAACGCGTCATCCTTAACCATTATTTGTGAATCCGCAGCATATGGCTTCTGCAACGTTTGGGTTTTGGTATCTAGTCATAATCTCCACAATTTTGAGGGAAATTGGCTTACCAAAGCAGACGTGATAAGACGCTTCATTACAGAAGGTCAAACATTCGCGTACAGGAGACGTAAGAATCTATAGGCTGTTGACCCGCATCAGCTATTTCAAAGGCTACCATTCTGCTTAAAAGCTACCAACTTGTCTGCCTACTCCTTACATAATCCCTTGCATGGTGAAAGGGTAAGGAGAGCAGTGCAGTGGCATATATTTTGCCGACCGCCTTCTGACATAATGCTTAGGCTCTGGGCTTCACTGACAAGCCTGTAATGTGTGAGAGACCTGCCAAGGTACGCAACCATCACTTCTGCAGATCGCGTGGAAGACAAACATCATTAATTAGGCAAGTTAGCGAGTGCGCATTAATTTCCGCGCTCTTACATATCCAAGATGCTGGGAGAAAACCTAATTTTTTCGTTTTCAGATAATTGGATAGGGAGCGATAAAGAAGGTCATAGAAGGCACGAATAAAAGTCGTTTAGCATGCGTTTGATGATGAGAAGGTAGCAAAGTGCTGGCATGATTTGAGCATGAAGTTAAATCAGAAGGTAGCCGTTAAACAGCTTCTTATGATTGTCAATCGTTGGATTGTAATAAGAGTAGAGGTCGTCAAGATTGGAAAGAGTTCAAGTAGAAACTTTCTTTAATGGTAATATTACCTGTGTATTTCAGAAGTTTCTCATCAAATTCGCTCCACCCGGTGGCAGAACAATGCATCATTATTTTCGACGATAGATCCTTCAAAGACAGCAACGTCAAACCGTGGGGCAGCGATGCCGGATTATGTGTCAAAAGATACTTTAAGAAATGTTTGGCTTGAGTTACGATAAAACGATTGGCTTACATTTGTAATTGAGGTTCGTGGACCCAATTGCATCAAAAGCTTAAAAAGAACTGATTTGGCTTTATTCACTTCTATCACGTGCTTTACATAAACTTGCCGTCCATTCATGTGCATTACCTGACTGACTGGATGAATAACTTATGGTGAGAGATAGGTTTTGCGATTAAGTATTGTAGGGTTCATTAGGTGGAGTAACGCTTACTTACTTCCAAACTATTGCACTACTCATCTGAAAATTGAAAAGAAGTTTGTTTCTTCCACGACCTGTCTACTAGACACAGTCCAAATTAAACGTGTGCGAGAATGTTCGCATGAGAAACAGTCAGAACTGGTTACTAAGTGGGAGGGAATTGTTCTCATTCTTTCAGGACCACATGACCCCGTGACTCACACTGCCAATAAACTTGCCTATAACAAGATTTATCCTTTAAGATGAAACGGAAGTGAACGAAAGGTACTTCCACGACCTCATCATGTTCCCGTCTTCTGTCTTTATAGCAAATCAATTCATATTGCTGCGTTTCACTTCATAGTATGAACCGCATCACAATCGCAGTGATGTAGAGGTGCGGAAAGGTACCTTAAAGTAAGTGTTTGGCTAATTAATGAATGCTTGCTGGCGTCTAGTTTTGTGGAGTGAGGGGTAAATAAACAGGATGCACATCCAGTCATCTCAGTCCACGAGTTTATTGCCAATTAAGTGATCCCTCATGTTGAAGGTGAGCCATCAGCTGAAGCCTTTCAAATTGCCACACATTTGCAGCATAGTTGCATACTTGCATCATTAGGACTACCACAAGGTGAGGATTTCACGTCAAATAGCAAAATCACAAAACGCCGAACATGGGAAGTGATTTTCGTGCTTTTTTTACACAACCAGATTAAGCTTATATATTCAGCGGGTGATTTATGGGGTGGGGCACCCTCCTTTTTCCTTTAAGCAAAGGCGGAGAAAGAAGATTAAACTTGGCAACTACAGGTATTTCCGCCTTGGTAATAGAAGGGGCATTTTAACAACTAGGCTCATTTCTGTATGTCTGATCGACTAGGCAATTGACTATTTCTGGGCGCTGCTTTTGAAGACTTTATCCTACGATCATGGCGAATGTCGAAAGGAAAACTAAGGAGTATGTTGTGACGAAAAATCCAAGCCTCCTTAGTAGGATGTATTCAGCATTTACGTAAAATGGGGATCTCGAAAATTTAAACTACAATACATTCTGGGAAATATTTGCTTATCAACATATTTAGCTACCACCCTTCGATAGTAAATAATACTTACAAAGCAGTAAAGTTGGCAGTTTTTTATAGCCTAGTTAACTCCTTCAATCTTCATGTCACTTTGACGATGGCCTTTCGATTTAGCAGACGCGTGGTACGTGTGTTTATTCCTTTTGCACCTCTGCGACAGGTCAAAAAGTTGATCCACTCCAAAGCTTGCTCTCTAGTATCTGTTATCGATGTAAGCGGATGAGACCCACCTTCTTGGAAGACATCCTGGTGACGTAGATGTAAACCAATCGATTTCACGCACATACATTTAACGCTAGTTAAACCTCAATTATTTTCAACAATAGAAATTCCACCTCATTGCGATGCAGTTACATTCGAGTGGATTTTAGATAATGGCGCCTTCTGACATCCCATACCGCATCCTCGACAAATGTTTATCGGAGTCAACTAACATATGACGGGCTTGGGTTCAAATCTAACGAAAAAAAGAAAAAACATTGAAGAATATCGTGTTATATATCCTAACCGGAAAAATCAAGGAATGAAATCGCAGAATAGTTAGACCTTAAATGAGTACGCCGGAAGTATGGTAAGTGGAAAGGGTCTCCAAGATGGGTGGCTGAAATTTTCAAGCTGGCCGAAATTCTCACGTACCTGTGGCAGCATGAATGACCTCGACCTTGCAGTGAACATTAGGATATGACGAATTTATTTCCATAATTGGAAACGGGAATGCAAATGGAGGCCTCCAACTCTAATGCCACCAATGCCATATATTTGTGACATCTCTACCTTCGCACCTAATCCCGGCAACACATGTGCAAATCATATCGCAGCCATATTAGTCGCTCTGAAAATAACCACTTTATCCCACAAAGGGTGAAGTGGTGCCATGTTGCTGGAGTTGTCTACTACCCTAAAAAGGCTTTCGTAGTTCAGTATTGCAAAGCTTTTTTTACGACTGATTTCGAACAATCGATAGCATTTTTTGAGTTCTTGCTCCCGTTTTTTTCCTTTTACTTGATCAATTTAACATGGGGCCATAGTTGAAATGAAGTTCAAAGCCATATATGAGAATGGTGACACCCCGCATGTGCTGGTAACCCATCAGTTGGGTCAGTGAGCGCGTCCCCACCAATCAGAACCACCGCTTTAAAGTTCGTCCCTTTTCTGAAGTCTCCACAAGGTCCCAAGATTTAATACATTGCATGGGAAATTAAAGATACGAATCACACTTAAACCACACGAACTGTTACTACATCTACGTGTATCAAGTCTATCTTTTCACAAAGGAAATTCATTCCAAAGAGAAAATAAAATCTGACATCAAGAGGAGTCACTTATGATTCTTTGTCATGGATACATCACCTCATTTTATTGATATTGATCCTAACGAATTCACATCGGAAGGCTTTGATGAATAAGGAAATTAATTACTGTCGTGAAGTTTGACTGGAGCTTTAAGAGCATGGGCAGCTGGAGATCAGATCTTAATACGTGTCTAGATATACACATGCAAGCATTTTAAATTAAGGAGTTTTCCATCACCTTCCCTCCTTTTACAGCTTATTTATTGTCCTGAAGACCCCATTACAATTGGCCTTCAAGCAAAATGGAGAATTGAGATTACGCAAGCAATAAAGTAATCTTCGAAGCTTGGAAAGGACAAGCATTTGACTAAACTCTGCTAAGAGTGTAAACATATTTTTCGATATGGCTGAAAGAATGAAAAACAGTCTGCACTTTCTTCATCACTCCTTAAAATTACGGATTTTTTGTGCATTTTGATGGTTGTGTTGTGTCTACCATCCCCGCGGAAGTGTTTCTTATGCGACACTTTTGCAACAGGTTGCTAACGTGCCGACTGAGCATTCGAGATCGAATTAGCGTTCCACGGCCTGTATTGTGGACTAGGCACCCCTATCACTGGAATTCCGCCGTGATAGCCTTACGGATGTGCGTTTAAAATGTTTGCACCTGTATTAGCTATTATTGGCGTGCTTAAAATCGTCTTTAGTAGCATGTTTGGGTTTTACGTTTCATTTTGCAAACAGGAAATTGCATACACCACTGCACTATCACTGCTGCCTTCTACCTTGGTTAACGCTGCCGAGACTGGACTGGCTTACAAAATGTGCGCCAAGTTTTATGAGTGTTAAAAGGATGCGCATAAGTGTTACCGCAGTAATGCCCCTTCTTATGATGCCAAAACAAGAGTGCCTGTTTAACATAAACTTATCTTGCGGAAGGTACTTTTCTTAAAAGTGATTATGCTTTTAATAAACTGATCCGAATTTAAGTCTTGCTATATTAGTGCAAGTTATAATCTATCGTAGTGATTATTTAAAAAATTGGAAAGTCTCTCTATCTTTTCGTTTAGTCAGAAAACAAACGGGCGTATAGTGTAGTTCTCATGGGTGGAGTGAAATGCCGTCTACTTCCGATGCTATACCATAGGGACAATAAGGTCAAGTTAATGAGGAGATAGAGGTAAGGGGAAAGAGGGGAGTAAGATATGTGTGGAGTCACTGAAAAAATTCCGGATCATTCAGCAACCGATCGCAGCCATTAATCAGCGCCCTAATTAAGTCTAATTGGAATATGGAAACTTGAACACGGGACGTGGAAAAAGACAAATTATGCTTCTCTCTCCACCCCCCCCCCCCTCCGTCTCCATCTCGTTGCCCCTTGGAAAGATGGACATTGGAGATGTAGAGCTTAGGGCATCACTGTAGGCGTATCAGGGTACGCTGGTAAGACAGTGTAGGCATGAATAAGATGTCATGACGTCAAAATACGCAGTTAGTCCTGGTGATCCTCATGGTTACTCTTCTCGGTCACCTACCACTAGTATATTTGGCCCTTTAAAACAGCTGATGATGTGAGAAAGCTTACAAACATTAATTTTTTGTCAAGGTGAGAGGACAATTGATTCCAAAGTCTGTAAAACATCTGCTGGATTTCTAGGAACCATTCATTCACACAGAAGTAATTGATTGCTTGGGCGCGCTTAATTTTTAGTCACTAAGATACCAAAATGTAGATAGATAGCCTTCTACGGGATCTAAATAGCTGCCAATCACGTGGAGAAGGTTTGCTCCCTACTTCCACTAATCCAGTGTTGGATGGCATTTTTGGGTACCGAGTCTGGACGAAGCCAAATGCACGATCAGAGCACAAGAGGGATCTACGTCAAAATGTGGTATTTAATCTTCAGCTATAAAAAGGCGTAGTAGCATGACGTAGAATCAGGTTTCATGCGTGTCTCATTTCCACTCATACTATCCGATGGATGTATTGTGGACGAGTTCATTCGTGCCATCTTTAGGTGAGAGGGTAGAGCTGTAAATTGCACAAAATGTAGTGATAAAAGTAAGGATTGAGAGGAGACAATTAACCACTCACTGGTAAAACATCCGAAATGTGTGAATATTCTAAGGACCATCGTCGATTTGTCAGGGCTAATCGCAACTGTGGTGCGTCCGACCCCATCCCTAAGTCGTGTTTCTTTTTAACATTTAGTGTGTGGAATGCTTGTTTCTGGACATTTGATTAAACCAGGATCGTTTGCTGACTACTCCAAAAAAAGATAATAACAATGAAAGCAATCACCCGTGTGCTTGTAAACTAAGTGGTCTAGGATGGACAGGCCGTGCTAATAGAGTTCTGAACAATGACTCCTTTCCAAGTACCAATTAAACTTCGAATGAATAATTTGAGTGTGATAAAATGGCAGGTCAAATGTTGGTTGGATGCGATTCGAGTGTAACTTTCTTTCAAAGCTACAGAGGCTTCTATTCGACTTTGATGTGTAGCATTCGGAGGGGATACGTCAGGCTGCTGCACATCAACGCACTACTCACAATCTAACGGTCTAAATTGCTAATCTAGTTGCAGTGGTGAGTCACCCAGGGACTGATGCATCGCACTAAGTTGGAAATATCCCCTAGTCTTGATAATGATGTCGAATTCCATGTTGGTATTGCTACGTTAAAGTACTTGGAGCTGAACGTGTCCAGAGGAAGTTTCATCAAATGGAAGTGGAAGTTGTGGAGTTTACTAAGTTAGTAGATCTCACACGATTATATCAACAGCAGACAACTAATAACGTGTCTTGAATCTTGGATTGTTATCTCACTGAATGACTGGCTGATTGACTGGCGTTTGTAATCGTGTTTATCATCGCCTATTAAGCGAATAAGCATAACATTAGTGATGCCTAAACTATTAACAACCTTTCTATCCACCACCCACGCGTAAGTTACCAACTGTCTGCTCTTGATTTGTGTGCATGTGGTGCACCGGGAATTGTTTGTTTTCGCAAGGGCAAGCATCATTTGTGGCTGAGATCTGCCTGCTCTATACAGCGTAACTCGTTTGAATCCGCAGTGTAAAACAAGCGACTTTTCTTGGTGAACGGGCAGGATCAGCAAAACAGTGGAAAGAAAGGGCTGTTTATATTGCTTCAAGGTTTCGCAGGACACTGTCACACACCACCGCCATACTTACTGTTGAGAAGATATACTCTTTGAGACCCATGGGATGGAAAGATGATACTACCTCATTCTCTTCATTTCCCTCACAATATTGCATTCTTCACTTGTTCTCATCAACGATATTATACTATTACATGATCAAATGGGGAACATAATGATTGAAAAGGTTGTCAAACCTGTTTTTTGCAACCTGGGGCCAATAGGATTGATGAACTGAGGAATTCAAATTGCCGTCTTTTGATGGTAATTTAATGAGTAAGAATGCACAATTTCTGTCATTTGTTTCTCGTTAAAAGTGGTTAAAAGAAACTCCAAAAATTAGTAACCGAAACACTGAAGCTGTTCTGTTTTCCTAAAAACCTCGACAAGTTTTGCTCTAGAGGCTTGGCCTTTTATTTGCATGTTTCTCGTAGGAAATGGATACAAGATGGGTCAGGTTTTAATGCACTGGAAACAAAACGGCCACGAAATCAACGGTTGTGTGTGTGTGTGTGTACCAGTTGGTGCAGCTGAAATTTAAGTCGTTTTTCCACCCATAAAATCGCCTAACCCAAAAGCGGACAATCACACGCAACAAAGAGCGAGAGTGCACATGTCGGTGTGATGAGCGAGAGACAGGTGTCTGCCTAAAACCACACACATACACAAACCCAAACAGAATTTAAACCTGGTCGGGAGACTCTGTGGGTGGTTGGTGCGTTGTGTTCACATGGCAACTAAGTCAAAGAGAATGACAGACGATTTTGGGGACGTGGAAACTTGTTTTTGAGGTGCCACTTCTAGACTCTTCTGCGTGTCTGGTTGTCTGATTGCTTAAAGTATCACCATTGAGGTCAATTACTTATCAAAATTAGACAGCTATGGATGCCTATTGCTTTTTAACTGCTCACATGCCTAGTCAAATCCTTCTGTTAATTGGCAGATTGCAGATCCATCATTAAGACGAACGACTGACTTTGCCATCGATTGATCTGACCTTGGTTACGGATTGAAGAGGATGATCAAAAAGCAACTGATACTTTCATATCTGATGTGATATGTTCAAAAAGCTTCTTCCTAGGTCTTTGATTCTATCTTGAAGAGCATAGATATTCTGCAAACTTTTGGATCAAAATTCTGGTTTTCCGTTCTCAATAGAGCAGGAATGATTCCCAATCAAAAGTGGAGAGATGTTGTTTTTTTCCTATTTGACATTCAAATGTGACATTTTAAAAATTTTGAGTCTTGGACACTTTGTAAATCCGACCTGAAGGGGCCCATTTAATCGAAAAAATGCAGTCAATCTAATTGAGTAACTTGAACAAAATGAGAATTAAATCCCATCTCTGGCGCATGAATCAAACTCCAAGTCAAGACGGCGCAACAAGTGTTATCCGCAATCGAAGTGATGAATGAATCCAAAACACGCTTAAAATCTACAAGGGTGTGTGCGCAAGAGAACCCATTTCGGAACTTATCGTCCGTTGATTGGTTTATCCAAACGGCCGCAACCTATGCGCGCCTATTTAAGATGGCTCAGGCAGCAGCACTGGGACTAGAGCTCGCAGTCATGGAAGTTAAGACAATCGTGTTTTCGATCTGTTTGATTCTGGAGACGATTCATTTCGCCTCCCAACCGACATCAGCTTACATGATTGCTCCACAGGAATATCGATCCGATCAATCGCAAATTGTCTACAAGGTACCTCGACGTCATTTGAGTGAGTACTAGCATTATGTGATCAAATTTTCAATCACCTCTCAAATATTGTCGTCAAAGCTTCAATTCCCTGTACATATATTTTATAATGCTCATACAGTAAACACTCCAACCGCCCAGGCAGCGAAGCTTAGGGAAGGTAGCTTTTGGTTTGGATGCAATGGGGTCTGTTGGGTCTAATCTTTTGAGCACCAAGTATGCAGCGAATTAGAGGCAATTTCTGTCTGGAGAAGACAAAGAATCACGTCAATGCAAATGATAATTCAATGATAAGTTGATGGCTAAAGCATTAACTCATTCACGCATTCTACACCCAGATTGATGAAACGTTGAAGCTCTCCCCTAGACTTATAGGAATTAAGAAGTGTCAGGTTTCGGCAAAAATTTACATGGTATCTTGTGTGATTCCACAGCAAGATCACCTCTTTAAAATAGTATCGATTCCTACCACCACAGTTGTTTAACTTTCAGTAATACCTGCCAGAAAGGAGTTTTTCTTCTTGACCTATTTTAAGCTCTGAACGCTTGCGTTGATTGAACAACACTGTAAACGTCTTCGTTCTCAATACGTTATCATAAAATGGGGAAAGGGCTCAAAATCCGAAAGATTACCAATAAAGTGAAACAATACTTGGAAGAAGAAGGCTGTTTAGGAACGCGTTGGTGCTGCTGCGATCCTAAAACTGATTCGACTTGCATCAAATAAGGTATTTTGACTTGGTTCTCAAAAAGACATCGCAGCGTCCCATTTTCGTATTTCCTTTCAAAAATCACAACTTTCAAAAAACTTTGGAAATGGATTTCCGCAGAAATAACAAAACCTCCTATGAAAGACTTCCATTGCTTCATTGCTTTTGTACGAAAGATCGAGTTTATATCTAAATAAAAATCGATCTATGCAAACCTTCAACTGCCTACATAAAGGAAGCGACATCTTCAGCGAAGTAAATGTCTTTAGTAAAGAAGTCTTGTGGATAATGAACACATTTTTTTAAAATATTTATTTACTTAATTAATGTTTCTTCTCCCAGCAAAGTTCAAAGTATTCGCGGAATGCCGTCGTGATTGCACTGGAAAGTGCAATCACAGTCTCTACGCCTACCTGGCAAATAAGGTATTTCCGGCTTTTCTATTGGTTAATTCGGTTTAATTGATTTCTGCAATCAGCCCATTCAAACGATGAGTGACTTCTTTATAATTTCAATAAATGGCAACGCTAAACGTTCCGTCACTGATTTCGAAATA
The DNA here is from genome assembly GCA_001923025.3 of Taenia multiceps. Lineage (NCBI taxonomy): Eukaryota > Metazoa > Platyhelminthes > Cestoda > Cyclophyllidea > Taeniidae > Taenia > Taenia multiceps. The sequence goes on along the minus strand of CM010311.1, from coordinate 63,589,494 downwards.
AGTAGTTCTCATGCATTAGCGTAGCATTTTCATATTTAAATTTCAAACATCCTGATTAATTACAATGCTTTCTGCTTAGTGCTTCTGTCATTCGATAAAATATTACAATTTTATTTGCAGATTTTTAAATTTGACAAGATTAGCTTCTACCTTGATGTGGAGTTTGGGATTTTTTTAAACTTCCAACCTCATGCAAGGGTTCTCTGTTTTCCAATGAGCTCGGGTTGGCTACGTAATATTCCCTGATGGAACCAGAACTTTCTGTACAAGTTTTCTGGTACCCTCTTACTTAGTCGCCACGAAAGTGTGAGGACTCGCGGTTTGACGGTTACTGACACTTCTGTTAACTGTCAAGCTGAACGTGACTAAGGTATACCAATTTAACTCCAGAAGGTAGTCATCCCTGCAGGGTCTGAGGAAAGTCTTACATGGCAGCCCAGCCAACACAAAAAAATTTATCTGAAAATTAGCACTTTTTACTTAGAAAGTCATCTAGCTACCTAGTCACGTAGTTTGCCACCTCGGCCTTTAGTTAAAGCTAAAACTTCCGATAGGAGTGAAAGGAACGGAGGAACGGAGAGAGGTCAAAGATGGTGTAGATGTGCACTGACCGCCATCTCGTACCGCCACAGCTGTCGAAGTTAATGTGGGTGGTCTTGTGGACTGCCATTTGCCGCCTTCCACAAAGGCGCTCTGTTGTATGGCGCTCCGTCTGGACTTGCGTCCCTGCGGCGATAGATTCGCTATCGCCACTGCTTGTGGTACCATGGCGCACTTTAATTCATGCTTTCCGTAAAGGTCCCACCGCTGTCTGACTGCTAGTTCGTCGGTCGTTTCCTGTTTGAATTTGCCTTAGTCGAAAAGTGATCGAATTCCTGCTTCTGGCGGCGTTATTGGTTATACCCTTGATCAAAATGTATAATGATTTCAGTGCTATCTTGTCGGCCTTCAATACTGTTCGGCTTTGTGTGATGTAAATACCGGAATTTATGGTATACAAGTTAAATTGCATCTGAATAATCAGGCTTTAATATGTACCCACACACTAATGAATTTATTCACCATTTATGCTCTATTTTGAACACAATAGCGCCAAATTAGTGATCCACTTTAGGTACTACCTCTGGTAACGACGCATTAACGTTTCAGACGTTAATTACACCCAGTTCAGTGAGTAGGCTGCAAAAAGTGGCAATGGGAAAAGCGCGTTAAGACGGAAAGTAAATTCACAATTTAGTGAAGGTTTTAAGAGACACTTTTTATTAAATAAAAGATAATATCTAACGCATACAAATCTTTTCAATTTTAGAATGAATGCTTTACATGTCTTCTGGAATGCATGTTAGTATTTACAGAACAGGCTGAAAAGATGGGAGTAAGTTCCCCCAAGCATCGGTCTGAAACCTGTCAAAAGTTTTCTCTGGACATCTATTTTCCATGCCTTCTTTGGACAATCTTCCACTTCAATCATAACGGATTATTCAATGTAGGGAAGATGTCTTTGATTCACGTATTGCTCATGTTTTCATGTCAGAACTGATAAAATCTGGTGCTACTCCAGTTGAACACGAATGTGGTGGAGGCTGCCAAATGGAGATATCACCTACAGTAAACACCTTCCTTCCGTGGCCCTAAGTTTCAATGATTAGTTGGAGAAATCAAGATAGCTGTTCTTTCGCTGATGTCAATGCGTATCAATAGGTATCTCCCCAACGCTCGTAACAATGAATGTCATCAGTGTAGGCAGATACTGCCATTTTAATTAAACTCCCCACCTTTTTATTTTTCTCTTTAATAACTCGAAAACCTAAAAATAGGTAGATATTTGCTTGAGATCTGATCGATGTATAGATTCAAATTAACGTAGAAGTGACTTAACTTAAGCAGCGGAATCCGACAAAAAAGAAAAATATCTTTCCCTGAAGGTTCTTTTTTTATTAAAGGTTAAAACTTTGAAGTGTACTTTTGAAGAAAACATTAACTCTTCACATATTGTTAATAATGCATGGCACGAAAAGTATTGATGGTAAATCAACAAAGGGGGAAACTTGATAACCTCTCCTACGATTATTCTCGTAGATTCGTGTGAATTCTGAGAAGAACAAAAGGCGGACACGTAGGGTGACGGAATTCGTTTCACAGCCAAATTTAGACAAGAAGAAAGTGACTCCGCGATCGAGTTACCCAATACGGAGTTGTGCACGCTCGCAGGAGAAAGAAGAATGCTAATGTCCACCCTAGTGTCTGTACATTTCATATCACTTCATCGCCCCTTCCCTCTCTCTCCTTGCCCTTAAGTGTGAGTAGTTTCACTGACGTTTTTTTCCCTTGTCATGAGCACCGTCTTTATTTTCCCTCATTTTGTAAAAATAAGTGCTACTCGTTTCATACATATGCTCATACAAGTAGCATTACCCATACTGCAGTAAATTAAATGCGTTTTTAATAAAATTATTCCTTTGGAGCAGTAACTGCTGGCTACTATGCCGCCTGTTTTAATTGTGCAAAGCCGAGACCAATGATCCTGACATTACTTGATAAATCTTCCCAAAGTCCACTTTTAAACTGGCCTGCAGCCTGTCTTGTTTATGTTCTGACTCCTGAAAGTGTTAATAATGTTTGGTCTCTTGATTTTCTCGCATGCTAGACATGCCAGGATTCACTCTGACAAGGGCAGATTGGAAAAGAAAATCAAGGTAAAAGTAACTGGATTGGTGGTCGATTTCCCTCTGAGACTCCAATGCCAAGCATGTTGGTTACAATCCTAAAATACCCACTCACGGTTACCACACGTAAAATAACATGCCTGGAACAATCGTATAGGTCCGACGGATACAAGGTGCTTTGAGCGTCCAACCAACTACGGCTTGATTTAAGAGGAAGGAAGGCAAAATTGCGGAAACGCTTCGCAAAAATAGAATGATTTTCTCTTCAGTAAAGCTTATGTCTAAGCAATTGACAGGACCTAAGCACTCAATTTGTTGTGTTAAAAAATATGCCCATATTTTGTAATAGTTGACAACTAAAGATGAAATTTAATCGAATGTAGCGCAAACGAATTAGAAGAAGCTTGAGAGCCTGCCATCGAAATTACAAGAAAGTCGCATTTCGAGGAAAATTATCGGTGTTTGAAAACTGACCGATTTTAAAGCTGCCATGCTTGCCAATGGTAACAAATATAAATGTTAAGTTGCTTTTAAAACGCAAATCACATGCTATTAAAACAGTTGAATCTATCGTTGGGATTGAAATAGTTTCCTTAGGAAATATGAGGGCATAGATAATTAACAACTGCGTACAAAAAAATACAGTCACAAATTCTACAGTGTCAAATAATGCAATTCAGCACGAAAGGGTGGATGCTTAAAAAACCAGTAAATTGCAAAATGAGAAGGTGGGAGGAGGGGGATAAGTGGATGGATAGATGGAAAATTGTAGAAAAGACGGATGGATGGAGGGATGACCAGACATAGGGTGTATGGATGAATGAACTGACGGAACGGATGGATGGATGGATGGATGGATGGATGGATGGATGGATGGATGGATGGATGGATGGATGGATGGATGGATGGATGGATGGATGGATGGATGGATGGATGGATGGATGGATGGATGGATGGATGGATGGATGGATGGATGGATGGATGGATGGATGGATGGATGGATGGATGGATGGATGGATGGATGGATGGATGGATGGATGGATGGATGGATGGATGGATGGATGGATGGATGGATGGATGGATGGATGGATGGATGAGAACGGGATGGAGGGAAAGACAAATGTAGGGGTTTGAGTTGGACAGATGAGTAGAGTACAAGCGGATGGCTGGATACAGAGTATGTGAATGGATAGATGAACCGATGAACAGATGGAAGGAGGAACATTTGAAATGTTGGAGTGGAACATGAAGGCTGAATATTTGGGGACATAGATATATGGGTGAATAAATGGAAGAAATGATGGATGAATGTAAGTATGGGTGGGGTGGATGGCGGATAGGACGCTATCGGCCCCAGAGAAGGAAACGTACTCCAAATACATTTGCTCCATCCAGCAAAGCATGTCCTCGGCCAACTCGTCTAATCTTTTCCTGAGTATGAAGAAAGAAGTGGAATGGAGGAAAACTGATGCTATCACGCAATCTTATTTGTGGATTCTTAACCTCCATTAATTCAAACGCACTGAAGGTTTTGTATTATAAGAATTTACCGAAAAGTCTATTTGGAACAGTGACTGAATGAGTGACAGCTCGGTAGCAGGACATCTGAACGCTGCGCAAATTTGTGGGCCCAATTCTAAAAGATTAAACAATTTTTATTAACATTTAACTAGCTATGAATAATTAACGCAAGATCTGTCACAAAAATCAACAAAGAAAGAACAATTCTGAGTGGAGAGTGAACGTAATCATATGGGAACAGTTGCGGACAATGGAGGTTAACATGTTGAAAACTAAGACAGTCTGTGTAATACTTTGTTTGTTCGAACTGCCGGTTTCGGCCACTTGGGTGGCCATATTGTACTGAGCCGGTTGGTCGACCTTTGGGCCGTGCCAACAGCCCCCAAGCCCTCTGTTTCCAGAATACATGTATTCTACTCCAGTACTATGCCTTCTTTTACCCTAAAGGGAGCCTCGGGACGCTACAGTCTGGGCAAATTATTGTCTTAAAGTTGAAGCTGCTTACGAAGAGTTAGTTGAGGCATAAAATGATGGTAGAAGCACAACAGAAACTATGTAGAAAAGACCATTTCCTTAAATACTTCATTCCCCTATTTTCCTAAGTGAAAAGACCTAATTTTGACTGAAATTCGGTAAACCCCATTTCCGTCCAAGGAGAACTCAGCCTCTGCTTCACATGAAATCTGTTCATTTAAAAGAAGCTCCCTCTAACAGAGCGGAGAACCACAATACAATGCGTTTTTTTGCTTGTTTAACGCTCGGTTTCGGTTAAAGGGCACTTAATCGGTCATTGCATCTTTGCTGGCTGGAAGCCTCAATTCCATTCTGCCCATATATTATCTTAACTTTCACCTGCAGGTTTCATCTGCAGGGAAGTTTCAAGGGGCCGCAAAATATTAAAGAGTGCCATCAATCGGAATTCAGTAAGAGAAGGCAAAAAGGTCAAAAACATGGGCTCATATAAAATGCTTTCACGAATGCACCTCACAACTAAGATGGCTATTGTAATGCTTTGTTTGTTCGAACTGCCGGTTTCGGTCACTTGGGTGGCCATATTGTACTGAGCCGGATGGTCAGCCTCCGGGCCGAGCCGACGGCCCCCAAGCCCTCTGTTTCCAGAATACATGTATTCTATTCCCAGTACTTTGCCTTCTTTTACCTTAAAGGGAGCCTCGGGACGCTACAGCTATGATAAATAAACGCTCTCAAATACCTTTTAACATACGGGGATGCTACCAGTTAAAGCTCAAAATTCAACATTTCCTCAAACGTAAACATGCATGTGTGTAATCTTATTCAGGTTTAAATATCATTCTTAAGTTAGAAAAACCGATTATATTGATCACAATTCTAGAGTCAAAAGTGTATCGTATTACTTTATAACATATAAACGTGGCCTAAAAAACTAATTGCTCAATCTAAAAAAGTCAGGAATTTTGTGTTGTTTATTTTGTGGATGTGCGAATTCAAAAGTTCAGTAGCTTGTTAAAATTGGTGGTGTTCTAGTCGACGTAGTTTGAACTACCAGCTTTTCAGAAGTGATCATCTGGTTAGGTGGCGCCGCTTTTGGTGCGCGTTGGTTTTTACCAAGTAATTCAAACAGGTTATGGCCTTCTGGAATTTCACACAGCATTCATTTCGATATTTTTTGAATCATTTTCTTGGACCCTTCCTCGCTCGTCCGCTGGAGGCCAGTCAACTCCAGTTATTCGGCGACAGGATTGTTTGCACAGACGTATACTTAAATATTGAGGTATATTGTGTCTAACTACGTTAGCTGTCCCTTTTTTAGAAAATCAATGCCATGTTAGCAGAGCAGAATGTTCCATTGACCATATGCGTTGCTTACGTTGGTCAAATTGCTGTCCACCTCCCGGGGAAGTTTGAATTTATCGACTTAGAACTGGTTGTCCAAACGACGTTGCGCAATTTTTCTCATCACGGTGGTGAGATTTCTTTGTTTTAGACGTTAACTTTTTAATGTATGAGTCCAACGTTATCCTATTCGTTTTAACTCCCAGATGGAATGTTTAACTCACTGATCTCAAGCGTCACCGCCTTGGCCTTTGCAGCAGCATCTGTTGCTGAAAAAGAAGCGGTGGTTGAACCTTCCATTGCTGATTCGCAATCTGTGGAAAAGATTGTTGAAAAAGTCGACTCACTCATCCGGAGTTTTGGTAAACCTGATTCTGTGTCTCCGTCTCTCGTGGACGACGTTGTGATTGAGCGTGCGGCTCGTCTGATCGATATTCGTGCGTTTTTGTCTTCAACTCTTTTGCGCAAAAAATGTCCACTGCCTCTTAAACTCTCTTTGGCGATGTTGGCTTCAAGTTTTTATTTTTAGCAAAGAATGCTTTGCTGGTTCATAAACACGGGGCAGTTTGACTTCTTAATTTTTTTTGTTTATCCAACCTAGTTACGTGGTAAATGGCTTTTTTCTTTTCCCACTTTTGGGTAGTCATGTGGTTCTTGCTAGCTGTTAGATAGTCCATTCTGCTTACGGGTTTTCGTTTACCATGTTTTGTGTTTATTCTAGATTCTCCATGTTCAAATAATCAGCATTTATCAGTCTGCATTATCTCATTTTAGGGAGGCGAGCTTTGGTTTGAAAAGCCAAATTTGAAAGTTAAGATTTCCTTTTGTATTTCAAATTACTGCCATTGCCATTTATCACATATGGTTTGTGATATTGCAGGTCATGCGAAGGACATTGCATTTACCTATTTGTAAACAAATTTTCTATTTGCTTCTTCTTCCAATGATACAGCAATTTGTTACGTTACTTGCGATTGCGAAGCAAAGTTGTTCGCTTGAGGACTAGTGACCTGAAACCAACTAGCCAAACCCCATCTATGAGGCATTCAAGCCCTGAGTTCGGAGGAGGAAGGCAGGGAGATTGAACGTCTATGATTTACTCCTGGCAACCAGGCGTCTATCGTCAAAATTTTTTTTACTTTCGCGGGTGGAGGACTTAGTTTTCTTGAAAAGTATTCGAATTTGCTTTGTGTGCTAGTGTGGGAATGTCTTTTTTCGAAAGAAGACGTCCATCTTTTTAATGTATATTAGTTACTTTTGATCCACTGCTTGGTCTATTGGCTGATTGTTCAAGTACTAATTCCCATCTTGGAAAAGGATCCTATTTTTGGAGCTGTGTTAGTCACTTTCAAATCATGAGCCTTGATGCCTCTTTGGAACCACTTCTTCCAAACTCTCCCAGAATCTTTCTGGTTTCTTGATGTTTAATTGGCATTCAAACTATACGTCATCTTATTCTTTGCTGATCTCGATAGTTTCATTCGTAAGTCTTGGTCTGGCAGGTAACACCGGTCATTGCATTAAGCAGAATAAGCTCGTGTGATTCGAGTCTTACCCGCTGCCTTTTGAAGCATCACTTATCCACTTATTCTATGTTGGGATCATTGTATGAAATCTGTTGAAATGCTTGCATTTTTGATAAAGTATGGTTTCTGATAAAGATTGACATTGCGGTTCTTCAGTTAAGCGTGAACCACTATGGTGGATGCCTAAATTGGAAGTTGAATTAGTCACACTGATGAGTAGGGTCATGTTTGCGAATCGGTGACTTCCGTTTTTTTAAAGGTACGCCCACGCTATTCGACACAAGCCTTACCTTTTAATCATCACTCAGCTACCTTGGGTTGAAGCAATTTTGGGAAAATTCACAAGCAGGCTTGTGAATAACTGCGTTTTGTCAGAGAAATATCCTCGATTGACGGTTATTTATCATGTGGTTCGTTGAGAAATAGCCTAAGTTCAGTCCAATAGCGCAGTTTACTTAGCATAATGCATAATTCAACTCGGAGTCTTAGATGGTGAATGAATGGTAACGGAGGAAATCTCGAAATAGTCGCTGCAGTTATTTCATGACTCCTTCCTCGACTACAGTTTTCCTAGGGGCAACGGTGACGTTCCGTGACCTTCGCCTTCGTCTTCAATGTCCGCTCACTCTCGATGGAGCTCACAGAGCCTGTGATCTCCGCTTACAGTTTAAAATTCTGGAAATTACCAATGCTGAAGGCACGGATATTGAAAGTGCCCAGTCTTCATCGTTATCGACCACCACTACAGTGACCTCGCCGCACCGTGGACACCGCAGGGAGCATCATAAGATGTTATCCAAGTCAACAACCGCATCAACCGTTGAACATGCAGAAAGCAGAGGAGATCTCTGGTCGTGGTTTTGGTCTAAAACGTGGATTTTTGGGCTGAGTAAGGAATCGACTGCTTAACGCAACTGTGACTGAAACGCTTTTACGAAAACATTTCATGCACCGTCTCAGATCCCACGTTACTTCAACCACCGGCTAACAGAAGTGCTGAAGGGAGCACAGAATCTCCTCCATTTGCTCGGAAATTGTTCCGTTTTGAGGGAGTTACACTCCATTGGGATCTTTGGGATACCAGAAGTGGTCGAAATTTTTCTCCTTCGTCGTCTACTAAATCTGCCTCTATCTCCTCTCCGTCCACCTCTAGCCATGACATTAGCTTAAGGGTCTGTTACTGAAATACTTTTAAGTGGCCATTTTATTGTATCCTTGATGAACTTACACCTCTGTGATATTTCCGTTTTTTTATTAGGATGAGTTCTTCTCCGGTCCCGAACCGGAATCCATGGTAGCCTCGGCTTGTCTTCTGAGTCTTCTGGGTCCTGACAACTACCTCACCATTCACATACTCCAAGATTCTTCTATCCTCTCTAGGATAATCTCTCGACCATCCCAAACTTCTCGTCCAGCACTGGTCGATCTCAATGCCGACCTGGGTCCTATTGTCGTTTGTCTGTGCCCCAGTCAGATATTTTGGCTTGGTGTTATGATAACACAGCTTACAAAACTCTTTGAAGCCTACAATACTGTGCAGAGGGCTGAGGAGCAAGTTGAAGACGACTATGACCTCAATAACTCGGTACTTAAGGGGAACGGGCATTTCGCGCTGTCAATTCAGTGTACATTTTTGGCATCGTATTATGTTTCTTGTAGGATAACGGTGATCTAAGAGCAGGTCCTCTTATTGACCTAGAGATCTCTTCAGAGGATGCAGGTGTGGCATCCCAGTCAGTGGGTGAGTAGGGACACTGAGATTTGTGACCCATTTTCGTACTTGAGTCTTAACAGATTCTATAGGGAGCAGTCACATTTCCTGAGTTTTTGAAAAAAAGATAAAGGAAATCGCTAAATCGAGTATTTGTCATTTTTTAGACGGGAACATGTTTCGATCATGTCTAGGAGCCAGCAGTTTCCCTTTACTCGATGAAGGTAGGTGCTCTCAGAAACAGACTGTTTTTATCGCTTTTTTGTCGTAATTTTCCGGAGTGATGGCAACTAAATCAAGTCTTCGTTTACTTACTGCATTATACGAATTACTGATAAAGATGTTGTGTATGAGTATGGCAGTAGCTTGGCTCTAAACTGGGAACCAAGTAGTACCAATGGCAAGAGCAGAGCTTTACCTTACCCACGTTGCACATTTCTCTTATTGTACACATCGTTGTTGGCGATTCTCGTTGTCAATATTGCGATATTTTAATCATAATTTGGCTGGATCTTTTATAACAATCCAGAAAGTTAAGAGGCGGATCACAGTTATTTCTCACCACCATGATCAAAATTGCGTGTCACTTAATAGTCTATGTTATGGGCTGCATTTGAAAGGAATTAAATGATAGTCTGCAACAAGCACATTTAGTATGTCAGTCGTCATCGTAGAGGTCTACGTGTTTAAATCTATGGTAAAGACGCTACCGAATTTGCTATCTTGTTATTGTCGATTTTTTCGACTTTTAGCTCCTTCCTTCATCGAATCACCACCCTTAGCTGTCTGTGCTCGATGTCGTCTCTTCACGTTGACGCTCTTCTACACTGACGAAGAAGCTTCCTTTTCTAATTCCACCGCACCTCATAGCGTCAGCATTGATAGCAGTGGTCCTGAAGAAAGCTTCCATGAAGCTTTTAGCAGTCCTTTGGAACCTGAACCTGCTCAAGGGGCATTGAAGATTCAGAATGACTTCTTCGTCGCAGTAGCTGGGGGTGATGAAAGTGTTTGTGATGTGCTTGCTGGCAAACGATCGGCTCCGGCTGCGGAATGGATGGAACATGTGAATTCAAAATTGGCACAGTTGACCCAGGGTAGAAACCGTTTGCTGTATGTCAAAGCTTTATTATTTATATCATTTGGGCTACCTTATAAGACGTCCTATAGGCTAACAAAAGGGCTGAGACCCTTAGCGAAACATGTGTCCCGTGCCACTCGTTTCTGTTTTGTTCCTCGTGTCATTGTGTGATTGTCTAGCATCCATGAATGGAAGGGGTGTAGAATATGGCTTGAAGTTCGGAAAATTAACAGTAGCATGAGTAAACATCACCTTGCGTGCAAGTTTAGCGGCCTGGTTTAGCGCAGTCATGTAAGAATAGGAATAGCGCTTTCTCACGATTGGTTCACGAGTCCTGTCTTATTGCAAGTTTTCATACTTTTGAGTGTGGCCTTATTAAATAGGTCCCAACCGTTACTGATATTTTTGAGTTCTGCAGATGAACGATTGCGCGGCCATAGGCCCTGTTAATTAAGCATCGCATTTCTTGGGAACGTACAACGAGTAGATGGGGAGTAGATCATTGAGGCATAACCACTGCAATGTTGGTTAGCTCAAGCAACGTTTTAATGCGTAATTTGTTTCGCATCAAGAATTCATCAGCCAGTCAGACGGTGGGCAAACAATCTAGAATGGATAGCATGATTGGATTGGAAGAGGTGGACAGCGAATTGGCAGCCTTTGAAATTAATTGTCTGTCATCTGTTGTTGATGTGTGTGGGGTGGGACCCAGTTGCTTAGTGGACTCGAGACTTCCTCTTCTAGTTGATGTAGGTTTGCTGCTTTTCATCATCGCTCATCTTAAACATTGTTGAAAGTTTTTCTTGCCATGTTAATTTTTAATTCTTTTAGTCAGTTGCAATGTGTACTTCCTTGCTGCTATCAAGAATAGAGGCTCTTTCCGTACGTTAGGCACCACTGGAACCTATTTTTAAGTCCCGGGTGGTAAAGCAACATTTTACGGTATGGGGTAGACATCACAATAAACAGTGTTGCACTGATGGGCTGATGCATATCCATGCTTTATGATACTGGAATTGCACGAATTTCACGAGTTTTACTATTGAATAAAGGTTGCATGTCAGTTTAGAAATAGATGGGAAATCGAGTAACTTCTTTTTGACGTATTTTCAATGTGTGACACTCCTTCCCCTCATCTACATCATTGTAAAAGTTTACCTTTTGAAACCGCTTATTGGTTCGTTTAGAAAACAAATCTCATTTTATCATGGAGTATCATAGTCCTCCATTTCACTGGCGATAAAGTACGTTTTGTATCGTCACGGCGCCTCAATAAAAGTACACTTTCCCAGTTTTCTTATTTTGAACACTTTGAAATTTAAATGTCAGCTCTAGTTTTTCCCTGTTTGATTATCTAAACGCGTTGTTTTGTCTTTTCACTACCATTCTTAATTGTCATTTGACCTGCGGAAGGAATGAGACCCTACACATAATTTGGCAACTGTCATTCCCCATCAAAAAACCTGTTTTTTGGAACCTGTTGTGCATATCCTATAAATTTTGAGGCTTTTTCGCATAGAAGAGGCTATTCCGATTCGCACCTTGATTTTTTTCGGTTTTGAAAAAAGTCGATCTACTAGCTTTTATAGACAAACCAAGTCTATTTCAACCTAACCCTTTCTGTTCCCTTGTTTTGCCACCTCTTCAAACAGCCTTTGTTTGGAATTAAATCTGCGTGGATTGCGTGACCGTTCATGGACGACGTCAGCTTTTGCGTGGTATAAAAGGTTCGATACATACTTTTCGGAAATAAAGCGTCGAATATTTTTAAGCTTTAGCAAATTCAGGTTGAATGATCCCGCCAACTGAGATACTCCAGTATAAAAATGGAACTGTATGGTTTCATGACTGGGCTTGATCAATTTTTCGTACGAAATTGCTTGCTTCAAAATCAACACTGTGTAATGTCTGCTTTGCTCAATTCTTTGTTTGGACGTGGGAATGTTGTGACTCCATCAAAGTCCACGTGTCATTTGTTGCGTATACCTAGAATATCGCATTTCAGCACTTTACCTCAAAAATTCGTTCTAGTCTCCTGAAATCTTGCTTTTTTTGGAATGAGTCTCTTCGAAACATTATTAGAATTGGTATTGATCGACGATTCGAGTGAAAAGGTGCGGAGTTTCAAGGTGGTGAGGGATCATTTAGATAAAGTTAAATGGGGTATTGACGACAGGTTCATCCAACTATCCATCTCGGAGCACGCATGAATTTGCGGCAGTGCATATAGCACCTCGAAAAAATTCACCGAAAGGACTTATACGGAGCGGTGGTCGGCAATTTGAATACACAGGTCCATTTTGGTGGGCGCCTTTGCGAATATTGGGAGTAGCCTAATTCTGGGTATCTCAGAGGACACTTTTTTATGGAAAAACGGGCAGATTGTCTGCTTCACAAACAAAAACAGTGAAATTCACGCACAATCTAGGCGTTAAAAATAATTATGTAGCAAAAACACAAAAGTAGTTTGCGCAGTAGAGGTCTGATATGCGCCTTCCAAATACCTCCCTGGATCATTTTATCATTAGAAATAATGGTTGGTTTCTGATTGTGTTATGTGACCGCCACTTCTGTTTGACAGGTCGGACTACTCTTTTTAGTCAACTATAAGAGAGTGAAGATAACTGTTAAATTTAGTTTATGGTTTGGTTTTCGCTGGTTGGAGGTGTGTATTCGTGCTGTTTGTCTTTGTTTTCGAAAACGGTTGTACTGATGTAATGATTTCATAGGGCTCCGGGGGTCCAGTCGTCTACGGTCATAATCACGAGGAATACAGAATTTTTTAGCTGATTTGTGAATAACGTTTGAGTAGATCGTGGGAATGGTTGGAGTTCATGCTACTAATTTCGCGAGTGAGACAATAGAACGGTTATCTTGAATTCTTTTTGATGAGGCCATACAAAGGAAGGGTGAAAATGTCTCTTTGTCACTGAATCCTAGTTCCACCGTCACTCTATATTTATGCTTTTTTTTCGGTACGAGCTCAGCTCATTTATTGGTGCTTGTTTCTCTTAGCCTCTCTATGGGACACTGTGGGTTAAAAATAAGCCCTGAATCCAACCAAAGGACAAACAAAGATAAAGACGCTGGAGGTGCGAAAATTTTCTCGTCCCGAGGACTGCTGACAGGTCGAGTAGAAGGTTTCCTTCTCAGTGAATGCCTTTTCTCTCAAAATGAGTCAACTTCACCTAAGATTGTTAACGTGAGTCCTATTTTGTATCCTTTTTAATTCCCTTTTGCCTTATTCTGTGCCCGTATTTAAGTTGGTGAAGATAGTGATGTATTCTGACCAGCTGAACGTCCCTGGAGTTGGATGATGAGGTCGTCATTTTGGGGCGATGACTGCTTCGAAATTCACGCGTTAATTATGTTAAAGGGAGGCTCAGATTCGTTAATATCGTGTGTGAAGATCTAAAATAGCCTTACTAGCTTGCCAGAGGGGAGCCCTATGAATATTTAGCCACAACCATAAGAAATGAAGAAGTCTGAATTTATTTACAAAAGATCTAAACAGGAGTTTTAGATCTGCCTTGGGTCATGATAGCTGTGAATTCAGTGAGTAGTAGACTTAAATGGTGTACTTTGCCATAATTTGTATCTGAAAACTGGTAGTTTTTCCTCTACTCAAATCCGAAAAAAGTTTCATTCATAAGTGAGTTATTTGCGCATTGGTTCAAGTGGCGTAAATAATTGCAATTTTTAAGAAACTCTCCCGATCCCATAAACGATTTAGCAATAGAATGCTGAAGGCCAGTCTTTCTTAAAAAGCAGATCCATCCTTGAGTGTTTGATTGGAAGGTAGTCTTATTTCTCTTTTTTTGTGCTTTTTAAAATTTGCCCATTCCCACGTCCATGATCTATCACTTTCCGGAGCGTCGTTTATGTTTTTTTCCTGTATAAAAGGCAGAATTAACTTGGAATTGACGATCCCGTCGTAAAGGTTAAGTCGCTTTGTGGAGTTTGATTCGGTTTGCTACAGTTGCTCTGTAGTGTTTTTCCCACTTGGATACACCCAGAAGTGCAAAGTTGGAAAAAGCAAGTCTCTCGGGCTTGTCTGTAAAAGTTCTGCCATAAATTGCCGTGTCCTGCTCCTCTTCGCTAAATGGCTGTGCAGAATTACTTGCTCATGGGGTTCTCCGATCATTGGACGAAAGCTACTGTTTTTGCGTCTGCGTTCAAAAAGGCGAGATGTGAATTTTATTGAGAGCTCATTCATTATCTGAAGGAGATAGCCATGTAAATTATTGTTTTTTTTTCGGTTGAAATGGTTTAAACCTCATCCTTGATGAGGTTACCCTGAAATTTTTAGTGAAAAGGTGGGCTATAATTATTTTCCATATAAGATTTGGAGAGAGTCAACGTCGTAGTTGGCCTATGGCGAGGAAGTTAATAGTTTTGTGATAGGGTTTTTTGGTGAATTCCTATAACCTCTCTTTCTCCTTTGTAAACTTTTAGTCAGACATTGCGTAGTGGTACTCCATTTATGCGAAATAGCGCTGCAACAGCTTCACATTCTGCTTATTAAAAGGAACAATGACAAAAAAGGACTTAGTCCTCCCTAAAAATTTGAAAATCCATAATTAGACAATTTGTAAAGTCGGTTAAGTGTAAAATGGGAAATATTCTGGAAACTTTGGCACATAACTGAGGCAAAACATAAAAGTAACTTTGTAACTTTTTAAACAGTTAATCTCTTCTTCCATGATCCACAAAATGGTTACTTTTTGCATTCCTTTCAGCCGTTGCTGTACCTGATAGAATGCTGGTTTCGTTTCATCGTCCGTTTTTTGGGAAGAAGGGAGGAGTGCTACTCCCTATAATCAACGCCCTCCCCTTTCGGTACTCTACATCTAGCTGTCCTGTTGTTCTGATTTTTGATTTGAATGGGTGTTCCACTTTTCATTCACACATTTCCACAATAATGAGTAATCGCGTTATCAAAGTAGAAAAGGTGGAACAGTTTGGATAACATATTCATCGGTTATCACAGCTCCACAATAGGTACCACGTTGGCAGAAACTATTTCTCGTGTTGTCTCATCCGTGCTTCTTATTTTGAGCATGGCGAATCGGGTTAATTTCACTTTTGACATTGAAAAGGAAGGTTCACTGCCAGCACAAGGCAAACGAGGTGTCGATCAACTCCAAAAATTCATTCAAAATCAATCGACTGTTCAGCAGAGGCAGGTATGCTTTCGAGCTGTGCGGCACCACTCTTAGTACTTTTT
This sequence comes from Taenia multiceps, assembly GCA_001923025.3. Classification (NCBI taxonomy): domain Eukaryota; kingdom Metazoa; phylum Platyhelminthes; class Cestoda; order Cyclophyllidea; family Taeniidae; genus Taenia; species Taenia multiceps. The sequence continues at coordinate 63,573,950 of CM010311.1, read as the reverse complement.
TTCATTTACTGCCCTTCCGATGAATCATGTCTAGTGGTCCCTGTTACATGAATAATTTGAGGTAAGGTAAGGTATGATACGAAAGGGAATGCACCACTCCTGACTGCGGAAAAAATCCCCACTTTGTTCGCACATCGGTAAGCGGTACTGCTGCCACTGCTGTTATTGACTAAATGAAGAACGATGGCAACGTCTGCGTGTGTGCATGTGCGTATTTCTTTGAGTGAAATCGCAGTGCATCATCCAGACACAGGACCCCAAAATCACTCGACTGGTATCAGCAGCTGACTTAATTGAGGGATACTCTGCTTACCTACTTACGCGCATACGTACGTACGTACGTACGTACCTACCTACCTACCTACCTACCTACCTACATACATACATACATACATACATACATACATACATACATACATACATACATACATACATACATACATACATACATACATACATACATACATACCTACATACATACATACATACCTACCTACCTACCTACATACATACATACATACCTACCTATCTGTCTAGCCGCATCCATCAAGCGCACATCTACCATTGATTGTGCATCGTAGGATTTTATTCCATCCTCTGGATGCGATTTCATGACTTTCTGAATGTCACTAAGGAATTTAAGCGTCTTACCGATCCATGCAGGATCCTCGTGAAATTGACGTCGAAATTCTCCTCGTGTTTAGGCATATTCATGGAAGGAAATCTCGTGTTTGTTCCCATGACGTCTAGTCGGATAAAAACTTCTCATTAGCTATTTTTGATGAAATTTGAATTTTACGTTTTACAAAACCACTATAGCAGTTATTTCGTTCACCATATGATCTGAATCGTTAATTTCATCGTTTTTTTGGCGTTTAAATGCACCGCTACATAATTTTGGTGAAAGCGTGCACCTTTTGTGTTGCGTAGTTTCCATGCTATTAATACCATTGTCTGAAAATCTGTGCGCTTTCAATCCGGCCTGATGATTTGGCTCACCGTGAGGTTAATGGATTAAGCTCTGTAGACGTTTGTGTTTATTATGTAGTTTCACGGTTATTAAGGAGATTGTGGATTTTATTTAATGTTCCAAACTACCTGAAGCCAGTGTAGGTATTGAAGGGAATCTTTGTTGCTGTTGTCCTCGGTCTATTATTTATTATACATTAGTGTGGTCAAAAACTTAATAGGCATACTTTCTTTTCCTATCTTTTTACTGTACTATTCGACATATTTCCTTTAGCTTGGAGGTTTGATGCGGAATCTCCGCTCTACTAATCTAAGACAGCTCTGTTATCTACTTTCGTAGATCTGAATTTGTGCCCAGTACTTGGCTACTGTTTCAATAAACCAAAATATTTAAAATTGGCTGGAGTAGGTTAGTAACTTTGCGAAATCCTTTTCGATTCTGGTTATTTCGGATACCTAGCAAACGTAGATACTTGTTAATTTTTTAGGCGACTTTTAAAAACAGTATTTTTATTGAGAAACTAATAACAAGTTAATGAGGCTTAGTTTTAAGTCTTCAACAGTTTGTACTGTTAGCAAAACCCACTTACGTAATGGAGTAATGAGTCATTCTTTTCACAAAAAGCTTTAAATCAATTTATTCTGCTTTACTGTTCTTTATGAAGTCCCACAAAGGAATATCTGTGGTTTCCATCCTTCCCAAGTGCCTCGTTAAAAATTCCACGACACGTGCTTTAGGTGATTCGCCAGCCCCTCTTCATCACAAGGGTGGTTCAGGAGAGATCCAGGCTCCAGGGGTACTAGTTGCTGAAGCAGATGCTAGAGCGCTTTTCTGCCTCATCAACGCACCTCTAGATACTCCAAGGATGTAGGAATCAATCATTTTCTCATCGTTCTCTTCCTGTCGTCGTATTCTCTTCTCTGGTCTAGCCTCTAAATAGTCCTCGTTTTCCACGTTCATCCTTACATATCCATTCTCGTCTATTAACAATTGTGTTAGCTTTGTGTTGGGGTGTTGACAGGTTATCGGCCTTGGCAGTTTCGGACCGGTCAACAGCAATTTCGCTGTTGAATTCCTTTCATGCAAGCGTCTAGTTACCGGAGGCTGATGTGTTTGCACTTTTTCCCGCACAAAGCACTGCATTCCTGTTAAATCTCCGAACGAACCCGTTCCTCTCTCCAAGGTTTGTGTCAGGGTCCTATACCGTCTTGCACGTTTCGGCAACTCCGGACGTCCGTGCACTGTGTTCAAATTCGGTAACGAATTTTTCATACAATAGTTTTCCAACTTGTCGTAGGTACCCTCCCTTTGCGACTCAAAATTTGTGTATCTAAGAGGTTCGTTACCTGCTGTCGCTGAAGGTGCCTCTTTATTCTGCCTTCTCTCTATTTTTTTCCGTCGACAACATCTGTATCGAATACAGAGCCAAAAGATACACGTGATGAAGATTACAACGCTAGCTGTTGCTAAAACAACCAACCACAAGGGCGCATGGATGTGATCCATGTTATTTACTGAAATGTTCATCGATGCGGTCATTGTCAGTTCACTGGGTTGAAATATCTGACAGAGGGTAGAACGAGCTGTATTTCTGCGTTCAAGAGCGTTTCGAAAGCAGACAGTGTGTGCTTGTTTCACACTGATCGGTTGGACGGAGAATATGTATTCCCTTCCCTCCATTTGCATCAACTCCTCCTCCACTACCTGCCATTCTAGGGGTCCTTCCACCTCCCTCATCTGTCTTACTGGCCAGTAAGCTACCTCAAAGACGAGATAATTCTCCTGTAGCTCTGAGATTATTTCCGGAGTCATATTGTTAAGCTTTGCTAACAGTTTTTGTAATGTGGAAACTGGATGCAGAGGCGCTGTTCTAGCAATGTTACTCCAAGCTGCCTTTAACGCTCTCCCCTTCACTGCGAAGTAGACTTTCTTTAGGCTCATATCATAGCCAAAGACACGAACAGGTCTAAAAGGATAAGTTGGATCCGGTACTTTAATAAAATCCCTTTCTATGCAGTTACTTGCCTCCTCAAGATCCTCCACAGTGAGCTTGTGAAACCCACTTCCGGCTATGCTATTCTTTCCTGCACAGGTGAAATTGTCAACCCTAATCCTCTTCTCAGCTAACCAACGGAGTCTGCAATCACAGATTAGTGGATTTCCCTGTAATTTCATCTCAGCTCCATCTGGCAAAAGATTTTGCAAGGAGGTATTGAATCCCAGGCCCGGTGAGGATCTTAAAACACTGCTCAATGCATTGTTGGTCAGATCGAGTTCTTGAATTGATGGAACACTTGTCGACCTTATCACATCATGATCAAGAATGAGGAGTGTTTGAAGATGATTGTTAGAGAGATTCAGACTGGAAAGTTGGGACAGATTCTGAAATGCGTTCTGCGGAATATGGGTGATGTAGTTTCCAGACAAATCGAGATGTTCAAGTTTCTGAAGCTGATTTAAGCCCAGCCGCAAACCGGTTATATGAAAATTGTCATCCGTATTGGGTTTTAGGCTCTGGCTGATGATTTGGCATTGAGAAAGTCCAAGGATTTTTAATTGATCTTTCAGGGCTTCTAAGGCTATTTGCCAGTTACCTTCCACTCCGTTGATCTTCACGCCCTTTAGGTAAGATGCGTTGAGGTAGAGATGTGAAAGGTTGGACATTTCAGCAGTCCACTCTGAGTCGATTTCTTCGAGGAATGTGGATTCTAGATGGAGTCGCTGAAGTCCTTTTGGGAGCTCTCTAGCTCCTATCCGTCGCAGAAGACTTTTAGTGTAGTCCAACTCCTTAATATCTGATTTTCGAAACCATACTGGCTGTTTGTAGATGAGACCCTTGTTTCCATGCAAACTTAGTTTGGAAAGGTTTGTAAACTTTTTCAAGCCTCGTAGCTTTTCGGCGGCTTCCTGATCCGAGATGATTGTAAAGCTGTTCTCTCCAACATAGATCTCCTTCAATGCTTTGAAATTGCTTAAAAGATCATCTGGTAATTCTGTAAGGGAACAATTTTCTATCTTTAGCGTCTGCAATTTTGAGTTTAGAACGTAACCGAAGTCGAGCGTTTTATTAGTCATATTGTTTCCGCTTAAGGATAGCAAGGTTATTCCACTCAAATCGCGCGCCCATCTGTAGGCATTGTTCAACCAATTCAAGGATCCGTTCTGCCTCTCCAAAATTAGTCGTCGGAGGGATTTGCAACATTCACTCTTCTCGAAGGTGTACGGGTTGATTGTTACGAGATTATTACCTATCAATTCGACTACTGTTAAACGTCGGCTCATGTCATAGAACGCATACGCCACTAGTCCATCACTTAAGTCAACATTTTCAAGGACCAGCCGTTTCAGTTTCTTGAGATGTTTCAATTCCCCATCAGCAGTGAATAACCGTCCAGCAAGACCATTATTAGACCATCGGTTCTCCGTACCTGGAGCGTTTCGAATCTCGAGAACCTGAAGCTCCGTCAGTCCTAGAAGTGCTTCCCTCTTAATCACTCGTATGTCACCTCCCTGGATAACAAGTTTTTGGAGGTCGGCACCGACTCTTTCAAATGCCTTGCGTGGAAGTCCTTTAAGCTGACGTCCTGCGAAAATGCGTATTTCTCTAATCACTCGACCCTCAGGATGAATCGTTGGGATGCTGTTCTCAAGGATGGTAGAAGCCTCACGATTGCATTCAATGGTACCGATGGTGTCTGAATCAAGCGAGGATCTGATGAATCCGCAGGGATAAAAGTTTTGAGCACCATGGAGATTCCATAGCGTAAGGTGTTTGCGAGTTGCGTTCAGGGATAATGCTTCTGAAGGAAAACTGAAAAGAAGGAGGCTGTTAGTAATCGATAGAAAGATTCCAATGTGTTGTTTCATGGCATTTGTAGGTTTAGCTAGGGTGCAAATCTGCGATTACTGTTTGCGGCTCGTTTTTTTGCTTAATTTCATTGGTTACCGCGAATCAACCAATAGCGAGGCGCCGTCTAGCTCCGTACGTGGTTTTCCATTCTCCTTTCTTTGTTCATTTGTTATAAACGTTATTTATCATTTAAATTTTCGGATTTGTGAAGCTTTTTAGTGTATCTAGGGTGAAAGTTTAGATTATTTACCCTACGAAACCTCACCAGGCAGGTATTTAAGTTCGTTCCTCTGGAAGAATGTTGTTAAGCTGCGGTTCGAGGAGAGGAAAATGGAAGCTTTAACTCGGTAGGAGGAGTCCATTTCATGCCTGTACTGTTGCTTATTTGAACTTAAGGGTGCTTGCGCAAAATCATTACCTTTTTGTCAGAGTTTGAACAAATTTGTCTTGTTCGGAAAGGCGATGTATCAAATGCAAATTATTACAATTTTCTATTTCTCATATTCCTTGCATCAAAATCATGATACCTATGTTTAGTATCGAGGACTAAAGATCACAAAGATTTTAAAAAATAGGCTTTTTGATAGGTCACAAAAAATTCGTAAATGGGAAAATGTATTGCGTTCTGGTGAAACTTGTTTGTTTAAGCGATTGATTTAAACTATTTCATCTCAGACGTTTCTGGTTTGTAAGTAGGTGCACTAGCAGTAATGAATAGTGATCTAGGTGTGATGAAAGCATGCGAGGTTTTTACATAAAGTAGCTTTCATGATACACAAAATAATGGATAAATTAATTAGTAGATTGCATGCAATGCTTAAAATTTGAACTCCAAGTATTCCTAACATTGAAATCAATTTTTTAGCTGCATTAAAAATAGCATCGTCGAATCTGCGTCATTTCTCACTACCGCAACATCGCTTTATTTGCGCGTTAGGCAAGATGTGATACAATTGTATCGTGCGAATGCGCACTTATTGAATTTGCCTGACGGCTATATTCGCATTTGCTAGAGGGATTGTGATATGACACGGTAATGCTCTTGCATGCTTAAGGCGGTGGGTGTCTCCGTTCCGTACTTTTTAATCCTCGCATATTGTTACACTCCCAAGTTTTCTCTGGCGTAGAAATGTGTCGGCGAATTTCTTCCCCTCATACTACTTTGATCAAATGAATAGCAGGGTTCAAAACGTCTTTTCTCTCATGGTTCAATAGCACCAATTTATTTAACAAAAAAGAAACGAACTTACTTAATTTCACACAAAAGTATGTCGTTTGGGTCTCAAAACCCATTCATTAAATCTGTTTTCTTGAACAATAACTCATAAAATCGGACTGTTATACTGCTCACTTCCACCCCTTTGCCTTATTGCAAGTCGTATCCCGAGTTCGTTCTCACTTCGTTTTATTATTGCTGTGGTTAGCTGGACATTCAGAAAGCTCTGCACCCTTGCTTTTTTATTCAACAGTTGCTGGCTCTAATCTGAAGATAGTGCGCCCCGCCAAGTATCCACTATATGATCAAATGCTCCATCTCCTTTTTACATGGAAGGCAAACTTTTCAAAAACTTTAATTGCAGTAAAATCTTGAATAATTGCTGGTTTATCTTTTTTGTGCAAATTTGGGACGTAAATAATTTTTAAAAGACGCGCAATCAGCTCGCAAATACATGGATCTGCTACTATTCCATCTATCACACATGCTTGACTTAACGGTCCTTTTATAAGACATTTCATTTTCATCCAGTAATCACATTGTCTTAAACGGTATTCGTGTCTATATGGCAAACACAAAATTTCATTCCTGCGACAAGAGATCGTCTAGGAACTTGGAAATAAGGTGGTGGGTGGATTTGTATCCAAAAACTAGATTTGGGTTTTACAGTAAACGAAAAGTAAGTAGGACACTCGATGGGTGCGGCTAGACAGATAGGTAGGTAGGTAGGTAGGTAGGTAGGTAGGTAGGTAGGTAGGTAGGCAGGTAGGTAGGTAGGTAGGTAGGTAGGTAGGTAGGTAGGTAGGTAGGTAGGTAGGTAGGTAGGTACGTACGTACGTATGCGCGTAAGTAGGTAAGCAGAGTATCCCTCAATTAAGTCAGCTGCTGATACCAGTCGAGTGATTTTGGGGTCCTGTGTCTGGATGATGCACTGCGATTTCACTCAAAGAAATACGCACATGCACACACGCAGACGTTGCCATCGTTCTTCATTTAGTCAATAACAGCAGTGGCAGCAGTACCGCTTACCGATGTGCGAACAAAGTGGGGATTTTTTCCGCAGTCAGGAGTGGTGCATTCCCTTTCGTATCATACCTTACCTTACCTCAAATTATTCATGTAACAGGGACCACTAGACATGATTCATCGGAAGGGCAGTAAATGAAAAAAAGTACTAAGAGTGGTGCCGCACAGCTCGAAAGCATACCTGCCTCTGCTGAACAGTCGATTGATTTTGAATGAATTTTTGGAGTTGATCGACACCTCGTTTGCCTTGTGCTGGCAGTGAACCTTCCTTTTCAATGTCAAAAGTGAAATTAACCCGATTCGCCATGCTCAAAATAAGAAGCACGGATGAGACAACACGAGAAATAGTTTCTGCCAACGTGGTACCTATTGTGGAGCTGTGATAACCGATGAATATGTTATCCAAACTGTTCCACCTTTTCTACTTTGATAACGCGATTACTCATTATTGTGGAAATGTGTGAATGAAAAGTGGAACACCCATTCAAATCAAAAATCAGAACAACAGGACAGCTAGATGTAGAGTACCGAAAGGGGAGGGCGTTGATTATAGGGAGTAGTACTCCTTCCTTCCTTCCTTCCTAAAAGAGGCCGTCTAAGTTGGCTATTGGGGTTTTGTAAGACCTAAAATCGCTTCTCAGTATTATTTATTTTTGTTTTGTTAGATCATCTCTTTCTCAGTACCGGATAACCTTCTTCCGGTCATTCGTCTGCAAAGTTCAGATGACATCTTTTATGTGGAACTTGCCACCCTCCTTTTGGATTTGGACCCTAGCCTGGTTGATCGTGTTCACAGAACTGTCGACGCCTTGAAAGCTGTTCAGCGAACCTCTCCCATCATATCGCGGGCCATCTCTGAGGCTGCAGATATTGTGATGATGGATGACGATCGTTCTAGAGTTCGTAGATGGCTTGGAGAGGAAGAATGTGATACAGTGAATTAGAAATTTATTAAATGGATTCATCTCTTGTACTTTCTCTTATGGTTGTTTTTTTTGGGTCTTGAAGGACCTGGACCATGCTCATCGAAAATCTTGCGGTAGTGTATCCGGTGGAAATCAACGTCAGGGTTTTAGCCTATCACCTATTGAAATCACCTGTGCTTCTCTCCGTGTAGTCGTTCGGATTCCCATTCCCTTAGAATCTGTGCCTTCGGTAAGTCCGCTAGGCACTAAACCGTAGCTTTCGCATCCTTAATAGTCCCTTTTTCGGTACAATATTTTGATGATATTTTTTATGCAATCGGTAAACTTTAATGGCGTGTACTAAAATGAGCTATATTGAATCTGCGCCTTTTTTGTAAAATAATTAACACATTAATAATTATCCGCATTTTTAACAACTAATGGATGGACAAATCACATTTCACATCAGAGTAGGAAAATGGATTGGGAAAATCGTTTTCAAATCTATTCACTAGAGGCAATGTTGTAGGATTTTGAGGGTAGTGGAAAACTAGCTATGGTTTATTGCCGTTTCCATGAGTTCTCATGGCCTATCAAACATTAGTTTTTAATGCTTATCATCATAACAATCCTTTCGATCATCTTCGCCTTATTCGGCCTTTGTGTCCTCCTTCTAGTTACCCGGTGAAGATTTGAGTCAAATACGTAAGCGTCTATGGACCCAAACTGGAAGTAAACAAGAATGTTTATTGGCGTGGTGGAAACCTTGTCTTCGTTCGGAATCTCTGGCTATTCGTTTGTGTGGTCTCGTTGCATACTTCGGGAATCTGGAGCACTCACATGACGTTATAGCTTATCGAATTAAATTTGCTCAACTTGAAGGTTAGTTCGTTTTCTCCTAATGAGGGTTTATTACGTTAATTTAGTGTTAATGACTACCCACACGCAATTTTTGATGATCAGAGGAATGGGTCTTAGTTCAATCATTTTTTAGGGTTTATATCACTTTTTAGAGCTCAACTTCCCACTAAATCCATCGACTAGGGTTCCATGTAAATTTTTAGTACCTGATCAAATATTTAATTAGTTATCTTTGTACTTTAATGCGAGTACTTTGCTGGAGGATGGTGATTGAAATCTCGCTATAATTATATCAAAGGGGAATAAACTCATGAGTGGGTTGAAAAATTTTAAATTAGCCTTCCTGGTGTAAAGGATGCAGAACGGTTACATCCACAATCATGGAGAAGCACGAAGAAAGGACTCGGAAACGAATTTTTGAAAGCTGCATGTGACCGTTGCCTAAGCTATTTCTGACAGAAAAGTGAATGCTTTTATTTGATTAAGGAGAAATGGGTCGCCAAATCACTTCGCGAAACCGAGCTTTTTTGTGATTTCTTTGTTTTCAATCGGATTGGGAAATCGTTGCTAAGGTATTCTGTTCAACATTGCACATGACTTTGATTCAATGCGAGATTGGGGAAGCGTCTAAATTTAGTCACAATAAACTCATGAAAACTTCATCTTGGGGGTAAATTTATTGCTGCTCAATTGGACTGAACGGCTTTTTTATTGTATGGGAAAATTGTGTCTGTAGGAGAAATTGGGTCTCAATCTCACAGAAGCATAGTTTCCTTTTGCAGCATTAGTCGTGTTTTTTAATCCGGGCCGGATGTGCGCATTTTTATTATTTTTTTGGGAAGCAGTGACTTCAGTGTTTGCAAGGGATGAAAAGGATTACTCCAATGATTGTGAAATTCTTACAAAGGGTGACTTAATTTGGCAACGTGAATCTTACAGATGACCGAGGATTTGTGGAAACGAGAACTTAATTTATCAAATTTAATTTGTTCGAGGAAATGCATAACATTTGATCATTATGTTGTTAAATGATGATATCGTCACACTGCGTAGAAAATGGAAAAGAAGAAGCACTGATTGGAATGAGGAAGACGTGTGTGCCTGTGTGAAAGCTCTTCAAACTCCTGGCAAATGGGTGGTGGTAAATATCGGAAAATGATGGTTCTTCTAGTAGGCATAATTGGAATTCTCACTTTTCGTTCCGAGTTGAAGGTATGTCTATTAAACTGCAGTTTGTTAGTCACGGAACATCAAATTTATGCAGAAAGTAGGTGCTTTTTTGAATTTCCTAAAAGGGAGATCTTCGACATTTGAAAATGATCTACTTTATTCCTTCGTAAAATGTAGCAGTTAGTTATGATTTGGCACAATTTGCTGATATACCGGAGTAATGGAACCAACAAGGCCACATTTTATGCATTTTCGAAGGCAGTAATAAAACTCGAATCTTATTGAAGGGTACGCTGAAAAATGTATTTTCCCCTGGGCTTTTTGCTAAAACTTGATTAATGCATGAGGTGCATTCACTAGATGTGAAAAAATAACGCGATCGCACTTAGTGTCGTCAACGCCACCGATCCTGTTGATAAATTCCAATTTTAACTAGATCTCTATAAGGGGGACAATTTTGCTAGGTAATCATATCTTCCTAGTTTGATCAGGGCAACACTTGAATGTCACCGCTTCGAGGTAATTCATCCTTTGAATCATGAGTCATTGAAACTTGAAGATCTTCACAAAAGTCATTCCACAAATCTGAAGGTTCTTAAGTTGACTCCCTGGTTCGAAGCACTTTAGTTGGTTTGAGGGCATTGGATGCGATTGTTTGGTCAAATTTATGTTCCATTGGATCCACTCGTGTTTTGTGAGGAGTCGGCATGACGTTAACTGTAATTCGATTACTATAAGTCATTACTCACCTTCTCACTTGGTCTTGGATTGTGTGTGATCTCTTTTGTTACGACTCCGTTAAGGTAATGGTTGCCACCTTATCCGTCCTGCATTTTTTCGTTACCTTTGCCATTCTTTACCGCTCTGTAGTAAGAGCGAAATGCCAAACTGAAGGCAAATAAAAGGGCTTGAAAATGTGTACATTCTCTCTGGCTGCATCATTTCACAAATGCTATTTCTTTCAATGCGGATTCTAAGAGTCGGTTGGAACAGAAATTGATGATGTTCTTGCAGTTTCTTCATAGGCCCTCTAAAATTAGCAATCCTATGAAGTTCAAATCAGACCTAGGGTTAGAGAAAAATGGGTCTGGCATCATTATTATGTTCACTTCTGCATGTGAAGGAGTAGAGTTATGGTACCCTCAATCAAGAGCTTAGCAACAATCTCTTGCGCCTTGATATGGGCTGTCGCGACGGTCTTTGAGACTTGGTGGGAAAGAAGTGAGGCGGCTTGATATGGATCCTCACATACTATTGAAAGTAAAGCGAATAAATGATCCATGATTTCAGTAGGTAGTTTCGCTGCGATTAACTCAACCTATTTCGTGATGTAGCTTTGCATATCGCTAATCTGTTTCTCCTCTTGTTTCTTTATAGCATCTTTCACTGGAGCCAAATGTGACAATAAGCCGTTCCTGACTCTCAGCAAGAATTTAAATCAGGAAGCTGCAAGGTTTGTTTCCTTCATTTATTTATGTTGGTTTATACTTTGTACTTTGTGACCTCTGTTCAGACAGCAACTTGTTTTTGCGTATTTCACCGGACGGAAATGAACAGTTCAACACCTGATGATGTCGTATTTTTGTAATTGGTTTGAGTGTATGGCCTTTTCTACTTACTCTGGTGATAAAAAAACTAGCACATGGAGGATAGCTGCCAATAACTAGACGATGTTGATTTGCCAACTTTATGATGTGTTTCCTTTGAAGTTATTTTAGACTATTTACTGTCGCCGACACTGTTTAAGCTGACTCACAGTTGCACAAACAGATATTGTTTTGGTTGAATGGGACGGTTCATCAGCTTCAACAATGCCTATCGATAAAAAAAATTATTTTAGAGAGGAAACTTTAGTTTTAAATTTCTTGTTGAAAATCCTGCCACCCGGCGATGCTGTTTCTAAGTAATTTGAATTTTCATTCGATAGACAGGAGACTTTGGTTCAATCAATGGCGATTAGGCCTTTATTTTAGCTAGATTTTTCTTTTTCTGGCTCTAGTAAGTTTTATAAGCAAAGGTTATTAAAAGACTCGAAACATCATTCCAGTATCTCCGACAATATTACTCAACAGGCCACTAGTGTTATGGATCGTAGACATGTTTCAAGCTAAATTATATGAATTTTCGCATTTTGTCACTCATCCCTTTATTGATCGGTTTGAATGCTTCCCTCTTCTAGTGTCTCCCTCCGCGTCGCTCCAGAGGGGCGACGATGCCTCAGCGCCATTCCAGTGACATCTCAATCGCATCCTCATCACTCGGCCGCGGTTTCAACTCGGAAAGTCACCACAGCAACACAATCTGACGAGTCGCAGCAGATGTCACCGCCGTCGGCGGTGTCATCTGGACCTATTGACTATTCTTCACCCTCATCGATCGAACCCTCCCAAGATGAGGACATTGAAGAAGAGCTCATCGCGAATGTCATAGCACATAGCCAACGAAATCCCTTTGTTAAGAGAGCTGTGTTTTTGGGAGAGGATTTGCAGAACTTGTGGGATAAGGTGAGTCTCCCCGTCTGGCTTTTCCAACATATGAGTAGTTTTCAATGGAAAACGACGAGGGAACTTTGTGGTCTATAAAAGGCTCATTTACTGCCCCATCAGGAATGCTAGTAAGTAATGGGTGTAAGCAGATACTATTTGAAAAGCATCCGCGAAAAGACGACTGTTTTAAGTAGTACTAGAATCCATTTCAGTGGGAAAAGCAGTAAGTTTTAACTGGTTTTGCACAAGTTATCGAAATTTTGTAGAGTTGAATCTGTTTATTGAAGTCTGAATCTCCATTTTGCACGGGGGTTTCCCTACCCAACGTAATGAATTGTTGTCAGGGGAGTATATTGTGTGGATAAAGACGCATAGAACTGATGTGACCAACACATTTCTTCATCATTCCATCACATCAGCCCATTTCATCTATATGTAAACCAAACCTTTGAATTTGAAGCCTTGCGCATGAAGCGCGGCTGGAATCGTCTTGGTAGACTGCTGAATTTCTGCTGATGGTAAGGGACAATGGAACCGTGGATACTCAACTGGTCACATCATTCCCACCCTTGAGCCATCAATGAACTCTGAAAAAATCGAATAAAACCTGCGGTTTATGGTAGATGAATAGACTAGTAAGGGGATGGCGAGGTTTAGCAGAAGTGCCACTTTCTTACCACTTGTCAGTCCACTTTTCTTCTCAGATTTCTTTTTCGAATAACATCCCCCGCCAGAGGGCCATTTCTCACTCAATCAATTGGCCAATTTTCTGTGTGGAGGTTCGTTAGGTAGCTCGACTTTTCTCGTTGATTTTTTGTGATCTACTATCTGCGCTGGACTACATCGATAACTCTCACGACAGAATTCACAGTTACTTTCAAAGCAAAGACCCCTTGAGATATATTACTCATCAGTTCAAACAAGCTGTTGTGAAAATGGTGACTTTTGTGCCAAGAAATCATGTAGTTCTCTCCGAAATATCTGGAAGTTAGTTATTTTTACAACTTTGTACATGGTGGTGTGCCTAAATATGTGGTGTTTTTAGGAATTTGTACTCTTTTGGAAGATTTAATCGCCCCATTGGTAGACAAAAATTGATCTGCGCTTTGCAGAAAGTCGGTCCCATTATCCCCATCAACAATCATTATTCAGTCGTCGGTGGATGTTCTTTTTTTCCATCTAGGAATCCCTCTTACCCGGTGATTCTGAACATCTCAAAACCTACAGTTTTGCGGCCTCGCGACAATCAAAGTATCTTGCGGTCTTGTTGATTCCAGATGTCTTTTTCAGGGTGCCCAGTGAAAGCGCCCTCTCTCTACTTTACACTCGGTAAGTTGGTGGCCGAAGTGAGTTGCAAGTAGTGTGTGGTTCTAGATAACATTATGGGAATGCTAACTCATCAACGTTAGTTTTGATCCATCTATCTGAGTTACTCTTATCTTGCAACGGGGCTTATATTCACCCTAGACCCTATTTTCCTTTAAAGCCTACTGACTGACCTGGTACTATGGAAAAGTCTGCTTCCTTCGGGACCGCGAACCCGAGCAGTGCTACTAGTGGGTGGTGGAATACAGCCGCCTTTTAATGTTTCTGATCATCGTTACTGGTTCTACGCTGAACCTGCATCACCTGGAAGCATTTATGCGCATCCATCGGCCGCTTTGGCTGCCGAGGAAAGGCACAGAAAGTACGCAGAAGGTTTTCGTTCTGGCGAGTCTACCGAGTCTTCTTCTGTAGAATCTGATAACGATGGTGGGTTTTTGCTCATAAATTCGTAATGCTGATACTTCGGCGGATGTTTACCGCTTCAAGCATCGTATTGTCATTGAAGTATTGTAGCATCAGTTATCATTGAAGACGTCATAATGGAAACGAATCTGGTAGTCGTATTGTATGCATTCATTTTATGCAACACACTACCTTCATTTCCATTTAACTAATATGAAGGTAGAGTCAAAGATTCATACTCTCGGAGGTTCCTTTGTGTTCTTATCAATCGATTTTCCGACTAATGGTTTGTCTTTTTGTGTAAACATGATGTTTGACCCGTTGTATTAGTAAAAATTCAAAGTTGTTCACTAAATTGTTTAATGCTAATCAAATCAAAAAAGAATGCGCTGATTCTTGGTGTAGATTTTTATCGAGTCTGTTTGTGACATTTTATTGGTGGATATTAACTGCTAATAGAACGCCCCCCTTACTTTTATCGCCTTCAGCCTTAACCACTCCACTGGGTCTAGAATTAATGGAACGGTATGATCTCGAAGGCATCCCTTCTCCCAGCCAAGTCTTTCAGTCTCCTCCCTCCTTTCTCTCGATCTCCATTGAATACTTAGAGGCTCGGATTTGCCTCAACACCTCACAGACACCTTCTACCATCCCCTTGACCGCCATCTTCGCATCTCGCCCTGTTAGCCTGACAGCGGAGGTTAATCCGTGTGGCAAATCAGGTCTGGTCTACACCACGCTGACCTGCGGTCAAATTGAGGGTCATGTGTCAGGTACTTGACGAAAGCGAATGTCAGTGTGGGAGGTTTACTGTCACTGGAGCACAATATGGATGGAATGCTATAAGGGCTGAACGCTAGATCACACTGCGAATGTGATGGTAGAAAAATTGGGAACTGGAGCTCCCGTGCAGACAAAACATCACTTTGCATTCTTCCATCCCTTCTTTAAGTTTTGCCATAGGAAGAATGCTTTCTATTGCAGTAGTGGCATTACTTGTAAATTTGGTTGAAATTCCCGAGTGTTGCAGTCCTAGTAACACAAACTGCTTTGGAGAATGATTGATTTGTGAGTTTGTGTAGCGAGCACATCCTGTACTCCAGTCGTTTTTCATCGTTACATTTGTGTTTAGGAAGATATGATCGACCTTGTCCAATAGGTACCCACAGTGCGGGCTCCAGAAGTGGGGCACACCGTAAGTTGGTCCAGTTTCTATCTGCACCTTCAGTTGCCCACCCCAGATTCTTTCTTTCTGTACCGTTTGGGTTTGCCAATTAGGTCATGAAATCAGGGTCATTTTTCATTTAGATTGGGTCAGCTGATAGCCACCGCCAAAACAGTATTTTGTGTCATCTCATAAGGGTTAGCAAGGGATGTTAATGGCAGATTGCCAAATTGCCATGAACTGCAGTCATCTGCATAATAGTAAAACTCATTCCATCGATCTATCCTTTGTCTCATTTTGCCTTTAGGTTCCTTTGGAATGAAAAGCAAGTCTGGCGCTGGCGGTAACACCTCTAACCTATCTAAAATCAACATACCTCTACTCCTTCCATTCACGCGTTCAGACGACGGTTCCGCTGAGCCCATGCTATCCATAGCTATGGAGAAACGATCCATCACCATTTGTGGTCCCCTAGGTAAGACCTTTGATTAATAGTGTCATGAGTAATTCCTCCAGAGCCCCTAGCTCCGAGCCATTCGGACGATATTGCTGTAGCAATTAAACTGCGCCTGGGATGCCTTTGCTACTGGCCTTTCCTCCACACTTGGATGGAACGATTTCCAGGATTGCAGGCCGATTTAATTTCAAAGGAGTATACCTCCCTTTGTCGTCCCTCTTACAACATCAAGATTCACTGGCATTTGGAAAATTCTGCTCTTCATATGCCTCCTGTTTGCGCTTTTGATGGGATTGTAGATGGTGAGAGGATGGAAACCTCTCCGATCAACCCAGCACCTACTTCCGGTTTAGATTCTCTTCGACCGCTGATTTTTGCGCAAAATATAACGGCATTTTCGAAATTTGTGACAGCTGCTAGTCACATTACGTTTTTTGAAAGAACAGCTTTGTGGTTAGTTCCACCACAGCCGCTAGGTTCGGTCAAAAAGTCACAGGTGAGTTCACGTGCAAGAGGTGAAATCAATTCCCTGATTTACATTTCCAGAAGCTTCGCGTACCATTTGGTGAACAGCATGATGGCCTACTGCGAGCTATATGGAGTGAGGCTAAGGCCTTAAAATGTCTTCTCGGTGACGATCTAGACACCATTATCCGTCGGTCTGTCAAGGTTATCGACCTAGACCACTTAGAGCTGCGCTTCATCTCTGAAGATGTTGATAGTGGCGGCGCTAATCAGGTGCGGATAAAGTCGTCTCTAATTTGTTGTCTTTCTATAGACTTTTCAGGACATTTTGTTTGCTTGTAGTCGCGTTCTCCGCGTGTGGATGTTCGACTGACTGTAAATTTGATTCGACTCACAACCTGCTTGGACAGCCTGGTCGCTCTTCGGCTAATTTTGGAGAGTTTCAACCGATCTTCCGAATCTTTGCCACCAAGAAAAACTCCTGGGTTTCCTGTTTTAATTAACCCTCCTCCCGGTGACGAGGTAAGAGTGTATCATTTTTCGACTGGCAACAATCGTTTTAATGCTTTTTATTAGCCTTCGAGACGATTGAAAATCGAGGACCTCATCTCGGCAGCCGTCTCCGATGTAGACGTGGCGAATTGTCCTCCTCCTTCGTGTTTAACCACCACAAAAAACGAGGACGATTTTGTAGTGATCAGAAAAGAGCCTTCTGAAACACCTCTCCCTCCTCGTCAACCAGCAAAAATTCTTGGGGATGGGACTCGAGTTATGTCATATTTTCCCTTTCCAAACATCAATGAAGATTTCTATGCAGAAAATAGGTGTTTGATTCATATTCCGAAACGACAGGGACTATTCTCAGATCCCCCTGGCAGTGAAAGTCTATTTGCCTTCACTCTTCATGACGTTTCTGTCGAGTGGACCTTTTTTGGAGGTCTAGACTTTCCTTCCTTGTGTTCTGGTGAGTTGATGTGTTGATACTGCCCTTGAATCCTTCAGATTCTAAGGATGAATATCTGCATTTATTCTTAGGTGCTGACGTGGAAGAAAATCTTAGACGGTCTTTGTCAATTCCCCACTCCTTTGCACTTGCAAATTTTGGTCGACAGAATGATCAGGTGAGTAAAGGTTAGAGTTTTACTCCTGGTCTTCCTATTTCAGAATGCTACCGTTTGTCTTTCAAATGTTTACTTCCGCAAGTCTACATTTAACACATCGGCCAACTATCAACAATACCGACATCGAATACGAAAGATATCTCCTTTTTCTATCTCCTCAATTCCTAATTCTCCGGCGACACGATATGCTCTACGCATTGCGGATTTGAAGATTGTGGACGGTTTGCCACAATCAATGATCAACCATCTTTTCCATGTTCAACAAGGTCGAGCAAGAGAAGACGGTCGTTTTATTGAAGCTGTGAGAGCCACTGTACTAATGTGGCCCTCTCTCACTCCCGTGGTCACAGATTATGAAGCTGAAGTAAAAATCTCTATTCAACCACTTCAAATCAATCTGGATCAGGCAGGTGTCCAAGACTAGCATGATATTGCTACTGGATCTAGAGCTGGCAATGCCGAAATTTTATACTAAATTTTAGGCCATGTTCGTATTTTTGCGTGCCCACCATACAGCCCTCACCCAACTGACAGAGCGATACCTGCAGGACATGGAAAAACGATTGTGCCTCCTTTGCCTTCATTCCAGTTCCGTCGAAGGAGATGAAGAACTTGTATCCGTACTTCCACTCCTCCCTACCAGCACCAGCTCAGAAGATGAAGACCAGCCTATTTTCTTCAAGTATGATTTTGTCGATTCCCCAACAAGATTTATTTGCTAACTTTTTCCCTTCGTAGACGGTTGACTCTCACTCCTTCCCTTCCCATACGATTCAATTATCACGGACATCAATTGGATCTATCCCAGGTTAGTAAAAAAGAACTTACTTTAAGATGGTGTTTTTAATCGGTGGTGCTACCTCATTTGCGATTTCAGGGCCCCCTCGTTGGTCTGCTAGCACTGTGCCTTCGGTTAAAGAATGCAGAATTAGTTCTTCCTCAGTGGGCTTACCAGAGGGGCTATAGAGGTGTCTATAGTCTTATAGAAGAAATCACTTCTCATTGGACATCCACTCTGCACTCGAATCTACTCCGAATTTTGGCCACTAGTATCGGACCAATGAACGAAATCTCGAGCATTCGTGAGTCTTCCATCTTCCAATGCCCTGTTTAGGCCCTCCGAAGCCAGGAGATATCAGTTACTGATTTTTTATGCTCAACTGATAGATACTTATAGAATTTTCAGCTTACACTGCATCCCCATGTCTTCCACCTTGTGTTGTTGGTATCGTAATGTCAAAGGGACCTCAGAAGAGGACTAACGTCAAAGATTGATGCAGTTTTAGGAGAAGCCATTGTGGCTAGACGGGTTTTCTCATTTCTGAGGGCCGTTTACGCCAATTGCTTTTTTCAAAAGATTTTCGAGAAAACTTTTCCATTTGAACCAAAAGTCGCATTAAAGTCGTCAGTTGTCATAGCTATTTATATCGGGTTCTCTTCTAGTCGTTGGGGTACGGGACTTTGTTCTTCACTCAGTGAATGCTTTCATAACGCCAGTTCGATCCTTCCGTCGGGATAAAAATCACTTACCACGATCCTCAGCAGATCAGGTGGTTCAGAGTCTGCGAAGTGGCGTCCAAGCTCTTTCGGACAATGCCGTTTGGCCGATCGTCGAGCTATCTACTGAAGGTGTTCGGACAGTCCAATGCCTCTTCGAGGTGAGGTGATATTGATGATGCAACGAACGAGTCTTTACAGTTTTAACCGATTTGAAAGTAGTTTTACAACCTGGTACTACATTGGCATATTTTTAGGTTCAATCAGTGCCTCGTTGAGGCGGCATGTCTTAAAAGTTGTGCCAATTAAACGAGAATTCCTCATCGAACTGGAAGACTGAATTGGTTACCCCTCCACCTTCCATTAGTAGAACAAATGAAATATCACAATCTTCCATTCATCTCCCTCCTCTACCCGTTTTTTTCCATTTCATATCTTTCACTCTACCATTGGCAGATCCGGTAACGATTTTGAAAAGTTTGCTAAGAACGGATTTCCATAGTTTTCCTCACTATCTAAAGCTTTTAATTAATATGGAGTAAAATTAGCGCATTTTCTAGCCTTGTTCACCTTCGTGCGCCACAAATGCTATCTCCCAAGACAAGACAAGACAAGTCAGGACATATGCGTCTGCCATGCTGCTGTGAGTGTAAAATTAAAAGGCCTTGTTTGACTCAGGAACCGCGAACTTTCGTTCGTCGCGCTTCAACGCACAGAATCCATGGTTAAACGTGTAAATTTCAACAATGCTTTTATAATCAAACTTATTTCCTGTGTGCAAGTCTGTCCACTCTGTAGACCGTCTTCGACATTCTCTCTCCTGGTCCATCGATCCGCGGTCGGCATCTGAGTCAAGCAACTGCAACAAATGCTTCCACTCCCTCCTCCTCCACCGAAACCATTCATTTATCCAAAAGCGGGAACCCGTTGGCTTCAGCAACAAGCGCTCCGCCCAGCGACCTGCGGGAAGGCGCGACTCTCGCTGTACAAACGATTCGTCGTGGTGCTGCTCACTTCGCTGCTGACTTCAAGGCGCCTTTTGCTGATCTCGACCCCCAAAAAGGCTCCATCGGTGCGCTTGGTGATGTTCTACGACAAATCCCACCTGCCACGGTCGTTCCCTTTGTCATTAGCTGTGAGGTAGGTTCACAAAATTCCGTACGCGCTGTTTTGTTTTTGTATGACGCCTCCTCGACGTTGGCCATCTACGTGGTTTTTGATTGATAAATCAATGAGGCACTAAATAAACTAAGTGGGAGCCCAATTTGGTGCTGAGTTATCCTGGAAATCTTGTTTTTAGTGTTCTCAGGTGACTGTCCTTCAGGATCGGATATAACGTAGTTTAACTAATCGGATTTGATTGTTTTGTGGGTGACAAGGTTTGTTAACTGATCCATTGACGCGATGCTAATTTTGTTGAAAGTAAGGCAAATATTACTTCCGTCGCTGTTGGTTCCAAGTTAGTCACTTCCTAGGTCATTCCATACATTGAGCTCTTGCAGTTTCCGATATTTGTTCTTTTTCTCATTTGTCAATTGTTACCTTTTACTAAAGTTCGTTTAGCAAACACTGAGTGAAGATAACGGATGAAGGGAATGATTACAAAATAGCTATTCCAATCCAAGCTATCTTTTATACTATCGTTTGTGGGTTACAATCTCTACAAGTGAGGTTTAATTTCGTTCGGCCTTTTGTTTGTTAAATTTATTGGTGTTTGTTAATTTCAGCACAGCATAAAGTCATGCTTTTCTCCATATTTAGGTCGGTGCAAACCTTTTACATGGCTTGCGAAACCAACTGCGACCGGAGGCAAAGCTGGAAGACAAAGAAAAGTGGAAGAGTGGAAACAAACTCTGAGGTCCCATGGAAACCCAACCCTCCCTCGGCATTCATTACTTGTACAGCCTCTATTTTAACATACTAGATGTCATAATCACTGAACTCTTAGGAGGGGCAACGGTTTTTGTAAGAACTTCGCTTTCCATGTGGCATTTATTATTATTGATGTTATGATCACAAGAAGTGTGAATTAAAAAAATCGCCTATCGACTTGTCTCACCGGCGTCGAATTCTCTACGCACACCCTTCTTGTATTCCTCCAGCCCGCCAGCCAGAATAGACACACGACTGGCTTTCAAGGGGTCACATTTGCTGTCTTGATAATAGCGGGTACATACCCAACATTCCGTGCACACCGACGCGATTAGGCGCTCGTCGTGGGAGACTAGAACGACGCCTCCACTAAAGTTTTTCAGCGATTCGGCCAGTGCGTCGATTGTCTCAATGTCTAGATGGTTGGTCGGTTCGTCCAGGATCAGTAGATTAGGCCTTTACGCGAAGATAAATTTAAAAATACTAGCAATTAAAACTTAAGTGCAGCAGGATTTTCTTCCATTACCTTAGCATGCAGACAGCAGCAAAGGCAACTCGAGATTTCTGCCCTCCAGAAAGACTTCTGATTGGTTGTTGAGCCAACAGTGAATCAATTTCAAAAGACGCCAGTTGACTGCGGTAGCACTGTTCCGTCTGGCCTGGGAACTTCTTCATGAGGAATTCCAGACTAGAGGCATTGAGATCGAGCTGGTCAACATGGTGCTGTGAAAAATAAGCCATTCGGAGCGAACGATGACAGTGGCGAAGTCCTTTTACGGGTATTAAATCCCCCAGAAGCAATCGAAGGAGGGTAGTCTTACCAGCTCCGTTCTCCCCTACCTAGAAAAAGGTAGAAACACCTGCTGGATCGAGCCAATAGAGGGTCTGAGTGATGTTTGCTGGTTTAAAGCCAGTAGTATAATTTTCGGCGTACGACGCAAATTCGAGAGTTATAGAGAACAGTAAGGTCCACGTCTTCAAGTAGAGGCATCTCGGGCAAATAGTGAAAGTGGACGCCTTTCAATTGGACTAAGGGCTGCAAAGTGATTTTTTCACACTCAGGGAACTCAAAGATGACTTTGACGGGTTTTTCTGGAGGCACCAGCCTTGGCATTCGATCCAAGGCCTTGATTCGACTTTGGACTAGCGAGGCGCGCTTTGCGTTGTAGCGGAAGGTATCGATGAATTGCTAAGAAAGAAGCAGTTTGATTTTATCTCAACCAGTGTTCTCTCAAAATCTTCACCAGTTTAGCATTCAAAGAAAAAGAACGCATCTCTTAGCCGTTGTAAAAATAAAGTTGAATCTGCTGAACGTGTTTACAGCCCTTGAAAAACATTTCTGGAATTCCAATTCCCGAGTATTCTATAATGCACTGATAATTGTAAGATCAAGACCAGTCAGCGGGCGCCCGCGCCAACAAAGCATCCCAGTTGGGATCGTGATAACTGGATAGAAGATCTACTAAGCAGCTACATAATCACAATAGACTTGCATTAGCGGCAGATTCCATCGAAGAAGGCATACATCGATTTAGCACCTAAAGCAAAGCTACCTAAACTAGTTAGTCTTTGCTAAACTTATGAGGAAAAAGGCGGAAACTTGTAAAACCCTTAGCTTAGCGAACCAACCTGAATGTGGTCGCGCTCTGCCTTTTGTGCCAGATACACGCGTTCCTCATTGAGCAGCCTTTCCTCACGAGCCTTCACAAAGGCGTCGTAGTCACCACGATAAGCATCCAGACGATTCGCAACGAGGTGGATGATATCCGTTGCAATGGCATTGAGAAAGGCTTGATCGTGCGAAACGACTACTATGATTCCCTTCCAAGTCTAAAATCGAAAAATCTACTATCGATAACGACACTGAAATGTTCTATTCAAATGCGACTAACATAACTTTTGTGCTTTACATGGCTTGGTCCATATGGTGGTGGCGCAAACTAAGGTGTAAATTGACAAGAAAGCTACTTCGAGAATGTTGCCCTTGATGTGCCTTCAGGAATGATACGAGTAAGTGAATTCGATAAAAACTAACAACCATCAGTTAGATTTTGTAAGCTATTTACTTCAAATAAACATCTATCATGGGTGGCTGAACCGACAAACTCACAAGAGCTACCAAAGGCATGCAGAATTTTAGTAATCATACTATGAAGCTTCCTGCACATACTTGAGTTATATCATTATCGGGTAGAAAACCTGAACTTTAGTTGCCTTTTTGTCTTCAGTAAATGAAAGAATGCTAGTATTATCAATTGACATTTGATAATACGAGATTACAGTAAGGAGTGAAGTGCAGATAAGGGAGGGCATACCTGGCTAGTCTCGAAAGTGCATGAATATGAAAAATTGCACAATTGAAGAGTTAACTCAACGAGTCACATAGAGAACAGCACCAAATCTTATGGTCTTGTTTAAACCACGCTCCACTTTACGATGCAGATCAGTAAAATAAGAGCGGGAAGGGAAGCCATACCTGAACATAGTTCTCTAACCAGATCATAGCACGCATATCCAACATGTTTGTCGGTTCATCTAAAAGCAGAAGATCGGGTTTCGCAAACAGAGCTCTTGCGAGAGCCAATCGCATTCGCCAACCGCCCGAAAATTCCCTCGTGGGACGGTCCTAAAAACATACTAGCACTGCTATATTTGATTAAGTTTGAAATTTCACAATAACATTGAGGAAGTGTAGGTAAAACCATTCCAAAAAATCGAATTATAAGGCACAGTATCAATAAGAGAAGACGTCAACTGTAAAAAATCGCGTAAGCTAAACTCTCAAAAGAAGGACTAGCAAAATCATGCCGACTTTCAACCCCACTACATTCCCAATTTCTGCATGATGCTCAAAAGCGTCTCTTGAAAAATTGCTAGTTATTCTGCATGGAATATAGTAATTGATACCATTTACATTAATTATGTTCTTTCAATGTACCCTGTGGGTGAGAGGCAGGAGGACAGTTTGAATCTGGTTCTGGAAGAGCGGTTCGATTCTCCTGAACGCGGACAGTCTTATCTCCCAACCCCTGCTAATACGCTATCTGCAGTTTCACCTAATACAATAAAGATGCCAAAGAACATCCAGCCTTCTTATTTCAGGGATAGTGAAAGGGAAAAGGAGAAAAAGGAGAATTCCCTAGACCATCATTTAAGAATGTTATATATCCCCCTCCGCAAATTGCTTTTAGACCGATGTTCTCGGTAAATACGACTAGCATACAGAATCCGTTCCTATTAAACGACGTTCAGGAAATCCAAAAAAGTTCAAAGCATGTGTTACCACCACTGCGATAAAAGCAGCCATTTCCGTTCCAAGGCGGAAGAATGACCACGAATCGCTCCTAAGACGACGCGATAAGGTAGCTGTGTGGTGAATCGATACCCTTTGTTTTGATCACCCGAGCCCCCAAGTCATCATTTTGCCTAAAAGTGTCCCGTTCGCCCCTATCGTTTCGCGCCCTACCTGAGCGTTATTAACAAATCAGCCCTCCGTCCCACATGTCTAATAGCGCTATCAAAAGAAACCCAAGAGTTGATGACATATTCAGTCGGGTGAGTTGCTTACCTGTTTTTGGGCTTCGACTCCAAGACCATGAAGGATAGAAGCAGCACGCGCAGGTGCGCTATCAGCATCAATGGCAACAAGTTGATCGAAAATTCGGATGAGACGGGAGGACACTTCATCAGTCTCCTTTCTTTCCCGCAACTTAGCCAACTCAGCTAAGAGGGTCGCACGCTGCGTGTCTGCCTGGAGGACGCTTTCAATGGCTGGAGTATTGTCGCCCATCACCTCCTGTTCGACATGAAGAACAGTCAGCCCTGGAGGCAATCGAAGATCACCACTAAAAATCGAGGTGTTGGAAAAATGAGGAGAGTGAATCTTGAAAGAATAGGACGAGGGGAGCTATGAAACAGGTTACAAGTTGACGACACGGATCCATTCAGTCTCCACGATGATAGTACAGAAAGCTCGTCTGTGATAAACAATACCCCCAACGCCTTCAAGGATAGCTGTAGCTCTACATTGGTAATGGTATTAGGGAACTCCCTCCGAGAGAACGGCAGTACTGAGTGCTGGGTTAAAAGTAGGTGCCCAAATCTCCGATGTCGCATAGTACCAGGTAGGAGAGTAAGACTGGGTTAGAACAACTCAAAATCAGCTTTAAAGAAATGTTTGAAGTGTTACTGAGAAACTGTTTACTTAATTTCTAGCATACGAGAATACGATAACCTCCAAACGCTTCTACGTCAACGTTTTACTGCATACAGGAGGTACTCCCTATTGACACCGTCCAGTACAATGTAGTAGTAGCGGCGCCCTCCATCTGCTATGAAGTCTAACCGCATCATCTTTCACTCCTACCTCCTGATATATTGAAATTCGTGGTAAACACTCATAACAACTGAATCATAAGAATCACCGTCGAGAGGACAAAGAGCGCTCGATATGACGAAAATAAAGTGGTGCATCAATATTTGAGGCCCTGATCTGTATAGCCGATCACGGTTCGGCCTTCAAGCCAAAAAGACTCCTATTTGGAGGTCCATGAGTTTCCCAACCGTTCTGCTAGTTAACAATTAACCTAAATCCAGACTTGCAGACCCCATAATTTCCTTGAGAACAGTTCTATTGCCCCACCGGTGGTAGCGATGGCGAACGTAGCCTAAATGACCCGAATACAACAACGAAACGCCATGAAGGGAAGGCATCCCTAATGAGTGGTTGAGTCCATGGAGGCGCATTGAAATAAATTTTGCAATCCTCCTAACCTCGCGTGCCACGTAACGGTCCTTAGTGATGTAAAACTTGGTGGAGGTAGTATAATTTTTACTACCAATATCCCCCCGTGTTGCACGAAATGAAGGATAACCCAGACAAGCAACTAGGTGGCAACAGATAAAAAACAAAGGTAACTCTAAGACGCTGATTACAATTCAAATATGCGTACAGTAAAACCTATTTCAGCAATAGCAATGTCTCCTAACTGCTGATTTCTTGCAATTACCAGTTTTTCTTGATCAAGCCTTCATGACTGTGAAATGGAACTACTATTAGTTTCTCAGTTATTGGTTACATTGGCAACAAAGCTACTTCCAGGTTGGCATATCCCAAAGCTTTCCCCAAATCTTTCCCAGACATAAGTCGGGTGCCAAAACTCACTTTGCTAAAGCCCGAAGAAGCGTAGTTTTGCCACAACCATTGCGTCCAACAAGACCATACCGACGGCCAAAAGAGAGATGCAAAGTAGCCTCTTGCAGAAGGATCCGGTTCCCAAATGATATATCAAAATTTTCGATGTGAAGGTCAGTAATCTTAGCTGTTCCAGTAGTCGATAGCTTTCCTTTTCGATCTGGCTGCTGACTAACACAGGCTGATTCTAACTCGTAAATATTGGTTCTGGATGACAAAAATGTATGTAAATAACAGAGTTTTACTTACAGTAAAGAGGAAGCTTCACTGTCTTGCAGTTTTTTGGACTGTTTTTCACGAGAACGTGCCTCGGCCTTGGCAAGTTTTGCCGGATCGACAGTCTGTCTTGAAGGAGCTGATGAAAACTGGAAGAACATACACTGGATATCTCACGTTTAGCCATCCAGATGCTTGCAGTATCCATAACACGTTCATTGAAGTTGTTCACCAGTGCAGCCATGTGGACTGGCTCGTCTAGTCGATCCCGAGTAGCGATATACCCATTCCTATGAAGTGGGACGTTATAACGTAGTCTAGAGATAACTTGCGGGTGAATAATATTGTAAACATCTATACAACACTGACGAGCGCTCCTGTTACCTCCTAAAACTTCCAGAAATCCACCAACGGCTTCGTAAACCTCATCGATTGACTCGAAGTGCTCCCCGTTTTCGGATATAATTCCTAAACAATACTAAATAAAGGCTAAGCAGATAAACCCTCAATGTAGGAATCGGTGTCCGGGTCAAGATCCGGATAGCATTCCCGTATTTCACTGACGGCATCCGCAAGCCTTTCTTGCATACCAGGTCGATGACTAACCAATCAAAAGTAAGTTCACTGATCCATTTTTACCGGTAAGAATAGAATTGACTGAATAAAATTTCTGATGTGACGTTTTAATTGGTCCGCAAAGAATACGTCATTTGAAATTCTAGCTCATTTATCTGCTTAGGTATGCACATTTTCAACCTTCTTACCGTATGCGGTGTGGGGATCTCCTATCTTAGCAAGAAGGCACAAAGACTTTCATTCAAGATTAGATATGATTCATCGAAACTAATTTTCACGCCCCTAATAGTTAATGATTTGTGCTCAAAAATAGAGGTTAACCAAAAAAGACACCAGTGTAATACTTTGTTCGTTCTGACTTCCATTTTCGGTCACGTGGGGCGGGGGATGTTGTTCTAGCCAGACTGGCTGGCCTTTGGATCATGCCAGCAACCCCAGTCCCTCTATTTACTGAATATGTGTGTGTCCTGCCCTAGTATTATGGCTTCTTTTGCCGTCACGGAATTCTTGGGACGCCACAACCAGTCTAGCGCCTTCGGTGGATGTCTTTTTTGAAGAACTAAGGACGCAAACCGTTATCTGAGGCTAAAATGCTTATTTTTAAGTGTAACTGTTGTAGCGTCCCGAGGCTCCCCTTAAGGTAAAAGAAGGCGCAGTACTAGGGCAGAATATATATATTCCGGGAACAGAGGGCTTGGGGGCTGTTGGCACGGCCCGGAGACCGACCAACCGGCTAGAACAAGATGGCCACCCAAGTGACCTAAACCGGTAGTTCGAACAAACAAAGTATTACAACTGTAATACTTAGTTTGTTTGAACTGCCGGTTTCGGTCAATTGTGCGGCCTTCGGACCGTGCCAAGAGCCCCCAAGCCCTCTATTTTCAGAAATTGCATTCCGCTCCAGTACTATACCTTCTTTTACCTTAAAGGAAGTCTCAGGATACTACGGTAACGTCTAAGACCTAGAAGATTCATACGGTTAATCCTGTACAAATGCGATTATTAGCTTGCTACAACACTAATTACCATAAGAAATCTGCACATAACGCTATCAACAAAAGCACACCATTGTTTGCTTTTCATTTTAAAGAACAATCACTTCTTCTTGAGTCCAGTAACAGGCTGGTCTATATTTACCAGATCACTTAAAAGCGAACTAGTACCAGAGAGTGGACCTGAATGCTACACATAGTGAGTTAGCGATTAAGAAAGAGCAAAGAGTCTTACATATGCACTGCAGTTGTTGTGCAAAGGTTCTTTACGGAGGTTTAATGTTACATAATAAAATATAAATTATTGAGGTATGATTATGGTCTCCAGTATAAACGCAAATTTTATTGCACGTGCTTAAAACCGAACTTGTTAGAAGGCGTATCCAAGACCTAGATTTGGATCTTGAGCGATTTATGCAACTTTTAATGTGTTGCAATCAGTTCGTTTTACTGCATTCAAAATTTTATTCACCCTTTGAATTTTTTTTGATTAAAATGTCAATTTGTTAGACTCTTTAATCGCCAATCAAAAAACGGCGCAGAAAAACACTTTGTAATAAACGGCAATTTTAGGTTTCAATTCATCAATTCAGAAGGCACATGATGCCCTGAATGTAACTTTAGGTAGGATTTCGCTTTTAACTGCACTCCCAATTCAAATTTTTGGAAGGATTCAGCTGCAAAAACTTGCATTTAATTGCATTTTGCAGTGTGTGATTCATATTTATTTTAAACTAATTTTTCTTCATCTATCAGATTTGATAATTTGTAAGACCCACTCATCATTGGCTGGTAAAGGTGCTCAGTTCATTGGTCAGTACTTATTTATGTGTGCTTTGGGTACACTAAGCAGTAGTTTATGACTAAGTTATGGTATTTGTTTTTTTTTTGTTTTATCGCGCCTTTAAGGGTCAAAAGCAATCAAGTCATGAGGACGGGAAGAAAAGCGGAAAGGTACTGCATTGCTCTCACCAACAAATTGAAGTCTAGGCGAAAAAGAGAGAATTTGAGCCTCCCATCCCGACCAGAATGGGAAAGCACAAGCGATCTAAGGGGCCTGACACCGCTAACAAGCTCCCACAGGTTACGCCTCACACCAGATGCAAACTTCGTTTGCTAAAACTTGAACGAATCAAGGATTATTTATTGATGGAAGAAGAGTTTATCAAAAACCAAGAACGTCTCAAAACGGATGAGGAGAAAAACGAAGAAGAGAGGTCAAAGGTCGACGATCTTCGAGGCACTCCAATGTCTGTGGGCACTCTTGAGGAGATAATTGATGATAATCACGTCATCGTGTCCACCTCAGTTGGCAGTGAGCATTATGTTAGCATCCTTTCTTTCGTTGACAAAGGGATGCTCGAACCTGGTTGCTCGGTTCTTCTAAATCACAAAGTGGTCATTTCGAGTTCTTTTCAATTTAGTGCAAACTTTAGGTGCATGCTGTTGTTGGTGTTCTCACAGACGATACAGATCCTATGGTAACAGTTATGAAGCTTGAAAAAGCTCCTCAGGAAACCTACGCTGACATCGGTGGACTGGACGCACAAATTCAGGAGATTAAGGAGTCTGTTGAGCTCCCCTTAACCCATTCTGAGCTCTACGAAGAAATGGGTATCAAACCTCCTAAAGGTGTCATCCTCTACGGTCCTCCTGGAACAGGTGTTTTTATGTCTAAAAACATCCTCTTGATGTTCGATGTTACTTATTGCCTTTTGTTGTTCTCCTGGAGGCAAAACTCTTCTAGCTAAAGCTGTGGCCAACCAAACTTCTGCTACCTTTCTTCGCGTCGTCGGCTCGGAATTAATCCAAAAATATCTCGGTGATGGTCCGAAACTCGTTCGAGAGCTCTTTCGTCTGGCGGAGGAGAATGCACCGAGTATCGTCTTTATCGATGAGATCGACGCAGTAGGCACAAAGCGCTACGACTCAAACTCAGGAGGCGAACGCGAAATCCAACGCACTATGTTGGAGCTGCTCAATCAACTGGACGGTTTTGATTCGCGTGGCGATGTCAAGGTTATAATGGCGACGAACCGGATCGAAACCCTCGATCCTGCACTTATTAGACCAGGTAGAATTGACCGCAAGATTGAGTTCCCCCTACCAGACGAGAAAACTAAGAGACGCATCTTCACCATTCACACGAGTAGAATGACTCTTGCTGACGATGTTAATTTGGAGAACTATGTCACCTCTAAAGATGAGCTTTCCGGCGCCGATATTAAGGTATTTTTGGTGGTTTTGACGAGGCTTGTTTTCATGCGATCAATTGGTTTACTTTTGTCTTCCAGGCTATGTGTACGGAAGCAGGATTGTTGGCGCTGCGTGAGCGTCGAATGAAGGTGACAAACGAAGATTTTGAGAAGGCTAAGGAGAATGTACTTTATCGGAAGAGTGAGGGAACACCGGAAGGTCTTTATCTGTAATCCATATTACTTTTTCAAACAGTAATCCTTAAGTGTAATCGCACTAAGCTTGTGTTTTTCGTGTTCTTGCACGTCTGTTGACGAAATCGCTCTACCGCTTTAGTAGTGAAAAGTCGGATAATTCTATTACTAAACTAGATTAAGTATGAATGCTGTGTTTAACGGACGTGTGAGAATGGGATATGCTGGAGTGAGTGTAATTTAATCACAATGGCTGTGGATCATGGTGCGATTCAGTTCAACTAAAAGCATTCTCGAAAGTATAGTGTGTCGTTGTGGACGTTTTTTTTGTCTGAAGGGCGTACAATTTTTTGCTTATTAGACTGATTCGCATTCATATGTGAGCGGGGTGATTGGGTGTACTTTGGGAGTGCGGGCCATGGCTCATTGCTTGGTGTGCCATTGGGAAAGTGAGTCTTAATGGTGAAATTCTCTTGGACATAATGTGGGAACAGCTGTGATAATAATTCGTAGTTAAATTGCCTGTGAGTTTTGGAGAACTAGGAGTTTATCAAAAGAGGAATTAAAGTAACCGTTCAATGAGATTGCGCTATCGAATGTCCAATCACACACCCTACTAAACTTCAATAATTCCTTTCTCATGGCTGAATTTTACGCATCTGTCTGGAAGCGATTGCACTGCCAACATTTGAAATGGCCGTCAATCTTGAAAGATCCACTACGCATAAAATCCGCTTATAAAAAAGCTTGGTACTTTTTTAAAGCCACATGATCAGCCGACCGAGAGGGGCTGTAATAGAAGCGGCTGATTGAAAATGTCCCAATGATTTACAAGTGGCAGTAGTCTTTGAATGCTTTGAAATGCACAAATCCTATCTATCAACTTTAATTGCTATTGCTGGACCTCCAATCAGCTCCTTTTTTCCAAACGAGTGGCACGCATGGTCAGGATCAATTCCCAAGTTTGCATTTTTTTCCGATGGTTAACTAAAATAACCCACCAATTAAAAAGTATGTTGGGTTTGCCTGCACAAACTGTTCCATAGACCAATGTGAAAGCACCAATACAGTCTGGTGCAGATGCACCCGCGAGAGCCAATCACAGAGCTGTGTGATCACATTGCAAGAGGTTATTGCATTCTCGTGTGTTGCTGTGTGGTGGAATACCTCATGAAATCCATTGACACCGCAATGCAATAACCTTGAAACCAGTCTCCACTTTTCTTACAAGGTAAGCTATCTCTCCTCTCCTCTCTACCATGCGTTTGTAAACACTTTTGAGAGCAATTTTTGTCTCGTATTTTGGGATGCACTGGTTTCTACGCTGAACTATTTCAAAGGATGCTTTTTCAAGACGCTATTTTATAACACACCTTCGTTAAATTCATGTGATAAATGCGACAATCGTGAAAGTAGGTAGATAATCATAAAAATTGTAATTTTTTGGCCTGAGTTTTTCTTTAAATTGTAGCCCCTAAATGTGTAACCCATTTCATGAAGAATGACCACCCTTTAAATGAAGCGTCCATTGGCTATTGATTAATCAATCCGTTCAGTCTGATGCTTTGTCTCATTTTCTGTATCTGATTGGCTGGATGGCCCCGCGACTTCTAGTCATTCTAACCAATCATATTAAAGTGGTAAAGGCGTAACAACAATGCATATGCACATTCCATTTTCATTGCAATATGACAGGATGTCTCCATTTAACTTTCCTAATAATGGTTAACAACAATTCTCTAGTTGCAACTCATCCATTCATCAACTATCCATCCACCCACTCATTAACCATTTCCATTTACCCGCCTTGCAGCCCATTCACATTCTCCATCACCGATTGGGTTTCAGCTCATTTTGCTTCTTTAAATGTCTACATCGCTTACAAATACATATTTATGTGCATAGAAATTCTCACGAACCAGACTTTCATTCTTCTAATAGGCAGATATGTGAACGCCACAATGATTCTATTCCACAAAGTGAGTCCGACATGACGTCAAGCGAGTCCATTGCACCCTCCGAGTAATCATATTTGTGATTAGAACAATGATTATTCCCATGAGCTAAAAAGTTTGCCATTTCTAATATCTGTAACCTTGTCCTATCAATGGAGCTTTATTGGATATTTAGATGATAAGTTAATTTTCATCTATTTACTTAACGTGAGGATACATTCTCCTGCAACACAATTTATACTGATGGAAAGTTGCTCCTCTTTTTTTTATCGGTAAGTAGATTAAATGCCGTTTTTACATGGGATAGCATAGTTTTAGCTTATTGGAACCATGTGTGTTCTTTATCTTATTGCATTTTCATTCTTTTTCACATGAATCAATAGTCGTTAGAACTTCGCGATTTTTGACAAAGTTGACTTATCGATATTTTTTAACCCAAGGCTCTATTTATAGTTCGGTAAATAAGGCTCAATTTCATAACGTTTGTGAACGCCTTTTAGCACACCTAAATAATCAATTTAAGTGTTGCTACTGAAGAAAATATTTCTGCTTGTGCGCGTAAATTTGGAGCAGTGGCAACACCCCAAAACACCTTTCCTCAGTATTTCACCTCAAATATCCACACACAAAAGCCAATCAATCTTTCCACTGCCAAGCCCCTCGAACTTGGATCTGTTGATCTTAAATATGGTGCATTTTTGGTGGTTTGTTCAAAATTCTATACTTGCCTACCAAACAATCAGTAAACAAAGATGCTAGCCAATTAACGATTTGATCTCTTAACGATCTAATGGACCGCTTTTTAATTACTTGGGCCAATGCATTAGTACTGTCTCAGTGGTTTACCAAACACAAAAGTATACTCGCATTCCTCGGGACTCAGAACCAACATGAGCGTTGACATAATGCTTTGTGCTCCCTGAGTTCTTTAAAAATTGCTTTGTGAAGCTGAAATTGTCCTCTAGTCAACAATGTTTGCAGACAAGACAATGGAGCTATGATCGAACCACAAGCAAAAGATATTTTTATTACCAGAGGGAACACAATCATACGACAAAACATTCCACACTTTGTCACGTGCTCTGACCGTTGAAGTGGTCCCATTAGTTCAGCCTATCAAACAATAAGAGTGTTTGAGGACATTATCAATTTTGTAGAGCAAAGGTAGGTTTTTTTCAGATATGTAAGAATGCCATCAAATGCTTGGTAGGATTAACTTAAATAGAATACGATACTTCCATCAAAACATCACCAGTATTTTTGCAAAATTCTATAAGTTCGTGTTGATAGCAATTTCCAGTTGAGTTTGCTGCATTTAAATGAAAAATAGTTTAGAATTTTCCTGCTAATAATCGGAATGACAAGTAAAATGTTAATGAAGTCACTTTGGTTCCATCGAAATGGCAATCGTCCTAAGCTATGCTGGCAATTTAAGTTAGTTTTAAACCTTTTACACCAGATGGCACGTTTCTGTTGCCATTTATTTCTCACTTCTCAGGAATGAATCACCTCAAACCCCCTCCTTTCCTCACCTATTTCTTAATGAAATCGAGAACCCCACGCCCGATGACCTTGAAGCTCAATCTTCTGGGGCACGGCATCAATCATCGAAGTAGATGCGTCAAATACGGATTGAGATAAAGATTATTGCTTAATCGCCGTAGTTTTAAAACCGTGGGTAGTATCATCCATCGAATCGTAGGAAAATTTAGCTCCCCTGCGTGCCTGCCTCAACCTAAGTCTAATGGGGACGTACCTCTACCATAGGTTGCATCCGTCCACATTTCTCCTTTTTTTCCTTATTAATAGCGGTTGTTTTGTTGTCTCACTTGTGAAGAGGGGCAAAATCTAATTTTCTCAATCCGATGGATCACAATTTGCCCACCTCTTCAATTGCCGCTCTATTTTATTTTCTTGTGGTCTATTCAAACATATCTCAGGTTAACTGACTGACTACTTGATCACTATGGCCAAAGTGGGAGAGAAGTTTAGATTTCCTAGAAGTCTTCAAGAAAATCGCTACTAGCATAGTACAAAAGAGGTGTCCAAAAGCTTAAATAGGCCAGCACCAACGTGTCTAACAGGTCCCCTAAGATGGTCATTTGAGGGAAGCAAATAAGCTTAGCTATCTGCTACATTTATCATGTGGTCAGGATCAGCACCAGTTTTAGGAGCTTCACTAACCCTGTTTACACTTGAGCTAAGACTGAGAAAGGCAGTCCACATGACCCCTTAGACGCGGCAAATTTCAGAAGTTTACCATTGGTCCAGTTAAACGAATTAACCGCCGTAGTTAAAATATAACCAATGCGCAAAATTAGGTGATAATTGGTTGCTTTTTCTTAAACGATAATTTTATTGGTTGCATGCGTCTAAGAGTAATAAATCTGTTAGATCTTTAAAACCTCCTGAAAGTTTTAACTAGGGAGGTAATAAAATGTGGCACAAGGACTCATTCATCTAAGGAATCAAACATGCAAACAACATTTGAGTACCCGCACAAAGTAGGATAAGATTTTGGTGTAAAAGCATTTTTCTAATTTGATTTTTTATCACCATTGCAATCTCTGCGAAAATCCCATATGGAAGTGACATAAAGTAGCTGCAAAATCCACTTTTTTGCCTGTAAATGCAATGCACTCCGTTCCACCCACCGTCGTTTTGATTTCCACTTTGTCACGTAACCGTTTAGTCTAATTCTACTGTGAGCATGTAACGGTCCGTTGGCGAACAACGATGATTGTAATGTTTGTAGTGTTTAAATGCACTTTGCAGGTGAGAGGCGAGAGGACAATTTTGACGCAGTCGCGGATTTCTTTCCAGTGTAGAGGGATCTTCCTGTTCCTCCTCTTCCTTTTTTTCCCACTCTGCTATTAGAAGGCAGAATGGTACGAGACATCTTTATTGTAAGTCTGTCGGAGAAGAGCAGTGGGCGTGTATCTATGACGAGAGTGTTCTCGACCCCTGAGAGGAAGCACGTGCGTCCACAACCACGTTAAAATTGTCCTCCCGCCTCTCACCTACAAAGCGCATTTAAACACTACAACTATTACAGTGATAGTCATCACTCTAAGAAATACGATCAGGGGATGCAGATAGTGAGAATGAGGGTGAAAACGAGGGTATGACAGTACAAATCTTCCCACGTCTCTGCCACCCAGTTAAAAAGTTTTCTTGTTTGCGTGAAATTTCTCAGTGTTATTTTAAATGCATATAGTTAAATGAGGATGTGTTCATTCAATTTCTGTTATAGGTCCGTTGAAATTTTGCCAAGTGTTTTACTTAATCCGGCGTTCATAGATTCAAATACTTAATTCTATTGAAGCCTTTGATATGTTTCTGCTGAGCTGCACTAAATCTTTTCTCACAAAAGTCTTTTTAAACTGAAATAAATACCTACTGACATCTTTTACTGCATCACGCATTGGCATGTATCCGACAGGAATTAGGCGTGGTAGAAGGTACTTTAATAGATACAACGGATTTTATCGCGGAATGTTGTAAGTGTCGATCGAGAAGCGACGGTGAAATTTTTTGACAGATTTTAAAATTTGAAGGCAAAACCTGATGTAGATCCAACTTGTTAGACACAAATTGTCGATTCCTTAATACCCCATAATATTAATTCCATTTTACGTGATCTAAAGTGTTTGTGAATCCGATCCAGTTCGGCTCGATGAACGTGATTAAATAAGTGATTTGATAGGTGGACAGATGGATGGATGGACGGATGGATGGATGGATGGATGGATGGATGGATGGATGGATGGATGGATGGATGGATGGATGGATGGATGGATGGATGGATGGATGGATGGATGGATGGATGGATGGATGGATGGATGGATGGATGGATGGATGGATGGATGGATGGATGGATGGATGGATGGATGGATGGATGGATGGATGGATGGATGGATGGATGGATGGATGGATGGATGGATGGATGGATGGATGGATGGATGGATGGATGGATGGATGGATGGATGGATGGATGGATGGATGGATGGATGGATGGATGGATGGATGGATGGATGGATGGATGGATGGATGGATGGATGGATGGATGGATGGATGGATGGATGGATGGATGGATGGATGGATGGATGGATGGATGGATGGATGGATGGATGGATGGATGGATGGATGGATGGATGGATGGATGGATGGATGGATGGATGGATGGATGGATGGATGGATGGATGGATGGATGGATGGATGGATGGATGGATGGATGGATGGATGGATGGATGGATGGATGGATGGATGGATGGATGGATGGATGGATGGATGGATGGATGGATGGATGGATGGATGGATGGATGGATGGATGGATGGATGGATGGATGGATGGATGGATGGATGGATGGATGGATGGATGGATGGATGGATGGATGGATGGATGGATGGATGGATGGATGGATGGATGGATGGATGGATGGATGGATGGATGGATGGATGGATGGATGGATGGATGGATGGATTAATGTGACTTCGTTGTGCCCACCTTTTAATTATTCAGATCTGTCATCAGTTTTTCATGATTAGCGTACTCACTTTCAGAATTTAAAATCGTATGCTAAATCAGTCCTTTTCACTCCAACCATCGATCAACTTCCAGTATTGTGTCCTAATTAGTTGGATAAAAAAACATCACTTCCTGATCTTTATTGAGCCCTTTCTTAAGCTGCAATGCATTAACTCCTTTCGCAGTAGGCCTTCTTTTTGAATATATCACAAATCATAGGTGCCAATCAAAGCATGATTTGGGATACATCCTTGCACTACTCGACCTTGTGCGTGGAGTTCCTAACATCGCAACTGGATCGTTATTCAGCAGGAAAATATATGACGCTTATTGCGTGCAACGTTTAACGGTGTTGACAATTGAATTTGGTAGTGCATAAATACCATTTGACTTGGCTATAGAGTGCCAGTTTACCTATTTGTTTCATAATTCAAATAGCACAATTCTACAACAACATCCGATCATATTGTTAGTTGTCCTCAAATAGTCCATCCGTATCAATACCTCATGCTTCCAAGCCACTCGTCACACCAAATCCAATCAACTACACTTCTGTTGCGCATTTGTGGGTGACCCAAATGCATTTGTACGCCTAGAAGCATTCGAATTTTAGAGGCCTAAATATAGCTACGACTAACATCAGTCCGCTCGATGCAACTCTATATACGTGGAAAATGTGCAAGGAAACATGATTTTGAGGAGCAATCAATACTAGCAATTCGATAGAGTGGTAATTGCCTCCTCATCCTGGCCCTCATTCCCGTTACACGTATTCCTTGATAGTATTTTTCTGAGTGCTGATTGTAGCCCTTTTTTGTCCCTTGGCGTTTGTATTTTTAAAGTGACAGCAACTTGTAATTGCCTCAACACTTTAGCATCGACCACTACTACAAATACATGTGTAATGATGAGAGAAAACGTGACCGAAAACCGCTCGCGAATGCACCAGCGTTCCTTCTCAGCCCATACATGTGAGTCTATGTTCCGACCCTTCGATTTATCCTCGGGACTAACCTCTTCAAATGACACACCAATCATCAATATACCAGCCAATCAGCATCACAATCAAGCCTCCCGTATCAACAACCCT
This sequence comes from Taenia multiceps, assembly GCA_001923025.3. Taxonomy (NCBI): domain Eukaryota; kingdom Metazoa; phylum Platyhelminthes; class Cestoda; order Cyclophyllidea; family Taeniidae; genus Taenia; species Taenia multiceps. The sequence continues at coordinate 63,536,220 of CM010311.1, read as the reverse complement.
TGTCAAGCTCTCAATGGAACTATTCGAGTGGTCGAGCGTCGAAATCGACTAAAACAGGAAGAACGCGAGCCCCGATGTTCCAGCGTACCCGTATACACGTTCACGCGGGAGAAAGGGGAAGGAGGCGAGGTGAGAGATGTCTTAATGACTAATATTGACGATTCACCAACAAGCGTTTTACGGGGAGTAGCCCCCTGGGTGGCTACCGAAGAGAAAGCAGCAGGAATAAAAGTGGATAGAATAAATCGAATGAAGCGAAACGTCAATAGCAGCCGCGATCATGTGCTGCCCTCGTGGGGGCAAGTGAATTTTGGTGGAAAACCACCTCTCCATCCGCAGTCGACGCCTATCTATCCGTTGCCAGAACTGTGGTAAGTTGATACGAAATGTCGGCTTATTAAAAATAAGTAATAATGGTTTACCGCAGTTCTTCGTGAATTTCCTAATTGTTTACTAACAAATAATGCATAGAACGATTTTTTTTTGTTGTTTTACAAACCCTAGCACTTTATAGAAAGGAGGATAGTTTGTTTGATAACCTTACGGTATTTCTTGTTAACTCACCCATTTTAATAAATTCTTCAAATTTATTTCCATTTTAAAATGCTTTTGAATACAGAATTTGAATTACTAACTTGGCGGCTGCTCCATCTCATCAAATCCGAATGGTAAAATTGCTAACATACCAACGGTAACGCTAAATCATGAACGACATTATGTTGGGAGAACGGCACAGCCCCAAGTTGAGTTTTTACTTAGCTACGGTCGTGTCACGGTGCCAGAGGAGGAGGACATCACGAGGAGAACGCGTGTTTATCCCTGCTCAGCCACCTGCCTTAGAGTCCATTTGATTGCTTAGAAAGCTTAAGTGTCTGGCCCGTGGAGAATGACTAACTTGAGCAGGCGCGTGTCAGCCCTCTACTCCCCTATTTCACATACCTATGGCAATGACTCAACCCGCACTTCTTTGTTTTCTACCAGGTTAGTCACTAGGATGTGTAAGCACTTGGGTGATACCGGTAAGGATCACACAACTGCAAATGGCAATCTCGAGAGGCAGTCAAGTCAGACTAATACTGTCAAAACCGAGAAGAACGAGAGAACTCTACTTATTTTTCACTTAGTATCGACCGAACACCTTCGATATCTGTCAGTGAGACTGAACAATCCCTGATCCTCGATTGTGGATCAGCCTTCCGGATGCATCTAAATAATTGATTAAGCCTGTTTCACTTTAGATTATGGGCTATTTATCAATTTGAGAGTTGACCTTCCAGTTGCTAAAGATCCATGTTAGTCGCTTTTTTGCTTAAGACTGGGAGTTTCTGATTTCAAAAATAATCATCACTGACGGTCATGAGGACGCCTTTGAAATGTTTGCTCCATGCAAAGCTTTCCTTCTGAGCGGCAGAAGGGCTGAGTTTCATCATGGATAAATACAAGACTGCATCTCACGCTGCTCTGCCCAATGGGACTGTAGCGCACTTGTATTGACTAAGGATATCCAGACTGGTCGTTTAATTTCGCTACTAATGAATGACCCCTTGCAGACAAACAGAGGAATTGGCAAATAAATTACTGAAATCAAGGAAGTCATGGATAAAGTCTTAAACGAAGGTAGGAAGCGAATTTGGCTTTACAGCAATCCCTTCAATTATTTGTTTTCTGCTTCTGCAAATCCATATCAATCACTCCAATGTCCCCTTTTTCTTTTTTGAATTGGTTAACAGCCCTTGTTTGAGGTCCCCTTAAAGGGGTAGTTTGTAGTCCGTGAAGAGTCACTTATCAATCGAGAGTTTCAATTGCACTTCACTTACAGTAATGATTGGCTAATTGGGCTCCCCTTCCCTCCCTCCCGTCGACTGCAGAGAGGAGTAACAATGCAGGCGGGTTAACTCTGTTCCCTTCACCTTCCTCTACTCTCATCTCGCTGAACGCACCACGTGTGCGTGCCCTGGCTTTCCGAATTGCTAGCCCTGTTGAGAATTAGCAGGGTTTAGCCCATGGGGATGTTAAATATTAAGTAGGTAGGTAAAGCAAGGTTTTTGTCTTCGTTGCACAAGCAACTAGAAATGGACGACTAAACAGTGCTTGGTAAGATAATGAATGATTTCATGGAAAGTTGGTTTGTATAAAAAATTCCTTACTGGCTAACGCCAAGGTGAATGAACAGAAACTCATCGCAGTTGCTGTAAACAGGCGTATCCATCCCATGCCATGCGTAAGTTAGCAGCTTTTTTTACAATGACTGTTCAAACTGCGCGTAGATTCCATCTTAGAACGTGTTAAATCGGCAGTGCTGACAGTAGCCTGTGGGAAATCCCATGGTCGAAGTCGTAGACTCTTAGGTAAATGGTCACATTATAATGGTCAATAGTTTGAGCAAGATATCCCATTCCGATGCTAGCTCGTATCAAGATGGCAGACGAAATGGCTGAGCTAAAAACAGCTACAGTCCCAAGAAGCAAGGGATGTTTTGATTGAAGTTAGTTTGAAATATTTAACTTTATTTCTGGCAAGTCTCATCGTAGCACCAACCAATGCGACTGCTCAGGTAACAGCTAGAAACAGATCAAACGACTTGTCTAATTTGCTAATTGACGCACAGTGTGGATCTGTAGAAGATGCTTTTAATCTTGATGAAGAGGTACAAACTGAGACTAGGATTGCCTCTGAGCCATTTACAGGGTCCCAACTTTGTTTTAATTTAATTAGAAAGTTGGGCAAGCAGAGGAGACGTGTGAGTCATAAGGGGGAGTCAGGGTTCGTTCCATCGCCCAAAATTCGTCTGTTCGCTTTTTCAACCAATTGGTTAGGATAACGCTAACTGAATTTGATCATGTACCGATTGCCTTCGTTTTGAAAGGCGAGAGTCGTGTTGATAAATCCAAAGGTAAAGCAATCTGATTTCCATGCCGATTTTGAGTGGTAGGTTTTGTAACGCCTCGTTGCCAATCAAACTCGCAGGCCGTCAGTGCTCAATTTATCTTGATAAAGGTGATAATCACGCAATTAAATACCCCGACAATGCTTGAAGCAATTACCTTTAAGATTAATGAGAGAAGTCAATGTAAAACGGAGATCATGAACCCTCAATGTAATGACTTTTTCCAAGTCAGAAAAATAGACCACAAGGTAGCATTACCAACTTTTTATCTGAAGACACTTAGAAACTTATCGCTTTTTTTAAGTCAGGCGTTCAGACGGCTTTTTATTGAAACATCCAACTATTTTGCAGCTGAAACAATGAAGCCTTTTTGTCTAGGAATTCAAGAAACGTTCTTTTTCGTCATCACGCTCTCCACCAGGGTCTCAATGAAAGCGCACCTCATTTGTTTAAATTCCAACTTACCACACACTTATGCCGCCGGAATCAGGTCACGAAATGGATGTACCACATTTGTGAAGCTGATAGTGAAAAAATACGTATTAGATTTAAACGCATCCGGTCTGCAAGGTAATCATCTTCAAAACTAAAAGAATTAGTCTTAGCTACTTCCATCCTCGCTTGCTTTCATTTCCGAGCTGATTGCTCCGTGTAACGGCGCAATTCCACGTAAAGAGTATCATCATTGTTTAAAGTATTATTGTTAGAGAGTACAAACAATGGGGATAAGGCGCCATTCACAACTCCCTTGAATAGGTAGATCTCAGCTGTAGTTCTTGCATGACTCAACACAATACATCTTTGCTGCAAATTCAGTTTTGAAATTAAAAATTGCAATTCTTTCTCACCACTACACTGTTGGTCAGAAAGTAAGGCGGTGAGTAAACTATTAAAAACGGAGGATCTGGTTTTATGGCACGCGTGAATGCAACAAACAATAGTGAATTCAGAGCCCTTAGAGCTTTGCTGCATAACATTTGTTTCCATCACTTTCCCTTCCTATTTATTTGAATTATATAGGTGCAGGCAAATTATTGCATCATCATTCTTTTCCACATTCCTTGAAGTTGTTCTTTACAGGATCGTCTCAATTCACTTTAAGGTGTCAATAGCGACATGTCATCCAGTACAACTCTTAAGGAGAGGGATCTGCTCTCCATCTTTGAGAGATATTTGGGTAAATCATTAACGAAATCGGATGATTTTTTCAAGTGATTGGATTGTGGGTGCTATATTGTCTAGCAACTACAACCTTCAAATCTCCCATAACTGTGTAGGAGGGTTACCTGCTGCGCCTTTGAAGCCACGTTCGAATCGTTTCGTAGAGCTTCGAGCAAACTAAAATCGCATCAACTTGATATGATTTGCAGTGGATGACATAATGTGTTCAAAACAATACGATATAGGTGATATATCCACACTAGTGCAGATGGCGGTTAGCCAATCAACCCAATGTCAAAACAATATTTCATAGATTTTGCGTCTACTGGCGTCCTTAATGACGTCTGCACAACTTTCAATTACTGCCAATCACCCATAAGCTTAGTGTTATTCGTATGCCAGCAGGACGTTGACAGACACTGATGTCAGAACAAATTACTTTAGTAAAATCTGTTTTAGAAGCCAAAATAGAATGCAGACAGTGTCAAGTTACCGTCCCCCTAGCATGAGGAATGCTATGAGAATTACATAGGCAGTGAAAGTCTACCCGACGCCATAAAACCATCTAAGGGTGGAAATTTAGAGGTCAAAAGGGGAAGGTCAGCTTGCATACGTGGGAAAAATGTCCTACCGAGGTACGGTGACGAAGAACCGAACAGCTGTTACAGAACGGAAAGCTCCTCTTTCCCCTCCTCCAGCTCCACTCACCACTGGCCCTACGCATCTGTCATGTTTTTGCAATGGCAAAACGAAATTTTAGGGCATTGCAGTTGAAAACGGTCATTAATTCAAAATATTCTACGAAAAATTGAAATTTGTTGTACTATTTCTTTATAGATGGCTAAGAAATCATCAGCATAATGGCGAAGTTGTGTAATATGGGATGTCAGAGTCTACGATAAGCGTTTCAATAGACAGGGAGTCTAACTGTCGTTTCTAATGGAGGATTAGTAATTTCTTAGCCTTTTTAAAAATGTTAAAACAATGAACACATTATTCGTTAGTACTACAGGCTTAAGTGCAATGAATGGATGGATAACCAGTCTGTATTACTCGCCATTCCATGAAATAGAAAAATCAAGGTAGCCAATTCGCCTAAATTTTTGTCTTTTAGTGTCGGTTGATATCGTGAGAAGCTTATTTTGGAGAAAGGTCACTGGAGCTCTTGAACAAGGGACGTTAAGGGTTTCAAATGCGCAGCCTTCCCACGTAGACCCGCGAAAACTCCCAGTTGCTGCTAAGCCATTGAGTGCATCTCTCCCCTTTCTCTCCTTCCTCACCCTACTGAAACGTGATTGTCCAATTGAGTCATCCAGTGTTTTGCTTTCCTAGTGCTGGTTTAATCTTGCATATTGCTAGAGAGTGGAAAGATAGTATCCCAACTCTCTAACTTGACATTTTTAGAAACTATTTGATCGAAGTAGAGATGGAAGTAATGCGGTTGATTCTTGCTAGAGCGGCTAGGCAATTACCGCGATCGTCTGGACTGCAGTCACCTTGCAGGGCAAAAAGGAACCGTCCCATCTGCGTTATCATTTACCTTAGTCTCAGCCCATGTCAATTTCCTTCACGGTACGTGACTCATTTTCAAGGCAAAAATCCCCTGTTGGAATGGAATCCCTTGAAATACGGTCGAGTATACCGTTAATTAGTTCACAGCCCGTCACCCTATTTGTCGAATCACTCCCAGCTGCTCAAACTTATAAAATGGGTTTCTCAGCAAAACCCAAATGTAGCCTTTGATATCCTTCAGCATGACATGAAAACCTCTTTAGCTACTCCAAATTTGCAAATTTTTTAGATCTATAAGTGCAGCGGCACATGGCTAGCCAAATTTCAACATTCACTCCCCCTACCACAAAGATTGATTCGCTACCTACTCACTAGAGTGAACATATGGCTACTATAACCACGTGGAGCATTCGAAGATCACAATCTGGGGACCAGGTTGAAAGACCATTTTTCAAGATTGTTTTCAAGTGGGGTGAGTGTGGGTGGAGTAGCTAAACCTGCCATCTGCCACCAAAATCCGCTTTCTCACACATCTTATCGATCACCTTTAGTGTTTTTAGTTTATTTTAGACATATGGTTCCTTTAAACATCAACCAATTTTATAGTTGCGTTCCTTATAAATTTGAGATAAATTTCGAATCCTTTCATAATGAATTTTGAAGGATTGGGCATAGTTAAATAATCCTTTAAAACCGCGGGGTAAGCGCGAATTCCATGAGATTTAGATATAGTTTGCTGCAATAACCTCTCGTAACTTGCACGTCGTTAAAGGGCATAGGTAGACATGGATCAGGCGAGCCAGTACGAGTTAAACTAGTTCCCAACACTCCAGTAGTTGGCTATTCCTGCAAAGTGCTAAAAGGTTTTAAAGGAGTTAAATTTTGAGGATTCTGGACCATATAACATCCACAATCCAATGGCTTGAAGTTGTCATCTGATTCTGTTTTGAATCACCCAAAGAGTTCTAGGAAGCGAATGCATGACACTGAGATGGGCAGATCCCTCTCCTCAAAAATGGTGATTAATAAAATGTTGAATGAATTACCACTCCCCTTCGGCATTCCCTCAAGTTATTCTTCACAGACTTACCTTCAAAAATTTTAAGTTGCCACTACCGGCAAACCATTCTTCATCATTATTAAGGCGCGGGGCCTGCCCTCCTCAGTGTCATGCCTCCATTCCCAAGTGATCTGGGGGTGATACCTTTACATGATCGGACAAATTATTCAAACTATTGGATTGTAAGTGCTGTCTAGCAAGTCGCACTTCCTCCAAGTGTTCAGAAACAAAAGGTGCTACTCTATAACTTCAGCTACGGCAATTTTTGATTCATGCAATTTTCTAATTGAAAATCGAAAATGAATTTTATTACTTTGGTCTTTTTTGTTTTACAAAGAACGAACTTTTCCTTCAATTAAAACAGATTGACAACAATTGGCTGCGACCGCTCAGCACAACTAAAACAACAACCGTGCTCCAATTTTAGCAATAAACCACCATCATAAATGGGACCACATTTCGACAGCATTGACCATAAAACCGCAATCATTCACATGCGGTGGCATATTAAGTGCCCCATCCTCCTCCCAGAGTTAACACGTGGCCACTCCAGGCGGGCCATTCTAGAGACTCTCTTACCTCTAACCTCATCATCCACTTACGAAGACCACCCGCAGTGTACTAGAAGGGTCAGGGGTCATCGGGGAAACATTCTAAATGTGCTGGTACACATTCGACGCTCAACACTAATTCATGTGCAGCCAGCCCTTTATGCCTGTCTGGGCACGCGAATGAATTCCCTTTCCTCCTTGCGCGTGTCTACATATACCCTAAAGGGTTATACATGCGAACAAAGTCCTATAGCCACAAAAAGCGTACTGATTCATACCGAGTTGGTACGCCAGATTTGGTCAGACTGGGCTGCAGTTGCCCTACTTCCATGATAGCCGGAGGCAAAAATGCATGCATGCTGTACCACGCTTTAAAAGTCGATTAAAATAACAAAGAAATTTTAACTTTTTTCACGTTTTATCTTTTCTTTTATTCTTTGGCAATTGACACGAATTAAAAATTTAGAAATAAACGAATTTAACTATCACTCATATTTAGAGAAAAAACAACTGCCCTATTAAACATTTCCTTTTCCAAGCTTTTACTTTTACATGCTTCAAATTCTGATGGCCTTGATATCTGATCTTCATGTCTTTTTCGAATTTTAAAGAGCTAAATCGCATTTTTTTTCACTCATCCTCTAACATCCACTTTGCTTGTATCAGACCATCACCCGTTATTTCCTTAAAAGCACGAAATTCGCCAAACATCAAGCCTGAGTAGGTATGAATTGGCTTGATCCGTAATACTTAACTGCTCGGGCCTCAAGTAGGGATTGGACACGCATACGCGAACAAACACGTGGCCATTCACATGGCTGGAAGTACCGCCTCCTAATTGGTCCATTAAACTGGCTTCCATTTTGATTGGTAAACAGCTATTGTCTATAAATCTATACCTTTTGGCCATGAGGCACAGTGTACGGAGGGCGTAAAATGATGGCAGAAGAGGTAGAGAAGGAGAATGCAATGGTTTTGTCAGTTAAAAAGGTTCAATTTACTAGTCGTCGAAGTCTAGCTACGCCGGTGAATAAATTGATACGTCGTCTGAGTGGAATACCCTCAGAAAGCAGGACTTTTGAACAACCAAGAAAGGCGAGACTATCATTTCAAACCTGGAAACGTCTTAAATCTGTAAATCAAGAGAGGAAAGAAGAGGATGGTGGTGAAAAAAAACATGAGTCTCAAGTGCGTTCATCATTGATTCCAAGCATGCCTACGGGTCATTCATCGTTGATCTTAAAAAGAGCTCCCATCGCTGAGACTGAAGAGGTAAATCTGCCGCATGCAAAGAAGCCTAAACTTATTGTCACGGCTGCTCGAAGATTATCCGCTCTATCCGCTAGACCCATACGAGGCAATCATCGCCTTCGAGGCAAGAGAGTGACTAATATTTTGTGAGTTAAGGCGCGGAGATGCAAAATATTATTCATCCACTACATTTTTGCTGTTCCAGAACGCAAGTATGATGAAAACTCTTTTCCTTTTTTAGGTCTTTATCTGAACAAATTAATGAGCGTCACTATTCCAATGCGAGTGATTCGAAACGGTCGCGCAGTGCACAGCTAGGAGAAGTAAACTACCTTCCTTCAGCCGATGGTATTCCCGATGAATATTCCTTTGGAATGCGGGTGGAAGCTAATGCCAGTGTGCATCGTAAAAACACAGCATTAGAACCACCTATACAGCCAATTTCAACTAGTGAGTTCTACGGCAACGCTAGAACTTCAACTCCAAGCTTTGGTCTACATTTACTGTCCCCGGAACCCTTAAACCCCTCCGACTTTCCGAAATCAAAGGAAATGCTTCAAAAAGTTGGAAAGACCCTGTTTAATAAGTGAGTTAGTCTAAGATAGTTTTTTTCCCCCCCCCCTTTTTTTATTAATCAAATAGATGAGACTCTTTTTCTTGTTAGGGATCCATACCTTGGTATAGACTATTTGATAAAACAGGGGATATTGTCACCCGAACCAAGAATAATAGCTGAATTCTTGAATAGAGGAGGTCTAAGTAGGCAAGCAATTGGCGAGTACTTCGGAAAATTGTCTGATCCGATGGCGATTAAAGTGACGGAAGAGTTCGTCAAGCGTCTAGATCTGCGTCATGTGGAGTTGGACATCGCCTTGCGTCGCCTGCTAGAAAAAGTGCATCCAGACGGTGAATCTCAGAAGATTGAATTCCTATTGGAGGTACTAAAAAAGTGCTACATTGAACAAAATCAGGAAAAGGTCAAAAAGGAGTTTCATGACCCAGAAACCATTGGGGTTCTTGCTTACTCTATCATACTCCTTCATACCACCTTTTATAACCGAAGTGCGCGCAAATATAGTAAACCTATGACGAAGATTGAGTTCATCAACAACAATCGTGGTCTTGATAAGGGCCAAGACATCTCTACGCAAATTCTTGAAGGCATCTACGATAGAGTTGCAGAAAATGAATTCAAGACTCTGCCAGATCCAACTGACCGCCTCCGAAGGGTTGACAGACTCTTCACAGGGCCCTTGAAACCGGAAAAACTTATTCAGCGTGATCGTAGATTCATATCTTGGTTTACCGCTTTGGAGGTTAATGATTTCACTGCTCGGAAACCACTCATTCCTCGGCCTACCTCACAAATTCGATGCCTCTTCGTATTCAACGATCTTTTAATAATCACCAAACCACTTGGTTTGAACCGCGCTAGCGCGGTAGATGATCTCCTTGCTGGTGGAAGTCACAGGTCGCGGTCGATCGATCGACTAGTCAATAGGATTGGAAGTCCAGCCCCTTTGACAGTGAGAAGTCCTCCTAATACTAGCTTCGTTGTGGAAACACCAAGCCTTCAAAAGTGGAGTTCAAGAAATAATGACATTCGACTGCATTGTTATTATTCTACAGAAGTTCCGCCCAACGCCCTATTTCTTATTAGGCAGACGATTCCTCTTAGTGACATCAAAGTTCTCAACTTTGAATGTGAATGTAAGTTTAAAGAAGGTGCTACATGTAATGATTTGATAGTTTGGCAAAAGTGGTAAGGTTTTGATCCTCTTTCTCGCATTTCAGATTACAAATATGGAGTCCAATTATGCGACGAATTCAGCGTGCTCATCAGCTTCAGTTTACCATCAAGTCAAATTCGTAAAAAGTTGATCAGCCTGTTACACGAGGGAATCTGGGAAACGAAGGAGATTATTAACTTCACCGCTGGAGAAGGTCGACCTCCACCCCTTTCCCCAGGGTCAAATGCATCTACATCAAGCAGATCGAGCTTACTTTGAGATAGAGATGCCCTATTAATTTGTCATTGCTCAGTCAAGATGAGAATACGCCATTCTTACTTTAGTTGAAGGAACGACATTCACTGTACATAGAGAAAACAGCGGCAATAGCTGGAGAATTTGTATCAGAGACTTGCGTCCTTTTAATATTTGTACAGACGTTTACAGAGTATTTATAAACAGACACATATTGTGCGAGAAAACGAGTCTAAACTTGGCCAATATGCCTTTTATGGATCTGTGGCGGTGTGGTTCTATTAGTTCAAAGTCGGAGATGTTTCACAGCCAGATCTAATTGCATTCAAGATTTGTAATCAGTCAAATGGAGCGTTTGATGAGCTAATCACACTTGTGTTTGTTACCCTTTTATCCTAAAAGTTTATTGAAGTGGGTTTCCGATGCTGTCTTTTTCTTTTACAATACTGTTGCAATTCTCTACAACACTGGTCTCCTTAAATCCTCAGTTTTGGTAGATGCCTTTTACCCAACGATTTTAAAATTTACTGAAACGTTTTCTTGGCCGACGCACTTAGATTTAGTCCAAATCCTCCTCACACCTTTCGCATCGGGCTATAAGGCACTCGATAAATAAATCGGTGGTGTTGAATGATTCTTTGGAGAATTTTCAAGAAACTTGGATTCATAGCCTCTTCCACTTCCAAAGCCGCAATATTTTATATTCCCTTTTAAAATAAACGATGGTCACGTTAGGAGACAATTCCAATGTTTTTAAAAATCACAAAGAGATTAGTTGGTTACCGTTTGAGTCCAAAAGTACCTGCTGTTTACGCCAAAATGACTTTTGGCAGTGACTATGGGAGGCAGAGATGATCATCTGCATGCATTATAGAGCCCAGGTGGAGGTGGATCAGGTATATCGGTACAGTCCGCTACACTGTATTGCAACCCCTTCAGCCATTTCACCAGCTGTCAATCATATCCGGTGGATGTGATTTGAGTCCATCTGCTGACCTATGAAATGAGTTGAGCGTGGCTAAAATGGTGTAGCAATTAGCTCCTCCTACAATGAGCTAGAGGATTTGGAGAAGATAGAGTATGAGATTGAGAGACGGCATTACACCCACAATCCAATCGTTTGAAGAATTTTATCCGATCTTGCTAATAATTCGCCCAATGGTCGGTCAAGGATGGGGACTTGACACCAATGGGGGCAGACTCATCTCATTAAAAGATGATAATTACCCCATTGCTATTGACAACTTGAAATGATTGATGACGGTTCTGTAACGAACATCTTCCAAGATTCTTTAAATGGAGTGATAGCGCAACAGTTTGCTTGCACACACTTAAGTCAAATGGATGGGAGGGAGACGTGGTGGAAGCGACTAGTCTATTGCAACGTTTTGAGGGCTGTGAATTTGTTGCTGCGCGTCACTTTCACTTGCGAAACGGAAAAAGTGGCACCACAAATTTGATTTCATTTGTATGTATGCTTGCATGGCTTACAGTGGCGAACAGTTTTCGTGCATCGAAAACACTTCACTCTCAAGCAATCTCCATCACTCTTGTTCGACACGCACCACTTCACTCCCCGAGACTTAGGCGCACCCGGTGTGAGTGTGGTGCACTGTCAATGCAACTTTCCTTTGAATTTAGGAGTGATTGTCAACCTTTTTTTACCTTTCGGAACTCAATCGACAACTTCGTTTATGCAAACAATTACCCTATGCAATGAGACGCTTTCATCAGCAAATGCTTTGGAGTTGTCTTTGCAGGAACACCTCGAATTTTTAGTCCACTTCTGTTTTCAGTCAATTAGGTCAATCGAAGCACTTGAACACACCGCGTTGAGTTCCATCACTCTATAGTCATTAACATATTTAGCTGTCTTCTCTAGGGCCTCCCTTTTCCACAATACCTTTTAACTTTCTAAACAGAGGAATCGTAGACAAGTCTAGGTCAGATTACTTAATACATCGACTTTTGTTGGTCATATGACTGATATTTTGACTAGTTTTACAGTTTAGAACTCTGTATGAGGGCAAAGTGATAGTTATGTAACATTTAGAATTAAAAAAATGCGTCAGGATAACCCGTCTTAGTAAATCAGAGCGATAAGAGAGAAAAAAGCAGAAGAATAAGAGAAATGGAATTTTAAATTTACTGGAGAGTCATCATAGTATGAAGTTAGTGGAGTAGGAAAAATAGGCATTAGAAAAAGGGTGAAATTGCACCACTTAGTTGACGCAATTGAAATGGAATGAGTAATTCGGAAAATGGTCCACGCGGAAGGGACAAGCGCTCTACGTTGCATCTATTAGCCGAAAACAGGGGCACGAGTGGGGGTAAGTGGACCTTCGTGTCCTCCCTGCCCACTTTACATCGCCACCTTCCCCCCACCCCTCGTGAGTGCGCTATCGCATCAACAAAGGGACTTGAGCCCCACTAAGTGGTTTTGGCATGGCAAACTGACAAAGTAACTGACATTGTGGCATCCAGTTTTCTTGTGCCTGAAGTACAGGTGCAAAACAATTATATTTATTGATTAGCTCCCAATATTTCGCAAGAGTGGGATTTCAAACTCTTGATATCCCCCTTATTACGTATACGCCAGATATTTTTGAATGGAAGCTTCATGCTGGAACTAGCCAATGGACCATAACACAGTGATCTTAAATAGATAAGCGAACTAAATGTTTGGCAGTTAATCCACTCACAAAGAGTTAATTGATCGTTTGAATGAGAAACTAGGATCTGGCAGGTTGTTGACCTGGTGTATAAATGAGGACTGAATCCCTCATCACAGTGAGACTACGTCTTTCCTTTAGGGATTTTGAAGGAGTCCATTGAAACAAAGCGAATAAAATTGGATCCCACGCGAGCACATATCCTATATCAACTTGTTGGGAGGTGTCTGAAACCCCAAAAAGTGTTTTTTTTTTAGCCCCTACTTCCTGAGCATTCAAGAGCGTCATGGAAATCGCGCCCTCGTCGATTTCACGTAAAAAAGACTACATGTACTATTAACTATCACTAGATCCAAGGCCAATTGAAGTAGGTCACCTTGTGCCTCCATTATTTGCCCCCCAACACCTGCTTACTCACATGGAGTCGGTGACGAAGGCACTGGGATTGAAGCCTTTGCCTTTTGATTATTTAGGCTGGGAATTCAGTAGGATCCAAGCTCACTCACACAAATAAGTGGTTAAATTTTTGAAAAAAGTTAAAATTGATTTGTACTGAAAATTTGTGGCTGTTTTTATTTCCTCTTTTTATTTCATTGCCATTTCGGTACCACCTTTCCGTCTGTGCTTGATCCGTCTTCAAAATAAATAAAAACTGAAAGCTTCTTCCACTTTTGCACTTGTTCTTATTTGTGGAGGCAAGCCAACCAAATTTAAGCGCATCCCTTTACACCTCACCCATATTTCCAAATTGTCTAGCCTGTATTAAATGAGACCCTGTGAATGCCTGATGCCAATGCCAGGAAAGGATTTAATGAACTATGCAAAATGCAGTTTTGAGAAACGTCGTCAGAGACTACGGAGGTTGTGAAGCCTTCTCTCGGGATGATACACGGGTCTTACAGTGCCTATATTTTAGAGTTTGCAATCGGTTAAAATAAATTCTTAGATCCTCCTAGCTGATTCTTCCTGGCATTTTTGCTCTCGCAATTGTTTTCATGGAACGCAATTGATATAAAAGCTCACTTTAATGTGAAGAAAACTGTTTGATTTTTAGCGCCCTTGAGAAGGGACTATTTCCATTAGGAGAATTAGAAGATGATAAGATTACGCATAAAAAGCGGAAGTCTGCTAAAAAGGGCTCTGAGAACTCGAATAAAATCGCGACAAGAAATTAGGCTTGTAATTATTGTAAATAGTTGTTTTTCAGTATAACATTTTTCCAGTGATACTTTGTGCTTAGGGGTGAGTTTAAATGCAGCACCCTCTGGAATGTCCTGCCGCCAATTCCAGGCGCCCCTCTAATACGCAATTCCTTTTAATAAGCGCCCAACCCTATCTAGTAAGGAAAGTAAATTTCAACCAATTAGGAGACAAAACTGAAAGTCATTTGATATTTCTCATCAAAGGATTGGACTTCAGCAACTTGTAGAACGAACTGAAGAGATTTACTTGGGAAACGTAATTAAAACTGCACACGATTCAGCAGAGAAGGTTTTTCGAATGCTAATATGACGTGAACTCATCACATTGCTTTTGTGTCTTTATTTTGATCGGGTTGGTGGATAGTTTTAACTCACTGGTGTAATGAGGGCGTTAAGGCCAAGTTATTTATGCTTTTGTTTAATTTTGTCATTGTTTTTATGCTAGTTGTGCTTTTGGCCTTAAAGCTCTCCAAAAATAAATGAGGCGTTACAACAGCTAGGTCATGGTTGAATCCAACATGAATATCGCCTAAATGAAGCCTGTTTTTTAGGACTAACAGATGAGCCGATTTGTAAGCGGACCAGGTGCTAAACAATTGCGTGAATAAGTGGCTAAATTATTGACATCGCATATTATAGCATTTTTCAACCGAAGTGGTCTTTACCTTACAGGATTGGTGCATGGTTCCGCACAAAAGCCATATGGACGAATGTCCAGTACTAAAATGCATTTGGGTGATGGAAAGAAATGGATACCTGGCCTCAGCTGCGTGAAGCTATTTTAAATGGTTATGCTTTTGGAAAACCTTTTCTTCAATCGGCAACTGACATTGAGAATCGACCAACTCCGAGTAGTATAAGGACAGTGAATACCCTCAATGTTGAATATCGGGGTCTACTTATAAGGCTTGCTCTTGTTTCACTGCCTGCTTTAACACGCCAGGCTACATTGTGCTTGGCGCCGCAGAAAGGTGTTTTTGTACATCTGGAATCTCCAGCATCCGATGTTTCGGACACCTTCCTGATGGCATGGAGATCTGCTCATAACACATCATTACATCTATACACCTGCAATACAACCACATTCAAAATCTTTCATCTTATTGTAGCAAATTAATGTTCGTTTTAATGTACAGTTAGTGTGCGGAGACACCACAGTAAGGTTAAAACGACACACACTTTTGGAAAATCCTTAATTTTTGGTTCTCCTCATCAACTGTTTGCAGAATGGATTCAAGCCTAAAAGTAAGTTAAAACTGACTCAAAAGATGAGCCAAATGTTTTTGCTTAAACCTAACGATACTTTGGTTTCTTTTTTGCTTTTAGAGACAGACAAATGAAATATGCACGCTGTGGACTGAGTGGGGTGATTGGGAATCCCAGGAAGATCATTGAAATTCAAATTTACTATAATGTACTCGACTTCGTTTCACAAAAAGCTGAATAGCTTTATGACTGAAAAAGGGCGCCCTTGTGGGGAGAGGCGTAAAAAAACTTCCAATGTAACAATTACAATGAGAAATTTTCAAGTTATTTTAATGTGCTTTCTTGCCACTTTGACTCTTCGATTCCGACCGAGCACTGTGCAGCAATTAAAAGGTTCAGGAAGGATTGGCGTTATTTTAAGGAATGGCTATAAGGTACGACCCAATTTTTTGCCTGCTATTTGAGCAACCAATTTACTTAAAGGCTAAAGTGGATCCACCCGATCCCACCGCTTTATCGGCTCAGTTCCAAACTACTCATGGGTGTTAACTCTTCAAAAGTAAGTTAAGTAGTTAAACCAAGGTTCAGTGATTGATTTCAGTCGGTGGATGCTGTGAATTGGCGTTTCGCTCTAACTGTGCTAAGCCACATAAACATAGAGGTTGTACTTCCGCTCTATAGCAGGATATTCAGGTCATGATAAAAGCCTTCAAGCTCATTTTTTTTGGTGAGCGTAATGCTTAGGTTTCTTTAAATGCGCCTTTTAGGCGAGAGGCGAGAATATAACTCGAACCTCATGCTTGAGTGAGAGGTATATTCTATTAGCACTGAGAAAAGTCGCTCTTCTAGTCCCTACAAAGACTGAATTGAATCTCATTTTATTGGAGACTAAAGATGTCACGAAGCAATCATTCTTCTCGTGCCAGGTGTAGTGGTAGGAAAGAGGAGGTGAATGTGGATATCGCTACACTGGTGGTAGCACCGGCGGACCTCTATTTTTTCAACGATGGTATGAACTTCGATGACTGGCTCAAGACTGCTCCATTCGACCTTATATATTACCATCAGCGGCAAAGGATACCCCCTATCCTTCGTGTCCTTCCTCAAGATTTTTCTCTGCTGCAATCGACCTCGGGATCTCCCACGACTCCGACATCAACCAATGCGTTGAAACCTTGGCCCAGCTTGCCTTCGACCAGCAATAACAGATCCACATCTGATGCCACTACAATCGCTATCAAAAACCCGACAAGAATGATTGGGAATGCGCTACGAACCCTCAGTACTCAGCAGGTTGTCTCCCAAGGCTCACGATCGCCAAATGGCTGGCCGTACAGTTTGAAGATGGAGTCTGACGGTCCATCATAGCTGATGACATCTACAGTGCCCTTTTGGGGGGCCGCAACTCTTCCCATGAACAACCTAGATTATCTTTGTTAACAGTTAACTCATATCACTGATAGCGAACGGAAAGAATTTTGCTCATTACTGATTAAGTACGTGAACATGACAAAGCGCGAGACTGTACGAACAAACATCGTCAAGCATACGATAGACACCGACGAAGCCAGACCCATTTGGCAACCACCCAAATGCATACCACTTTCTCTATTGGAAGAAGAGTCGAGGTTCTAAGACCATCAAATCACCATGGCCCTCTTCGATCGGGCCGGTATTCTACGGTTACGCATCAATTATAGGAACCTAAGTGTCGTAGCTAAGATAGGCGCGTTCCCATTACTCGAAATAAGCGATTAATTAGGCTCCTTGCATGGATCAAAGTGGTTTTTCACCATAAACTTAAAATTCAGCTACTGGCAAGTAGAAGTGGCTGAAACAGACGGAATGAAGACGGATTTCATGGCGCCAAACAGACTTTGTGAATTCCAGACGAAGGCTTTCGGACTCTGTGACGCTGCATAATCTACCTCAACGACATTCTCATCTTTGGTAGAGATATCCGAGGGCAAATCGCCAATCTGAACTAGTGTTGGACCGCCTGCGAGACATAAGATTCACATTTAATCCATAGAAACGTCGTTTCCTTAAACGTTCAGTTACCTCTCTAAGACATGTAGTCTCGTCAGACGGGAAGGTTGTCACCTGGGGCCCTAAAAACAAGTGAGGATCTGGTCAAGAGCGATCGATCAGGCGGGGCTGCGCAGTTTCCTTGGCCTGGAGTTACTACAAGGATTCCGTTAAAGGCTTTACTAAGATCACCAGTTAGCTGTATAAACTAACCGAAAAGCTAGTAAAAAGAATTTCAAGCGCGAGAACGAGCTAAATGCCGCACCTAAGGAACTGGAACAAACGCTTTGCTCTGCACCGTTTCTAGCCCTACCAAACTTTGAAGTCAGCGCCCCACCCTTTGTACTGGATATGATCGCAGGTGGTGTAGCCGTGGGAGGTGTACTTTTACAAAGGCTCTAAGAAGGAAGAGAACATGCCATCGCATACGCCAGTACTAAACTGAACAGGGACAGAAAAGGTTAACAGAACGTGAGCTGTTTGCTTCCTATAAAATGGTCAGACACTTCAGATTACCTGATAACAAGGCAGTTCATAATGGGAACGAATCATAAAGCTCTTACCTGGTTGAAAATAATGAAGGAGATTGATCGTTCAGTTCCACACCGGCACGGGGAACTGCAGCAATATGACTTTACAGATCAGTACAGGAAAGGGAATAAGCATGGCGATGGGAATGCAGAAACGGTAACTTTATCTTGGGCACCGATCCCGATACGGCTCTGGTATACGGAAGATTTCTGGCATCCTCTTGTGAACCCACAGGGGAAGGGCTAAGCTTGTCCAGTAATGCGGTTAGAAGGATATGACAAAAATGCTTGAGGTAGTCCCTAGAAGACAAGGTTTTGTCGTACCAAGGAGACGCCAAGTCTCCCAAGCGTCTAGTGGTCCCAGGCGCGTTAATACACAGCCCTCCAAGAGTTGCACGAGCAACTGGGTCATGTAAATAAAGGAAGATGATAGATGGCTGGAGCAAAAGATGGTGTTGGCCCTCCCTTATCTCAGACATGCTAGACTTCTGTCAAACCTTCATCAATTCAAACAGCTTCGAAAATCCTCACTCCAAAGCAATCGCATCACTGAAAGTGTAGGTAGGGACATCCTAAGCCTACTACCACGCAATCGGACTGACGTCCAACAAGGGAGCGACCTTGCACAAATGAATGGGCCAATTCTCTCATCCGGAACTCATCACAAATTCTACTACCCCTGGAGCAAAGATCCGTTCACAGCAGTGAAGATTTCCCCTTTTGCAACGCACGATTCCTTGCCCAGCCGATAATCGTCTACCACAACAAGACACGACCCAACAAAGTTGCTTTGTCGGTCGGATACGAAGGTGAAGTCTGCACACTAGTGGAGGAAAGAAAACTACCCTACGGCGTGATTAAAAGCTATGCAAAACGTATGTTTATTTAACTGTGCCTTTTGAGCGGGGGGTATAAACATAACTCGAACCTCGTGCTTTATGAAAAGGTCAATTTCTCTAACGCTGACAGAATTGAATTGACTTACCCTTTATCAGACACAATAAAGATGACGGATGGCAATAATTCTTTTCATGCTAGGAGTATTAGCATGAAGGCGGACATGAATGTGGATATCGATGCAGTAACTGTCAAAACTTGCCTGCAGTTTTTAGAAGTATGGATCAGGTAGATGATATGGTCTGCAAAACTTGCAAAATGGTGGTTAGCGAGCATGAGTGGATGCGAAAAGAAACCCTACTTACTATGAACGTGCTACTTTCACACACGGACACAATTTTTTGTACCGAGTTCGGTTTTTAAGTGTAGTACTTTGTTTGTTCGAACTGCCGGTTTCGGTCACTTGGGTGGCCAACTTGTCCCAACCAGTTGGCTGGCCTCTGGGCCATGCGAGCAGCCTCCAAGCTCTCTGGTTCCAGAATATGTACATTCTGACCTAGTGCTTTGCCCTCCTTTACCTTCAAGGAAATCTCGAGACGCTACATTGGTGGCAGCGGAAAGCGGACCCGACTTTGATGGATTTCTATCCTGATCTGTACTGCTTGTGGCAAACTTTGGCGGTGTGAAAGAAGTACATGGGCTACGGATGGGAGAACCTCTGGCGTCTCATAACAGAAGGGCTGAGATCGATGTTCATCTTCGGCATCCTCCTAGCCCTCGTGTTCTGCAAGGAAGCTATTAACAACTGAGGTAACACTAGCCGTGAGCTCCAAGTCCAGTAGAACTACCGAGAGGGATAAACGACGTTGTGGTCAAGCATCCTCCGTAAGCTCTCTCTCCTATACTTGGGCAACTCGCCTATCTTCGTCAAAATGCGTATCTACAGATGTAGAATGTGCAGAACGCCATTCGATAGCATCGTTTTATGCTTTGCATACCTGGATCGCATACACTTTGTTCCTTTGAGGCCCGATCGCCCTATTTGCCTGAAGTCACAATATGCGTTGTGTGTCTCAACCCATTTGAAAACTTGGCGTCCTACCCCTATCTTTCATTGGGCCACATTATCGTGGGAGAGGAGAACTAAGAAATACGCCTTTGCTGCACCAAGTGCTAAGCGGACTTGATGGCACTACAAGGAGACATGCGCTCGAATCTCGATGACTGGCACGGCTAGCTCGTGGGTGCATCACGCAGCACTGATTACGTTGTGATGGCTGACACGGGTGGCTGACCAAGGGAAGCGTCGGGGACGACGCTCAAAAGAAGAGAGGGGCTGTGTAATACCTTGTTTGTTCGAATTGCCAGGTTCGGTCACTTGGGCAACCATGTTGTGCTAGCCAGTTGGCTGGCCTCCAGGCCATGCCAGCAGCCTCCAACCCCTCTGTTTCCAGAATGTATGTATTCTGCTCTAGTACTCTGCCCTCTTACCCCTTCAAGGAAGTCGCGGGACGCTACAGTAAGTGATGTCCAAATATGGAGGGAATTTATTCCTTTTCGGGTAAGAAGCGCACTTGTAGTGCTAAATCCAGTTGTCAAAAACCAAATCGGTTATTGAACTTGCAAATTAGTCCAACTTTTATCAACTTATGTTACATTTGTATTGATTCCCAAAACATAAGCCATGTAATTACCTAGAGGCATCAAATGCGATTAGTCGTTAATGCAGTCGGAACAAAAATGCAACTATGTTTTCAAATTTGCAGGAATGTTTTAAGTAACCTTGGGAGCTTACCCTCGTTTGTTCTCATCGCAGTCCAAAATTCAAACCCAATAGTTATGAGGTGCGCATTTTAATAAGGTGGACGTGTGGGACAATCGCCTGTCATTTGCGCAAGTGTGATTTTTCCGATGTATTTCTCTAATCATTAAAATTTTGAGGTGTCTGTCACACCACACTGTACTTACTGCGGACTCTCGCTCATTGTGTGGATTCCTTGATATTTGTACATGGTAAGCTTTGGGGTTATTTTGTGTGTGATTAGAGGAATGCACATCTCCCTTTGTTTTTATTCTACTAATCTTTTAGCAAGAACTTTGGGTCTTCCCTCTCATGTCTCATTGCTTGCCTCTGTTGACTGAATATTGGCGTGTTTAGTTGAAGGCTTCATTGAAAGACAAAGACATCTATCCTACTTTTTCTCATTTCAGCTAGTTTAGAATCAAAGCAAAGGGTTTCTTGCCTACCACTTTCCAACGCATCCCTGGGTTAAACAGGCTTTGAATTACTCTGACTAAATATAAGCCTTAGGTGCCCATTTCTTTTCCGTTCACCAAGTCTCTTTGCATCCGTAGTAACAGTGTACCCGCACCCACCATTTTTAATAATGTGGAACTGCTTTTTTCGGTTGCGTACTGTAAAGGCACATGCGGCACATGCCTAACTGGTCTCGCCTTGTTAATCTGCCCAACAGTCACTCCGAAAGCTGTTGAATGACGTCTGAGATGAAACCCTCCAATTTTGTCTTCTCTGAAGAAAGGGGGGGAGTTAGGGGTGGTAAGAAGACAGTGGTAACCAGATTTACAAAAGCCACAATTCCAGTACCACAACTACCATCGGCTCCTCGCCAGAAGCGCGTCCGATTTCCTGAAGAGGAGACTCAACTGGCTACCACCATTCCTACCTCCAGCAATGAGCCCTGGCGTGTTGGTTAGTTTAATACTCACGTCCTCTAATTCCGTGTATCTAGATCTCGAGACCCCCAACGATGTCATCGTGGACGCCTACGCAGAAGCCTGTCTTCAATTAAAATGCCGTCCCCTCTCCTGCATCATCGAACAACTCTTAGTGAGTGAGATTTTGCGTTTGATCAAACTTTGCCGGGTATGGAGTTGGATTTGCAGTTTTGCTTTCGTCCTGTTGGGTGCAATTCATCAGAGTTTTCTTCATAACACCAACATAACCCTTTAAGATTTCTATTGAATTAATCTTTAACAGGAACGGTAGGATACCTGAGGTGAATTGATATTTTTAGTTCTATTTATTGTGAAAACAAAAAATGAAAACGAAGGTAAGTGAGGTAATTGCCAAAATTAAGTAATGATGTTTCACTATTGGTACTTATTGGTCGAGTTTAGATATTTTAGGCGTCACTATTCTTGTTTATTCCTAACCCTCCGATCAAGGTGGAAGGAGGCAGCTAGATCGTAGACTTCAGTTATGCCTCATGATCATCTATCAATTAAGTGTGGACGTTTATATCAGCGCCGGTTTGCGGCCTGTTCGGTTCATTTTTTCCCCCTGTTTTCGTTATTCAGATTGCAGCAGACAGACTGATTGTAAGACCAGCCTAATAGTCATCAGAGTTTTGTTTTGATAGGTGGTTACCGTTACTTGCCTATTAAAGATAAATGTTTGGGGAGTTACTGCCATTTCGGTTGCTTTATTAATCGAATTCTCGATTCTACTCGATCATGAGTATGATGAGATTTCTTGAAAATCTGGTATTGAGGTAGTGACTGAAGTTATGCTACTAGATCCCCGGTGTTTATTGCTAACTCATCTGCTGTTTTTCTAGAAAGTGTCTTCTCCTCTTGCAAAGACCAAAATCCCCACCATTATTCTCAAGGGTACTCAACTCACTAAGAAGGATTTGGAAGCTCTGGAATGTATTTTTAAGTACTGCCAGACGTATCATTTGAGCTTTGAGAACACTGGCCTTAACAATGAGGTGAGGTAATGAATGCTTAATGTTCTTGTCCACTGACACTATCGCCAACCTTTTGTATCGTCCATTTATCTCGTTATAAGAAACACGAGCCTGAAACTAAGCTCACTACCGTAAAATTTCTGCTGTTTTACTCGTCGCGGCAAAAATCAGTCCTTTCAATTAGTAAATGTTTCCTTTTGTCAAATTGTCTGTGCACAAGTTTTCCCTGAGCCATTGGTAAACGCAATAGCATTCTTTGCAAAAGTTAAACAGTGCTTGATCCATCTCACTGCACTGACGCTAATTTTGCACTTAAAGACGTAATAATCAAAAAGGGGTTTCATTATTGAACAATGGAAGCATGGCATCCTGTGTTGCAGCTCTCAGTAATGGCTGTCCGGTAGAAGCAATTGTGTCTGCTGTCATACGAATTGAAATCGATAGTGAACGTTTAATGGTTTTCCATCATGAAATAAAGTCTTTTTAATGTTGCTGATCTGTTGGCAAATTGAGTTGAGGAGATTTGATCTCAAAGTGCCGCTTAACGCGTCCGATCACCAAAGTTAGAGTATTCTGTTGTTCAAACATTCAAAGCTTAAAAATGCCTTTTCCATCGAACCAAGAGGGTCATACATTCATTTGCTTGTTTCAAACTCGGCCAATCCGCTTGTGGTATGACAGAGAACATGCCATGTATGTGACATCGGCAGCGAACATATCAAATCCTTTAGCTGCTAATGACCATTTAACCAGGATCCAGTTCCACTTGATTCGGTCATTAATGTTTATGACACAAAATCCCACGCAGTTTTAATAGCTCTTCCGTTGAGCCAAACATTCAGCTATTTAGAGAAGATACCTTAGTTCTCTGTCATTTCGATTCAGCCACTGTCAGCGAAATTGACGAAGTTCGTCAAAACTGCTACCAGGTTAGCATTTGAATCACCATACTGAATGTGGCTTGATTATCGATGCATAAGGAAGTGCTAGGAGTCTATTAAAATGAATTGCATTTAATTATCACGTGACTGAGAAAATTGTGTGTGGTTGTAGATACCTTAATACAATGACTTGTTGTAGGTTCTAGGACCTTTTAAAATGCATTTACTAGGTTGCATCGGTCTATCAGTACTGTATCCTCTGTTGTGTTCTGTTACTCTTGAACTTTTATAATAAATCATCAATTGAATCTGGTGGATGTGATCTATGCCTGTCTGCTGCTCTGCAAACCGAGTTCCACTGGCTTCCGAGGCTGCAGGTGCAAGTTACTCATACAACTTGTTGCAAAACATTTAAAGAAGGCACGGAATGCGGTAGAACAGCCTACCGCTCAAAAATCAAGCGGTTTAAATAAGTAATTTGAATCGGATGATGAATCACTCAGTGGTAGATGCAGCAAAGGAGAAAGAATCCCCTGGTCTTGATTTCTATGCGGATCGATGTCAACATTAGTAAAAATACTTGTCGACCAATGTGTCCAGTGCAAATTTTAATTGTATGTAGTATGAGTGATGAGAAATAAACCTGCTTTAACCCACATCAACTGTGAAAGTCGTGGAAACTGCTAAGTGAATTAATTTCATGCTGACTAATAGATGACAAATACATGCATCGTCTTCACTTATACGTCTGATTGAGTGTATTGCCACATTAATTGAACAGGCATATCTTTTTTTCTTCTGAAACGCCCCACTCACCATTTGTCGTACACATTAAAGGCATAACTTCATTCTCACAAAACCATGCCTGCTTTGTGTGGTTGTGGCGTTCTGCAGACATGTGGTTCACTCGCTGTAGTCCGAAGAGCAATTATGGTTGAGACTTTGCCACCTAATACGACTCATTAGAACTGGATGGCGTTCACGAAAACACTCAAGACTAGTGAACCAGTGGAATAAGTCCCCATTTTACTATACGAAGCTCTGGACTTTAAGGTAGAATGGAGGGGGAGGGGATACATTGTGCCTTCAGCCTTCTTCATGATGGCTTTTATCTTGGCATTTGACAATCGAATGATTATGAGTAATGGAAACGAAGTGAAAGTGGGTCTATCTCAGACTAGCTTGTTTGCTTGCAGGGGCAAAACAGATGAGCTTCTTGGTATACCATTTGATGTAGGCAATCCCTAACCTATTGCGAAGATTGACTATTCCTAACTGAGCTTTTCACAGACCTTTTATAGAAGGACTGAAGGATTCGTTTAACATCTGGAATGAGACGACCAGATTTGTAGAATTTTGCGGCCCACTTCGTTGATTGGTTTCTCCTTCCGTGTGTGTGTTTAAGTTCTGAACTTGGCCAGAGGCCAATATCTTCAAGATTTCAAATCCTTTGAAGTCTCGAAAACTCATTGGTAAATTCGGCCTGTTGCATTACAGTCCTTGTCCTGTCTCCTTGAGGCGTTGGATTACTACGCACCGTGCAGCGAACTCTGTCTTGCGCGAAACAGGGGAATCACTGAAGTGGGCATTGAACACATCGCCAATTTCATCGCCAAAGTGGGTTATCTACTTTTTCTTTCCATTATTTCTCATTTTGCGTCCAACCGCTTGGAATGAACGCTCAGAAGTTACGAAAATCACTGTCCAATTTAGTTAAGAAGCACCAAACCAAAGCAGTTTATCACCTTCCAGGATAGTACTTTGATCGAAAAGTTTTTAAAGTAGTGTAAACCTGTCCAGTTACTGATACAATTAAGAACTACTGTGCACGATTTATCAGATTTTGGCATTATTAAAAGCATTGGAAATGGAGAGTGATGTTCACAAGTTAAACACAACACTGCTATGGGGTTTTTCATCTCTCTTCGATTACTGTCCTCAAAAAGTTCTTTCTGGCTGCAGAAAATTGGTCTTCGCGTTTTCGTTGGGGTTAAAAGCTGCCAGGAATACTAAATCGTACTCCACTTTAAGAGCGTTTCATTTATTTTTTGTCCAAGTCGCGATTTTATTTGGGTACCATATTTTGTGTGATCTACACAAATGGTTATGAGCAACAAAGGTGAAATGAATGATTGACCTAAGTAAAACACAAATAAGGAAGTGTCATGTGAAATCTACGAATGGTTTACATCGAGCTACCTTTTCCTCATTAAAATACGCCGGGTAGTCATATCATTTATTTGGCTCTTTGTGGGCTTTTTTTCACATATGAAAACGAAGAGGAGCTCATTAGGTCTACATGTTTTCCGTTTTGAAACTGTTCATTCAGATTGGGCCGATTCCGTCGCATCCTACTTCTGTACACTAATCTAGTCCACCAAGGGAGTTTTTTTGATATGCATCTTAAACACACCTGTCGACGGAGCAACAAACCACACGATTTGACTTCATTAATTGTTTGAATGGCTTTCTATCTTCCAACCATAGAAAAGTTAACTAATACCTGAGCAGTTTAATCCTGAATTTAGTCCCTTTTTCACAATTCAAATGCATCAGAACTAATCAAGCATAGTTTGTACATTGTATGTTGCTTTGGAAGTTTGATTTGCCGAATTTATTTATGCTCCCATAACTCTCCCTTATCCACTTCGATCAAGCATGTCAAAGTTTGGGCAAATAAAATAAATTCATTCACCCAGCTGAATTTCTTATCTTCTCCTGATTGGAACAAACGTACCAAAAGTTATTACAGAGAATGGAGTGTTGGCATGGAAATGCCGGTTTCATTTTATTGACACGTCTTTTAACGAGATCTTTGTATAAGTGCTTATGGGAAAGTAGAATTTTTATGCATTATTATTGAGAAAGCTCAGAAGGAAAAAAGAAATGCATTCAAAAGAAGCCCCGATCCGAGGCCATCCAAATAAAGTGACGGAAAAAAACGAAGCGCATCATGCAGAGCTGCAATTTGTTGTCTAATTTGAGCACTAGGTACTGCACTGTGCACCCGCATGCATTAAGGCGATATTTGTACACCTGCATTTATGGTACAATTCTCACGCAAAGGTTAAGGCGTGCATTAATAATTTTCCTCAAAATCGTATGCCATAATTAAACCTGTCCCCTCGGATCATTTGATCCGTTCATTTATTTACTCTAAAACCAATCATCAAATTGAACAAAATCAGTTGATTCCTTATCTATCCATTTCGTACTTACCTGCCTACTCCATATCTAGATCCATTCACCTCTCTATACATTTATGCCCGAAACATACCACCCATTCGTCCACCCACCCCGAATCCATCCTTAATCTACTACAAGCTTCGGCTACCCACCAGCTGCTGCATTAAGCACCCATAGGGATGGTAATCTCTACCTTCACTTACCGCTCAGACCACACACAAAAAGGAGGGCTTGGGTTTACCTCCTATCTTAGAACATCGCCTAGCAAATAACAACTCCACCTTTTGAAAGGAGAAACCACTAAACAATAGGTGGAACCTATACAGCAAGTATTTGGCATTGATAGAATTTCAACGGAGACTCAGGAAACCTCCTCCGCTGACCCTTATGTGTGTGTGGAGATCCACCTCCTCCCGTTTCCTTCATCTTCAAGAGGCCGGAATGTGAACTAAGGATTCACGACGAGAAGGTGTTCAGGAGGGCATGCGCTCGTATATGTGCGCATGTAATGCTGATGTAGACAAGTTTCTGCTTGAGTACCTGTTTATTCCGTCATTGCT
This sequence comes from Taenia multiceps, assembly GCA_001923025.3. NCBI lineage: Eukaryota > Metazoa > Platyhelminthes > Cestoda > Cyclophyllidea > Taeniidae > Taenia > Taenia multiceps. The sequence continues at coordinate 63,509,001 of CM010311.1, read as the reverse complement.
ACCGCTGGTGCACTACTCTACTGGACCTCAAGATGTGGCAATAATAACTAATCTTCTTTGTGACTCATTTACCCACTCTGATGCTACTCATACACTCTGGATCAATTCAGCTACTCTTGGTTTTGATCAACTAGTTCAGCTGACTCAATATTTAAACATTCATACCTATATAAGACCTGGAATTTCCGCTCCCTGATTTCCGGTTTGTTTCTACAGTACCCTCAACTCAACTGGCTTGACCTTCGCGGGGTCCCTCTGAGCCCTGTTGGTGCCAGACATCTCAGCCTCGGGCTCACCTCCCAGCGTGACGAGGCGCGTAAAGTGGTCACCAAGTTTCTTGGTGTTTGTACCGGTCAGGAGCTCGTAAACTCTGACTCTTCTCGCGACGCTCGATTCGATGTCGAGGCTTTCCAACTTACCTTTAGCGTCTTCTTCCCCTACTCACCTACACCCGCCGAAGTAAATACGCTTTCTGGAGCGTTGCAGCGTCTACCTCCTCTCTGTCTTCGAGGTCTCCATCTGGGCGAGACGGGGCTCTCTGGATCTGCATTACTGGATGTCACCGCGGCAATCAGGGTGGCAGGACATCTGCGGGACCTACGGTTGCCGGGAAACAAGCTAGGTGCGCATGATATAGAGTTGATGACACCATTGTTGCGGTATCATCCAGGACTGCAGGTGTTGGATTTGAGTCACAATGATCTTGGGGTGAGTCGGATGACTTGATTGAAGATTCAATGAGATTTGAATAGAATAGATCAATGACAATAGCAGGTGTCTCCATCATTAATCAGAGAACTGAGTAGTTTTTGTGATAGGGCAAAGCTCAGTTCTATCTACTACCCAAGGGACGATTTAGTGTGCTTTTCTCCTTTTCATAAGATTCGTTAGAAGTTGTGGTCAATAGAAGCATCTCTCTTTGGTGCATGAAATTTCCTCAATCGTTTTGTTGATTCATCCATCTCTCCATCCTAACTCAGCACACTCGTCTCGGACCCATGTTCTCAAGTACTTATTTCTGCTTTATCAATTCGCTCATTAATTCTCCAGTCAATAAACTTGACTGGTTTCTGGAGAAGTAATGCCAGTTCTATTTAACTGCATTAGACAAGGTTCATAGATCTCAAAAATGTTTTTTCTGAACATCGTCCTCAATTCTCACAAAATCTAATAGTTCTGTAGATTAAATCCTTCACCGACTCACAGCTTTCACTAATTTAGACATTTTCATTACTTGTTGCGGGCACTATTGCAGCTTACGCCAAAATACGAAAAACTTCCTTTTAAGGACTCACACAAAGAAGATTAGTTATTATTGCCACATCTTGAGGTCCAGTAGAGTAGTGCACCAGCGGTAGCAATGACGGAATAAACAGGTACTCAAGCAGAAACTTGTCTACATCAGCATTACATGCGCACATATACGAGCGCATGCCCTCCTGAACACCTTCTCGTCGTGAATCCTTAGTTCACATTCCGGCCTCTTGAAGATGAAGGAAACGGGAGGAGGTGGATCTCCACACACACATAAGGGTCAGCGGAGGAGGTTTCCTGAGTCTCCGTTGAAATTCTATCAATGCCAAATACTTGCTGTATAGGTTCCACCTATTGTTTAGTGGTTTCTCCTTTCAAAAGGTGGAGTTGTTATTTGCTAGGCGATGTTCTAAGATAGGAGGTAAACCCAAGCCCTCCTTTTTGTGTGTGGTCTGAGCGGTAAGTGAAGGTAGAGATTATCGACTCCTCATGTGTGACTAACAGATGAATTAGTTCGTTTTGGGTGAGATAATGTTCTGCGTATGCATAGATGAATGGAACTGAGCTGGATTGACCTATTGTAGGTAGTTTAAATCCAATAGAAATAGATTTTTGGCTGAAATGGTCTAAAACGTGTGAACTTGTGGCCTTGGAAAGGCTAGATGGATAAACGAACCTGATACGTTTGAATGCAGGTGTGCTGAACAGGGAGTAGCTACCAATACCAGATTTGATTCCAAAAAATTGTCCAACGAAGATTTAACCTCAATACATGCGAAAACTCTCACCTCCATGTGTGCGCATGGTGCTGTACCTTGTTATCAAGTTACTTCATATGAATATTTGGGACCGAAATAGTTCTGGCTTCTCATAGCACTCATAACAAGTTTCGTTGTTTCTGAGTTTGTGTGAACATAAGACCTCGCGTCAGTGGTAATCTCACAGAGGCCATACTTTCTATTTTTCATGCTTGCTGATATACTTTTGCTATTTAAAAGCACTGATAAAAACTGAAGTTTTGTATCAAGTGAAACTCCAAAACGGATCGGGCTTTGTTGCAGGAGTACACCGAGTTGAACCGTATTTTTTCCCAAGCAATAAAACAGGAATTTCAAATGCTATGGCTTTTAGTTTGCCCTATTTTAAGTTGTGATGAAGGTTCCGCAAAAGCGCCTCTGTTTATCCATTTTAGTTAACGCCGTATTCGAGATTAGAGTTATCACTGATGCCTTTTTTTGCGCGTATGCATTCACTTGTTACGGCTGCCACAAAGTTAATCGCTAAATGGTTACTTGCATCTGAGTCTTCCCTTCAATACGTAACGGGTTGTTGCAGGTTGAAGGATGGGCTAGGAAGCTAACTGGGGCGGTGTAAATACTACACTGTGCCGCTAATACGGGGTTAGAAAAATTCAAAGAACTAAATTTACTACTAGGACGTTATGTTGTGCTTTTTTTCACCTTAACAAGAATACATGTGATTCAGTGATTTCATCTGTTTCTTTTACTTGGCGATTTGTACTGTTGAATTTCACTAGCATCACCATAAGCTGGTCGATGCTTGACGCTATTAGACCCCTTACCTTAAAAGCATGCGACATAAAGTGGCTCCACGGAACAGTGCCTCATTCATTTTTTTCTGCCGCTTTTTGCCATTTAAACGTTCCCTAATCGACCATTTTCAAATAAATGGAAAACGGAGAACTAGCATCTTTTGTCATTACGGTCATAATATTTCTACACGTATGTTGGATGCAGTTCCCTAGTAGGATGTGCCTCAGTTTGTTCAATCAATGCTCGGAATTCGGATTGGTTGCCAAAAGCTGTCGTCAGTTCCATAGCATTGGGAATTCACATAAGAATCTTCCTCCTTGTGGTCATTTGTTGCAGTATGCAGTCCAACAAATGGAATTATCGTCTTTTTTGGCGTCGATTTTTTAACCACCCCCATTCCTTTAACGCTAAATCTCGGAAACTGAACGAGGTAGCAATCCAACCACGAGTAACAAAAAGTCCGCTTGGTTAAGCGTGCAATTCAAACATTTTTCCGACCTATCAGGTTTACAGAACTAACCTATGATGAGGGGTCAGATTGTTTAAGGCCTGATCTTTGTGATGGCTTAATCATTTTTAGAGAGATGGAAGGCTGGGAGCATGGATTGGAGAGACTCAGGACCATGTATAACCAACGTAGACTTTTTACTAGAGTAGAATGAGGAGTCATTAATCTCTCGTCGTTTTCTTCTACTACATTGAAAAATTCTAACAAGAGAGGAATTAAAGAGCATTGATGAATTCGTTCAATAAAAGCATAGTTGAAATCATTCAATTAACCTCTCACGCCCTTTACTAAGTAAAGGTTTTCGATCTAAGCTCGAAGAAATATCTTGTGTGTCGATCGCATCTCACATGACTAGATCTGTGGAGCCCCACGGCGGATGAGTTATAGGAATTGTCAGTGGCTGGTAAAATACTCCAATTCCAAGTCTTCAAACCATGGCAGGTAGCAAATCCGAGGTGCATTAAATAAATAAACACTATCTGTGCAAGGCTGTTTCCGTGGTTAGTGTGAAAACAGTAAACGAAGACCTACCATCCTTATATGTTGTGACGATTAGATAGTCTTGGATAACTGGCTGGACAGTATTGAAATGATATCGTACCGAAAGGAAGCCGTGAGAACTCATTCCCTTATCTCAAAGACAGGAGTGCTGAGTAAATTAATAGCTTGTCGTCTTCCAGGATGAGGGTTATCAACTACTCGCGAACGCCTTATCCCATCCCTCTTACCCCTCCAACCTGGCAACACCTTCAAAAAACACCTCATCGACCAAACCTCATTGCAATTTGCGTCGCCTCTACCTCGGCAGAACGGGTCTTCGTCCAGCTGGTGCGAAGCACTTCACCACCTGCCTTCCCGCTCTCGCCTGTCTCTCTCATCTTGAGTTGAGCGATAACCCTGATCTTGGCTGCCAAGGCGTTTTAGCACTTCGCAGTGGTCTGCAAGCGTACACCCGTCGACGCCTAGTCTACCTCGGTTTGGCTCGCTGTGGACTCGCTTGCCAGGGCGCTATTGCGTTGGCCGAAATCTTGGGTGACGGTCCGCGCGCTCTGCGACGCATCGATCTCACGGGGAACCATGTTGCTGAGGCGGGGCTGATGGCCATTTCCAAATCGATTCCTCTTTGTGGTCGACTAGTGCAGTTACAAGGATTAGAAGACAATAGACCAATTCAACGGTCGACGATTGGTGGAAGTGGTTTAGTTTATCCAGAGACTACCGATACCACCCGCCAAAAAGGCCGAAATGGGAAATCGGTGTCTGCTTCTCCGGCGGTGAATGGAACGTTGGCTAGGCTTTCGGTATGCTTGAATTTGGGATGATATCTTGAACTCTTATATAGAATAACATCGGCGCTTATATAGCCAACACTAAAAAGTGAGAGCAAGACTGCTGTGATCAGAAGCATGGAGGGCTAACAGTGTCGACTTTTCTATTGCACTTACTAATTGGTGGGTTATGTAGGTCCTCATGGTGGAATTGCTCAATGTTTCTGTAGCATTGGTGCATGGGTCAGGTTCATCTAGATCTGGAAACTGAACGGTATTTTCCATAGGGATTGCGCTATGTTATCCAAATTTTGATGCAGATGTTGGAAACCTTAATTTCCCATAAAAGGGCAAATTTATGGAAAAAAAATTATTCATACGGATTGTTCTCAAGATCTTTTTAGAAACAGTATGAAGGTACAAGATCTCTGCACTTTATTACATTGGTTGCAAAGCAATCGAGACAGGTGGGTGCATAGCTAAGAGATAGTATGATGGTGGCGAAACGAGGAGGCGAAATGAAATCGAGGCGAAGCTTGGGGGGCTGCTCTGGGACGAACGTTCTCACAAAAATGGATTAACATACGAAAAGTTTTCCCTGTGGGGTCACATTCAGCTTTAATGACACCTCCTAATCAAGTCCCTTCACTTCATTTTACAAGATGCAAGACCCCCTTTTTTTGATGGAAACCGTTGCGTACACTTTCTCCTTGTCTCCTACCTAATTAGAAATCACTGTGGTTATTGGGTGGAGTTGGACGCTTATTGAAAGAGATCGAGAATTGGAAAGACACTTGGAATTGACTGGATGGCATTCTAGAGTATACTGCAACCAAGCTTCTCCTTAAACACAAAGTGCATATTTGGCAAAATAGGCGAAAATGAAATGCATTTGAGATTTCAGCACTTTCTTTTGGCAGACTAGGGCATTTTAACTAATCCCATTAACTACTTTTACGGTTTACTCTAAACAATCACCACTGATCAACTTAGGTGTGGTCTTCGTGCCCTGTAGAGCACAATCACTTACCTTAATTCTTGTAGCTTGGATTAATTCAATACGCCACTAGAAGAGCGAAGCACCTCTTTCCGTCAGACATATGGGAGCGCTACGTTGCCGTGCCAGAGCGTTTTATGTACTTGATTCCACCCGACGAGTCGAATACCTTTGCAGTTTCTCAGTCTGGAATGAAGGTAATTGCAAAATCGGTATATGATGGTTGCTTAAGGACTCAAAAAGGGCTTGTTTTTTGGAGTGGATCTCCAGTGACTGCATTTACAGTCGTGTTTTAGGAACGCACACGTGGAAGACACTTTTAGCCGAGGTAAAGACATGCCAAGTTTCCACCCGACACCAGGCGTTTTGCAGAATTAACTCCCTACCCTTTGAGGTGGGATCCACTACTGTCGAGACCGTCTGGATCATTTAAACCTATGGTGGCTGAGAGATTGAGCGGCAGTGTTTCAGTGCCACACTATCATGTACTTATAATCTTCTGTAGACACAAGTATCCACGGCCTCTGGTTTTGTGCTTTTGTTGACTAAACACTTCATTCATCACCATACGCTGTTATACGCACTACCACTGTTATCCGGCGTCTTGGCTGATGGTATTTGCATTGATCGACGATATAAACTCCGGCCATTAGTACAAATAGTGGAACTTGTCACTTGCCACTTACTACTGCGGGTAGTGTTGCTACGCCAAAGTCGGGGTCGACTCGAGAGCTCTGTCTACCAAACTCAAAGATAATGGCATGAGTTGCGTAAAGTGTTTTCGCTAATAGGTATGTGTTGCAGAGATGAAGTTATCTCTTTCGTCGAATCGGCGCCTAGATAAATTACAAGGTTTGCTATTGGCTATTCTGGTATAGCGAATTAAGAGCACCATAGACACCCGCTAGGCTGCAGTTAGGACCACAAGGAGTGGAGAAAAAAAAATCTAGAACTGATTGGTGAAAATAGAACCCACGATTGAAGATTTTTACCAATAAAGTATGTATCTAAGGCACCTTCAGTGCTCAGACAGAGAGGATGGTTGCTGTGTGAGGCGAGCTTTTCTTGAAGTGGTGGAAACTTGCACTTTTAGTTCGTCGAATTTCCCCTTATTGAAAGGCGTTCCATCTAGTCTCGAGCTTGTTAGAGATTATGCATTTGTTAGTGAAGGCAGTAGGGTCAGTCTTTATCGGTTTTTTAGCTCCTTTTCCGCCGCAGAAAGGTAAAAGAGTGGCGTTGGAGTGAAAAATACTTCCTGACTCCTTCTTTCATTCTCTTTTAGCTTTTCAAACCTTCCCGATCCGCTTCTTCACGTGGCAGTGCTAGTGAATCCAACCAGATGTCAATTTGGAACCGGATGCGGTCCGCAAGCCGTGATGTGATTCTTTTGGAACCCTCTCAACTCAGTTTGGATCTGCTTCAAACCATCCACTCACAGCTGGCTGCTAACGTGGATAAACGTATCACCTCATACCCACATCACAACCACGAAGGGTAAGCATCCACTCGTCAACCTGCCCGTTTATAATCCTTTATTCGGCTTGTTGATTCGTTTCATCAAGTGAGGCAAATCGAAGGGAAGGAGAGTTGCGGTTCTTTAGAGGCTACGTACGTTTCCCCCCCACCAATGGGATACGAAGAGAACCAGATCCAAGACACCTCTGTGGAGACACTAGTGAAAGCGAAATGGACGACGATTCTGAACCCGACCTCACCTCGGAGAAGACCCCTCCGCCACCTAGGCCCGAGGTACCGACAGTGCAGACCTCTTTGTTAGGCGTCAATGACATCTGTAGGTCTGATTGTATGGAGTGAGGCAGCAGTTTCTTGTTGGCTGTGAGGCATATTTTTGTCATATCAACGAAGCTTCCCCTTCTTTTCTACTTTCTTTTGTACTACTGAAAATGCTATAAAAGCCAAGATGATGCGGGACTTTCACTTGTCTATCAATAAATATTAGTAGATTATGATCATTAAATTAGTGAAATTTCATTGGCCTTATTTAATTAGTAATGTGTTCGGAGGTAACACAAAATTGGGTGGAAAGTTGAATTGATTTCAGTGTATATGTATATGTTAAAAATGTTCATATTTCAAAAGGCAACATTTAAATTTAGTTCGTAAAGTAACCAAGTCTGAAATCAGCTTTGTTATGGTAGAACAGGAAGAAAGGAACACCTAAGGTAAATTTTCATCCTTATGCAGTTGACTCGAAATCTTCCGTATTCATTGCATTTCAAAGGAGAAATGAGAAAGCGTGTTATTCTTAAGTCCGCTTTTATGAACGAAAAATACATGTTCGAAGCCTTCAATACAACACAGCATAGGCAAACATTGTGGTTGCAGAGACAATGGCAAAAGCACAAAGCAGAAAGAATACAAATTTAAGAACCTGTGTTAGCAGACTGTACCATCGGCGCTTTAGAGCACAAGCCTGTTGCAAATCAAAATTCGGCTGTGCTTCTCCTCCCTGGAACACATCCTGTGGTGCCAGAGCTTCAGGACCCAGGCCCAACATAACCAGTTCATCCGGACAGGGTAGATTCTCTGTACACACTTCTACTTGACGACGTCTGCCACCTCGACATGTAGCCCCATAGAGACATCCACGAACCCTTTCACGGTAACGGATCTTCCCGTGTCCGCAGGCTGGGTAACACGCTGACCATGGACTCCAATGACCCCAGTTTCCACGAAGATTTTCACAGCGTTCACCGTAGGCCTCCTCAGGACACAGACAGATCATATTCTAGCGGAGGAAAAAGGTGTTTTAAAACTATATTGCTGCGAATGCTTAAGCCGATGTGGCATACAGAACCGTCGGCAGATGATATACAATCGCCTCGAACGCAGACTCCTGAAGCGCATTTGTCTTTGAGAGCGAGACAGTTGTCGAAATCAAAGCCAGCATCTTTTGTCCAAGAAGGGGCACATCTGGAAGAGGGGAATGCGTCCTGTCACTTAGCTTACCGACATTCATAGAAGTCACTGCCTAATGTAGGAATGCATAAGCCTCCTTGACCTGTGTTGCAGGCCATATTTCCTGGCATCTTTTCTTTATCCGAAAGTTCGACACATGGGTCACGTTGTGCACTGCACGTTGGTCCCATGGAAGTCAACTAGAAATCGACAACCCTCCGAAGGTAACTTACCTTACAGAGGCAAATGGCAGTACTTGTTCCAGGAATTACATCACATTGACGTGTACCGAGAGGATTGCAGTATGACTCACAGATATCGATCGCAACACAAGTCCCGATCTCGTCAGAAAGAGGAGTTCCCACTTCATTCTCCTCAGTCTCTTCCTTACCTCCGGTTATAGCAGCTACCCACTTGAATCCCGGAAGACACTCGCATCCGAAGTCATTCATGAATAAACCTCGTCCAGTTAAATAGCACTGCCCTGCAGTATGAGGCAAAGTTAGACAGGGTGACGTGGCACAAGGATTGGGGCAAAATCCAGTAGGGATATCGGTTTCCAGGAGCGATCTGTCCTGGCGCATTTCAGCGCAGAGTTGAAAGAGGAATGTGCTACTCAGCTCGTCCAATCTTGATGGAGCTCGAATTGAGGTTACGTGACCCTCACTTTTATGTCGATACAAGGTGTGATAGAAGTTAGGCATTTGTGAAACAGCTGTCCAGAAAAGAAGTCTCCATCCACTCATTGTCAGGATAGAAAGTGGGATATTTTGAGTTGAGTTAGAGGGGTAGGCGTAGGAGTTCACCAAGGGTACATTGATCGTACCTACTCTTGCCGTCTTTTCAGCATTCATCATTGCCATTTCATCGTATATGAGCAAACGAAGAGCATGTGGCTGGATGAAATTTTGGAAATTAGCAGGACGAAATGAGTTGAGCCAAATATGCTTGGTTGACTCGATCAAATTATCCTGGCTGGAAATACGTCCTGTTTTTACCTTGGCGAGTTGAATGAGGTTCTTCACGTAGGTGGGAATGTGAAATTCAATCGGTGCGGTGGGCGAAAATAGCATATCGGACGGAATGTTGAAAACAAAGCAATCTGGCAGGACCAGTGTGCGGCGAAGGTAGGAAGGAAAACCGAATTTACTAGCTCGTAGAACTAAATCCATCATATCGCAGTAGGGCGTGAAGTGAGGAAAGAAAAAATTAATAATTTCATCTCGATTTGGGGTCAAGAAGTCTAAATTTGAATCCCTTTGTTGAGCCTGGCACAGCAGAATGTAGCACCATATGTAGAGACGCTGGATCCGCATTGTTTGTTTGTTTAATACAAGTGTGTGAATTATACCGATTGAGCATTTGGGTAATCATTTTTAAACTTCATCAATTCATCGATTGTCGGTTTTTATTAGTTCTCTTGGTTAAAAACTACCGCGCTTACGAATTGAACGCAGAAGGCAATGGGATCAGAAGTCCACCAATTGCAATGCAATCACAAAAAATGGCTATCTGATATAATGTTGCAACAGATGTTCAGTTTACCGCACCTAAGTGACAAGCCCACCAGCTGGTCATGCATTATGACCCATTCAGTACCGCCTCTTTGTTATGAGGATATGCAGTTTGATTTCCCATAAGGTGTGCACACTGTCACATAAGCTCAGTCTTTGTATCTCAACGGGTTTGGAGTTGTGGGTTAGGGAGCGAAACAACAAAGACCCTACAACTACCATTTCGTGCTTTGGTTCCACCATTTAATAGGCTAATTGTTGAACCCTTGATTTTCGAAAAGGGGCCAATGAGCTGCTCTGCCACTATACCTCCGCTGGGTGGTCTGTCGATGCTTGATCCTAACATCACCAATTTCTCCCGGCAATTTTACTGGAACTGGAGTTTATTCCTGTATAGGAAATAGATTCAGAGACGGGGAAGTCCGCCAGCCATCACGCGCATTGACAGCAAGTCGTAGGGACACTGGCCAAAAAGCAGTCATACAACAGGAGACAGAATGTACCACAACTCCGTATAGGTAAAGTTTCGTACCTGTTTCATTTTGCCACTATTGCTTAAGTGCTACTCAGCCACATCTATCTGGATTCTATCCAGCTGGTACAGAAGCGAGGACGATATCGTGAGTTTGCGTAATTGGTACTCTTGTATAAGGCACAAAGCTCCGTGAAGAACCTTTGAAGATAGTCCACAGTCAGTTTTGCTTAATTTGTTAATAGCTTTCCTGCAAGGCACGAACTTGGGTAGTTGCCAATTGTAGATCTCATTTTCAGCTTTTATATGTTAGGGATCGTCACAGATTCTTCCACCCAAGGTATGTGCGCTTTTTCTGCCCCGTTGAACTTTGTCACCTAGCAGACGAAATCAGAATAGCGGTCCTTTAAGACCAGACTGGCTTTCTGCTGCCACCACTGTAGCGTCCCAAGATTTCCCTGAACACGAAAGGGGCCATAGCGTTTATGTAGAACATGTACTTTCGGCTAACAATAGGGCCCACCCAGTGAAGGAACACTAGTAGAGCGGCCAAATTAAACGAAAACTCAAGGTATTTTATCGAAATGCTCTGGGTTGCTTCTGGAATCCCGGGTTCTGTAATATGTGGTTGAGAAGATGGAAGGGAGTTCAAAACACGAGTCAAATCGGAAAAACTCTTGAACTGAGTTTGTTGTTTGAAAACTAGATAACAACTATTTACAATATTTGAAAATCAGCTAACAAATAATGAGTTTGAGGGCCTTAGCATGAACAGAAGCTACCGGTGATTGTGTGGTATTTTTGCTACTGATTTAGCTCAAGTAGACAAAGCACTTTGATACGTGGAAAGATGGGCAAGCAAACAAAAAAATGACAAATAAGGCACCCCACCGCAATGTGGTGTTTATGAAATGATAACTTTATTGCAAGTACAGTTCGCGCCGTTTTGTAACAAGTGAATACGTCTCGGGGCATCACATTCCAATCCAACGGTTTACCCTCAAAAAAGCACCTGACCGCATCCACTTTTACCTCAGTTTGCCACGATCTAATGCCGGAAGGAGGTGATAACCCTTTAACGTGAAGAATATCGAGGTCGATTTACCACCCTCAGCTGTTTTCCAAGAAGATGCACACACCCCAGTTATGCCCATCAACAACTAAAAAAACCCACCCAGGCCCACCACAATTAGGCATCAACGAGTGATGTTTTGAATCTGAGGTTCCCTCCTAGAAGGATCCACGTAAATCAAAACCACCCCTAGCGAGGCCAGTTCTATGAGCGACCAACGTAGCACACTTAGACTTGATATGAGAACTCAGAATACGTCTGCTGGATGATCGAACCAGAGCTATGATCAAAAAAAGTCATAGCAAGACCCAACTGCCCTCTGCAGCAAAAAAAAGCTCATCAATTCCATTTATGAACACTGAATACAAGGCCACTCATCCACACACAGACGTGAGCACATTACGAAAAGTGGGGACGCATCAAGTACTGGTAACCCAAGGGATAATTGGAAGTCGGTTAAAAAAGTGGATTTTTAGGGAGGGAGGCCGCGTACCAGAAATTAGCGCTTGCCCAACCGCTCTGTACAGAGTAAATGCCAGTGACATCCAACGTAGTACTGGGTTGCGTAGTGTGAGTGCCGCTGAGAGATAACTATGACGATCGTGGTTTAAAAAGTACAATTAAGTAAAAAAACCAGCCCGTCCGTCGCACTACGAAGCTGTCGTGCTAGGATCGGCCAGAGTAGCACCTGCATTCACAGTCTCCTTGTCTCCACTGCTGCGCACTTTGTCTGGCTCCTAACAGGCCCAAATACAGACTATTAGAGATGGATAGGAGACAACCACAGGGAAGAAAGGCAACTTACAGCCGACTCTTCGGTATCCATCGTAATAACATCCCCTTTGCCAGACTCCTCAATTCGAGCGCGCTTCGCCTGATTACGGAAGGAGTGCACGTCCTTGGCAGTTTTTGTGCCCTTGGGGGCCACTTGCATCCCAATACCGTCCTCCTCACCCGAATCGTAAAACTCATTGTCCCGATGCACAGCCTTGTCCGAAGCCATGATAGAGATTCGTCTGTCCGGATCCTCGTTCTCTATTGCTTCTTTTTCCTGCTCTTCTACGTCTATCGTGTCGGGCGGTACGTCTGAAGCCAGAAAAGACGGTCACTACAGATATCACAGAAAAACTGAGATAGCGCGACTTCGTACGTCACTCACCAACCATCTGAACACTAGGGGCATGAGGAAGCATTCTGAGGTTCTCAAACAACTTGTTCTTGATTCGTTCAATATAATCCGGGGTATTGAGGTTCGTCATGTTGCTTGGGCTAATGTGGAGCTTGAAATCTGGTCCAAAGTACTCGTAGTAGTCATTGTAAGGAAGATCGTTGGGAACCTCAGTGTTTAGCGCAATAGAAGTCTCGTAAGTCCAGCAACGCGCCACATTACGAATGGTGTAACCGCCGCCTCCTAACATGAGTAGAGGAATTGGAAAAGAGCGTAGAAACTCCACACACTTTCCGTGACCCTTTAGACTGAGATTAAAGCATCCAAGTCGATCACCACTAAGAGAATCAGCACCGCATTGGAGAACAGCTGCACCGGGTCGGAATGTCTCCATCACCTTGGAGACAACTGGCCTGAAGATCTTCTCGTAGCATTCGTCATCCATGCCATCGCGAAGAGGACAATTGACAGCATAGTGTTTGCCTCGCCCAGCACCGATATCTTTAAGGTCGCCGGTTCCAGGAAAGTATTCACCGTACTTGTGGAAACTGACAGTCATGACCCGATCGGTGGTGTAGAAAGCCTCTTCGACACCATCACCGTGGTGAATGTCAATGTCAACATAGAGGACACGCTGATGGTATTTTAACAACTCGAGAATACCCATGACAATATCATTAACGTAGCAGAAGCCCGAAGCTTCCGATTTCTTGGCGTGATGAAGCCCACCACCCCAGTTGATTGCGATATCCGTCTGTTGCTTGTTAAGCTTTACAGCTCCTGCAACCGAGCCACCGGCTGAAAGTTGGCAGAACTCAAACAACCCGTCGAAAACGGGACAGTCTTCACCAACATTAAAGCGCTGCATTTGTTTAGTGTAGTCCAGCATGTTGTCAGGACGAATGCTTTGAAGGAACCGAATGTATTCGTCACTATGAAACTTAGTCATGTCCTCGGCAGAGGCTTTTGAAGGTCGGTAAACCTCCATCTTCCGATAGAGGCCGTAATTGAGCAGGAGGTTGTGAGTCATGCGTATACGATGCGGTTTCATGGGATGACCCTGCCCGTAGTAGTAATTCCCAATGTCACCTTAAAGAAAATTCATGAAAAGATCACCAGGTTGCATTAAAGTACGTTCACATTTATGGGTTCTGCCCACATAACCCCACCCCAAATGATTTGCTACAAATACACTTCACCACTTTGTTGAAACTAAATCAATACCTAGAGGATATCTTGTACGTTCTGCTATCATCATCAGAAAGAGCAATCGTAAAATGAACTAACGCTGCTAGGTTCAAAAATTTCAGCCTATAAATGGTTTGTTGCGCCTACTCAGGAACACATCCAAGACATACTAAAGGATCCGTCCTTCCCAAAGTAAATCCCACTACAGTACAGCTTGACTCTGGTGTATAGAGCCAGAACCACACTAACTGTAAAATAACATACCATCGTAATAATAGCAGACTTTTTTATCAACAGCAGAATCCATACTTTAAACAACACAGGTTGAGCTGTCCGGGCACAAACCACAATGCAGTAAAACATGTAGCCAAAACCACTAAATCTGTGGTAAATCTATACAAAGTTAATAGCCACAAAAGTTTTATTGTTCTACAAAACTATTCCTCTTGGTAAACAACGTTAATTAATTTATCTTAGTGGAACAAATTGCGGGCAGTCCAAATGCGTTTCATGAACCGCCAATGCATCATCCTGATTTAGCGTATCTTCGACAGATTGTTAAGCAATCTGATCCTAAGCTGGAGTACAAGGTGCTGGCGAACATTGGTAGTGGCACGTATGGGGACGTTTACAAGGTACAAGTCGTTCTGTCGGCAAAATAAAATATTTTCTATTTATCAATGCATATCAGCTTATTGTTGTACATCTGCATTTGCACTATTTGGATTCGTATGTGTATGCCGCATTATTTCACAGATGGGCTCTATCAATTTAAAAATTTGCGGGGTTTCGGCTTCTATGCTTTGATGTAGTTTCTATGTGTAAACTTATTGAGATGTTATTGCCTCCTATTAAAACTAGATCTGCACAATCGTCATCTGGTTCTTTTTGGGTTTCGTCGCTATCTTTTGAGCTCGTTTTATTGTAACTATTCAACGTGAGTTATTTGGGCTGGGTTTTACGATTAGAAAATCAGTTTCACTGAGTCTCGACAGTGGTGGTACGCATCTCCCTGTTGTAACAACTTTGCAAACTTCGACAGTTTCTTGATTAACTTTCTTTTCTACAGGCACAACGACGTGATGACCGCCGGCTGGTGGCCATTAAGATAATGAAAATTGATCCTAAGGATGACATTCGAGCTATATGCCAGGAGATTCATACCCTCATGGAGTGTTCTCATCCTAACATTGTGCAATATTATGGCAGCTACCTTCGCCTCAACAAACTTTGGATCTGTATGGAATTTTGCGGTGGACAATCAATGCAGGACATTTATCTCTGTACGTACCCTTAGTTTACGAGTATCGATTTGACTTAGACACTCGTATCCCCTTACAAGAGGACTGTATAGCCTTCGTCACGAGAGAGACACTAAAGGGCCTGCGACACATGCATGAAAGAAATCGGATTCATCGGGATATCAAGGCAAGCCTATTATATGTATTATCATTTTAATCTTAGGGTGCAAATATTCTTCTTACGGATCGTGGTGAGGTCAAGATAGCTGATTTCGGTGTTGCCGCAAAGCTGAGCACTTCGATGATTAAACGGAGCACGGTTATCGGCACGCCTTACTGGTGAGTTGGGTGACTGTTTTGGGTCCTGTCGTCGGTACGGCTATTTTTATAGTGTGCGCGGTCTCGTTTACTATCATGTTACTCACTTTCACATCGGTTTGTCACTTGTATGTAGAAGTTCTATTGTGCATTTTATGCAAAAATGTGTAGGCTTGTGTGTGCACTTTCATAATGAGCAATCACGACTGGCGGAGAGGATGTTCTTTTAGAAATTACAAGCGTTTATTTTGTGAATGCTTTTGGTTTTAAATACATCGAGGTTTGTATTTACAGGACTTTTTGATCATGGTGGATTCCCCTCTCTGCTCTGCGGAATGCTGCACCCTATTTATTCGTCCTCTATGATGGTTCCTGGGCATATTTTTGACGGTCATCGTAAAGTGTAGTGGTTACCAAAAGACATTGAAGTTACTCTAAATTTGAATGAAGAGCATTTTGATAGGGATAGAAATGTTCTACCGTCTTTGTGAATGAGTGATTTCTTTCCGGTCTGTTCGTCATGGTTTGTTCACCGGGATGATAACCTTTTCACACAGAAAGTCATCTCCTTGCTATTGGCGAAACTGATGGAACTTTTTTTACAGGTCACGCGAAATAGCTCCTTTTCAAAAAATGTGGTAGACATTCTTTCGGTGCTGAAATATGTTTAATTAGCTTAGGGCAGGTGTGTACACGTAATCAATCAATCACCTAATTCCTTCGTCTCGGTCCCTTCTATCTGGGTTCGCACGTCACAAATATCTGACACGGTCATGACAACCGGTTCCATCGAATTACGTCACTACCGAGTTTGTTGAGTTTAAGGTGTTAAATATGTCCTCTTGTCGAAGGACATCTCATCCTTTTTATTTTTTGAACAGCAAGCTACCTATATAATCTTTTTTTAGCAATTTGTTTGAATGTATGGGAAAATTGAAACGCCTTCAAAGAATAGTCGCTTTTTCCATCTGAATTCATCCTACACTTCTGGTACGCAGGCTATACTTCCCTTTAGTAAAAGAAGAACAGAAGGGTCTTCAACCTGACGTCATTTATCGCAGCTGCACGAAAATCAGTAGGCCTATTACAGCTATAGCACTTACCCGATTGGATGAACATAGTGTGCCGAAAGGTTTGAACTGAGCCACGTTGGTTAGCTTTCTGCTGTAAGAAAACTTCCAAAGGTTAGACTGGAGCCGAATTTGGGGATATTTACTAAGTTTTCTTCAAAGAGTTGCAATCACCGGCAACACTAAGGAGTTCTCAACAATCGAGGGAACACGATTTTTCCATATTGAAAAAAATAGCTCAATAGTGGTGCTGTAGCTTAGTGCTCGATTTATGGTCCTTCCTCTCCTCTTAGGATGGCACCGGAGGTCGCTTCTGTGGAGAATCGGGGAACAGGCTACGATGGAAAGTGCGATATCTGGGCGGTGGGAATTACAGCTATAGAATATGCCGAGTTGCAGCCTCCGCTCTTCGATCTGGACCCTCTCACGTAAGTCTCTCAAACTTTATATCTACGAGTCTTTCATTGCACTATAGTTAGGATTTCATCTATCGTCTCAAAATTGCATTAAAATTTGATCCTTTTTAAATTTAACTATTATCAATTGAATTTCTTTTCACCACGTTTGATTCGTGAAAGCAAGCTAAAAATTGTGACGCATATGATTATTTCACTGCTTAAATGTGTAGAAAAGACCTCAATACGGCATTTGAATACTTTTCTTTAAATAGGCGTTCATTTTGGTTGTCACCTCGATTGTGAGGGTTGGGTCGGTCGAGGATTAAAGCAAACAGGCAAATCTAGCGTCTCTGCTGAGATGAAGCGTTTCTCCAGTTTTCAAACTCGAAATAACCTCATCATGGAATCCTAGAGTTTCCAAATTTTACTGTCTTTCAACCCCAACCATGGTTTCTCAGGTGTTTTCTCAGCTTGCACTACTGCTTCCTATTTTTGTGCATAGTTCCGTTGTCTTTACGGGGAGAGCAGCCATTGGTGGAGTCATAATATTTGCTTACGAAAACGAATTTTTATGTCGATTACCGAGTCAAATCCAGGCTTGACCCTTGTTTTAAGATTTTTTATTTAGATTTTACGAGAATCGCCTTCAGCTTTGTCTCATCTTGGATCTTCAACATAGTAGGTGGTTCATTTTCATACATAAAGTTCGAAACAAAAGTTTTCTAACCATCGTTTACTATCCAGGGTCACCATCGTCTGTCAACCATTTCTTTTCTTACGGCTTCAAATTTTTGCACCACTGCATTGATTCGTGCCAGGATGGAATTCATATCGAGAATTCAAACGGATTTCCTAATTGCTTTAAACAGGTGGTAAATTGACAAGTGAATGAATATATCTACTACTTTTTTTCACTGTAACTGCCTTTAGGTCATTCACATTGTCGACCACCGTCTTGGTCTTATCTGAGGTCGTTTACATGGTTGTTGGGTCATTTCTAGTACTGCATTGCGCCTTAGAGCAAGATTTCTCACCTAAACTGTAGGTAAACTCATTTGAGGGTAAAGCGGGTTCCGCTGCTGGCCCATGATCTCAACACTCTGCTTCCAGAGTGGACTCAAAAGGATGGTCTTGCATAGAGTTGAAAAGCAAAAGCTGAAAAGGTACACAGGATGTTAGAGTCAAGCCGAGATGTCAAGCGTTCGAGGGAGATTAGTAATTTTTGAGGAAAGAAGGTATGTATTTTTTTCGGCACGCATTATGAATTTTTGCAACCATCGGCAGATAGTTGAGCCACGGTAAAGCTTGAAATTTCTTCTCCTCAGCAGTTTTGGAGGTTAAGCAATTCGAGTCCTTTACGGTTAATGATGTGATGATCATGGAAGAGACTGTGTTCCCGGATTATTGGCGGAGTAGTACACCTGTTTTGATTTTGTTTAACTATTTAATGAAGATAAAAAGCTGCCCAGGCTATTTGTACAAAGGGTAAGTAATGGTAATAGAGCGTTCAAATAATCCTTGAGGGCACCCAAAGTGTGGGAGCCTGCAGTGTTCCTCAATTCAGACGCACAACTGTATTGGGAAGCCGTTGTCCGAATCTCTTACCACCGTCGTAGAGACCAAATCAAGGCAGAATACGAGGCCTTTTCCATTCATTTTGAATATGTTGATAACTAAGCTAGTAACTATTCTGTCGCACAGCTCTTCCCAAACGAGAAGCACTGAAATCAAGTGAAGCAAGAATTAGTCCCAAAATTAAAAACACCCAAGAAAATAACATCGTAAATTCTTTCTGATTAACTTACAGCATTGCTTATCTTAGATTTCGATGAAATCCATCTACCCCCCGATCTGTTTAAGGCTGAACGACGTTCCCCAGCACGATAATTTGAAACTTTTGAAGGTCTAAGCAGTTCCTTGAGTTCTTCTTCCAATTTTATTCCACTCTGCTATTTCGTTTTCATGTTCTCGCTGCCCGTCCGCCCGTAATGTTTGAAAGTATTGCACTTGCCGGTACAAGCAGCTGTTCTGTGTGCGATTAAACCTCACTCAGATTTAATCTCGTTGTTGTATTGGTCATCATGTCGAATTTGACGTTGTTGTTGTTGTCAAGATCCGATGTGGCTACAATAGCCTTCAGCACAGATCTGGCTGTCTTTTGTCAAGGGGTGATCGCCAACCAGCTGATGGAGCCTTCTTGACCCTTTATTTTCGAGTCACTGCAGAATTAACATCCACAGAGGGTTCCTTGCTTCTGTGGCAACCAATTAATCCCTTTCGAAGTGAGTCTCCTTGAAACCCTCATGAAAGTCATTCCTGACAAGGGGAATGAAGGTGCATCGGACACTTCCAGCGTGGCGTCCATGGACGTTGTTAAGGCGTATAATTTTGGGAATTGGCTAATTAATTTACTGACCTTGAGTTGCCGTATTTTCCTTCTATCAACAAAGAAACAAAGATGAAGGACTTGTAACTGGCCCGGTCAAAACTGAAGCTTGTGAATTTCTGTCTGCTGATTTCTGGTGGTTTTATTTTTATAGGGCGCTTCAGTGTCTTGGAGCACGAAATTACAAACCACCAAACTTGAAAGAGCGATCTAAGTGGTAGGTTTTCTCTATTCGTGTATTTCTACTCAGCCTTCTGTCGACGTCCCTCATACGTCTTTGTTAACCTTCATTTAAGGAGCGGAACTTTCCGAAATTTCGTAAAACTCTGCCTCACAAAGAATGAGCGCAATCGTCCCGATGCAGCTGTCCTTCTAACCGTGAGTCACACCCCTTTTCTCTTGCAGCTTAATGCGTTTGCTATGGGCGGTTTGCGAGACGCTTCGCCTTTCCCACCCAGTTCATGGCACCATAGTCGTGTTTAAAGTAGATCGCTTTAGTTAAAATCAATAAAGTAGATGAAGGACGTTAATGATCTAGGGATTGCTATACTTGTCTTTGGGACAGCACTTGAATAGGTAAAATAAACAATGACAGCGGATGTCATAATACTGGGAGTAAAACATTTCGGGATTCGGTGATCGATTTTTTCCCAGAGACTGACCCTGACGGCGAATGTGCTGCAAACTATCGGCGTGGTTTTTTGTGGTCGAAAAGGCCAAAAATAAGCGCAATCCAAGCAAATTAATAAATAATCTGTGTGAATGAAGGTAAGATAAATGGAACTAGTTTTACTAGTCGTGGGACTCGGGAACCATTGCGATTTTCTAACTTGCAACAAAGTATCTGGAAAAGAATTGTTTTCTGTGACTGCGAAGAATGATCGTTTGGTTTTTATTGGTACAATCGCTATATCTAGTGGAATAGAATGACAACCGTCTGAAATCTAGTTAGTGTCATTACAAACATGTGCCGATTTCAGTGTGGCTATTTTCACTTCCATCACAATTTGCTGTATATATCTCATATTAAGCGATTGAAATCTACTCCAACGAAAATTTTCGCCAAAATCATTGTTTAACGCCTTTAGCCAATCAAGCACCGTTTGCATTGTTACAAACTAGTTCCTCGAACTATGGCGCGTCCTTAGATTTATTCTCGATGGCGTTTTCAAAATTCTTCCATAAGCGGATAATAAGGTAAGTATGTTAACGGAAAGTAGAAACAGCTGTTCGCCATTATTGAGTTCGGGATGGATTTATCTATCGCCTCCTTCCAATACATCTGCTTTTAGCTCAGCTCATCGTTATTCGCCACTTGGCCCTCAGTTTTGGTCGAGTACGCGCCAGCTGGCCGTGTGGAGCGTGCTGCCGAACACACAGATATGTTCGGTTTTGGATCCCCCAATTCACTCATCGATGACGATGAGGAAGTGAACCTTGTCTCTATGTTGTGTTCATCTACCGGTGGATACGAATCTGTGCTTATGATAAAGGCAATCTGTTTGAAATACCCTGCGTATGACAGAAGAATTTTTCATCCATCTCGGCACCGCTTGCGTACAAGACCCTCAACTCTTTGTGTTAAACCGCAATAGCATTCGACACACAAGTCACATGATACACTCAGAATCTACTAATTAATAATCACTCTAACTTCCTTGTTTTAAAGTTAAATATTAAATGGTGATAGTATTAAACATGGATCTTAGATTAATACTGCCCTAGAACATTCAGGAAACTGGAGGCTTGTTTCCTCATTCCACTTAGAGCATTATGTTCTTCCCTAACGGTATTCGTCAGTTGAACTCTCCTCAAAAGTTTTAGCCATTGAGAGTGAGTATGAATGCAACAAGAGCTAAACGTAGTGTACTAAGGCTGGTGGAATTCTTCAAAACAAGCCCATATTATTGTAATAATTTGCTTCCCGCTTCAGCTGCTTTCAGCTCAGGCTTGTCTCCCACTTATCACGTGATTCATTCCCAAAATTTATAGTTGCTTGGTAGAGCAGAAATTCTCGGTCAAACGCTTAAATCATTGATGCTTAGAATAGTTGCTTTCATTGCTGTGTTGTTTTGCTCTGCAATAGAACTGAATTGATGTCTGGAGAGTACGTTACTTTTTCTCCATATGATCGCGGAATTTGTTGTGGAATGTGGAGATTGCCAACCACTTTGTATGTCTAAAGTTTTCATTATAAAACGCTTGAAAAGTGCTATAATCAAGGTGGATAGCTTGTCTCAGACTGTCCTAACATTAGCTCAATTGTACTGACGCCTTTCTTTTGTCGAATGAGATGAATGTCTAAACGTACCAAAAGCTTATAAGGAAGCAAGTACATTCTTCATTCCAAGATTTCTTATCCCCTTTTGCATCTCCGGAAGTTCAGATTTGATTTGACACTTCCGTATCTAGTAGAATGGATCCATTCTAGTCATTCGCTTAATATTTTAGGCAACAGGATGTGAGAATAGAATTTAGGCATGTCTAAATAAATTTCGTTTTTGCCAACACCACCACAGCACGAATTCGTCGCCAATTCCTGTCTCTCCATTGCTTCCACCCGTGACCTCCTCGACCTCAAACGCACTCTAGAAGAGCGGGAGAAGATGGCCCTCACAGCTACTCCTGCTCCCCTCGTTTCCGGTTTAAAGGTCAAGGTTGGTATGAGGGCAGTGCAACCGCAGCCGCCACCACCGCCTCCTATACCACAGAAACCGCAGCATCAGCAGTCGCAGCACCTGTTAGCTGCGGAACAACCCATCTGGCCGGTGTCTGTGAATCGAGAGCGACCGCGATCTCTTCTGATGCAGAATCGTCTACCTGATCGGAATGGCCGGCCTGAAGGCGTGGATCAGGTAGGTTCTTGATAGCTTCCTTTGCAACATCCTGAAAGGTGGCTGGAGGATTGAAACCTAGTATAAGTTCAATGGGAAATGATATCTCTGCCACCACACAACTTTTGAATGCGTGAAGCATGAGGGGTCCGGTCTGGGCATAAAATGTGGCAGCGAATTCAAACATGTTTAAAACCGTAAACCACACATTTCGTGGGGATAGCGCCTTGATCGAGTTACTTCCAGTTTTCCTTTACTCAGCCATTTATCAATATACGGCAGTCTCTGAAATTACATGGGAAGAGCTTGAATTTTAGTTTTAGCTATGCTTGAATGATGTTGTTACGCGTTATCCTCATTTTACTAGAAAGTACTGATATTCATCTTTCCATATAAGTTGTGATTTGTATAGGATGTAAGAAGTACTATTTTCGGTAGCTTCGAAAGTATCGATTCTACCTAGTCTATGGATTTTCAAATTCAAAAGTACGAAGTTGACCGATGCGTGATTCAATTTTCACCAGTTTTATTATGTCAAATGCAAGAAGTGGAGAGGAATTACCGCTTTCTTAATGCTATATTGTATCGGCTCTACTTCTTCGAAATCCTTGGCTACTTGGTATCCCAAAACACAGAACAGAAGACTTCGAAATGGTGCGGGTGAAAACCTTCATGTGTGTTCTTTTCATAAGAAGTTGAATTTAATCAGCATTATTTGTTTTTGGGAAAGAGAGGGTAATCGTCTCAACCGAAACATCATTAAATGAAACTTATTGCTGGATCAAACAGTGTTGAGAATTGAGTTGATTGAGTGCTGAACACCGTCCTCAATGCATTTGCTCCTGTGTGCACAGCATCGTCACTAGACCAATCTATTTGGTAGGTTTGTGTATAGGTTGGATGTGATTTTTCAGGTGTGTTTCCAAGTATGGCTACAGACGTGAAGATTAGTCATATGCAAACGCGTGCTTATCTCTTGCTCATTCGTTGTGGGTTGTCGGTAGCTTCATCTTCACGTCAATCGCGGTCCACTTCTGCGGCCCGCTTTGCTAACACATCCACTCAACACTTTGTGGTTAAAATATGCATGCACAAAGTTGAGAGTAGCAGCGAATGCCAATCAGAATATCTTCTGGCTTTCGCAGGAGGGAATAAGATTCTCTTAATTTAAGGCTTCTGTAAGATGGGCTGCAAATTCCTTCTTTTTCGTAGCCATTTAAGTTTTAATGATTTACGTGAGTTCTGTGTGTTAAAATTTACTCGTCCAATAATTTAGTAGCGTGCAAAACTAACACGGGATTGTATGGAACTATTTCTAGTTGATTTGTTTTAACGATATCCTCCGTATGATGTCATATGGCATAATTTGCTGTCAGATATAGTTCAATTCGTTCATGTAAATCGTTAAGAGAGTCGCAATCTTTTTTTTCCTAATCGAAGGCCGAGATTATCTTGTCTTAATAAATACTCACCGCTTTGGCCTAGCAGTTTGTCGAAAAAAGTGCAGATCCACTTGGACTTCTTCTGTGACAGTCATTAACTGTTCGTTGTGAAATATGGGGAGGCACCTTAATTTTGCGTTGAAAAGTGAACAACTTTTCTGGTATTAGCAAAAAGGATGGTGGCTGGTGCGGTTTTACTAAATGGAGGGTGAAAGAGTTTCCTCACAATCCTGAATTGAGATTTATTGCTGTTTTTGGTTTAATTTGATTGGGTAAATTGGGATTGTGGATATCTTCAAAATGTCATGCATTTATTTGAGTCAAAATTTTACTGAATTATTGGAATAGGGGGATGATGATCGTAAAATGACGAAAACAATGCTAAATTCAAACACCTGATGCCTTCTAGAACCGCCGATGGATCGCGATAATTTTTGTATCCACTTGTTTCGCTCTGCGCTAGACAATCTCCCAATTAGATGCCTACCAAAAGGTTTAAAGTCCAACGGACATCAAAATTTCTGTCCACATCATTTAAAGAATCCAGTGCAATCACTGACTGAATTGCCCCCTTTCTCTGTGTATTTCGAATGATTTATCAGTGATATCGTGAAATGGTGCATTTTTCACTCATCTGACGTACATTTGTTTAATTTATCAGAGTCGTCAAAATTTTTAGCTTGTGCATTTTTAGGTACACTATGATTTGAACTGTAAATCACAATGCACACGTGTGACTTAATTAAAAGGAAAATGGGTGTTACTATGGGAGACGTATAAATGTCAAACGTCAAGCATTTCCCCTACACAACCGCTTAAAGCGATTTCCTCTCCATATGTGTATGCTCTCGAAAGATATCTGAGAAAACTTAACTGTCAACCCTATAGCTACGATAGCCTACTTGGCTAAACTGGAGGACCAAGGTCTTCTTGAGATGATGTAACGCTGGTTGACAACTTTGCCAGCTTATAGACTTGGCTATTGTGAGGAAATTTAGGCTGTAAATGGGTAGCTTTTGGACTCTCCCCTCCAGTTGATTTTTTATAATTTTGTTGTCTTTCTCTGGAGGTGGATATGTCTGTCGAATTGCACCGGCTTTGACATTTGTCAACTTTATGCATGTGTAAGCCAACCATTGAGGTGGCTGGACTGCACTTTTTGTATGGCGAATGTCAAGACGAGCGGGCTGGCGGCAAGAGATAGTGACCATCACTCCTTCTTTTCTTCCCATGTCGCGTAGGCATGTTGCCACTCCAAAATGACTAAGAAGCCAGTAGAACACTGATTTGCGTTCCCTGTACTGACAAAGTAGAGGCCATGAGGGGGATGTCTCGATATCTTTCAAAGGGGTCTGGAATCAAAATGATTGAAAACTTTAAAACGCCTAAACTGCAACGATTACCAATCTCCTGACATTCTAAAAAATTTGATTTTAACCGCATCCTCCCTGCATTATTTCCAATCACTTAATCGGTTTTCCAAAAAAATGTGTTTGTCAAGAAGTTGAAAGGAACTTCTATCTGAGAGTGACATTGAAGTAGGAAAGTATGTTATTGCATGTACATTCTCCCAGAATGAAAGGTCTTGTATGTTCTCGTCTTGATTGATGAATGGAGGATGTGCGTACTCTCTAACTTCTAACGTCGAAAACGCTTTGCAAAGTAATTTAAAAAATTGTGGCATCGGAAGTCTTCTGGTTGTGGGAAATTCCGTATTCGTTTTTTTTTCATATTGTTTCTTTTTTAGCTCAGCGTATTGCGGTGCAAAGTTGATTACAAAAGGCCGGCCACTTTTAAGGTTTTTGTGCATTTGAACTAAACAGTCGGTTTTAATTCCCTGGAACAATCATCCATTCTTTTTAACTCTGATTTGAAGCCTTTGGCTTAAGCGTGTTTTTTACTTTAATGATATTGCCCTCTTTGTAATAATTCTTGTCATCTGGAAAACTAGAAGCAGCGTTCCTCTGAGGTTGTAAACACATTTTTGGGTGCCTTTTAACGTGACCCCATCGAGTTTGGTACCTTTCTTTTATTCATAATGTTGTACATTGTTAACTGAAACGCGAGATAAGTCCAAAACAATGGGAGTGAGTTATGCTTTTCTAAATCTATCACTTCCCTCACATTTTGTGTTTGCAACTTTAATTTTACTACTCTAGTTATTGCTCTGAGTATATTTCTTTCTTATTGCTTCCGATCACCCGCTTGACTTTTGTAAGGAAAGAATCTTTTCTGGTAATCAGTAAAATTCTCACCTCTCTATTGAGGTAAATAGTAATTAAACTCCTAAAAAATTGTGCGTTTATTTACTCAAATAAAATGTATCGTTGGGTGGTTGCATCATAGAAGTAGCCTAAGCGGGTTATTGCTAGAAGTTTTATTCCAGCAGCCTAACTAATTACGGTAGCTCGTGTTAATTCCATGGCAAAATGTTGTAAGTTGTTTGTTTTTTTGTGAAAATAAACTCGAAATGTGTGCTTGAAGTTATGGCCAGTAAAGGAATTCCGTCAAACCTAACCAACCAGTCTTACTGAGCCTTTCAGGCGAATCATGTCAAGTCTGGCAGCATATGAGGGCGTATTTTCAAAACACTTTGTACATATGATACCAAAAGTTTAAGCGCGTAAGCTATTGACATCTGCGCAAGGACTTTGATTTCATTCTATCCAAACGTGCTGCACAAGGCCCATAGTGCTAATCAAAGCTTCTCGGATCCCGAAATTGGACCGATGTCTAAGGTCGAGAAACCGTTTATTAATGCGTAAATACCAGAACACATTTTGATTGTTTCTTGGCGCTATTGTTTTGGACACAAGCATCAAAACTCCCTCCCTTTCATTTCTACAACTTTTGATCACAAAGGGAATTGTGGAGAAAGAAGGGAATGATGATGGACCTAGTAATCAGTTTTAACACATGGGGATGACGTATTTGTTCTAACGGGATTTATCTGGAAAAAAATCAAAATTGCGCATGAAAAACCACAGTATTTAGGTTCGAACTGTTTGAATCCGCATTTTTAAATGGGAACCACAATGCACTAGAGATAGACTTTTCAAGTTCGTTTATTGTATCGGCTGAGCCATAGACTTGTAGTCCACTTCCATTTTGGCGCTTATGCTAATCATTCCTTTTGGTATTTTCTAGTTACTGTTTAACAAAACTATAAATTTTGATTGGAAGATGGTTACAGTAAACTGACGGTAGTTTCTCTTTTAAGACCATTTTACTGCGTCTCGTAACGTTCCAAAATCGCTCAACTTGGTGCTTAAAATCTTGCCTTAATTAGTCATTAAGGCTAGATTTGTTTTCAATGCGTAAGTTAACTTATTTGAACAATGGTCGAAAGGTCGAGAACCAACTGGATAGTTTTTAGCGCCAATTAATTAACATCTCGAAGGGCCTGAAGTAGTGCCCCAAGCGCTTCCAACCTCCCTAATATCCTTAGAGAAGTAGTTTGACAATAGGTCGATTAGCTCTTAGAAGATTGGAAAGCAGTTCTGGGAGTTTTTAAGAAAACGTCTCGATTCCATATTCAAAAGCCTCAATTGAATATCAAAGATCGTGGATGTTTTCTTTCCAGGCACTCACCATCCCAAATATGAACTTCTATTAGCCTCAGTTGGACATGATTTGGACTACGAATACCAAAGAGGGTATAATATGCTGTGAATGGGTTTGATGTGCTGAAACCTTCTGATATTTCGAACAGTTCGAATTCGCTGGTTGCCTCTTCCAAATCACATCACTTTGCTTGATGGATTCTGGGTCGATAACGACTGAGGAGTAGTTTATGGCGGATTGATCAGCACTTGGGAGTTAGAAATGAATTTTTATGGAATATAAAGAACGAAAACAGTATTCAGAGCATAGATTATACATTCTGTACACTCTACGACAATGCCATTTGGTTTGTTAAGCAACGACCAAACTGCCTTCATAGGTCAATCGACGCGAACAACAGGCATCAGCTACGTCGGCGATCGCAGAGGACGAGAGCCCCCCGCCACAACCTCCTAGACCATTGAAAGTTCTGGTTCCCACCGCAACCAGTATCAACGCAGAGTGTGCAGAGGAGGGTGCTCCGCGCCTTCGTATTGCCTCCCTTCGACGCCCCACTGAACCTGTGGGTGGTCAGGATCAACCAATTACTGCTGCCGGCTGGCCGCCTGGGGATCATCGACTCTTGCCCGAAAATTGTCTCAATGAGAGCAATGAGGTGAATAACTTGATGACAGGTCTTGTTGATTTATTTTAGGCCTTCAGCTGTGATTAGACTACAGTAACCATGCCTCACTTCACTGCCCATTAAAGTAATTTAAGATGGATGTATTTATCTCGGTTGTTACTGTGACTGCTTTTAGTTCATTCACGCTTTCTCACCATCGCCTTAGTCTTAGCTTCGTTCTGTCATTAACGTGATTTCTGGCTAGCTCATTTTCAGGACTGGAATATCCTCTCTATTAGAAAGTCAGCCAAAATTGTGTGGGATCTCATTATCTGGCCAAGCGCCTTGTTAGGTGACGTGTTTAGAGCTGTTCGTACCACGCCAAGTTGTCTTGTCCAAAGATTGAAATGATTTTTTGATTGCTCGGTTTTATTTGCATTCAAACCATATGCGATTTGAGGTGGGTGTGTCTGGTCAGTGTTGATGGTGATCGCTTTCAAGTTAGCATCTTCTAGCTTATAGGGTGTTAGCTAACGTTACACCTCTATGGGATTGTCAAAGGTATTACCAATTTCGACCTTTAAATGCTTATAATTTGTAAGTTGACTAAACAAGGTGTGCTGCCCAGATGCATTGCCTTGTGAGCTAACAGACTATCAACTCTGTGAATTTTCGCTTATAGATTATACCATTGTGGTTCTCATTTGTAGCTTTCATTGTTTAATTGACCAAATTATGAAATTGTTTCCAAAATAGTGAATCCAGAAGTGTCAGATTTTTAGTTTGGCGAACTTGAGCTAAATATTGATGGCTGATTCCCTGATTTTACTATCAGTTTTAGCCAGCATCTGAACTTTCAAAAACGCGTTGCTTACAACATTACTTTTACCTTCATTTTCTTTGTTTATATTTTATCTGTTCGTTTTAAACGTTTCAGTATTATTGGGTAAAATCGTAATTCATTTATTCACTGCAAGAAAAGCAATGACTTGTTTTCATCGCCTCCCTTTCACAGGACCTGGTTGCCGAAGTGCTGGATGAATACGAGAAGCGACAGAGCAAACTCTTCTATTCTCCTAACGACGGAATTATGTACGTCCTGCCTGTTCCTTTCTTGAGTTCTGCCAGTCTCGTGTGCACGAGCGGGATCTTCACTGCTTGCGTATGCCAGTTTCAGTGATTACATTTACACATGTGCACACGTAAGGGATGGTGACGCAATAAATTAAGATTTTCTTTCTATTTCTGTTCGTTTCACTGATCAGGCTGTAGCGTTTAAGTAATCTCTAAAGTTGTCATGAAACTTCAAGTTTGTGTAGAAGCTTTACATTGCATCGAGGGGAACGCCGAAACCTGAGCATCTTAACGAGTCTGTGTGGTTAAATATTCAGTTTAAATTAACACCCTTCAGATACTTAGGTTTCCTCCCCACGTAGTTGATGATTTAAAACACCCACTAGCCAGGAATGCGGACCATGAGGAGGCGGGAAGATACTTGACATCAGTGGATTGATTTGCGGAGATTCATTGGTTTTGTACCACTCTGAGAGAGACGATGCTCCCGCAACAAGTACATTTTATGTGCCAGTTACCATTCGTAGTAATGTTTGCGCAAAAGCAAAATCATTTAATAAAACAATTTCAAATTGCATCAGGAAGCTAAAAGTTGGCCATCATTCAGCTCATTTCATCTCATTTTCACGTCGTCCAACCGTCTTTCTGGATTCCATTTAGCTACTAGTGGTCTGGAGGAATCATGTATTGGGGTAGTCCACACATTTCGTGTAAATGCGTTAGGTAGTTCCACAGTGGACGTCCGATGCTGGTACGCTTGTTATTTTTTGTGAGCCGTTCATCTGTAACATGTGCTTTCTTCTACGATGTTTGTGTTTGATAAAGTTAAATGCACCACCAATGTAGCATCTGAGTCCTTCCCGAATGACTATTCCAACTTCCTATAGAAGTTTAATAGAACCATGTGTTTGCAAGCGGGGTGATGACCTGTGACAGGGAAATTATAATCGTAAGGCTGTTCCAACCGGTATGTGGCGACTGAAACATTTGGAGACGAAAAATTCTGCGTTGAATGTATAATACGAATAACTAAAGTTCTGTCTTATCTTTAACATACCTTCCCCTTTTCGCAGGGATTCAGAAATTGAGATGGTTGAAGAGGCTGGAAGGCTGAGCTTCTATGAATCGGAGAACTTTGAAGAAGATGATGAATTTGGTGGGGTGAGTTGCCAACTTTCGATTTGTTGAAATCTGCTGCTGTTGTAGAATTGTCACTCGCCCGTCTTCCTCAAATTGTCTCTAAATTTTTTATTTGGAAGAATGCTGAAATGTAGTTACAGAAAAGAATCTGTGAAACCTAGTTTGCCAGCAGCGCGAACGCCATTAAAGGCGAGCAGAAACTAGTATTTGGATAGATGAATAGGTGGATTATGGTTAGAAAGATTTAAGCATGAGTAGATGGGTGCATGAATGGGTGAAACTGTTCATTAAAGGCTGACTAGATTGATGTACTTTGGATACCGTTGTTGATCTTCTGTTCATTCTTTGCCTTTTTTTCACAATCTCACTGTGTTCTCATGGTTCCTTCTGTATTCTGCCTGGTAAAGTCCAATGCTTTTACGATCAGCCACAAATATGAAACACAAGCGATGAATGCGCTCACTGAAACTCCACCCACCAAATTCACCGTCGCTTAACCTAATATTATTGTTAGTTCCGCTATATTTGTTTGGTTATGTTTATTTTGTGTTAGTGGCATGCTGCGTACCTGAGTGGGTGGGCGACCAATTTATGACAACTGCAGCTTCAAGCATGTAGGAATTAGCGGTTTTGGGGTAATTTACTTTTAAAAGAAAAAATTGACTGATCCGGGGTGTATTTTGTGATTCTAGTTATGGTTGCCAACTTCGCAACACGGCAAACCGAGATTATCTGGTCTGCACTTCGATACTTGATCCCATCGAGTTTAAAAAATTTATAATTACCGATTTACCAATCTCGGAACCATTTATTTGTCCTGAGTTAACCTTGAATCCATTCATCTGCCCTCGAGTTATTTAAGTATATCGACTCTATCCGTCCGTCTCGGATCTTTCTATCGATCTACCTATCCATCAATTTGAATTGAGGTGCTTTCACCCAATTTCATT
Source organism: Taenia multiceps (assembly GCA_001923025.3). NCBI lineage: Eukaryota > Metazoa > Platyhelminthes > Cestoda > Cyclophyllidea > Taeniidae > Taenia > Taenia multiceps. The sequence goes on along the minus strand of CM010311.1, from coordinate 63,478,067 downwards.
ATCCATTCTTCCATCTATCTTAATTCTATCCGTGGATCCACCCTTACCAGTTAAAACTAGACATGACTCGGCAATTTTTTTATAGCATTTCAAAATTATTCCTCTTAGACAAATGGGCTAGTTCCCTCGCCGGGTCTCAACGATGAAGGTCTATCCCGAATGCGTTCCAAGCGCCGGGCGCCCCTCCCTCCGCCTCTCCCTCCTAAAGGCGAGGCTCTCAAGGCTGTTGCCTCGGCGGCTGCAGCTCGTCAGTCATGCGCCACTGCTCCGGGACCCATCACTAATGCAACCTCATCTGTGTCGTCACAACAACGACAACAACCGACGCATGATTTCGGCGTTTCCGCAGCAAATACCGATGGCAATGAAGAGAAGCGGTTATCTGAGAGTGATGGGGAGTATCAGACAAAGGGAACGGGAACAGGTGTACCACCACCCCGTCCACCCCCTCCTAAATTCGATACAGCCTGTGGTTTGCTGACGAACTTTGAGAAACGTGGATTGAGGTATGCAGAGAGGCAATACCAGATGGAGCATGGAATTGGGCTGCCACCCACGCCTAAAGTTCACGTGAGTGGAGATTTGTTTGTTACATGCTAAATCTTATTGTTCTCGCTTCTTGTTATTCGTGCAATTTATATTTGTATGGAAACTCAATCGACATCAGTCTTTTATGGCTTTTAAAATGCTATTTCGAACGCGGTGTCTTCACCCTTGCCTGTTTGTAACATAAAAGTTTGGTTTCTATGTTATCAGCCTTCATGTGCCTCTTAAAACGAACCTGTAAATTTGCTTCTGTCAGCTGCTCTTAAACTCGTTTATAACATCGATAAAAGCTAGACATCGGTAGGTTTTCAATGTTTTGGACATGCTTATTGATAGTCTTCAAAATCATGCCTTAAGTGTGGAAGTTGAAGGTGTTTGAGGTGAGTACAAGGGATCAACAGAACTAGGAAATTTTGCGGTCATTCACCCATAAGCCGGGTGGACTGTATCAGAAGAATCACTTTTTTACCGAAACATGACAAAACACTATTTAGTGAAATCGTAGTCAGCCTCGATACGGCTTTGGAAACAAATAATTAAATTTTTCCAGTTGATGGTGTCAGTACCGCCAGTTGCGTTCCCGTTACAGCTGTCATTGAGATATTGTAATTGTGACTTCTCAAGATAAATGTTATTGAGTTAGGAGGCCAAATGTCGGAGTTGTTGGGCATAAAAGAGACCAAATCTCAGTTCAATTAGCGATACGAGACTATTAAATAGAACTTTTACCTGCTTTATCCACTCATGGTGTTTGCTGTTTATTGGTACTGCTTAATTCAGAGGAGCTATGGGGTTGAATTCCATTTATTCACTCCTGCATCGTTAATGTGATTTAATGTGATTTAGGTGGAAATATTTCTTTGTAAAACTATAGATCAAGACTTTTTAGCAAAAGCACCACCAGTTTCTCAATGATTCATGAAATTTTTAATTGGAGGAACTTGAAGGGAGAGGATTGTACCTATTTTCAACGTTGGAGTGCATGCTGGTTCATTGGTCTCAAAGCACTGTTATGGACGAGTATGCACGTCGTCTTCACTATCCACAAACCCCAAATTGACGCTCTTAATGGTATTTGTTGAGAAAATTTTGTTTAAGGTCCTTGATTCATCGCGATCTTTGTTGAAAGCAACGGGTAGAGAGTATAATTTTATTGCCAGTTTCCGATTTGAGGCGTCCATACTAGATCTCGAGAAGGGATGCAATATAGAGTACATAATGCTTTCTTCAGCATTTGAAAGCAGCAGACATCAAGTTTGTACCGCTTTTGCTTTGTAAAATTCTTGCTCTCGCATATATTCTGCTCCTTATTTCCTTCTTACTTGTCTTCTCCCACTTCAGATGGGCGCCTGCTTTACCCTCATATTTGAGGGCTGCCCTCTAAAGATCAACGCCACGGCCACCTGGGTTAATCCCCTTACAAAAGGTTTGTGGCATTCCGCTTTGTTGATTCATTTATTCAATCATTTGATGTGACCTTCCATTTGCAGCGCAAATGATAATCTTTGGCACCAATGACGGTATTTACTACCTCAACCTGCAGGAGCTAGCCGATGCGACTTTAGAACTGGTAAGTGATTCCTTTCATTTACTTTATTTCATGTCTTTAACCATCTCTCACGCATTAGCATTTGAGTCATTCCCAAAAGGTGATAGGAAATTAGATTCATTATCTGCCTGAAGAATTGGTAGGCTTATACTGTAGGGTAATTTGAGCATAATTAGAAGTAACTGTTCTCTCCTCTTGGGTGGCCATCCATCTCAACAGGCTCCTGCTTAATTTAGATCAACCGCGAGACAGGAACCAAGATACGAAATGATTTAAATGATAGCTCAAACTGCCAGCCGCACTGTAGGAAGCCACTTCTCTAAAATGAACTCATTTGCATGCCAATCGCTATTGATAGAAACACTTACTTTAAAACAATCCATTTAATGAAGCATGTAATCCAGATTAGCTTCACAGGGATATATTTGTTATTAACTCCCATCGCCTCCTTGTTACCGCTACAACATTGTCCTCCAGGCAATCCACTTTATTCCCAGCTTCAAGTGGCATGAAATACTTTGTGCAGCTCTTCTACAGGTGTTTCCACTTTTCCATATTGGGTCTTACTTCCTCACAAATTATTTTTGCAAAGCTGGAGACTATGATAGTTCTCAAAAATTGATTTGATTTTGCTGGTCCTCCCGTCGTGATTTTGCGCAGACTCATTTGGTCAGGGCTCACCCCCGCTGCTACCAACACAGTGTTTTGAGAAACAGCAAGTTATACCAGTCTGGAAGAGTGTACTATCAGCATGTAGATGCCACAACATCGAGATGTAAGCTGGAGATACATCGTTTCTCTGCATACCCTTCTTTCGATCGTCATAATCGACACTCCGAGGTTACTGTTTTGAATCGACGGTGGCAATTTTTCTCGGGAATCGTGACCAAGTGTGAAGATAATTAGCCAATTTTAATCATGACACAAATGTTTCTTATCTCAGTAGTGGTGGAACATCCTGTGGATCTGGTTGGAACTCCTTGATATCACGCTATCCACAAGTTGAACTCTTTTTTGGAGGAGTTTCACTGGGAAATGGTGCCAATAGCAAACCCACTATTATTTTTAGTTTGGAGCATGTTCCATCACTGCTCCCACCCATGTAGCATGCAAGTTATATCTGAAGCTGTACCAAGGCCCACCACTAGAAGCACAGGCAATTTTTTGAACTGGTTTAATAGCTAAACCTCAAGAGACTGAAAAACCTGGGTTCTTAGTGATAAAAACTCTTCCGTTCAAATTCATCCCGTATTGCTTTCTATAGTTGATTCCGAGGCGGTGCATATGGTTGACAGTGTTCCGTGACACTATGATGTCCTTGTCTGGTAACACGCCACACCTCTACAGCCACAACCTTGTCAACGTCATGAAGGCCAAGACTAGTCAAGACCTGGCCAGTGGCACCCTAACTGGTCGTCTACCCATTAAGCTCCTTCCCAAGTGAGTTGCATGCATTTGGCGTCTGATAAAAGGGTAGTATGTTCGGTCAACTTTTTGGTAGGTCAAAAGCTTATTTATCCGTTGGTAGCGTGCTTGTGTTTAGCATGTTCGTCATCAGGGTCTCAAAATAAATTTTGACCACTACGGTCAATGAAAAATATATCTTTGTTAAATTTATGCCGATAAAAACTCAAATTCAGTCATTCAGTGGTCAAGAACGTCCTGCTTATGTGTTACTGTTTGCATTCAATCGATTTGCTTGTGACTAACTGGGATCATATTTTACATATATGTGGCGCCGGTTACGAGTATATTCATCCCGATAGGGGTTGAAGAGAATTTGGCGAAGACCAAGTGTTACGATTTCGGCCTCGGTCATCGAAAAACAACCGATTAGCGTTAATTTTAGTTTCATTCTTTATAAGTAGCGTATTCAGGTGAACCGGTGCCACCTTGTTGCTTGACAGGTAATGATTTGAACATTCGAACTTTAAGTAAGCAGTACATTTAATTCGGCTTCATGAAACCTGTTGCCTCACCAGCTGAAAGCTTTGTCGACTTTCGCGACAAGTAAATTCCACATTGTTGTTGGTCACTTTTGCATCTTATCGTCGGTACCTCGCTAGCGTTGGAGTTTTACGAATGAGTTATTCTAAAAACCAGCCTTTATCGTCGTTAATTTCCCTTAAAATGACATATGCGGGGAGGCAAAGGGGAATATTTCTTTTCTTGTCACTGGTACTGGCTTATACGCTAATGTTTTGCTCTTCCCATTTTTTGTCCTTGTAGACGCTTCCAGCCCACAGTGAAGGTTTCCAACACCCGAGGTTGCTATATCGCCAGTGTGGTGCGTAATCCTAGCAATGGGAACAAATACCTCTGCGCTGTCATTGACAAGTTTATTCTTGTCTTTGAGTGGTTTAATCCTCGTAGTACCTTCGTCGAAGTAAAGCGGGTACGTCGCAATAAATTTTTTTTGGGAAATGGTTATAATGAATCCGGAATCTGGATTATTTTATTAAATGAACAAGTTGATAGCTACCCATCTCTTAGTGCCATGTATTGTGCCGTGATCGGAAAGTATTTGAGTCGGAGTCTTAATCATTTACCTGTTTATTTTGCTGCGAAAATGCTACTTGTTTTTTGGCTGGCTTTTTTATCATTCTTTTTTTGCCTTGGCTGGAAAGTATCGCGTATGATTTAAAGGGGAGCTAGACCCACCTTTTTTGTCGAAAGGGAGTGTGTTCTTTCCTTTCTGTATGGAAACAATTGTTAACTGGTTTCTTAATTTAGCTAGATGGAAGGGACTAGAAATGATTTGATGGGATATAGCTCTAAAGTCGACGAATGGGAGCTCCTGCAACCTCATCAACTTGTTAAATACTGTTAACATGATTTCCATTGTGGTTCCGCATGTCAAGGCAGCATATCTTTGTGGTTTTTGTTAAGGCAAGATTTTAAACAGTTTCATATTTGTGTTATAACTCATTGGATTGACATTATTGGTTTGCTAACAAACCACTGATTGTAGCGAGAGTAAATTGTCCTGTTTTCGGCCATGCAAGGTCGTTGAAACAGACAGTCGGTAAATAGTGAATCTGATGAATAGTGTGGCTGAGTTGAATAGCCAGCTGTTAATGGTTTTGATGAATCGCAGGTTGGGAGAATCGGAGTTTAACTTTTTAACTTGATATTGGTTATTTTTGGGACACTTTTGCATCTTATTCCCTGCTGACCTGGCTGATCTGCTTGCATCTTTTTCTAACCCTTCATGTGTTTTCAGGGAAATTTGAAGAGCTGACTTGCGAAATAGTCGCTTGTGTAAGATCTGAGCTACACTTCCAGAATACCTCACCACGTTAAACTGGTGAACGCTAAGATAGGTTCAGTAAATAAAAATAGTTCCGTTCTCATTGGTCTCCTCAGTGTTCTCTGTATGAATCACCTTCAAAGTACTTTTTGGGGAATGGTAAGTGGGCTGAAGGTGACACAATCTCAATCGGGTCGACAAGGTTTGGTATGTCCTCACTTTTTCAATGTTCATCGTCTCGTTGCATGCGCGGTGATGACTTGGATCAAAACAAGGACAAAAGAGACTGGATGGTGTACACAAGAATCGTTGCACTTATCTTTTCCATTGAAATAAACTTTGGGACTTCCATGGTTCTTTCGTCGGGATAAGCTAATGCTTTATGCAATTAACGCCAGATCACATGTATCCAATTCACCATCCCACCATAGGTACTTGGTTGGACAGAAATAATTTTCTAATTATTTACACGAGTTATTCATTTTTGAGTGGCTTCTTCATTCGACCTCTCGCAATTTATTCTTTCACTGAGATGGTAGAATAATGATAAGGATCCCGCTTTCGCTTTCCAGCATATTTGGTGAAGCAAATATGCTAGATCCGAAATTCTCAAAATACCACGCTTCTTTTTTCTCAATCTAAATTGCTGAAATGAAATATAAACAATCGGTAATTAGCCTGGTGATGACCTCACGAATTGCATTTAAATAACACAGAAAACTTCTAGTTTTTTTAAATTATTTGAGCAGCTTCCTCGCTTTTTCTCATATTGTATTCCCTCCTTTTTCCTCACCGCGCCTTTCTCATTGGTTAGGTGGAAGTGCCCTCAATGCCCTCCCCGGTGTACAACTTCGACCTTGTCTGCAACCGCGATCAGAGTCTGCCCACGGTGTGTCTGGGTGTCTACAAGACCTCTGATCCCAACCGTTTTCGTCTTCACATGGTCGATCTCAACACTGATGAGATCAAACCTCCCCCTTACCCATTCTCGCGTGAGCATTCTTTTTCCAGCAATAAAGGCAAGGTTCTGCCATCAATAGTGTAATTTGGGTGATACCTCAAAAAAAATCCTAGGCTCCATGTTTGAGCGCGTAAACTGCCGCAACTTTTCATCCCATCTTTTTTTGTGCTAAACTGGTACTGGTAAGTAGTTGGAGTTATCAATGTGGTCAGTAGTTCACGAGGCAGGTGTTAACTTTACTAGGTTTTCACCGTTTTCTCACTATCCGCTCTCTTTAGTTGCATAACTTCCAGTAGCGAATCTTCACAGCATAGACTCAAATCTGAGCGATTACTTTACTGCATTTTATGGCATTAAGAGGAATAACAACCAATTGGATTGAAGTTTTCTCGTATTTCGAATGCATACTCCCGTTTTCCGGCCATGCACCACTGGGATTTGAATGAGCGAATCCTTACAGGTTCTTGCTGATAGCATCAATCATGGTAGTGATTAAAATGGGCTAGATCATAAAGATGGGAATCGCTGCGTCATTTTCGATACCTCCTTAGTAGAAATGCTGATTAGTGATTTTTCGTCAAATGGTGTTGTACACATTCTTGGTGGTTTTTTAAAGTTCAGAAGTCGGTAAAACAGGATCAGTGTTGGTAGATTTGAACTGTCTCACTGTTACGCACTGTTTCGGTATTCCTCTGGTACCTAATCGGCTGCTCTACTCAATTTGTGCTCTGAGTATCTGTGGTGTAATTTGTAGGATTCTCTCTAACCAGTACATTGACAATGGCAGCCGACTCAGAGATTCGCCAAAACACTTTCCATGAGGTTTGTAAATTTGTCCATAGATTTCGGGATCAGAATTAAATTCAATTGATAAATTGGTGTGTTCTTACAGCTTCACTCTTAATAACAAGAGCTGAGTTCCTTTACTTGAATACAAAATCCCTTTTTATCAAGCGTTTTGCCTTTAGAAGAATAAGTAATGGATTCCATTCTCAAGTTCTGTTTTTCAATTGTCTATTTCGCGCATGATGGGTGAATGGTAATGGGAGGTCATCGTATTCACTTGAAAAACTACCATTGGAGGAATACGGGGGCTGGGGCACGGAAGTGCCTCCCTGCCCTAAGATGTAGATCTTCTCAAGGTTAAGTTTTGCAGTATGAGGCACGCGATGCGGAATGTATGAGGTCTTGTATTTTCCTGTGAGTATATACAGAGGGTCTTCCTCTGACCGATTAACTGGTCTTGGCTATTTTTCAAGACGTTTTCCTTGAACCCACTCGGGTTTAAAATGTTTGGCCTTTGGCTACTAACTAATTCCTGGTAAACAATTGGGTCTTGGGTTTTGTCTCAGAAGGTTGTTGAGGGTGGTGGGTAGGTCTGTTGGGATTGACTGCTGATGTATTTGCTTGCTTAATGTTGCAATACAGGGGTAGTTTCTCATCTTAAGTCAATCGGCAAATATATGGCCCATTTTCCATAGCATGGGTGGTAAAAACGGAGAAGAGCAAATTGATCGCCTTTAGAGCTTATTTTCTGTCAGCTGTTAATCCAATGCATGCGGAACCCATTTGAAGAATATCTTCGTCGCCTTTACTTTCCCTTCTGACGTAGGTGCATACCAGTTGTTTATTCATTACCCGAATCAAGCACTCCTGAAGTTCCCCATTGACGAGTTAATATTAGAGTGCTTTTAAGCAATTAAGACACGTCAATCTCCATCCTATTCAAGTTCTTTTCTTAGCATCATGATGACTCTACCTTTGAGTGGCTCATTATTATAATAAAATTACGTATTTGAATAATTGGATCGAGTGGTGCATCGTTCGTCTATCATATATCACATCTTCTTCAAGTGTTTTACAGCAGCCTGTGAGGAAAGCTTCTGACTTTGGGGCCGTAAATCAGACAAGAGAAACACTGTTTCAATGGATTAATGCATTTTGGTACTTTATAATCCACGTATCTAAACAATTACTTATCCTACGATCGTCTAAGCTGCGACAATTCATTGGACTGGAAACTGCAAAAAATGGTTTCTGTAACTGTTCAACTGCAACACAGGAGTCAGATGATCGGGATTAAAACTACGTGACGTGTCTTTTAATTGCGCCATCTCGGGTTAAAAATGGTCAAATAGATGTCTATTGTTCTTAATCTAATCGACCTTTCACCGAGATACGTGACGAATGTTCTAAAAACCACAAGGGAGAATAATGCAAATCTGATATTTGATTGATCGATTGGTGTTTCTTTCTTTCGTTCTTTCATTTTAGCCGAAGACTCCTTGCCCATAGTCAAGGTGGCGCACATCGACTACAGTGTTCTCATGCTCTGTTTTCAAGGTAGGTTTGTAATGTCGGCCTTGAGTTCCTGATAAATGCACCTCCTTCTTTCCAGATCATGCGAAATTCGTCGATTTTCGAGGCAACGTCTGCAGCAATCGGCAGCACGTCTCAAAAATCAGCTTTGACACTCACGTGGCATCTGTTGGTAGGTCTCATATTTTCCACCTTACAGTTGAATATGTCAAAACTTAACTTGTATTCAAACAACAAATAGTCTACAATAACATTTTATGTCTTTTATTCCATGTAATGCGCGGTTTGCATACCATTGTCCCTTATGCAGTTTGTCTGCGTGACGGAATCCTGGCTTTCCATCCCTTTGGTCTTCGTGGCTTTGGATTTGACGGACAGGTGGGGGTTTGCTTAAAAAAGTAATATTTGCCTACCTGATCAGGATTTCTATGGTGGTATTAATATTTTCCGGCCTTCATTTTGGCATTTGCAGCTCACACAGGACATCAACGACCCGCAACACATCTACCAACTTCTGGGAAGTGATAAGTAAGTCCGAATTTTGTCAATTCACTTTCAAAATATTCATCTGTGTTGTTGATATTTGCTTTCACCCTGTTCAGGATAAACTTTGCATGGATCTCGGTGAAAATCTGTTTTGTTACAGTCCATCTTTTATCGGATACCTTTCACTAAGGATATTTAGTTACTGTTTCACTAGAACTTAATCTGTGGACTACAGTGAAAGGCATTCTAATTACATGAGACTGTTGCAAACAACCTTTGCCGAACAGAAAGTTGGACATTAATCTTGTTCTCATTTCGCTCTTTCCTCCCCACAGAAATATCGTGGTCGAGAGTCGCCCCGTGGACGATCCAATGTCAAAGTCCAACCTCTATCTCCTCTTCGGCCACGAGAACTCCTATTGAGGTTATTCTTCCTCCCTTAATTCTCTTTGCCCTCTACCTCCTTCCACTCCGTCTTTCGCTGCCTTCCTATTTTTGCCAGCCTATCAGCCATTCTGCCAGTTGATCAGATCAGTTTGGAGAGGACCAATACCGCTTAATTGTAAATTCCCGCGCCAATCCACGTCGCCTTTTCTCATCTTCTTTTGCTGCCTTAGCGACTTCCTCTCTTGCGCCTGACTCCTTCTGGATTGGGTGTGTACCTCCATCCTTACTGTACATATATGCGCGCACAAGCATTCATTGACCCAGACGTTTGTCCACTCACCTCTATTGAAAATATGCATACAACGGATCAAATTTTTCCCTTTTCTTGTAATTTGAGTAAACTCTGTGAGGAATTTTTGATTCGATGGGGATCATGAGAAAAGGGAAGTAAAGTTGCTCGAAGTTTTTAGCGGCAAAGGACTGAAGTCGGATGGTACTGTAGCGCCCCGAGGCTTCCTTTAAGGTAGAAGGCAGAATAAATATTCTGGGAACGGAGGGAATGGAGGCTGCTGGCATGGCCATTCAAGTAACCGGAATCGGGAGTTCGAACAAATAAAGCATTACAGGGCCTCTCCTTTCGAGCGTCGTCCCCGACACTACCTTGGTCGGCCCCTCGTGTCAGCCATCACAACGTAATCAGTGCTAGGAGAAGCACCCACGAGCTAACCATGCCAGTCATCGAGATTCGGCGCATGTGTTCTTGCAGTGCCATCAATTCAGCGTAGTACTCGGTGCAGCAAAGGCGTATTTCTGAATTCCTCTCTCACGATAATGTCTCAATGAAGTTTTCGAATGGATCGAGACACACACAATACATATTGTGATTAACGATTTTCGATGCTGTGGGGTAAACCCAAGGGTGTCATAGAACTCCAAGCAAATGGGGCAATCGGGCCTCATAGGAAGGGGATGCACACAATTCAAGTTTGCAAAGCATAATACGGTGCTATCGAATGGCGTCCTGCACATTCTACGTCTGTGGATGCACGATTCGGCGAAGGGAGGTGAGTTGCCCAAGAACAGGAGAGGGATATTACGGGGGATACTTGATCACAACGTCGCTGATCCCTCTTGGCATTTCCACTGGACTTGGAGTTCACGGCTAGTGGCGCTCCAGTTGTTAATAGCTTTCTTGTAGAACTCAAGGGTAGGAGTGGTGCCGAAGATGGACTTCGATCGCAGTCCTTCTGTTATGGGATGCCAGAGATTCTCCCATCCGTAGCGCATGCACTTCTTTAACACCGCCAAAGTTGGCCACATGTAGTACAGATCAGGATAGAAATCTACCCAAGTCAGGTCCGCTTTCCGCTGCCACCAATTTAGCATCCCAAGATTTCCTTGAAGATAAAAGAATGCATAGTACTAGCGCAGAATATATACTCTAGTACAATATGGCCACCCAAGTGACCGAAACCGCCAGTTCGAACAAACAAAGTATTACTGTAGCGTCCCGAGGCTCCCTTTACGGTAAAAGAAGGCGCAGTACTAGGGCAGAATACATATATTCTGGAAACAGAGGACTTGGGGGCTGTTGGCACGGCCCGGAGGCCGACCAACCGACTAGAACAAGATGGCCACCCAAGTGACCTAAACCGGTAGTTCGAACAAACAAAAGTATTACACAGCCCCTCTCTTCTTTCGAGCGTCGTCCCCGACTCTCCCTTTGATCAGCCTCCCGTGTCAGCCATCACAACGTAATCAGTGCCGCGAGAAGCACCCACGAGCTAACCGTCCAAATCGTCGAGATTCGAACGCATGTGTTCCTGTAGTGCCATCCATTCCGCGTAGCACTCAGTGCAGCAAGTGCGCGCTTCTTGACCCTCCTCTCTCACGACAATGTGGTCCCATGAAAGATGGAGGTACGAATCCAAGTTTTCGAATGGGTCGAGACACACACAACACATATTGCGATTCCAGGAGAAGATGCCGTAGAAGAAACGCCAGGGCATCGTAGAAACCTGAGCAAATGTGGCGGTCGAGCCTCATAGGAACAAAATGCATGCGATCCAAGTGCGCAAAGCATAAAACCATGCCGTCGAATGGCGTGCTGCACATTCTACATCTGTGGATGCGCACTTTGGCGAACGACGAGTCGCTCAAGGAAAAAAAGAGAGAGCTTACAGAAGATGCTTGACCACAACGTCACAGGTCCCTCTTGGCAGTTCCACTGGGCTTAGAGTCCACGGCTAGTGTCGCTTCAGTTGTTAATAGCTTCCCTGTCGAACACTAGGGCGAGGGGATGTCAAAAATGAACGTCGATCTCAACCCTTCTGTTACGAGATACCAAAGGTTCTCCCCTCCGTAGCACATGTACTTCTTTCACAACGCCGACGTTTGCCAGAAGCGGCATGGAGCAGGATAAAATCCATCAAAGTCGGGTCCGCTTCCCGCTGCCACCAATGTAGCGTCCCGAGGCTCCCTTTACGGTAAAAGAAGGCGCAGTACTAGAGCAAAACACATATATTCTGGAAACAGAGGACTCGGGGCTGTCGGCACGGCCCTAAGAACGACCAACCGGCTAGAACAAGATGGCCACCCAAGTGACCTAAACCTGTAGTTCGAACAAACAAAGTACTACAATTACACTGCTAATGATGAGAGGTTGGGGAAATCAAAGGATAGGTCGCGCTAGCTGTGAGGCTCAAGCGTACCCTCTTCTCATTATTGCCTCTAGAAAAATGACAGATAACAAGAAGGGACGATCCGAAGATGTAGAATCTGCCTCACACAGTCACGGCGCAAAATGGTGTTGAGTGTTCAGAGTCCCAACACCACTCATAATGCATCTTGCTGCCTTGAGTAATACTTGTAGCGGGAATAGCCCAGACGCATTTTGTAAGCAAATTAATTTCTTAGAAACCACAATCATGTCTTCTTCATTAAACTCAATAACATGCTTTAATTTGGCTGGCTATTTTAAAGTCACACAATGCCGGGCCTTAAAACAACGTGTAAGTTTTTAAAGGGGAAAACGTGTGGTTTGATGCTATAATTTGAAATTATAAAGCAAGAAGGTAAGTGGTTAGTAGCAAGGTCATCTTGACTTGGCAGGCCTGCTAAATGTGCATTTTAGCCGATATTGTGTACGCATCGTGGTTATGGCAGTTGAGGTGTCATCAGAAGCAGAACAATATAAAATTCAGGCTAACGAGTACTTTTCAAGTATGGTCAAGCCTCTGTAACGCTTAGTTTTTTTGCAGAAGGAAAGTATTCCGATGCCATTGACTTGTATACAAAGGCCATAAACGTCCAAGAAAAGGCAGTTTACTATGCTAATCGGAGTTTTGCCTACCTCAAGACGGAATTATTTGGTGCGGCCGCTGCTGATGCATCTAAAGCAATTGAACTGGATCCCAACTACATAAAGGTAGCGTATTTGTCACTGATTACTTAAACTCAGCAGGGGTATTATCGGAGGGCTTCTGCCAACATGGCTATGGGTCATTATAATCTCGCTCTCAAGGATTTCGAAACGGTATGGGAACTGCTCCTTTTCTTACTGTTTCAGCAGTCTGCTTAATTAAATAATTCATTTTCTTGTGCAAGAGTGCGTAAATTTGCTTTCGAGGTGGTGTGTTATTCACAAAGGTCTGATGCTTTTCTGAGCCTTTAAAGAGCAACAGCTTACTGAGCTTTCACCCTTTGTAGAGTTCGCTTTATTTTTGGCGCTAGCAGAGGACATGTGGGGTACCATGGAAGGTTTAACCCTACGTTATTCGTTACTCCAAAGGTGCCTTTTGCTTACAGGTTAAAAGAAGGCATCCAGGTGACAAGGATGCTTGCTCGAAACACCTTGAATGTTTTCGCAAAGCGCGAATGCGTGCATTCGCACAGGCCATCTCACATGAAGAAAGACGATCCCCTCTAGAGACCTATGATCCCTCACAGGTAGTCATAGAGTCCTCCTATAACGGGCCGCATTTGCCTCAAGATGAGGATGGTAATTACATCGTTACTGTGGAGTTTATGAACGACCTCATTGAAACATTTAAAGCACAGGGGAAATTACATCGAAAGTACGCCATGGTGGTACGTTTTCCTTGCCCTCCAAATTGAATCTTAATTGTCTTTCAGCTTGTCTGTAAATTTTACAACTTTATTCGGCAACTTCCTTCCCTGGTCAGTATCGATGTTCCTGATGTAAGTTTCTGGCCCTTGTATTTATTACAAATATTTTATCTAGGGTACCAAATTTACAGTGTGTGGGGATATACACGGCCAATTCTACGATTTGGTCAATATCTTTGCGCTTAACGGAATGCCATCACCAGAGAATCCCTATGTAGGCAGTAGCGTCTTTTATTTCCGCCTTCATCATTTAGCTCTTCAACGGTGATTTTGTTGATCGTGGGTCTTTCTCAGTTGAATGCATTTTTACGCTTATTGGTTTCAAGCTTCTCTATCCCGATCACTTCTTCATGTCTCGTGGTAAGTGAGCCGTAGCTGAAACTGTCCTGTTCATGTAGCCTAGCAAATTGATGTGAGTTGTGCAGGGCGTTAGCACTAATAAATCTCAATGTTTGCAAATTTCCGTGTATAAGAAAAATTTTCCCGCACAAAAAATGTAGTATTCTGGTTTTGACATCTTCATTCTTTCCTCATACTTTTCAAAGGAAACCACGAGTCGGAGAACATGAATCAAATGTACGGATTTGAGAATGAGGTGAGGAGCAAGTATAACAATCAGATGGCGGAAAGTTTTACCGAGGTGTTCAACTGGCTTCCACTGGCTCATCTTATCAACGGGCGCGTTTTAGTAGGTCTTTTGTAGCATAGAAGCTTGGAAACAACATTTCAAAGACACTTTTTGAAAATACTTGCGATTTTTTGTAGATCAGCAGACCTTTAAGAACTTATGGTACTGCTTGCCACTCCACTAATTATTTTTAATAGAATTTTTCGTTTATTGCATTACTGTGCAATTTTAAATTTCGAAAACAGGGTTGAAATAACCGTAAAGTCGATGTTTCTGGTCAGCAAGGTCTTTATGCCTTCACTCCTTTTTTCACTTTGAGGTTCTTTTTGAGTTGGTTTATTTTGATAAAACTATGCTATTTGAATTTACTTTATTCGTTGTTTTGTAAAATTTGCCTGAAGAGATTGAAGTTTTTTTGTTTTTGAAATTCAGCTTTCTTTTTGTCTTTTTTTCGTCAGTAGTTTTGTCGGATTTCGTGTTGTTGTTAGATTAATTGGCAGTTAATTATGTGTGGTCGTTTGAGCTTCATGTGCTGTTGGTCGCTTACTTCGGCAGAAGTGTTAGTGTTCATTTGTCTTACGGCCGTCAACTTCTTGAAACGCATTTAATGTGTTAGGCTTTTTTAATTTTAACATGTCGAATCAAAACCCCCGAGGTAACGCTTAGAAGTGACTCATATTAGTTTCTAAAGTGCGTTCTATTCGCTGGATGTTTGTGTAGTTCGGTTGGTCTCTTCCCTCAGACTATGCACGGTGGCCTCTTCAGTTCCGACAACGTAAGTTTGGACGATCTACGTAACATTCAGCGCAACTGCCAGCCTCCGGATAGCGGGCTGATGTGCGAAGTCTTGTGGTCCGACCCCATGGAGGCGCGTGGACGCGCACCCTCAAAACGTGGTGTCGGTTGTCAGTTTGGTCCAGATGTAACACATTCCTTCTGCGACTCCAACGGGCTCGACTTCATTATTCGCAGTCACGAGGTACGTCTCCAATAACTTATTTCTGTACTCTGAAGGCCGAAGCACTTCAAATGATCCGCTCCTAGACTGTAAAGTAGAGTGGTTTGTAGATGACTTTCTTCAATGTTAGGGAATCCCCTTCTTCTAGATCGGTATTCATAATGTAATGTTTGGAAAAATTGAAATCCACTCCTGGGTGGAACCAAACAGGTGTCATATAGTGTTATTTAACTACTGTAAGAGGACGTAGGAATTGCCGATGGGGCAGGAATACGTAAACCTCGGTGGTTTTGTTAGCTACATCATTTGTTGGCAAACTACACTGCAAAGTATTTGTGAAGTATCACTCAAAGCTGGGCCATATTCTCAAGTATTTGTTTTGCCTATCTCGATTGTCTTGGTAGAAGAAATTGCCATTAGTAGCATCCTTTTAAAAAAGTAGATGTGTCTGCGAAGAGTGAGTTGATCTTCGTTTAAACATGAACTACTTATAAGCGTCTATATAGCGTGGGAGGCAGCAGTCAAACTAGGAAGAGGCTGATAATATTATTCAATGGCGTGTTTTGGCTTAACTCTCTCGTTTCAAGGTGAAGGAGCAGGGCTACGAGGTGGCGCACGACGGTCGCTGCGTGACGGTTTTCTCCGCCCCAAACTACTGCGATATCACACAGAATCTGGGCGCCTTTATCACGCTACGCGGTTCGCACGAGGCTGGTGGGATGAAACCCGAATTCACCACCTTTAAGGAAGCACCACACCCACGTGTGCGGCCCATGGCCTACGCCAATTCGCTCCTGGCCAGTCTGTTGTAGGAGTCCGTCCACTCTACCTGCCTGTCTATCTGCCTTTGACCATCCTCTGTGTACAGTTATTGCGATTTCCTGTTTGCCTGCTGGTCTCTGGCACCAACTTAACCAGCTCCCTACTTCATAGTCCATTTATTGCCACTTATGAATGAACCGCTCTGGAATTATGTCGTTTAACGTATAATGGCAAATATTCAAGGTCGGACCCAAGTTCCTGCTAGGAGCGCTATAGTGTGAACGCGTCTGAATGTGGCTCCAAGGTCTGAAAGACTGGTGCAGGTGCCTTTATGCTCTGAATACTCATAGGTTCAGGGATTCATTGCAGAAATCCTTTACCCGTGATAATAGATAATAGGCGCATACACTTAGAGGCAGGACTGAAATGCCAGATGGGACAATGGGGAGAAATAGTTTTACAAGTAGTAAAGGCAGTGAATAACGTATTATCATGATAGTCTGATTGTGGAGGTCGAGTTTGAAAATGCCTTGTGTTAGTTGAAGAACCTGGAAACAACGGGCGATCTGGGTTGTTACTTGCGCCATTTTAGGGGGTTGGACTCGCGGAATGCTGAAAAAGCCGGGATTGATTGTGATGGTTAAAGTAACAAGTGAAGTGGGACTGGTTCTATCTTTAATTTCCACTGTCACCTCATATTACGTTAATGCGAATGCTTGAAGGGGGTCACTGTTAGGCTATGCTGCGCAGAAGATGTATTTTGTACTCAAATCGATCTTTGGGGCCACGCATAGTGGAGTTCTTGTCCTTTCCAAAACTGCCTAATTATATGTTTTGTGGTCAATATGCTTCTAAGGATTTTACCGCTTTCTTATGGGCAACAGTCTTAACAAGTTCAGTACAGATATCTCTCAATTTTCCTTACGGTACGGGTCGACGTCGAAGCTTCAGCGAACGTGGTCTCACCCATGACACTGGTGATCTGAGAGGCTCTCAACATGGGAGGGGAGACCTTCGGCATTGTCGTGGAGATTAAACCATGCGGTGGTTCGCCAACACAGGTGGTATTCATTCATGTAGTCCTATTCTGTTCTAAACATCTTTTTTTGGCTATTCAATTTATGAGATTCTTGTGTCTATCAAATAAAATGAACAGTGAGAAGCCCTCCGCAAGTCATTAAACAAAAACAACTTGAGGACTTCATGTCATGTCATGTCGTCATCCTGCTCCCTATCCACATTACTAATAAGGTCTTCGCAACTTCAGGAGACAAATGCTTAGGTTTTTCTCGTAGATGCTGTGGACTTATTTCGTCTTGATCTCGTTCTGACACTTACCAAGCTAAGGGAGTCGCGGCTGCTAAACTATGGAAAAGAAAAATAGTTTGGTGAGGATTTTCTTCATTCACAAGCGCAATTGAAACTTTGATAAGGTGTGCATCTCAACTGCTAATTATTCTTTCGATTTCTTTATGCAGCTAAAGCATGACTCTTATAATACTTGAGAGCTTGGAACCTTAGCAAACTGTGTATCCCATTTTCAAGGCGAAAGGTATGATCCCGCGCTGATCGCAGCCATTAGAGTGGAGGAACACAGGGGACAGTTGACAAAGCTTGAAGATGCTACTCTATACATGACACTTGGTTAAACGCCTTGGTTGCAACTCAAGTGTACCCATGATAGAAAGAATTTGCCTGGAACCAGGTCGGGTGTTGAAAACCACTCTAGGGATGAGCTTCGACGTCAAATGGGCGTGGCCGGATGGTCCACCAAATTCTATGCCAGGACGAAAGTGTACCTCTTACAGTTACAAGGTGTGGAACTCTTGTGAAGTTCAAGGTAAAAGAGTGATCGGAAGGAGAACTGCGAGGCAACATACTTGAGTAAATAAATCACTCCTCATGTCAATTGCAAGTCTCGATGTCAAGCAACGTCTGTTGATCAAGTTTAGTCTCCAAGCCACATAAAGTCAGTCAGGTAGCGCTAAAAAAGAATAATTGTTACATTAAATCGCTTCAGGAATCACAAACCAAGAATGCAATTCCCATATGAAGTGCCCACGTCATAACTGTATTTTACAAATAAAGATTAGTTTGAGAAAAACGCCCTTTTAAACATACGCTTCTGAAACCACCGAATTAAGAAGTGCCGATTATCTCGAAAGGAGTATGGTTATTAGGAAACGGCGTAACTTTAGAGACGTCCCGTAGACTTTCATGCATCCACTTACGCCATATTTGTATCCTGCGTTGAGGGAGTTCACTTCCCTCAGTGAGAACTTTTTATGTCAAAATCCCCTTGGAGGAAGATCAACACAAAAGCAGGGTCTTTTGGTAAAACTGCTGTTTAGTATTAGATTGTCACCTTTGCGACAAAGAAAAATTAGGACCATCGATCCTGTGTCGACTTTGCTTGGCATAAGCAGTGTACAGCATACCCGCGAGGGCTGTGACCCTCGTGCATTATTACCTTTAGGGTTATCAGAGGTGAGGCGTAAGAGCTTCCTCTAAGCAATTCAATTTCGGTGCAAACAGAAAAAATTTAACGGCCAAAACCACACAAACCTTGCGTATGGAAGGGGAGGTGAATCCGTCTTATTTTTTAGTCCTCTTGTTACACTAACTAGCATATAAATTTTAAAAAACGAAATTTATGTGGAGCAGTGTTGAAGTCGCGGTTACTTTGAAGTGTTGGAAGATTAAAAACACAACTTCCATTAAAAGATTGACGGATTTTGATCATATGATTAAGCAGTATTCACTACGGTCGCCCGGTATAATTCAAGGTTTTTTTGAAGGGAAACAAGAACTAGAAAGTCACCTTAAACTAACTAAATGATTTTCCGAAATGTGACACATTTATACGCCTCCTTAAATACAGCGAGTTTCCTAAATGTTCAAATTTATTACAGAAATGTGGCTGTAAATAAAGCATTTTAATGGAATGTATTTCCCAATTTCTTACATTTCCTTCTAGGTTTGTAGACTTCCCCGATGTGCTTCTTCACGTGATGGCATTAGTGCATCCAACTAGACGTCAACTCGGAACCGAAGACGGTCTGCGAACCATGGCGTGGCCTCTCAGAGCCCTCATAACCCACAAGTAGCTATCAAAGTGAATAAACACATAATTCCGCACCAATATTGCAACCATGAGGGTTTGGCGACTACCTTTCAAATTGACCAATCCTAATGTTCTAGCCCTCTAGAGTTGCATTCTATCATACGTGAGATATTGAGAGCCACTTCTACTTCATCCTATTAGAGGGATACAATGAGAACCCGACACCAAGCATCTCTGTGTAGTTGCTGATTAAAAGTAGCAGGTAGTGGTTCATAAGGCCATTTATCCAATGGAAATGATCAAATCGAAAAAAAAAGACTAATCATAAGCCTACCGCGGCAAAAACGCATTTGCACATTGGAGGTAAACTTGATCAGAGCGTCCAGTTGGACAGCTCCGGACTAAAGAAAAGCCAGATAGAGCTAAACGACAAAGTCCATCTCATTCACGATTTACCATGATCTGACTGGTTCCTGATCAATGGCCGACCACTGATAGGGATAGGGTGACAATTAGTCATGACTCATGTGCCACTGCCCATTTTTGGCAATTGGTTCCGCAAAATGGCTAGACACTTTCGCTCATCGACATTGATTTTGATGCACTGCAAATTATGTTAATCAGTTGGGAGCTATGAATTTACCGTACCTGAATCTGTATTGAACAAGTCAAAATTGTTCTCCCAAGAAGTGTTTCCAAAATCAGTGTAAAGGAGAAGATCCACACTTCTTACCCGTGTAACGAGTTACACTGTAAGGATGGGTGGGAAAATAGTACCGCGTTGCATCCCGTACCCTGATGACCTCTCTCATAACTTCATTTATCATAGCCTTTAACACCCTTCCCTAGCATTAGCGTCAGCCAACCACAAAACCTCAAACAAACCAGGCTTGGCGATTAGGAAGTGCAGGTGGGGTATTTGAGTCTGGATTATTTGTATTCAGGGATAAGAACAAGTACAAAAACGCAGAAGCTTTTTGTTCTTATTTTTTGTGAAAACGGATGATCTCAATTGGCTGCTACCCTCCGGACAGATGGTTTTGTAGCCGAGTGGTACTGAACTGGCGATGGAGTGAAAAGGGGAAATTAAACCAGGCTTACAGCCTGAGTGCTCTTAAGTGCAATGTTTTTGAAGAATCTAATCGCGTGTTTGTGGGCATGAGCTTGAATTCTGCCGAATGTTTAGCCTGAATGATCTGAAGGCGAAGATTTCAATGCCAATTTCTTAGTTGTCGACCCGTATGAGTAAGCTAGTGGAGCGGTGTGTGTGCATGTGACAACGGGCTGAAAATAGGAGACACGAGGGGGTCCTCTCCCAGAGTATTAATGGCATTTTAATTAGCCTTAGATTTAATGTATCTGATTACTAGTACATTTAAAGTCTTTTTTACGTTATTTTGGCCAATTAGGAAAATTTAACGAAGGCGCTAGCTCCGTGATGCTTTGGAATGCTTAGGAATTAGGGACAAAAAAGGAACCCGCAGATGGTCACATTTGTAGCGTTTTTTGTGCGGTTTCTGATGTTCTCTAGCAAATTGGTAAAGGATATATGCTCACCGCAAAACACCTACGTCTCAATTTTCTTCAGTTCACTTTGACACCATAAAGGAACTCCTTCGAAGTCCATCAAGGGGATAAGTCTTACCGTGTTAAAGAAACTACGATGCAGCTTTCTTTTTCGACATGCGGCATTTGGGAGTTACCGCCAGAAGCACGGAAGATGGAGCTCAAAGCAACGGATTGATTGGGGTCTCGATTACACACAACTCTCTGGTATACAGCGCATCGGCCTCCATACCAGTGGCGTTGTGCTCCGCTTCTGCCACATGTCCCACTTATGCTACTTAGGCTCTCAGTCTATTAGTTATTCTATGCATTCACACTATAATAGCAGCTTGAGTACTGCAGTCAAATACGTAAAATTATATGCCTAAGGAAACTTCATGATTGGTGAGATTCTGTCCCAAAGACAAGGTTGAAACAAGCCACAGTGTTGACTCCAACCACGTCCCGTTTGAGGCTAAGTGAATGTGCTTACGCATACGTGCACTTTTAAAAATTTTCTCCCATGCTGAACACTCATAAAAAGTCTTCTCGATTATTTTTTTTCTGTAATTCCTCCCCACAGGCTCTGACTTGATGTTTGAGTTAACCCTAATGGGACTAGTTCGAAGGGAAATGATCTCATGATAAGCAGGCAAACAACGCAGCAAACACATCGAAATATAATAATGCAAAGTAGAGTGGATGTTTCGCGTGTGATTAAAAGACAGTAGCTGACATCAAGGTTTCTGAGGGGCGTAAGTGAACTATGCAAACTAGCCTATTCCAAAAGCACCTTTTATTATGTTATCTGAGGTGCGAAATTCTGCAATGAAATCAGACGGCCTGATGTATGGTCCAAAGACAGCTATATGATGCCTTTGGGGGAATGAAGTGTACTCATTATTGAGAAACACAGAACATTTTTTCACTTTTAGGTCGGATTTACAAAAATAAGTTTGGTACTTCGGCATGTGGTCTATATAACTTAAACGCAACAAATCTCTTCCTATCACAATTATTCATATTAAAAGTAGTAAAAATCTAGAATTTTTACTCTGCGTAAACCAAATAAATAAGGAACAACTAAAAGCTTGCTCACATATCCTTTTCATAATCAATTACAACCTATTATACTATCTCAGCAAGTCACAAGCTGGTCGTGAAACTAAAGTTTACGTTACACTTTTATATCTCAATCATTTAGTCTGTTTAATATGAGGCCATGTGGTTGGCCACAAATAATGCCTAGAAAGGGTCCTTCGAGTTACAATAAATGATATCAAAGCGTAAGGCGAATGAGGTCGTATCATCCTCCAATCACATTCTAAGGTGAAAACCTTCTTATGGGCAAGGTTAATGGTTTAACACCCGGTTTTATAACGAACCGCATAGGGCTTCACCATTATGCTTGCGCTATATGACCAAGTTTTCTGGGATTTTTCACTAGTCCAGTGCCTTATGTGCATCGACAATGCACAATTTGCTCGATAATCACCAATTTCGTCTAAAGGGAAGCATCAGTGTACTACATTGACGCCAGTGGAAAGTGAACCAGATCGTAAAGGCCAGCTATCATGATTTTTACTGCTAAATGATAAGAATTAGTACGACAGAAGTAGAGCTTATGCTGCGGATGGGAGAATGTCACTACTCATGATCGAAGGGCAGGAAATGACGTCTGCATTCTTCAGCTACCCTCATCCTGCTGTGTGTGGGAAAGATTTTGACAAATGAAGCAACACCAGCCGTGGCGTCAAACCATATGGAAAGGTTCGTTTCGGAGCTGTCTACCGTTTTTGCTTGAAGATGTCAATGACGTGAACAGGCGATACCTCCTCTACTTTCCTACTAGCTGGAAAAAACCCATGTAGTAGTTCGGTAGCAGAGGAGTAGCTACAAAATGGCCGACAGGAATGGGCGCGAAATCTCATCTCCACGGAAATGTGTTACCCCACTCTTTGTTACATGACTGTTTTTAGGCCGTGTTCTTACGAGTGGTGATGGACACAAGTGATGGTAAGTGGAATTCGTCCCCATACAGGACGAAACTTCAGATCCACACTAATTACCGGGAGAGATCAATGACGTTCGGTTACATGGAAATTTAATGTCTGGGACGGTTAGCCGATTGCATTGTGGTGACCGAAATGGGAAGTTGATTAAGGAGAACGCTAAAAACGACTCTCAAAAGGGGAGGAGGTTACGTAATGCGTTGTTGGTCCTGTTAGCTTTTGGTTTTTGCAAGGGATCACTTAGAGGCTCTCCATATTTCCCCCGCCGTGTGGTCTGACATCCCTGCCATGATAGTAGCCTTGAACCCATCTGCTGGTCAACAATGCATAATCTGCACGAGCATCATGCCTTCTTTAGTATTCAGGGAAGTCATAGGCTGCCACACCAAAAATCTAGACACAAAAATATTGTAGCTTTGGAATGATGCTTTCCATGGTCCAAAAAAGCAGGTGAGTTTAACTTCAAGTTGAGCTGGTACTCCACGAGGGCTCCAAACGCTAACAAATTGGTCCAATTAAAGGCTGGATGATTTTTCTAAAATCTAGATAAACTTTTATTCTATCCTATTTATTGTATAATTATTTTAAGGATGAGAATTCTGTTGCAGTTTTGAGAATTCCATAAGCGGGACAAAACTATGTAGAAAAGTAGTTTTGACCCCTTTAGAATAAAGGTTGGTTTTTCAAAACGGTCATCTATGAAGCATTGGCACCATCAGCAAATTCCTCCCCTTGTCCGTTACAACACTGCGTTGTTGATACTAAGGAGGTAGGATATGCGTAATGAAGTATTTGAGGCAAAATGAACCTTCCGACTTAGTGTGTGACCAAGGGTATTAGAAGTTTGTCGTGACTGATGGACCAGCATAGTATTTGTAGAGAATTTGCAGTCTTAAGGGAAACCATGGATGATATCTACTACTACCCAGGAAGTATATCAGTTGAAAACAGTACACGAGAACACTGATTGGTATGGAGAAATTAGAACTAAGGTATCGTGGGTAGGTAGAAGAATTTAGTAGTGGCCACTGAAAGAATACCAGTGATTTGGGCTAAGTGGTCCACATCCGAGTCTCACGCACCAAGGTGGAGAGTTCATTTCGTGATATCCTTGTGGTTTTCGCCTCAAGTACTTCATTACTCATTTCCTACCCGCTACTGCATAGAACGGGCGCCGATCAGCAACCGAATTTCTTACTAGTTTCCTTACCAATGACAAATCATTTTTTCCAAAACCACTGGTAGAGGTGCTAATGGGATAAAAACTTAGCTAGATCAATACCGCAATGGTAAAGAACCACAGAACGATTGTGCAAATGTCTTGCAGGAGGCCTCAACAAAATGCTAAACGAATACCGACATTATCATTCAACTCAACGTCTATGGTACGATCAGTGAGAGGGTGGAAAAAATACACTTGAAAGCAGTAAGGTCGTGCTTAATGTCAGAACCGACGAGGACGTCTAGAAGAGTATGAGAAGCATTTATGTCTGCGGTACACTAAGGAACTAGCAACGCATCATGAAACTTTATTAATGAATAAACTTTTGGTCATTTTCTGAAGATCGCACTTAATAGCTCGGTTCCACAGAGGTCCAGGGATGCTTAGAGCAAATACGATGGTCTGGCAGTGGAAAGGACGAGGAGAAGTGAGCACATATTGACCCTTAAAAAGAGGTTGCTTATAAACTTTTGCTAATGATGGTGCTTTGGGTGAATTGCTTCGTGAAATACTTTTTTATTGTATAACCCAGTTACCTAAAACTTGCACCTTCGTTGATTTCGCTTGACTGTTCAATTACATGGAAATATACTTTGTATACAACACGATTCACAATAAGGTCAAGGGTCTTTAACAATGTGTAAATAGACAAACATAGCAACCAAGCCTGTGTCCAAACTGTTGGCAACAGCAAACTCTGTTCTGAGGTCTTTAATTCTTGAATTTTCCGGTTAAAAACGCGGTACTTTCGATCCTCAAACAAGCACATGCGTCGTCCATAACACTGTGTGGTGGGTGGTATAGAATTGGCATAAATTATTGTTATGCTTTGATGCACGAATACGTGTAAAAATGCGAAAATCAGCGATCCAGACCAATTCTTCGATGGACCTGTTTGCGCTTTGATTACGGTAGAGAAAAATTTGGGTAGGCGATATGTGTCGTTGCTTAAGCTTAGAGATGTTCCCAATAGCTTACCTACTGCTCTCACTTTTTCTTAATGGACTTACTTTTAAAAACTTCCGTGATTTTGCCCGTAGATCGGCACGCAAACAGTAACATGCGATTACTTCAAAGACGGTTCGTCTGATATCGGTAGTCACACCATGAACAAAGTGCGGATTATGTTGTCCTCTCTGTACTATGAGGATTCACTTTCTTATCTATATGCTCTAATCTTCGAAAAACTCCTTAGGGTAGATAATAGGTAGTCGATTTTCCTATGATGATTTGTTACAATCCATGCATTGATTGGTTGTGATCCTGGATTTTAGTAGGGAGTAGGGGAGCTAGAACTGGAGGGGAAAAGACGAGGAAACACGAAACATTAAATCTCGAACCTAACAAAATTGGTAAGACTTTTGCGCAAGGCGTACGATGATCGAGCTGTAATGCCTCCCAAGGGTGTTATAAAATGCATGACTGAAGGCAAACTTGCATAACTTGAGTCTCAAATTGCTATAAATTGAGTTTTATGTGCATGAGCTTGGATCCTACCGGCCTTTCAACCGGATGCTCCATAGACAGAGACTCCGGAGCAGATGTTTTTATTAACTGACGCTCGTGGGTGCAGGTGAGTGGGTGAAGGGGAGTATAACGAGTGAGCCCGTCTGTCAACTGAGGTTGAAAATGCGAAGTAATATCCACTTTGAAATTTTGCTTACTTTAAAGGTAACCTTAAAACTGAGTCTAATTAAACACTTCAAGTTGGGGAATTTAAAAATAAAACAGAATTGCCTTGCTACAATTAAAATCGATGGCGGTTTTGAAGTGGTTACAACTCTTTTGTGACCATCGGTATAGGGCGCATCGAAAGCATTCATACAGCATCATTTTTACTATCCCACACACACCAACACATTTGTCATCCTGAACCTAGCATCCGAGCCATAGGGTCAGAATAAAATGGACTCGATATTTGGCGTGTAAATGGGCAATTTAATTCCAAATTAAGAAGGTACCACATCACATCGTGTTGCATAGCATCGAGTGATGTGGAGGGTATGAACACTACGAGCTTATTTATTGTGATAGACGCACCATTATAAATTAAGTAGCAAGTGTCCAAAAGGAAGACAAGAAGTATCACATTTAAACCAATGGTTTGAGAACAAATAGCCAGTGTTCATAACTAAAATCTGCCCAAATATAAATTGGAATAAAGCGTGAATTTCTGAACGATATGTTGCACGAAAGCAGGCAACAACAGTAGTTGTACTGGTCTTAGCAGTGCTGACACTTCTGATGGCTCGCACCAAGTATAACGAACAACTGACGCCACATGTCTGCAATGCGTTAATTGTGTCGTTGACTGTAGGTTGTGATAGCGGGCCACTTTGAGTTTCCGACATTATACCTTTGCCAGGAGCCTCGACATCTGGACCATAGCAGTAGCCCCAAGTACTACTCTATGTTAAATGCATGCACTCAGCTCCAGTGTTATGTCTTCTTCCATTTTCAGTGAAGTCTCGTAGCACTATAGTTCATCCGTCCTAAATTGAGCGCTCTTGAATCAATACACTTCCATTGATTCAGTAGTAATGCTTTAGTGTCGATGCATGAGTGAACCGACTGAATAGATGTAAGGTAAGTAAATAAATGTATAAACTCAAAATTCAATTGTCTACTAGAATTCAATGCGTAGTCACCTTTGCTGAAGTGAACAAAGTACGTCCAACACCAAATAAGCTCCATGCACAACACCTCACTTCGCTCCAGTTGGCTAACACTCAACACTCAATAGGTCATAGATATAGCAATATCAAAAAACTTATGGGCAATCTAACAGGGTAGCAATCCAGAAAGCGCATTCAAATGGAATCGACGCTTAAACTTGTGAATTGCTTTACACACTGAGATGAGTCGAGTAGATGGCTTGGGTTTATTACTTCTTAATGGAGGTACTACTTCTGCCTTCACAAGGCGATTCTCAAATACGGCCATTGCATCTCAAATTCGAGTTGACAGTTTTTCGGCAAAAATGATTAAGAGATTTTCTCTGCTTGCCAACGTCCCCTTCTGTTAGTTACTTAGCCAAAATCATGCCTCATCCCCGTGGGGAGGATATTATACGTAAGAACTGGAGCTCAGTCTGAAGTGTAAGTGGGGTGCATGTGTACCTCTGAGTCAATTGACGCCACTTGTCATTGATTGTGTAGGTGATAATACATATGGATCTCTTAAAGCCAAGTGGAAGGCAGCCACCAGCCCTTTGTCACTACTTTTTAATTAGGATGATCTTGCTTTGCCTCCCCAAAACAACCAGCGATGATAGTGGGAAGAACAATGTGATGTCTGCGAACGATTGTCATACATTTCATGTCTTATTTTCAAAAGCTGCCCTCACCTTTTTTCATGGCCCATGTCTTGATTCTACTTTATTATTTCGCCTTCGAGTGAAGACAAATTTAAAGGGCATTTGATTGCCTAAAACATCCTTATTCAAGGTAATGCTGTTTTAAGGCCTTATGTGCTGTATGCAAACTCAGACACAATTCGATAGCACAAATTGTGTTATTTAACTTAAATTATAAGATACAGCTGTTTGAATACACAAGTTGGATGGGAATTGGGTGGGATAGACTAATTCTGTGGCTAAAATGAAGTTGTGGGTCCGATCCCCCTTGAGGAGGGAGAGGGGGAAGGACGAGGCGAAGTCTGATCATTCCATAAAATTTCAAAATGCCATCTTACCACAGTATGCGATGCCTTTGCCAATCTTCTGAACTTGGTGGAGCCTCTAAGTGACCCTCACCACTAACAAGAGTTGAACAAACAAATGAAGTATTGCGCATGCAACTGTGCTCAGAACGAACTGGGCTTAAATGGTGCTGACCCTTGGCTGAGACGCAAATTTAGAGGTGAGTTCTTAGCAGATGGATTGTGGAATGACTTTGTATTAAGACAATCTCTTGTTTTGTGAAAGATAACGAAATCATTTTATCGTACCTGTAAAATGATGGTAACCACTGGCAGTGTGATAAACGAGGGATTTGATAAGAAATGGGTCACAATTTATAACCTCCGAGAAGAATGCGAAACAATCTAGAGTGCCTAGATTTATCATGCATAAACTTGTTGTCCAAACATCTGAATATCTTTTATTGTTCAACCCTTCTTCGTTCAAGTGTTCTTCGTTTCACTTGGATAGACCCATAATCCACAATGGAATGAAGTTGACTCTCTATTCGGCCAATAGAAGTCGCAGCGGCTAAAGAAAACTGAAAACTTTGCTGATTGAAGTGCCAATTAACCACGACATCAGAATCCATGTTCCACTTCGACTTCCTGCTCATTCTTTCGGATTTTTACTTGGTGCTTTGAGCTACTTTAGTTTGGAGAGGTGAGTTCAATTTCCTTCCCTACATACTTTGGATAAACCGATTGGTCTCATGTCCTTTGAGTTGTTCAAGGTTTTCTTAAGGGTCTTCCAACAAATGGGACATTTGAGTACGATTTTGAGACTTCCCTTTAGTGTCACATGCCATGAAGCGAATTTCCAGCAAATATTGTTGCGCATGGTGACGATGAAAAACACTTATTCACAATAGCGACAAGAACTGTCGTAGTCTTATCAGTGCATGCATACTTTTTGAATAAGATGGCAGTGTTGTCATCTTTGCCCTCGTATGTGACGCTAGCATTTAAATTTGCTAGGTACTTCTTCCGCATTTTCGCCTCCTCGTATGGCTACTTAGCGTTTGTGCTTAAAATGCCGAAATTTGCTAACTAGCTGTATAAGCAGAAGGAATTTTATTTTAATTCACTTAATTGTAAAAGTCCGCACTTTAACATCTTCGGTTGCAGCAAATAAGTCTGTTTCATGCGTGAGAAAATGCGTTTTATCATTTATTTGTTGAACATTTTTTCTTGTGAACGAGCGGCTCAGGCCTTTACCATTGTACTTCGTCACACGGCCCGTCTTTTTGGAACGTGCCAGTAGCCACAAGCCACAACAATGCATATTCTGCCCGATTATCATGTCTTCTTTTGTCTTCAGGGACGTTTCATACTGTTTCATTGGTGGCAGCGGAAAGCGAACCCGATCTTATGGGCCAACTGGCCTAAATCCTAGTGGTGAGTGATGCAGTATTTCGTTTGTTCGAACTGCCGGTTTTGGTCATTCGGGTGGCCATATATTGCGCGAGTTTGTTGGCTGGCCTCCGAGCCTTGTTTCCAGAATGCATATTTTGTCATAGTACTATGCCTTCTTTTACCCTAAAGGAAGTCTCGGGATGCTACAGCAAACGTTATCGCGGTAGGGAAATGCACCTGCTACAGAAGTAAGAATGTGTGACTACTCCTGATAGAAGGATTGGACATGACGTCTGTCTTCGACTACCCACATCGCATGATCTGCAGGAAAGCCATTAACAAATAAAGCGACATTAACCGTGGCTGTGAAACGTCCTTAAAAGTTCATTTTGGAGTCTTTACCGTATCTGTATGGAGATGTTAAATAAGTCAACTCGCGGCACCTCCTCCTTTCCTCTACAAGGTAAATAGAACTTCGAGAGATATGACCGCACCACATGAAGTGCGATCAAAGTGGCAGACCGGAACGGAAGCCAAAACCTCATTTTCTTTGCCTCCTTTTATTTTTACTCTGCTACTGATTCTTCTTCCGTTGTTAAATTTTTCCCTTTATCTCCCCTCCTCGACTAGGCTCTACTTGAATGGCCAGGGTCCCTTCGGTAGATGCCTCAGATGACCAAATACCTCGCTTTTATACTCGTACCCGCTTTTTACACATGCATTTTGCCTCGTAATATCTTTCTGCCGCCTGTTCTTATGCTCATATATTGTGACATCAGGTGACCTATTTATGTGCCGCATCCACTTCTCGCTCACATTCTACTCTCATGCTCATTTTATAGTAGTCAGTTATCTCCATCTTATCGTCTGAGTTTATTCCGACCCTGCTTCCATGCCCACTCTAGATACCTGCCTGAAAAATTTGTGCATTTTCGTTGGAATATACCCTTTAGTAAGAGTCAGACACCCACCAACTTCTAGTTGGACTATGCATCATGTAGACCTATATTAATGAAAATGTAACTAGCTCCTGGTGTCAGATGAATAAATGTATGGTTATATGCAGAAGGTAGTAGTAACGGCCAGCAAATGGACAGGCAAATAAGTATGCAATAGAGCAATGGGACGCTGTCTTTAAACCACGAGGAGAGTTTACGGAAGCACTTTAAATCCTTGAACACCGTTTCAGCGAGACCGATTTCGACTCCGGATATTTTGTCGATGGGTTGGCAGATGGGCTAACTGACGAGTTCTTCAAATGACAGGAAAGCGATAACCAAACTTTCCTATGTCATGATGTCCTGATTTTATCCTGTTATAAAGCATTACTTGGCCACCCTAGGTCAGAATCAATCCGATTAACTAAATAATATTTTACCTTGAACTCCTCTTTTTCATCTTGAAAGCGGCAACGATCCAACAGCAAATGAATGGATAAAATTCACTTGTAACGGAGGTGCAGCTGTCGTTGCAAATCGCAAGATTAATGCCATTTCGCTATGGGGCAGCTGCATCTCAATAGAGTCGCAGATTTTATGGCTCTCCTATCCACAGATAATCCATTATGTGCATACCGAAAAAGCCCACATGGAACTACTTAAAGAGCAAGTGTGATGAATTTCCCACTTGATTCAGCAGACCATCCTATCTTGATGAATTTTTAGGCTCCCAAGAGGTGATCGTCTCGAAGACGCATTTTAAGACACCTCTGTCCAAAGTTTGGCTCTAGGGTAAGAATTTTCAGCCACTGAGAAGTTGCGGGGAAATTTTCCACGGATGAAACTCTACTTGTTTAAAAAGTCCATTGCAAATCTGTCATTTTAAAACCGAAATCTGCCCATAAATGTGGTTGCCGGAGTCTTACTGGATGGAGGTTGCAGTACGACACTGATCAATGGTTCCCTAGCGGTTTACAGGATTTCAGTGCTCCGCCCGCAGTTAAGGAGCTCAGTAGTGAATAGGCATGACTGTAAGTGCAACTTAGCAGATTTTTTTCCAGACGTCTCTTAAGCTTACCGTGGTTGTATGGGCCAGACTACGACTTACGCATGATAAACAGCCCGTACGGGCTACTTTCTTGAGTACCAGCCAGGACCCAAACAAATGAAGATGATAAGTATGGATACACACTTCTTCGCAGATATGGCGTAAACCACACAAAGCATGTAGAAATGTATCTGGCAGCGATGCAAGTGCTACGAACGGCACAGGGAAATTACCTCCCATAAAGAAGCAAAACTATGCACTGTCGAGGCATAGCCGCCAAACCGATCTCAAACAAAACGAGACTGATTTAAGAAGTTTCACCACTCCTAACTTAGCTGGTTTGCCATGTGCTCGTGGACGTCTACGTAGGGTTGAGGGATCCGGTAGCCCCGTTCAGCAATTGTTTCCTCACAAAGTTGCACTCCAAGCATTTTTATGAAGCGAATGGACACACATAAATAGTTGCCTGTTTGGCTGTCTACCTGCCATTCCTGTCCTACTACCACATTCTATAAACAGCCACACAACCATGCGACCATAGAGGCATAGACCGTAATCCATGCAAGTATTCTTTCAACGTCTGGAGCTGGTTAAAAATCGCATTAACATGAGTTGATTTTGTATAGCTTTCAAGTCTTTACTATGCAACTGTCCACCTACTGCTTTATGCTGCAATGCGAAACAAAGTGAAATGTATTAGCAATACTGACTCAGTTGAATGGATGAAACGGGAAATTGATGGGTGCCTAGCGCAGGAAGAAGTGTTATTCACTGAGAAGTAGAATAAGAGCAGATACCGGTTTTCATGTGCAGATGGAGCACTGCTATGATATGAACACGTGAAATGAACATGAGAGCAGAATGTGAACAAGGAATGGATGTGGTATGCAGATAGATCACCTGAAGATATCACAATGTATGAGCACAAGAATGGACGATGGAAAGATCACGACCCACTATGCATGTAGTTACCGGTAGAGTATAAAAGCTGGGTAGGTGTTCGTCTGAAGCAGCCACCTAAAGGGCTCGAATACATCCAAAAAGAACTCAGTTAATAAGAAGATGGAAAAGGAGATGAAAGAAGGAAGGGAAGACGAACATTCATACAGGAAGGGGGATGGTAAAGAGAAAAGCTGCAAAAGAAAGCGTGAAGACTTCCTGGAGATCATCTCAAAAATAGCAAAACAAATATATGAACAAATTGCTGAGTTCTTTGAGAAGTGGATATCTAATCCAACGGAAGAGGAGCAGCCGAATGATAGAGGAGATGGGGAAAAGCCAAGTGTTTTCTGTGGAGGAAAGGTAAAGACACAAGGCAATGAAGACGAGGAAGAAACTCGCGAAGGGGAGAAGGACAAGTTGCCAGGTGAAAAAGAAGAGAAAGTAGCGAAGCCAAGCCAAGGAGAGGAGAAACCTAATGAAATGGGAAGTAGCAAGAGGCCGGATGTAAAGGAGGGAAAGCCTGATGAAGGGGAAGGTGACGGGAGGATGGATGATGATGGAGAGGAGAAAAGCGTTGGAGGAGGAAATGACGAGCAGGAGGAGGACGATGAAGGGAGAAATGATGAACAACCAGAGGATGAAGGAGAGGAGGAAGCTGATGATGGGGAAAACGAAGGGCAACCAGACGATGGAGAAGGAGAGAATGGTGGTGAAGGAGCAAATGATGAGCAGCCAGATGATGAAGGAGAGGAGGAGGATGAAGGAGGAAATGATGAACAACCAGAGGATGAAGGAGAGGAGGAAGCTGATGATGGGGAAAACGAAGGGCAACCAGACGATGGAGAAGGAGAGAATGGTGGAGAAGGAGTAAATGATGAGCAGCCAGATGATGAAGGAGAGGAGGAGGATGAAGGAGGAAATGATGAACAACCAGAGGATGAAGGAGAGGAGGAAGCTGATGATGGGGAAAACGAAGGACAACCAGACGATGGAGAAGGAGAGAATGGTGGTGAAGGAGCAAATGATGAGCAGCCAGATGATGAAGGAGAGGAGGAGGATGAAGGAGGAAATGATGAACAACCAGAGGATGAAGGAGAGGAGGAAGCTGATGATGGGGCAAACGAAGGGCAACCAGACGATGGAGAAGGAGAGAATGGTGGTGAAGGAGCAAATGATGAGCAGCCAGATGATGAAGGAGAGGAGGAGGATGAAGGAGGAAATGATGAACAACCAGAGGATGAAGGAGAGGAGGAGGATGAAGGAGGAAATGATGAACAACCAGAGGATGAAGGAGAGGAGGAAGCTGATGATGGGGAAAACGAAGGACAACCAGACGATGGAGAAGGAGAGAATGGTGGTGAAGGAGCAAATGATGAGCAGCCAGATGATGAAGGAGAGGAGGAGGATGAAGGAGGAAATGATGAACAACCAGAGGATGAAGGAGAGGAGGAGGATGAAGGAGGAAATGATGAACAACCAGAGGATGAAGGAGAGGAGGAAGCTGATGATGGGGAAAACGATGGGCAGCCCGAGGATTAAGAAGAGGAGGGAGCTGGTGAAGGAGAAAATGACAACAGATCAGGCGATTTGGAGGAGGAAGCACTCGGTGAATAATGGAAGGACTAGAAGCCAGGTGATAAGAAAGAAAACAAATAGGGAAAAGAAATTGAGGTCATGATATAAAGGAAAGGCAGAGAAGACAGAGGAATGACAGATACGAAACACTGAGCGAGGAAACGATGAAAAACTAAAAAATTAAGGAGAGGAGAAACACGGTGAGTGCAGCGATGGATTGCAGTCCGCATAATCGTTTCTCAAATAATCCTCCTCTTTATGTACCTTGAACGCATTGATAAAAGCACTCATAAACTTGGGAAATCTTAGCACATCTAGCTATCAACGTATATATGTATGTATTATACACTTCTCAAGTACTGTCTACCATTGTTTCGCCCCAACTTTCAAGTTGATTCCATTTATCATCCTCTTTGATTACCAATCTTTACTGCCTGCTCACATTCATCGCCAATTGCCTTGCCTTGATGCGCCAGTTGCAAGGTGTGGTTAAGATTTGCTGGAGTTGTGGAGTGTCAACAAATTCTTCTTGACTTTAAGCTATTCAATGCCTGGCTTCTTTCATGCACGAATTCACTGTGACTGATGTGCCTGCAAATCCTCTAGATTGTGGAGATGGGGTCGATAATGCAAAACACCTTCAAGAGAATGGCACGTTGAAGTGGAACAATGATAACTTTTGCGCCTAACAGCACATATCCGCATTAGATCTCTACGTCAGAGAAGTAGTAAGCATAAATTCAACCCCTTACGGGGAGCTGAGGAAAATGTGCATGCTGATATCTGAGGTTGTGAAGATTCTTGCGGACGTAAGACTTGATGGAATGCGACGTAGAACCCTGTGAGTAGTAGTATTCAACTGTCAAGATCGGTTGATTAAAATAGGGATGGATGAATAGAGAGGTGCCGAAATTATTGTAAATGAAAATGAAAAGTCGATAAAACCTCGACAAAGTTTCCTGTTTTCAATTTTTTATTGACAGCCAGTGGAAGCAACAAATAACCTAAACATACGCATGCGTAAAATTCACTATATATTTCGATGTAGCCAGACGGAGTGAATAGAGGTAGCAAGTTAGAAAAATAGGCGGTCAGATATGGGGTAGAAGTGGTAGCTAATGATGCGTTCACGGTTGTATGATAGATCTTAGCTGAGCGATATAAGAAATGATGGGCTCTAGGTCAGTGACCGAATACATGGAAAACCGTAGGAGGAAAAAATAAGGAGCACAGCGTTAAAATCAATCCGTTCGACCGCTGCCCTGATAGGCAATGGTTCCAGTCGCCAATCGGACTGATGTGACAAATTTGTGCATCGCCAAATACCTTTCACAATACTTCACACCAGGTCTCCAGTCGGTTACCTCAACTTTGCATCAGAAGTAAATCAGGAGCTCATCTTGAGCCACACCATCTCGATAGATTCAGACTTAAATTATCTCACAAGTTGAACGACTGCTTACTAGTAGACGCGCATTCTAGGAGCAATGCTACCGCCAAACTATTGCATTGTCATTGATGGTCATTCAGCTCAATGAGAGAAGTCCCGCGATCCATTCAGCTGATCTTAATAACTAACACTAATTCTGGCCTACAACTAAAGTCACGCAACTCTTATTTCGAATTATTTCAGGCGCGAAAGACTGCCTGTTTGCCAGATGACCTGGTTTGTCAGCACTTAAGATAGCATATGGACCGATCGACCAATCAATTGGAATGGCTATCTCACTCAGTCACTCTCAATAAGGTATTTTTGGGGAAAATCGCAATCCCATAAGAAGATTGAATTGAGAATGAATGTCTGTAGTTCCCCTTAGAAGATAATTTGATCAAACGCGGTCTCACCTGCAGATCTATTTACATCAATTTGGAGCATTTGTAAGGAAAAAGGCGAACAAACTTCCCTTCTACCTACCTCTTGAAGCTTACGAAACTTTTATACTCATCACACTACCACTTTCGGTTTGCCCAACTAGCAAGTATGATTCACACAATTCAGCTTTTATTTTCGATCCATAACGTTCACATCGGAGAAGTTGCAGTTTGAGAATTTACCAAACACATTAAAAGCAAAATTTCTGAAACTCACCACACGACTACCGTAACCCTTGACTAGATCAACCTAGTCGACAATGGCCCCATAATGAGACATTTGTAAGCAAACTATTCGGCTCCCCATTTTGTGCCATCGAAATTCCAAAAAAAAATCGGTATAAAGTTGGTTAAGGTGATGGACGAGGCGCGCAAATGCCACTTTACCTAAAAAATACACCCAGATTTGATCAATCGTTTCTGACCTCCACTAATCCAGTTCCTACGAAAGCAGATATGCTAACTATAGCTGTGAATTGACGCATAAATCGGTACGAGACTTCGCTTCATATCTCACCCACCTACTCCTTGCGATACCAGCTATTATTACTGCTAGTTTGATGACGAAGCTAGAGGGAAGGACTTTTTCGTTCCCTCATTCGGCGTTCAGTAGCAACGGGGATTACCAAGAATAATAAAGGGAACAGCTTCTGAATCCAAAGCATCACATACCCATATGTTTTCGTCGTTTAAATGCATTAATTACTGCGCAAATGATAATGCAATAGATTTTAACGATTGTACAAACCCGCTAATCAATCAACTTATTTCATTGTTTCTTTTTTCATGTACAATGGGGATAATACAGAGATGAGGAAATGAGCTATAAAAAACAGCTCAAATCCCTATACATTGGCAGTTTTGCATAGAGCAGTCTAAAATTAAACGGAGGAACATGAATTATTTCGAACCGTTTGGTATACATTACTGCTCCAACAAAACGGGATCATCATGAACAAATAAACAAAACAGAGAAGCTGGATTGACTCCACTATATCAGCTAAAATAATTACCACAAGCCGCCAAATTGTAAAGCTGATGGGTTATCAACATATCTACTGTTTCTTATCTATTCTAGACGAGGATATTTCCTAGTTAATGTCTCACCTGTACAGCCGTCATCTCCTCAACCGATTCCGGCGGTAGAACACTTCCAAAAAAACCCCTTGCACTTTCCATGAATGCTGTCAAACTAGTGCTAGGATTTTCGGGCCCACTGCAGAGCACTACCTCTTTGGTGTTTGAGAGTACTCTCGTCATGTGAGCAGTGAGGCGGGGTAGCACTGCCAGCATGCTCGAGAGTTTGGATGCGTCTGTGAAGTGCTCAAAGGCCTCCGCCATCTCACTAATACCGTCAGCTTCAGCAGTGCCGAGAGCTTCCAACACTGTGGCTTTGGCGGTGCCAATTGAACGAATGCCCTCAGCGGAGGACTTGGCCTCGAGGACCTTCTTAGAACTGCAAAGGAAGAAAGTGCCTACTTTATGACTCACTCTTCTATTGCGCTAGTCAATTTTGAAGGCCTTAGGATCGTGCAGAACGACATATGCTGTAACTGTATGTTTGAATTTACCAGCCTCTCAGGTCTCCAAGAATTCAGAAGCAGTTCTGAAGCTGCACTGATTAGGATTAGAGGAGACGCAAAACACTAATAATACAAACTTAACCGGCCAGTCGCAATTTAAAAAGATGCGAAAAGTGTTTCTGACACCAATATTAGTTCCTGCTGAGACCCTCAACGTAAAAGCTTACGAAATCGAGACGACTTTCAGTAGCAGTTAATGGTAAGGCAGGAAAGTTGAAACGATTTAGAATTGTCCACAATCTAAAGACTCGATGCTTCATCACCATGATGCAAGCCAAAAATAACAGACATCTATGTGTACCACGAACAGCAATAAGGATGAAAGAAACGTGACGCAGCTCTAAGACAATATATTGTGCTGTACTATGTTTACTCAAATGGTTTTGCCATCAGGAAAACGCTTCCAACAACTACAATCGAAATATAAAATGTTATCGTTTTGAAGTTACATCCAGCCCTAGTTTTTAGCCACAGCTCGTAACCAACAACAAAAGTCATCACCTTTATTAGGTAATTTAAGTTGCAGGTGGAGAGGAAGCGATCAACGACGCCAAAATCTTAACGAATTTGCCAAATAACACCCCAGAAGCTGATCCGAAAATAATCATGGACTTGATTAGTTTCGACACAGTTCAACAGGTCAGGCAAGAGAGGCAGGTGGATAGAATTTAGCAGGGGATAGGAAACAGAACGTACTGCTGAGCTTCAGCCAGCATCTGAGTACGGGCGGCTTCTGCCATGGCCGGAAGATGTACGCAATGTTCAAGAGCACGTTGACTGCGCAGAATTTCCTCCTGCCCAACCTGCACCTGCAAACGACGCTGGACCACCTCCACTTCCATCTCCTCCTCCCGGATCACCCGCTGCTCTTTAGCTGCCTATGAATAATGGAGGTGGGGAAAGAAAGGGGTTAATACAAATGAAGTGAATCTAGTAGATCCAGGGCGTAAATAAGATAACGTAATCAAGAAAACAGGCATTGAAGCTCTTCGCGGAATGCCTTTGACATAAATGCGACTATGAGCAAGTTACTTCTCAGGTCGGCAATATTGCTCACAGTTTGGGCAAGCATGCATTAGGTGATTAATAAAAGTTAAGACCAAGGAATAAAAAACGAAAGGGATAAATGATAAAAATTGAGGACACGCGTCTCATTCTACTCGCAGCGCAAACATTTTCGATGCAAGTAACATTCCTCCGCATAAGAACATCGAAAATTTCAAAATCGGAGTCAGAAAGAGCTTTGAAATATCAAAAAGAACTTTTTATATAAGAAAATCCCTTGATTCAAACCCTACATGGTGAAATGTGATTGCTAATGTAATTTATAAAGGTGCTTCATAAATTAGCTATTCCATGCCTAAGTACATAATATTTCCAAGTAATGAACAATCGAATTATTTACAATTAACACTTGACGGTCAATTCGTGAAAATGGGGGGATGCACAAAAAATGAAATTCCCACAACTTTTACCTGTAATTCAAAGGCCAGTTCACTCTCTGCAGTCGCAGCGTTCACCTCCTGTTCACATTGCGTCTGCAGGCTGGTAAAGTGAAACTGTGACTCAGCGATGGCCTCGTCCACCTTGCAACGCATGTCAACCAACTGCTTCTCAAAAATAGCCTCCTATCAAGAAAGAAGAGAAACGGATATATGCAGATTTATTCATTAATAGCAAAAATGGCCTACAAAACACCTACTGTTGGACTGTTGAAAATGAGAAATGAACCTACCTGAATGCCAGCATCGCGTTCAGCCTCAGCCACACCAATTTCGGCGTCACGTTTAACCATGGCGATCTGTCCACGGCCCAAAGAGTCAAGGTACTCCACACGGTCATGAAGGTCCCTGATTGTGAAAGACAGTAGCTCCACACCCATCAGAGCCACGTCTGGTGTTGCTACTTTCCGCACCATACGAGCGAAGCTGTCCCGGTCCTGTAAAGGGAACTACCGTTAAACTAGTTGAAGCGCCGAAAGATTCACAGCACGACCTAGACACAAGCCTTGATGTATCCAGCTGCCAGTTTTCTCGGGGTGACCGGCATTCTCTAATCATACGGTAGAAAGTGAACCATTAGAAAGCTAGAATTTAAGGATTGGTGGGCCAGACATTTACAGGTCTATTGACATCTGCCCCATTAATGATGCACAACGAGTGTAAAAATATTCCTCAAGGAAACGATTGACTGAAACAGTACGGATCTTGGAATAAAATAATTCTGCTTCAAGAATCCAAAGTCGTCCGATCCCCTTCGGAGACATGGCCAGAAAATTACCCACAGAACCACTAAGAGCTCATCTTGAGGGTGTATTTCAAGCTAAGCTCCTAAGAGGCTCAACGTCAAAACTGGGCGTAAAATTTAGCACACCCAGTTAGGCTATTTCAAGAATTAGACTACCGACACTAAATGAATGAAGAGGGGAAAACGCCACTGAAATCAAAGTCTCAAATAAAAATATACTAAAATCCCAACAAAAAAACCACAAAATCCGCTTGCGTGTGTGGCTGTGGAGTAATAAATTGCACAGATTTTATCGAGAACACAAGTCTGCACGAATTCTGGCGAGTCCAGTTCTTTCGGGCTTGCCATGGGAGGACGAAACGAAAATCGGTGGAACGCCCCATCTAAGATACCAACACATCAGGATCGACATTTGTTGTCAAGACTAAATCATAATAAATCGAAACTTTTCTTATTGGCAGAAAGCAATGCGTTCGAAACCCTATCGAAAACGGAAAGTTTAAAATCTATTAGACACGATTTCCTCAAGAATGGAACGAAAAGAAAATGACTTTGAAAGCCAAGAGTAAGAACAAGAACAGGGAAACTGAGCACTACTGAAGGTGAGACTACCAATGCCTCCCATAAATCATCCTTAAGAATTAATTCAAGCCAAAGAGTATGCAAAAAAAAATATTTGGCTTTGGGCTTTAAAGTGTTGAACAAGTTGAAGATCTAGAGAAATAAATAGCCGAAATTCCATGACTACAACTCGATAACAAATAGCAGTGATTGAGCTAGAGAAAGAATAATTGAGTAATAAGATTCACATAGCATAGCAGCATAGCAGAAAGAAGTCTACTCTATAAAGGGCTTCGACCGAGAGGGTGCCCAAGATAGCTCGAAGATGCCCCTCCATAGTGTGAAGAAGCGCATCCTTGATTTCCTCGACGTCTCGTCCCAGGAAATGTTCGCAAGCGGCTATCAAAAACTGGCGATCATGCATCACCTTCACCTGCGCGACACCTAGATAAAGCGCAAAATTTACACAGAAAGGTCTTGCAAGCGTGAAATTGGCAGTTGGAAAACAGCTCAGTAAAATGTATTGCAAAGAGGGTAAAGAATAACCTGTGACCGTGACTGCGACTCCTTCTAAAGTTTCAACATCCTCGCATCGGGGAGTAAGCGTCATGACAGACAAAGAAAGTCTTCAAATAAGTGACGATTTATCCATACCTTTTAACATCTGTAAGACACCACCATGACCAGCCCCACCCGCCAACAACTATATTAAAATTCGACGAACCAAAACAACCACCTGGAAAAAGACAGGATGTAAGCTGGGTGAGTCACGGCTTACCAGAGAGAACAAGAGCCTCGTTAGGTCCCGACGTCTCAACATTGCCCATTTGGGCCAGGAAAAGCCCAGACCCACCCTTGAAAGGTGATGGTCCCAGGCCGTGGTCGAGATAAACGCAAAGAATATGGAGTGCATTGGTGGGAAAAACATCAAAATAGACATAAATGCTTAAATGTTAGCTAAAACATTTAAGAAACAATACTATAAGTCAACCAAATGGCATCATAGTAACTGAGTAAAAAACCCAAATATTTCCTCTAACGTTATGAATAGCCTCGACCAAATTAAGCTTCATAATGATCGATTGCAGAAACCATGTAAACAAAGCTAACATATAAAACAAGCACATCGGTTGAGCACTATAACCCACCTACCCTGTGAAGGCCTGTGAAACACAAAATCGGTTATACATTTTAATTATCTGAAGGTACTTACAAAGATTATTGTAGCGTCCCGACACTCCCCTTAAGGTAAAAGAAGGCATATTACTGGGGGTAGTATACATATATTCTTGAAACAGAGGACTTGGGGCTGTTGGCACGGCCCAAAGACCGACCAACCGGCTCAGTACAATATGGCCACCCAAGTGACCGAAACCGGTAGTTCAAACAAACGAAGTATTACAAAGCCCCTCTCTTCTTTCGAGCGTCGTCCCCGACGCTCCCCTTGCTCAGCCTCCCGTGCCAGCCATCACAACGTAATCAGTGCTTCGAGAAGCACCCACGAACTAACCGTCCCAGTCGTCGAGATTCGAACGCATGTATTCCTGTAGTGCCATCGATTCTGCGCAGCACTTAATGCAGCAAGTGCGCGCTTCTTGGCCCTCCTCTCTCACGACAATGTGGTCCAATGAAAGATGGAGGTACGAATCCAAGTTTTCGAAATGGGTCGAGACACACAACACATATTGCGATTCCAGTCTTAATTGACACCGTAGAAGAAACGCAAGGACATCGTAGAAACCTGAGCATATGTGGCGGTCGGACCTCATAGGAACAAAATGCATGTGATCCAAGTGTGCAAAGCATAAAACGATGCTATCCAATGGCATCCTGCACATTCTACATCTGAGAACAGGAGAGAGAGCTAACGGCGGATGCTTGACCACAACGTCGTAGGTCTCTCCTGGCAGTTCCACTGGACTTGGAGTTCACGGCTAGTGTCGCTTCAGTTGTTAATAGCTTCCCTGTCGAACACGAGGGCGATGGAGATGCCGAAGGTGGACGTCGATCTCAGCCCTTCTGTTACGAGATACCAGAGGCTCTCCCATCCATAGCACATGCACTTCTTTCACACCACCAAAATTTGCTAGAAGCGGCATGGAGCAGGATAAAATCCATCAAAGTCGGGTCCGCTTTCCGCTGCCACCAATGTGGCGTCCCGAGACTCCCTTTAAGGTAAAAGAAGGCATAGTACTGGGGGTAGAATACATATATTCTTGAAACAGAGGACTTGGGGGCTGTTGGCACGGCCCAAAGACCGACCAACCGGCTCAGTACAATATGGCCACCCAAGTGACCGAAATCGGCAGTTCAAACAAACAAAGTATTACAATTATTGATCATTGCATGAGTAAAATGGCTAAATGTGGTTGTAGTGGTATGAGACTTTCTTTAAGGCAAAAAAGGCACAGTACTAGGGCAGAATACACATTCTGGAACCAGAAGGCGTGGG
Organism: Taenia multiceps; assembly: GCA_001923025.3. Taxonomy (NCBI): domain Eukaryota; kingdom Metazoa; phylum Platyhelminthes; class Cestoda; order Cyclophyllidea; family Taeniidae; genus Taenia; species Taenia multiceps. The sequence goes on along the minus strand of CM010311.1, from coordinate 63,435,998 downwards.
GGCTGTTGGTACAGCCCAAAGGCCGGCCAACCGACTTGTGCAATATGGCCACCCAAGTGACCGAAACCGGCAGCTCGAATAAACAAAGCATTACACAGCCCCTCTCATCTTTCGAGCGTCGTCCCTGACGCTCCCCTCAGTCAGCCTCCCGTGTCAGCCATCACGACGTAATCAGTGCCGCGAGCTAACCGTCCCACTCATCGAGATTCGAGCGCATGTCTTCTTGTTGTGCCATCAATTCTGCGTAGCGCTCGGTGCAACAAATGCGCATTTCTTAGTTCTCCTCTCCCACGATAATGTGGCCCAGCGAAAGATGGGAGTACGAATCCAAGTTTTCGATTGAGTCGAGACACCCACAGCACATATTGTGACTCCAGGCTTTTTTGATGCTGTGAAAGAAAGGCGAGAGTATCGTAGAACACTGAGCAAATGGGACGATCGGGCCTCAAAGGAACAAAGTGCATGCGATCCAAGTATGAAAAGCATAAAACGATGCTATTGAATAGCGTCCTGCACATTCTACATCTGTAGATACGCATTTTGACGAAGATAGGCGAGTTGCCCAAGTATAGGAGAGAGAGCTTACGGAGGATGCTTGACCACAACGTCGTTTATCCCTCTCGGTAGTTCCACTGGACTTGGAGCTCACGGCTAGTGTTACCTCAGTTGTTAATAGCTTCCTTGCAGAACACGAGGGCTAGGAGGATGCCGAAGATGAACATCGATCTCAGCCCTTCTGTTATGAGACGCCAGAGGTTCTCCCATCCGTAGCCCATGTACTTCTTTCACACCGCCAAAGTTTGCCACAAGCAGTACAGATCAGGATAGAAATCCATCAAAGTCGGGTCCGCTTTCCGCTGCCACCAATGTAGCGTCTCGAGATTTCCTTGAAGGTAAAAGAGGACATAGTATTAGAGCAGAATACATACATTCTGGAATCAGAGGGCTTGGGGCTGTTAGCACGGCGCGGGGGCCACTTAAGTAACCGAAACCGGCAGTTCGAACAAACAAAGCATTACATACACATTTAGCATGCAGAAAGCGTAGGAACTACTGGAATGGGCAGGTACGATGACCCTGACATAAGGTGATCCTTTACCGAAACAGACAGCATAACAGCTAACATACCTCACAAAATTGCAATGATTTACGTTCTTCTTAAAGCTAGAAGGGGTAATGAAATTGGCAGAAGATATGCCACCTATGTACAAGAGAGGAGTACATGTGCAGTTTAATTGTACTCTTTAGGTGGAAAGCGCTTAGTGAACAATATCTTCATACAAAAATGTTGTCAGATTTCCTCGAGACGGAAGGCAGTATAAATCACAGCCAACTCTACATCTGTACTCACCCCGCCAACGCTTGTCATTAAGCATGCCTTTATTAAAGCAGTAATATCGCTCAAATGGCGCTAGGACTATCGATAGAGAAAACCATAAAGCCGTTGTAGAAGAGCCGATCCTACCGACATGGGCCAGAGGCAATGATAGCATGCATAATTACAACAGTGAAGCCTTAAGTGACCTCCTAACCGAGTCGTAGAGTTAAGCAATCAAACTGTTGCTAAAGGACCAAAAGTATATAGCGATTTCTTAATTTATTTTAGCTATATGAATCCTCAAGTCTATGCAAGTATAATATTCACCAGACAGAACGGCCTTCGAGGCATGCTACTAATTGCCAGCCCTTCTGAAGTTATGCGTTTTTCCCAAAGTACTTCTACCTGCCGTAACCTCTGGGAAGCTCGGAGGTGTTACATTTACTCCAAACTTAACGAGTTATCCTACTTAAAAACAATATATATCACGGCACTAAGCATAGAGTAAGAAGGCGTTTCACTTTTTAGAACAGAAGACACAATATTAGGGCTGATGATGCTTTATTGACATGTGGAGGAGATTGAGGCGTAATTTAAACGCAGGTCATCCACAGGAAGTAAAATTGTGGTGCTATGTGTAGTAGTTTTGTTGTTTGTTTGGCACCTGGGCTTCGAATACGATCATGCAGGTGGCCATATTGGCATTGTCGGGTAGGCTGGTCCCTAGGCAATAGCAGCGATCCCAAATTAGCACCATTCACAGAGTTCATATTCTGCGCAAGTAAATATTTGCGTCTGCATCCAAGTAAGTCTCGTGACGCTGCACTGGTGGCAGAGATGGAAATTTGAGCATAGGCCATTCTCAAGGTAAAGTTTTAAGTCTATTCAATCGCGCCACACTTATCCTGCCTTGCGGCTGACCAGTCATATCCATCAGGGTTCTGATTAGCTAGCATAAAGGGCAAAGAAAAAGTTGCGAATTTGGATACACCAGGAAAACCCGAATGTAAAATTCCCTGGATGGTTCCCGGCTAGTGTCGCTCCTGTCGCTAGCAGCTTTGTTGCAGGACTCAGGACTGAGGTCTATTGTGAAGACATACGCCATCTTCAGCTCTTCTGTTATAGGACATCAGCAACTCTCCCATCCGTAGCACATGCCCTTTTTTACCCCTAAAAGTTGCCAAAAAGGTAAAAACAGGACAAAGCCCTTTTATGGTGGTATTCGTTTTCTGTTGCCAGAAATACAGCGTCAGCAGATTTCTCCGAAGACAAAAACAGCTATGCCACTTAAACAAAATGCATATGCTAGGCGAAAAGAGAGGAAATAAAGCCGTTGGAATGGTCCAGATGCCAGACCACACGGCAAAGGTAACATGGTCACCCAAGTAATCGTAATCGAAACCGGAATTCAAGAAAGATATTACACAGTGGTTGTTTATTCCAGTTGCGGTTTTAGAGTAGGGGTCACTTTAGGTCTATGCAATTGCATCTTTGCCAAATATGCCGGCTGTAGCGTCCCGAGACTTCCTTTAAGGTAAGAGAAGGCATAGTACTGGGGGTAGAATACATGTATCCTGGAAACAGAGGGCTTGGGGGCTGTTGGCACGGCCCAAAGACCGACCAACCGGCTCAGTACAATATGGCCAACCAAGTGACCGAAATCGGCAGTTCAAACAAACAAAGTATTACACCGGCTTTCGGATGCGGCCGCGGCCCCAGCCCTATTGTAGTTCAAGTATATGTTTTCAACCTTAGTGTAGCCGTATTGCCCCAAGACATCCCTGAAGGGAAAAGAAGACATAATACATCTGATCCACCCAACGAAAGCAATATGGCCCATCAAGCGACCGTAATAAAACCGAGAATTAGGCAAACAACAAAATGTGTTGCAGTAACGTCTTCTGTAGTCGCCAGGGCAGTTTCGGGGGTCCCACATATTAGAGGAGCCACTAAGAGGCTGATTAGTGAAAATGAGAACTACTCAAGCGCTTAGAACATTACTGTAATACTTTGTTTGTTCGAACTACCGGTTTAGGTCACTTGGGTGACCATCTTGTTCTAGCCGGTTGGTCGGCCTCCGGGCCGTGCCAACAGCCCCCAAGCCCTCTGTTCCCGGAATATATATATTCTGCCCTAGTACTGCGCCTTCTTTTACCTTAAGGGGAGCCTCGGGACGCTACATTACAGCAATACGATGGCATTTGTAGAATCAGTTTTACGAAGCGTGACTAGTCTGTAAAGTTTAAAATTTAACTGACATATGAAACTTGTAAAAAAGGTCACACAGAGTTCCCAGTTTAGGGAGGGCCTTCATTTAGTATAAATTCTGCGTTTGCACACAATATTTCGATTTTAATCTTGCAATAGGCATTTTCTGTTTTAAATAGAAATTTAAGTTGTGTATTTTTGAAACAAAAAGCTTTTTACTTTTGCTTTAAAAGGTATTTAGGGCTTTGATTGAAAAATCGCTAATATTGTTTTCATTGCCTATTTCGCCAGAAGTCTTTGCACTTTATTAGCCGGTAGAATTGACACTACTTTGGGATTTATCTGTGGGGTTGCATGGAATGAATGTATGTCTAATTGCATCTATATCCTTGACTAGCTAAGTTTGTTGATTATGGTTTTGTGACGGATATGTTTGTAATTCTTTATTCTCATAGTAATGTACCATCTCCAGGGCGTTATTAGAGTTTTTACTGGTAGGTCTCTGACACCAATCTCACGGATTTCGAGTCGGTTAAATCAGACACTTCTGCCAGTTCGAGTGCCAATACTATCGAAATTCCGCTACGTGGTGGAGATGAAGTAATTGAACTGGATATAAACCAATTGCCTGATGGGGACGAAGTTATCAATATTCTTACTCAAGAGGTTGCTCCACTTCCCGTCTGGATCAATATTGCTTTGGCCTACTACAAGAAAAAGCTCTTCGACGATTTTGAAAAGGTTCTTGAGGAGGCCAAGCAGAATGTTTCGAACCTGCAGCCTTATAATGAGAACGACTTTCTCCAACTTCTGGACATGCTTGCCAACTTCTGTGGAAAAAAGGCCTCAAGGCAGGTGAAAATCTATGCTTTTTATGTTTTCTACCTATTCAGAGAAAACAACAAAGAAAAGCGCACGCAGTTAATTGCACGAGCGGCTACTCTGTTTACTTCTGCTGATCGAATCGCGATGTACGATCAGAAACATCTTCTGGGTCGTGCATTTTATTTCATTTACGAGGGTGAAAAGTGGAGTCAGGCCGACAGCCAACTTAATTTCGTACTAAATCAGGGTTCGCCAAATATCCAGGCCTATCTAGGGAAGGCTTGTATTGCTTTCAACAAGCAGGAATATAGGAACGCTCTGGCATTTTATCGCAAGGCCTTACGTCTTCAGCCGAACTGTTCTCCCTCGGTGCGCTTGGGAATTGGGCATTGTTTTGCTCGTCTCGGCAATCCCCAGAAGGCGAGGTTGGCCTTCCAGAGGGCTTTAGATTTGGATCCCGAGAGTGTTGAGGCTCTTGTTGGACTTGCAATTCTGGATCTTAATGAAAAGACTCAAGTCTGTCATATTTTTTTACTGTGTTGCTAACCTGTCCCCCCGCCCCTTTTAGGAGTCGATTAAGCAGGGTGTTCAAAAGCTCTCAAAAGCCTATAATCTGGACCCAACGAATCCCATGGTTCTGAACCACCTGGCAGATCATTTCTTCTACAAGAAGGAATACGACAAAGTTCATCAGCTTGCAATGCATGCTTTCCACAATACGGAGAACGAGGCGATGCGCGCTGAGAGTTGCTATCAGATGGCGCGAGCTCTACATGTTGAGGGGAATTATGATAAAGCTTTCCAGTACTACTATCTGGCCACTCAATTTGCATCTCCAAACTTCCTCCTTCCGTTCTATGGTCTTGGTCAAATGTACCTCCACCGGAACGACCTCGAGCACGTGAGCTGATACCATCTAAATTTTCTTTCTCCGAATTGTCACTTGGACTATCCATAGTTTCGTTGACAGGCGGCTATTGCCTTCGAGAAGGTTCTGAAGGCCTATCCTAACAATTACGAAACACTGAAGATCTTGGGGAGTCTCTACGCCCAATCCAACAAACTGGACAAGCGGACTCAAGCAAAGCAACTGTTTAAGCAGGTCACAGAAAGTCAGCCGGACGATGTGGAGGCGTGGATTGAGTATGCGCAGTTGTTGGAAAATGATACGTCGGGAGCTCTGAGTGCTTACTTGAACGCGCTCAACATTCTCGAGAATGTTCAATTAGAAGTATCCCCGGAGATCCTGAACAACATTGGGGTTCTCTACTTTATGAAGAATGAACACACCAAAGCTGATGTGAGTTTGCTTTCCTTGGGCTGCTTTTGAGAAAGGTGGAACTAAGTTGGATTTCGAGTGCATCACACTTCACCGGTAAAGCGAGCTGTCGCGCTGAAACTTAAAGTTTGCTTCACCCAAACTTTACCTACATTACCCTTCTGCATTTCAATTTGTTAATAGTAGTCTTTGTTGGAGTAAAACAATGCTAATTATACAAAGCCTTGGGAGATTCTGACATTGCAGATAGTTAAATCCTAATCTGCGCTTTTTAGATTGTTTTGCTCTCAGGTCATCAGAATGAGTTGTGCGATGATGGTACACAGTCAGCCAAGTCGTGAAATCTTTCCCACAGAGTGGGTTTGAATTCGCGACTTATCTCAGCTGCAATTCACGATCGAGAAAATAGCGTTGACCGGTGAACATTAGTGACCTTGAGGTCACTGGTATGGTTGCATGCAATATCCCAGCCATGTAACTTGCTTAATCCGACAACGACAGGGTCTGATAATCTAAGCCAGTGACCAACTAAAAATATGTCGATGTCGAGAATGGTGGCGTTGGGGTTTGTTTGATGTATACTAGAAGGGTCTTTAGTCGAATGAGGCTATCACCGATGTTTCTACTGTCCAATAGTTTCTAATCGGCAAATACATCATCTTGAATGCTGAAATCTAAGGTCGATTTAAACGTATGTCCTTCCACCTTCATTTGTCAAGTACATAATAGTGTTTAGTCGCACTGATTCTATAGTCTAACTGGAAATGGAGGATATTACCAGCTCTTTTCGTTGAATAGTCTTTCTTGAATCGAGCCTACGACCGTATTCGTGAGGAACAACTACAGGAGGAAGAGGCCAGTGGAATCGATGGTGAGGGGCAAGCCTCTCATCTTCAACACCCCGCACCTCTGATGGGCACAACCACCGCCAACGCAATTTTAGAACTGCATCGCCGCACCGTCACCACAAGTGGCGATGTCGCCTCTTCATCTGCTGGCGGTGGCGACAACTACTATCATGACCTTGCTGTCACCGTACGTTACAACCAGGCTCGTCTGCATGAAGCTATGAATCGTCCTGATCTTGCAGAAGCAGCCTACAAGTCTATCCTCCTTCAGCATCCCACCTACGTGGACTGTGCGTTCTCCCATTCAACTTTAACATAGTAGAAAATTTCCACTAACTTGGTGTAATTATTTTGAGGAAGCAAATAGAACTCATATTATTAGGTGAATAATAATTATCTGTTAATTCGTTGTCTATGTGGCTGTGGGTGATTTTGCGACCTTTATGTGCTTTTTTTACTGTTTCCAAGAACTGTTTTAGTGGTTAACATTCAGAATCGTTTTGTCAGTGATTTTAGTGGGTTTATTTTGTTCTCGTTTTATGAAATGGTAACGAGTAATGTAGGTACAGTATTGCATTGTTGGAATGGGTACTAAACAATCCCGATTCTCCTTACTGGATCAGGTTTTCGCTGCCACCATTCGGTTCTTCCTCTATTTAGGTTGCACACATCTTCGATCTGTTAGCTTAAGAGCTTAGTTCATCGCCTAGATGGTGAGGGTATATTAGTGGTTCATCGCAGTGTCTGGAAAGGCCTAGCTGATGATGAATAATCTCGGTTCCTTAATCACGGACATCTGTTAGTTCATTCACTTTTTCATAAAAGGCACCCATTCATTAATAGATTTCTAGAATTTATGACGTTTCATGGGTAACACTAGTGCAGTACCAGAACGTTAACTAACGACACCTGTACTATTCTAATTCCTTGAAAGATGAAGACTTTTCACCTCTGTTCAATTCGTTCTGCAGGCTACATCCGTCTAGGTTGCATAGCTCGCGATCGAGGTCAACTTCGCGACGCCTCTCTGTGGTTCCGTGAGGTCCTTGATGTGAACCCCGACCATCCGGATGCTTGGAGCCTTCTAGGCCAGATGCACCTCTCCCGCGGTGAGGTGGAGGCTGCCCAACGCAAGTTTGAACGCATTATCCGCCAGCCTAAGTACCGCGCCGATGCCTACTGTCGCATTACCCTGGGCAACGTGTGGCTTCGGAGCCTGCACCATCACCACCGTTATAATGCCAATTCCAACCAGACGCAACAACAACATCAGCAGCAACAGGGTCGAGATAAGGACCGGCGGCGCCGACACGAAGCGCGAGCGCTATCTTGCTACAAGGCGGTCCTGAGTGCAGACCCGCGCAATATTTGGGCTGCCCACGGCATCGGTTGCGTGTTGGCACATAAGGGTTTCATTAATGAGGCGCGTGATGTGTTCGCTCAGGTCCGAGAGGCCACTGCGGACTTTCCCGATGTGTGGATGAACATTGCGCATGTCTATGTTGAGCAGAAGCAGTACACGGCGGCTATTCAGATGGTGAGTGAGCGCACGAAAATGCCTTATTTGGCCACTAAATAGTTCGAGTTAGTGACAAAGGTCTGTTTAGTAAGTAGCTTTAAATGGGGTGGTTGGTGGAAGCCTACTTGAACGGTAAATGGAGCCCATGGAGTCGAACGTTTGCTTGGCAGTGTAAATTGATTTACAATGAAGGTATGGAGGAGTTCTTTGCTGGATTCCTTGATGAGGCTTGGTAAGGCAGGGACACTTGGGGTTTTATTTTAGAGGAGACAGGATATGAAAAAGTAGGGATCAAACTGGGCTTAACTGATTTTCCTATTTTACCCTGAGGCATTCATTGACGTATGTTTTTAGTTTCAATTGTTCCATTTTGAGTCCTTTAAGCAAAGGCTATTCCAACTTTTATGGGCGTTCACACCGCTGTTCAATTATTTTATCTTACTGACTTGTTTTATGTGCCCCAAGATTGTATTTGGCTCTGATAGCTGCGTATTCCTTGCCTTGATGAATTCTAGCATCTAATTAAACTGAATTAAAGGTTGGTCTCTATCGAGTCAAAACATAAGCTAATGCTTCCAGTATGTTCTTCCCCCTTGACAACTGCAGTTTGTCAATCCCTTTCAGTACGAGAATTGCATTCGTAAGTTTAACAAGAGTAGCGATACAGAACTGCTGCTCTACTTGGCGCGTGCGTACTTCAAAGCCAATCAGTTGAAGGAGTGCAAGACTGTGCTTCTGAAGGTAATTATTCTTTTTGCACAATAGTATTTGCGGTTTGTGTGAACTGTTTAAGCACTTTGACCAAAAGAGTTAAGAAATGGTTTGTTTCATCACTGATCATATAAAATACATAGAAACCCACGTTTAATTGCAATCAAAACGCATTTGAACGTTATATTGATTCTTTTCCTGTGCTTTTCGATCTGGAGAGAAATATTTTCTGCGTTGCCACATTGTTTTTCATGCCTCTGCTCCTTTGCCTATTTGTAGGCACGTTACGTGAAACCCTGGGACCCACTTTTGACCTTCAATCTGGCTCTGGTACAGAAACGCATGGCCGTTTTGGTCCTGAAGGACGAGGCGAGCAGTTTTGCAGCAGTCTGCGAGGCCATCTCTGATCTCAGCATGGCTAGATGGTGAATTGGTTCAGCAAATTCTCTTCTCCCTCTATTCATTTCGAACAGTTTCCCCTGGATAGCTAAAGTTGATAAGTCTGCAGATCGTAAATTTTACAGGCATATTTGCATTACGCAACTTGTAGCTTAGTTTAGCTGATTTTGGGGAGGAATATCGAAAATATTTGAGCAAACATTTTTGTTCATTGCATTTGTCCTTTTGCTCAGCACATTTGAGCACATTTCAAAGTCAAGCGAAATCGTCAACCAATCAATATCACTGGATGAGGCTCGAGCCTGCCATGATCTGTTGAGTCAGGCCAAATACCATCTGGATCGGGCGAAATCGCGTGAAGAGCAAGAGCGTCTCTTCCGTCAGCGCCAGGTACTCATCGCTTCTGTAAATCATTTGCTACCATCGAATTTTGGTTTATCAAACAAATTATCGATGTGTGATGACAGGAAGAAGAGCGTGAGGCACAGAGAAGGAAGCAGGCAGAACTTCAGGCAAAGGCGGAGGCTCTGCGGCTAGAGCGCGAGCGCCGACTGGAGGAAGAACGTGGGAAGTTCATTGAGAAGGCCAAACAGATCAGTTTGGAGTCTTCAGCTCTGGTACGTTCAGCAACAAAAAACAACGAGTCCACGAGTATATGCTCTGGTAAATAAATGTCTTCATTCTATCAACAGGAAAAGAAATTGAGAAAGAGCGCCGGCGGAAAGAAACGAGGTGCGGATGAGGATGGGTTCATAGACGATGGGGTCGATGGTAGCAGCAGCAGTGCGGATGATGTAAACCATGAGAAGGTGATTGGGGAGACTGATGATGGAATCTCAAAAAAAAATGTTAAACGCCTCAAGAAGTCCTTGCGAGGTGCTGTAGAGGCAAAACGTCGGAAAAATTCATCCTCAAAAGAATCCAGTGAGCGCCATCGTAGTCACCACCATCATCATCACCATCAGCACCACCACCACCATAGTAATGATGAGGAGAAGCTACCTGCTCGACAGCGGGGTCGTGTAGTCAGCAAGGCGCTAATTAGTGACGAAGATGACTCGGGAAGCTCCAGTAGTGATGAAGATGTGGAGGAAACGAAGATTCAGCACCAGAAGCTGGTGGATGCGCAGAAGGAGGAGGTGGAGAGTTTGGAAAGAAGTCCCTTTCATCAAAGAAAAAGAAAGGGTGCATTAGATTCTCTCAGTGAGTCTTCGGACAATAAATCGATGTTAAACGAAGGTAGTAATAAGGACGAGAAAGCGGAGGATGGGAAAAGCGTGAGGGAAGGATGGAAACGAAAGAGCAATGGTAATGAATCGTCAAACAACGAGGATGGGGGCGGTGGAACTGCCAAACGAGCTCGTATGCTGGAGAGCAGCAGCAGCGATAGCGAGGCGAGTGATACCAGAGAGCAGCAAGAAGTAAAGACTTCGCCGAGGAAAAATGTTGCTTCATGGTTGGGATCATCGTCTTCGTCTTCTGAGGATGAGTCCTGAGATCACATCTGTCCCATTTGTCCATTCCCTTGTTTTGTTCATGTGAACGTTGTCTCTTAACATTTGTTTGATCGTATGTATTAATGCAGTGGAACGTGTACATCATCTCACATCTTTTTGTTGATAAGAGAAGAGCGCAGCGTCCCATAGTAACCGATCTACAAAATATTTTTTTTCAAATTTTGCACAATCTCTGGTTTATTTGGTGTAATCAGTTGAGCAAGTGTTTTAGGGCCGTATTTCCAAACATTCCCGACAGAGTTAGCGTATTTCTCCAGAGTCAGATTTGGTCTCTGGTATGCATTATTACGATTCAGGAAGAGCATTCAGAGGAGACGATGATTATTCCGGCACAACATTGGGTCACCGGTGGGTGCGTCATAGACAATTCATGAAAGCGATATGAGTGGTAAATCCGTTGAAACAGGCGTTGCCGAGTGGAGGTTACGCTACGATAAGGTGAGTGTTTATTTACTTATTTCATGAAGAATAGTTTTACGCATCTGTGTAGCAGAGGGTAAAGTATAGTATTGCATCGTCTCGAAAGAAGACACAATGCTGAAGCAAAATATGTATTGTCGGCATGTAGATCTTGGGGCTGCTGGCATAGGTTAAAGACCAAGTCGCCTGACAAATTATGATAGAGAAACACCTTGAACGGAATTAAACAGACGATTGACACATTGCGGTATGTTGGAGTGTGGTATAGTATAGTGATGGTAATTATAGCGAATATTGCAAGTGTCATATTTGTGCTCAGAAAGATTTTAGTATCTTAATCCGGCAATTGTGAAAGCATAAAGCCTCGACTCTATGTTTACCGTTGTTGATGAAATCATAGATGATCTTCACACCAAGTCAGCTCTGTTCTCTGGTGGTCCTGCATTTTAAATAAGTTTTTAGTGAATATGCTGTTTAAAACAGAGCTTCTGGTGAAATTTTTTGGGTTTTTTTTAAATCAGTTCAGGCTAGATACAGAGACCACGTAGTTCAACATTCCGTACAAGACATTCGTTAAGTATCATCGTTAAGAAATCTTGAAGGGGTGAGGTGAACAAAATTCGTCTGCCTCAGACACCACACAGCATCGCAGTGTGGTGCGGCGCAATTCCTCTGTGAAATAGGCGGGTAGATAACGAAAAAAAAGGGGCGGGGGGGGGAAGATAGGGCAAACTTTGCCGATTGCTAAATTGGTGGCCAGCGCCACTTACACGGTCGGTATTGCTTGATGTGTTTGTCTCGATTCTAAGTGGCGAATTGAGGAGAATCCTTCTAGCCTGTTGCGCTCGTTACTTAATTCTATTTTAAGCGATTGCCAATCGATGGCATAGGCATCACTAACTGATCAGGATTTGCTTAACCAGAATATGCAAGCGAATTGAATCAATGATTGAACGGGATACATTGTGGAAGCAGATTGTTGAGGCTCTCTACAGAATTTGCGCCTGATCGCATTTCTGATTAGAGTGCTCGTTGTTGCTTGTCACTGCAGCGGTTTCGCCTTGATTTGTTGTAATGTGAAATAGACGCCATTTCTTCGTCTGACGTTTACTTTTGAATAACATCGGTGGACATTTTCTTAGGAGACCTTATCACCTGTTTCGAATTTGGGCTGATTTACACTTGTTTCGGCATTCGCTGTGAGAGGATCACGAGGGCCACTGTGGCCCTATTCTTGCATCAAAATGAACAAGACATGGTAATAATACATGAAGATGGTAGTCAAACTGTAGTAGTGGTAGAGGCCGAAAAAATACGAACAAAATATCAGCAGGCATGGCAAAATTGTAGTTAGCTTTGTAAAAACACGTACAGGTTATTTACCAATAGTGGAGAGGCGCTGTGAAAATGATGCAAACATGAAGTACGCCTTATCTTCCAACTCGCCTCTAAGAGTGCCATGGGGTCCCCAAAGTGGGGTTGAAGGATTCAAGGTGCTTTTGCGAACTATCCTAGCGGTTTGAGGTGAGTGTATTATCACTCAAATAAAAGTATGCTTTTTACCAACCCACCTATCTTATGCCGACATGTTTGTCACCTACCTAACCTTTTCGATCCCCTTTCCATCCATTGCCCTTTTATTACATGCGCCAGCCGGGTTTACAACCAAACAACTAACTTATGATTTGCAGCTAAACGATACTCTGCCTAGGTACAAAAGACGAGTGACTCTAAAATTATGCCTGTCAAGCATGCCATGCCTAATTGCCACTATACTTTGCTTAGTGATGGGACCTCGCTTTTCAACTCCGCTTACATTGAGCCCACATACACTCGCCTCCACTTCAATTTACGGTGTCATGAATAGTCGAACTTTTTGAGGTTTTTCGACTGAGTGGGGAATAATTTCATGTAAATCACTTTAGAAAATCTCTGTCTTTTCCTTCCTCGTATCGTACTCTACAAATAGCGCTAAGTGGATGTGCATGTATGAAGAAGCATTTAGATAACGAGGAAGGGAAACGATTTGACGTTGAGACTTGTACGGTGTAGTTCTTTTGTCGTGAGCACGAATGCTGCACTAGGTGCCGGTACTTATTAATAATTCGTAGAGAATAGTTCAATTTCTCTTTACGCATATAGCATTAACAAATAGCGCACTATCATGCCTGTATTTATTAAAGAACTATTAAAACTGTTATCAGTGGCGCGATGAAGCCATGAAGACGCTAACTGTTGCAGAAACAGATCTGCGCCACAATGAATGAAGTTAGCCAGAAATTATTGGCTGTTTAGGGTCCATTCTCACAAGAAGAATCTAACACCCCAATTTGTTACCATGTACATTACTCTGAGATCTAGTGTAGACTGTAAGGGTTGGATTCAAACACGCTAATGCAGGCAACTCTGATTCTGAGTCCTACCCTCAAAAGAGCTAATCGACAGTTAGTTGACTTACGTCGAGGTGGACGAACAAAGTAGCCGTTGTGAATCGCAGGAACAGCACCATCATCGAATCATTGGATTGTCACCGCTGTTAGTGTAGTTTGGGATGGTGCATGTCCATATTTCAATGCTAGTTTACGTTTTTTTCATCTGGACACTTTATTTTAGTTAGGAGTCGAGTCCTCCAATTTCGTTCTACTGGCCTCAATAACTGCGATAAGATCTCGACTACATGTTTCCCCATCGAAGCAAATTGTCTGTTGCAATAAAAAGCTATAAACCTCAAACCAACGTAGTTCAAAAGCAGAAAGTTATCCATCGGTCAGAACTTGCGATTGCGTATGAACCGGATAGCTAACCAGTGACAGTTACAATTATCTATCAGACATTCTCAGTAGTCAATTATAAAAGAAAATTGCAATCCAGTAAGAAATCCGGACTGAAGACGGATTGACTGTGTGCGATCTGACACGCAGATCTGCTGGAAAATTGGTAATAAGTAGCACAACAGGTGTTTGAGGATACTTAAATCATCACCATAGTCACAGCGGTCACTAATCGGTGTAAATGCCCAGGTTTTCTCCTTTCCCTTAAGTCCTCCACCCATTTAATCACTGGATTCACCTCGTCTCTAGCGCCAGTGTTCCCCTCTATCGCAAAGCTGAGCCCCACTACTCAAAGCCATACGGTTTATACCAGTTTACATACCATACATTGACAATTCCATCCATCTCTCTAACCATCCATCTATCTATCTACCTGTCTATCTATCCATTCATTTAACAATCTGGATGAACAAGCACTTTATACGCGTTTAAACCAGAGAAGGGGCAAGTGTAAATAAATGCAGTCATAATTCTGCCCATTTCTTACTCCCGCTATTTATCATTGCAGTTACGAAAAGCAGGGTAATTTCGCGAGGAATAATGACGCTTTAAGGACACTCATGAGCAACTCAACTTCTCAATATCCAACTGCTCCGCACAAAATCACACTTTGAATTCCATCTAGTTTATCATCGACAAAATTCGCTCCTCCATCAAATGGCAGGTTAAGCTCATAAATCCTTCTTGTTCCTCTTAGAGGAATTCAATTCTTGCAAAAACATCCCTTTCCTCGTTCTAAAAGTAGGACACCAGTGCGGACCCACGCATTCAGGCGCAAAACACCTCAAATTCCATTTCTAAGTAGCATTCGCTTGAAGCTATCGCACACCAGCCAACTCATCTCAACATGCTCAAAAACTACCCATGCAACTATTGTAATTTAGCGCACACATCATTTACATCGAATTCGTCCATGCAAAGTGAACAGGAAATACATGCTCCAACTGCAAAGGGAAATCACTGCACTTCCATAAACCCAATAAATATCAACCACGCCTCCATGCTGCATCTGAGGCATTCAGACACAACCATCGACGAGTGCTTCTACTCCACCATTGGCGAGCTCAGCACCACCACCCAAAACCATACACACACACACACACACACACACACATACGCATACACATGCCAGTATACACGCAATGCGTTGACAATTCCATCACACATCCATGCACTTATCTATCCACCCACCTCCCTCGCCATCCACCCACCAACATCCCACCCCACCATCGACCAGCCTGACTCTACCTGTTCTCTCATCTATCCAGTTCTCTACCTATACATCTGTCCGTTCAAACACTTTGCACAAGCATTTACGCCAGAGAAGAGGCATGTTACGTAAATAAGGGCCCTCATCTGCTCACTTCTTTCGTACTCCCGCTATTCGCCATTGCAATCACGCGTGCAGGGACAATTTCTTGGGGCTCAATCCCTCTTTTGTTGCATTCACGTCTACCTCAACATCTCCCCATTTACCTCACTACCCGTACTTTCATCAACCACTTTCGACGACTAAGTATTACCGCACACAATATCATACTTCGCATTCCACCAAGTCCTCCATTCACAAAATATCTCTCCTTCTTCACACATCGCGCTCCAAACACACACATCCTTCCCAGCTCCCTGAGAGGGCTTCACCTCCTGCAAAATCTTCCTCACCTCCTCCAAATTAGAGACCGAATGTAGACTCCCACTGTTTGGCGCAAAAGGCGTCAGACCTCATTCCAAAACAACATCCTCTCGAACCCACCTCAACACCCTCACAACTCACCCACACAACTATCGTGTTGCAGCGCACATATCAGTGACAGCGAATTCGATCCCGCAAGGCGGACAGGTAATGCATTGTCCAACACAAAGTGGGTGTCGCTACTCCCCCGCAAACCCAATAAATTCCAACCACGCCTCCATGCCACACTTGATGCATTCAAACGCGACCATCTGCGATGCTTATGAACAGTTGCAATAAGGGCTGGTGAAGAGAGAGGATAGGGAACGAAATCAACTTGAAGGAAAGGCAAAAGAAAGAATGACTATTGATGAGCCGTGTATAATGCAAGCACATTGGGGATTACACATCTACATGCATGTGTGGGGAATCTAAGTAGAGAGCTAGGTATGCTAAGGCTCCCAAAAGACACAAACGCCCTTACTGACGCGTTCATGGTAGTTTGACGAGGAGGTTTGAGAAACGAAGGAGGCGTACAGGTGTGGGTAAAAATTTTGGCGTTAACCATCCACTCCATTTCCTCTTTCGCCTCACTCCTCTTCTTACCATCACTTAGCCAACTCCATTCCAACTCCTCATTTAACACCACTCTACTCTTCTTCTTCCTCCTCCTTGGACTTCTTTCCTTTCCCACCTGACTTCTTCTTCTCTTCGCCTCCTTCTTCTTCCTCACCTCCTCCACCGCCGGACTTCTTCTCTTGTTCTTTCTTGCACTTCTCCATGCACTCCGCGTATGACGGAGCCAATTCCTTCGCTATTTTCATCAGGTACTCAAACATCTGCTTCTCCTTCTCTTTGCCTCCCTTCCCCTTACCCTGCTGCTTCTTCTTCTGTTGCTCCTTCTCCTCCTCCATTTTCTCCTTCTTGACTGAGCTCTGCTTGAATGAGTGGAGTCTCTTTAATAAATGCTTCAGACCACCAACAACCCCGCTTTTATACTCCTTCTACCCGCTAATCATACACGCATGACACCTCGTGACATCGCTCCACCGCCTGTTCTTGTGTTCGCACATTGTGATATCTTCTGGTGATCTGCTTGTGCATCGCATCCACTTCTCGCCCACGTCCTACTCTCGTGCTCATTTCACGTGCGTCCCATGCTCTTTCAGACATCATTCCGACACATTATTGCTGTTTCCCCCTAGGATACTCCTCCTAGTCTAATGCACTGTTTCGTGCACAAGAGATCATTGTCTTCCCTTTGTCTTTTACCGAAGCGACACCGGACTCCTAATCATCTCTGCTCCGTTTCGCACTGCGTTACAGGGTACCAGGTGCAGGTGGGCCAGGTTGACCCACTCTGGATAGGTGCATGCGTGCGTGCCCGAAAGGCTTTATGGCTGCACGTAGATTATAATAGGAGCGTGGCAACTGGAAGGTTGGTAGGTATGTCAGTTATTGAGTTGGTGTTTTAATACATATGTAGGTAGGTAGGCAGGCATACATGTACCTATGTTTGCATGTAGGTAGGTATGTGGTGTAATAATCGTTGTTTCTAGTTACTTAATGGAGCGCGTAGTGAGTTAGCGGAAGCACGCGAACCCAGTGAGGCCGTATTGGGGAGTTTCATGTCCTTCTTAGTTACCCTCTGTACGACTCGGTGGGTGTGGCATCCCTTAAGACCTCTGATAAATAAGCAAACTTCTAGTCAACTTGCATCATTTTGTTTTGATAGGATCAGCCTACAAGGCTTTATGTTTACAACTAGATCTAAATCGGCCTGCTATAGATCTAGTCCTAACAAATGAAACGAATCGCTAGCATTTGGAACTAAAGTGATTTCAATGTGGTCCTGTAAAAATAGGGGGGTCTGCTGATAAATGAAGTGCATTTGGTCCACATTGCCTGTTGTGCGATGCATTGCATCAGATGAACCACTACAAAGTTCTCGCACACAATCACGTTGAGCTGATTTTTTGTTAGCAAGCTTTAATTGGTCTCACACTTCCTATTGTCCACTCGCTTTAATATCCTCCACTAACCGAAATATGCAAACGCAGTCGTCTCTCCTGTTCGGATAATTTGCTCTCCCTCTAAGTCCGTTACGAACGCACAAAAAACAATGCTTACGCGACAATGGGAGACATTACCGAACTGCCCGGTATCAGGCGAGTCAGGCACTGTGCATTCATCCTTGCATAATAAAGTCCGCCACATTATGGAAAATCCACTTTCCTTTCAGTTTCTCACTTAAGCCCAATCACGCATTTATCCACAAAAGATACAACAACTGTAGCAAGTGTGGCTGAGTCGAACGGATGATCGCAGCAAAGGAAGGCAGTGGCTTGAATGAAGTTGTGAGGCTCAGAATTATTGTGAGTGGGGGATCAAGTGCCAACCATGAAATTCACCACTTCTTCGTCTTCCTACTTTGCACCAAGCGAAATGTTTCCGGTCGTATTGCATGAGCATTGCACTTTAAGCAAAATCAGCACGCCACTGGGAAATGTAGCATTCAGTGTGGATGGAACAGATGCGCTGGGATGTCTCAGCGGTAAGAACGAAGTTCTTGAAGATCTGAAGCACTGAAGTCGCAATTTGTGGCATTGCGCTGATGTGCTGTCTGGACTTGAGCCAAATGAGTATGAGAAGTAGTCACGACCCACACGAATTGCTCGCATTCTTAACATTTAACAGTTTTGATAGATGCATGTCGACGCCGAATTGGACGTTTGGGTAACTTACCGACCTTACTCTCGCAAGGTTGTGCTGGTGGAGTAGGGATGTACCGACGGGTTAATCCCAAGTTTACGTTCAGTTGCACCTCGAAATGGACTAGTGGCTGCTTTACTGTCCTTTATTTGAAGGCAGATGTCACGATTCAACTCATCATACATTCCTGTTCAACATGTTTGGCATTTCTTAATGCTTTCAACAAACATACTTATTTTACTACTTTTATGTAATTTGCAGTTAAGTTTATTACGCTTGGTAGGATGAAGTGGTTTTAACAGATTACTTATAAAGGTGAGGCGTTAAGGGGGAATTTGGTGTCGTAGAAACAACCCTATTCCGCAGGCAAAAAATCATTTTTGCTTCCAACTTCTAATTGTAATGAATTTGCGATAGAATAAAGCAGTCTGTAGATATTATGCATATATTGCTTTGTGTTATGCATGAAGTTTACATTTATACGACCATACATTCAAAAATACCCTAAGATTCCAAATTGTGGCAGCGAAATTGGTGAACGAGACTCAGCTTTCAGGTTATCGCGTTACAAATCTGCTCAACACGCCTTGAGGTGCAATGTGAAACGAACTTATGTCGAATAGCAGTGCCAACGCATTTTACTGCAGAAAAAAAGAGTATGCTAGAATTTCGTGCTTGAAGCAGAATTATCCGCTGACACGTGTATCCTAGGCGTGAGGCGCACGTAACCAAAGCAAAAGGAAGAGAAGTGGATGCGATGCACAAACAAATAACGAGTGAGTATCAAATAAAGGCTTAGAAATATTGAGCCTTAATAAGGTTAATTGATTGCTTGGCTTCCAAGCTCCAAATAAAAGTTATTATCAACTGAAGCGACACTTGCCATGAGCGAACTGTAAAGTTCCTCACGAGACACTCTACTCCACCTGCATAAACAATGCAATTATGTGGACACGCGATCCCTTTCCCCTTTCCCCACTATCTAGATTGAACCCAGATCGATATGGGTATGCAGCACTAAAGTGAGGAGAAGGTTTCAAGGCCAAATAAGCTCGAAGCCTTGTCATTCAAGAATGACGTTAGGTCCCGCCTTTTATGTAATGGTTCACCTTTTAGGTCCACATTTTTACCACTAGTGATGAGCATGAGTCCTGGCAGGCACATCTCCGCATCCTTCCGGTACAATCCCCATACATGACGGCACTCCAGATGTAGAGGAACTGCCAAGGTGTGTCGATGATTTTACAGTCGAGTGCCATCTCACTTGCATGAGACTTCAGTGAATGGCATGGTTGGTGTGCATATATTTTCCTTACAGCACCGCTAACCGTAAAGGCACCAGAGATGGGTCAAGTTTTACCTAAATGAAGTACTTTTTACTGTCTGCAAGACTTCGTTTTCTCTCAAGCAGTCCAGACCAATGGAAGCAAATTTCCCAAGAGTCCAGCAAGACTACTTTAGTTCCTCAGTACACAAATTTTGATTAGCTGGGTTGGACAAGTGCTCGGCTGAGTTTTAAGCAGGCCCGCCTCGAGTAATAAGGTCTTTGCCACATAGTCTAAACCGTTAGGATAAGGTCCGTTTTGGCAGCCTTGATAATGACTGAATATGGGTCAATTTTTATCCTCCATCAAAAAGGAGGAAATCGAGGAAATCAAGAAACCTAATTTCGACTTGGAAATCCCTAAATTGTGTCCATGGTTAATTATTTAATAGATTGGTCCGCAATTATAAGTCCGAATGCAAGCTTAAAAATGGGCCAGAAATCAAAATTCACAAAAGTATCGAGCCTTGGTAAGGTTAATTGATTGTTTGGCTTTCAAGCTCCATCCACCTCCATTTCCCTCAAACTATTTTATCTCCTGATTTCCATTCGTTTTCATAGGAAATGCCGCCCAGTAAACATCCTTCCCTGCCTCTACTGGTCTCACCTCCTCCAACACTTTTTCAATCAAGTCATTTTTCTCTGCTATCACTTGAAGTGGCCACTCTTTCTTTCAGCATCACCTTATTAACCTTAGTAACCTTAGAAACCCCTCCAAGCGACACTTGCTTCATCACTTCTATGTCTTTTTCCTCGACAACGGTTGTGGTTCTTTTTTCTCCCATTCCTAACAAACTTCATTTGGGGTTTTCGCATTCCATATTTTTAAAATTCTATTTTAATTCGCTTCCCGTTCGTCAGCTTAGGCACTGTCTTCTTGCCTTCTACATTACTTGTCTTTAACTTGTCGCAGTGCCTTTTTCTCTAAGGGAATCCCCGTATCCAGCACAATAATTTCTTCCATTGTTAGCAGCATCAATGGGGAATAATGAATACTGATACAACACAACGTTTGAAACGGAGGAACAGAGAAGCTAGGATTGTGGACGTAAAAGACCACCATAAAATCTGGACGATGTTCGACTGAGGAAACTTAAGGCTCTATGTAGGTAAAACGCAGAAGATTCGTCACAGGAGTTCTCGAAAAGGATATTTATCACCTTAATATTGTGTGCCACTATTCATGTGGGTGGGACTGGATCCTGTCCTGATAGAAAGACTAGTGCGGACGCCTTCATCTGTTGATGCGTGCGAGTAAGCTAAGGCGTAGCGTGAGGGCAGGTGGTCAAAAGACTGCTAATGGACAACGGAAGACTAGGACGGTTTCATTCTAGACTTGACATTGGCTGATTGGGCGAATTGAATGAGGGAGCGAGTCTCGACGAGTCATTTCAGAATGTTTAATAACCAGACACACAAGCAAACACTTGTGAATGATTGAAATAGGAGCGGTTTCGAAGGTTGCAAATGTTCTCTTCACATGTCAATAATTTTTCTTCGCCGCGACCTTTAATCATATTATTTGTGTTCTGGAAAAGCTCCTTTTCAATGAGGAATTCATCCATAGACTTCTTTACTTCAAGTTGATGTCGTCTTTACCAGTCCCTCATTCACAGAAACTATTCCATCGCTTACTCCACATCAACTATTTTTCCAACATGTTTCCCGTCCACGAGACTGCTCCCGCAGGATTCCTTGCTTCGTTCGCTTTTTCACCTGACTTCATCATTCAGAGGTTCCTTCTGTCAGATGATTCCCGTTCAACGCAACCTACAATAATGTCTTCTCTTCGGTTTTACACCTTCACTTTCTTCTCCCCAGACGCATGTTCACCAGTTCCTCCCCTTTAAAAACTCCTCCCATCGGTCTAGCCCCTTCGAGTATTTCTTCCCTGATTCCCTCCAATTCATACGTTTCTCTTACTAGTTCTCCATCTCATTCGCATTCTCTGCCGGATTCTCCGCCTCTTTCTGTTTCGTTGGCAAGTTCTCCCTGCCCATCAGCCTCAATCAACGGCTCGTTCTCATCATTGTGCTCTTCCAGTGGTCACAGTTATCCTTCAAGTTTCTTTGCTGGTTCATCATCACCACCATTCTCTTCAGGATCCTCCTCCTCTGAGTGGATTTTCGTAGTCGAATTCTCAGTTTACTTGGGTTTCTCCATCATTGCTATTTTTATCCTTTTCCCACCTTATTTACTTGTTAAACCTGAAAAGCCTTTCCTTCATTTCCTCAAATACTTCGTGCTTTGTCTTTGCACGTTAACCTATTAAAACTTGTATGAGTCTACCCTCTATTAAATAGAGGTATCCAGCCAGTCTTTGATACTCTTTCTTATGCCCACCACCCATCCAAACATTTAGCTATATGCCTATCCACCAGTCCGTCTACACAAACAATGGCATGTAATTTGCACATGCTCTCGTGCCTGTGTGCATGCATGGACACGCTAACAAATGCATTTATCTGGTCATTTCTTTGTTGCACCCTCTACCCATCAATGCAGTCACGGAAAACAGAAAGTTATCTCAACAATTCAATGACATTCAGTTTGCGCTTTTGCAATTTAAACACCTCTCTTCCCCCAAGTTTCTATTTCAATCAACCAATTTCGACAGTTAAGTAATGGCACACGGACCTGCCACTTTGCGATCCAATCGTCTCTTGTCCCCTGGAACCTCTCCTGCTCCACATATCAGGCTCTAAGCGTACATATCCTTCTAATCTTTCTGTTTTGGTTTAATTCTTGCGCGAATCTTCTTCTCTCCCTCCTCTAAACTAGAGCCCTTATGCAGACCTATGCTGTTTGGCTCAAAAAGCATCCGATCCCATTTCAACGCAGCATTCTCTTCAGCACATCATATACCGTTTAAGTCTAATTTTGACGCCTACTCATTCTATACTCACAAGCATCCTAAATTAGCACGCACATCAAAGTGGACAGTCAATGTACTATCCACCATTAATGAGTATTTACTGCGATACATTGATTGGGCATCAATGCAATTGATGCATCCCGAGTCAACAAGTAACGACGAATGCAAAAGTTTATTTAAAGAATGGCGATGGATGATAACAAGTGAAATCAAATTTGAGGAAAAAGAAGCAATAATAAGTGATATTTGAGGCGTATGTAGTAAAAGCATATTAAGAATTGCATAAATCTATAAAGATATGGAGAAACAAACGTAAAAAGTTGGACATAGTAAGACTCCCGGAGATCATGATAGCTCACAGGCACGCATTTAGCATATGCAGAAGAGAAGTTGCTTGAGAAACGAAGGACGTGTCAAGGAATAAGAAAGAATTCTCGCTTTCATCCTTTTCCGAACTCCAGCTTTGGCCAAGTTCTCTCATCCCTGTCAGGGGATATCACTTTCACGACTATAATCGGATTCCTCTAGTACGTCTCTCTTGCATTCTTCAAAGCAACTCCCTAGTTTTGGGTTAATTCCTTTGGCTACCTTTACGAGAGAATCCACCAGCTCTTCGTACTTCTCTTTGGATAGATTTTTTTTACCCGCCTCCATCGACAAATTTCCCGTTAATAAAATTTATTCGCCGGATTCTTCTCAAATGCGTTGAATTTCCTTGGATAAATGATTAAATAGTCTAAGTATCTCGATTTTATACACACGTATGCTGCCTCATGATATCGTTCCACCGCCTGTTCTTGTGCTCGCACATTGTGGTATCTTCGGGTGATCTGTTGCGCACCGCATCCACTTCTCGTCCACATTATGCACTCATAGTCATTTCACGTGCTCACACGACAGTATTCATCGTTCTTTAGCTTGTCGTCCAAGTCTCTCCGAGCTCTGTGTCCCGCTCCGCTCCAGACATATTTCCAAGGCATTAAAACCATCTCCCCCTAGAATGAAATTCTCACTGGATAACACTGCCTTCTGCAATCGATCCTACCAGCTCCCCTTTACCTCCAGCGAAATGCGTTAATGTTGCTAATAGACTATTTCGCCTTGCACTATGTCGCAAGGTACTGCGTACAGATGTGCGCTGCAAATATCTGGAAGCCAGGTTAAACCAACACCTTTTGATGGTAAGCTGATGCCAGCTTCAGGCTTTGGATGCATGGCTGCATAATTGCATGCGTTATTCGTTGCATATGAATTTGATCCAAGCATTCCATGATAGATCCCAAAGCGATGACAAATGCATCATCTACCAACACCACATTATTTCGCCGGCAAATCGCAGGCAAAGACAAGTAAGGTTCAACTAGATTCACGCACTGCAACATATGCTTGCTTATCAGAAAGCTATTTATATCACCATAGTACCATTAATGCTTTACTCAGTCGAATGTAATGCAGCTACACTGCGAAAAAGTTCACAATATCAACCATCTTTAAAGCCATTAAGGGTCTGTAAATAAAAGTATTCAGTTTGGTGGAAATAAAAGTCTGTCCAATACGTTGGACAGGAATGTATGATGAGTTGAATCGTGACATCTGCCTTCAAATAAAGGACAGTAAAGCAGCCACTAGTCCATTTCGAGGTGCAACTGAACGTAAACTTGGGATTAACCCGTCGGTACATCCCTACTCCACCAGCACAACCTTGCGAGAGTAAGGTCGGTAAGTTACCCAAACGTCCAATTCGGCGTCGACATGCATCTATCAAAACTGTTAAATGTTAAGAATGCGAGCAATTCGTGTGGGTCGTGACTACTTCTCATACTCATTTGGCTCAAGTCCAGACAGCACATCAGCGCAATGCCACAAATTGCGACTTCAGTGCTTCAGATCTTCAAGAACTTCGTTCTTACCGCTGAGACATCCCAGCGCATCTGTTCCATCCACACTGAATGCTACATTTCCCAGTGGCGTGCTGATTTTGCTTAAAGTGCAATGCTCATGCAATACGACCGGAAACATTTCGCTTGGTGCAAAGTAGGAAGACGAAGAAGTGGTGAATTTCATGGTTGGCACTTGATCCCCCACTCACAATAATTCTGAGCCTCACAACTTCATTCAAGCCACTGCCTTCCTTTGCTGCGATCATCCGTTCGACTCAGCCACACTTGCTACAGTTGTTGTATCTTTTGTGGATAAATGCGTGATTGGGCTTAAGTGAGAAACTGAAAGGAAAGTGGATTTTCCATAATGTGGCGGACTTTATTATGCAAGGATGAATGCACAGTGCCTGACTCGCCTGATACCGGGCAGTTCGGTAATGTCTCCCATTGTCGCGTAAGCATTGTTTTTTGTGCGTTCGTAACGGACTTAGAGGGAGAGCAAATTATCCGAACAGGAGAGACGACTGCGTTTGCATATTTCGGTTAGTGGAGGATATTAAAGCGAGTGGACAATAGGAAGTGTGAGACCAATTAAAGCTTGCTAACAAAAAATCAGCTCAACGTGATTGTGTGCGAGAACTTTGTAGTGGTTCATCTGATGCAATGCATCGCACAACAGGCAATGTGGACCAAATGCACTTCATTTATCAGCAGACCCCCCTATTTTTACAGGACCACATTGAAATCACTTTAGTTCCAAATGCTAGCGATTCGTTTCATTTGTTAGGACTAGATCTATAGCAGGCCGATTTAGATCTAGTTGTAAACATAAAGCCTTGTAGGCTGATCCTATCAAAACAAAATGATGCAAGTTGACTAGAAGTTTGCTTATTTATCAGAGGTCTTAAGGGATGCCACACCCACCGAGTCGTACAGAGGGTAACTAAGAAGGACATGAAACTCCCCAATACGGCCTCACTGGGTTCGCGTGCTTCCGCTAACTCACTACGCGCTCCATTAAGTAACTAGAAACAACGATTATTACACCACATACCTACCTACATGCAAACATAGGTACATGTATGCCTGCCTACCTACCTACATATGTATTAAAACACCAACTCAATAACTGACATACCTACCAACCTTCCAGTTGCCACGCTCCTATTATAATCTACGTGCAGCCATAAAGCCTTTCGGGCACGCACGCATGCACCTATCCAGAGTGGGTCAACCTGGCCCACCTGCACCTGGTACCCTGTAACGCAGTGCGAAACGGAGCAGAGATGATTAGGAGTCCGGTGTCGCTTCGGTAAAAGACAAAGGGAAGACAATGATCTCTTGTGCACGAAACAGTGCATTAGACTAGGAGGAGTATCCTAGGGGGAAACAGCAATAATGTGTCGGAATGATGTCTGAAAGAGCATGGGACGCACGTGAAATGAGCACGAGAGTAGGACGTGGGCGAGAAGTGGATGCGATGCACAAGCAGATCACCAGAAGATATCACAATGTGCGAACACAAGAACAGGCGGTGGAGCGATGTCACGAGGTGTCATGCGTGTATGATTAGCGGGTAGAAGGAGTATAAAAGCGGGGTTGTTGGTGGTCTGAAGCATTTATTAAAGAGACTCCACTCATTCAAGCAGAGCTCAGTCAAGAAGGAGAAAATGGAGGAGGAGAAGGAGCAACAGAAGAAGAAGCAGCAGGGTAAGGGGAAGGGAGGCAAAGAGAAGGAGAAGCAGATGTTTGAGTACCTGATGAAAATAGCGAAGGAATTGGCTCCGTCATACGCGGAGTGCATGGAGAAGTGCAAGAAAGAACAAGAGAAGAAGTCCGGCGGTGGAGGAGGTGAGGAAGAAGAAGGAGGCGAAGAGAAGAAGAAGTCAGGTGGGAAAGGAAAGAAGTCCAAGGAGGAGGAAGAAGAAGAGTAGAGTGGTGTTAAATGAGGAGTTGGAATGGAGTTGGCTAAGTGATGGTAAGAAGAGGAGTGAGGCGAAAGAGGAAATGGAGTGGATGGTTAACGCCAAAATTTTTACCCACACCTGTACGCCTCCTTCGTTTCTCAAACCTCCTCGTCAAACTACCATGAACGCGTCAGTAAGGGCGTTTGTGTCTTTTGGGAGCCTTAGCATACCTAGCTCTCTACTTAGATTCCCCACACATGCATGTAGATGTGTAATCCCCAATGTGCTTGCATTATACACGGCTCATCAATAGTCATTCTTTCTTTTGCCTTTCCTTCAAGTTGATTTCGTTCCCTATCCTCTCTCTTCACCAGCCCTTATTGCAACTGTTCATAAGCATCGCAGATGGTCGCGTTTGAATGCATCAAGTGTGGCATGGAGGCGTGGTTGGAATTTATTGGGTTTGCGGGGGAGTAGCGACACCCACTTTGTGTTGGACAATGCATTACCTGTCCGCCTTGCGGGATCGAATTCGCTGTCACTGATATGTGCGCTGCAACACGATAGTTGTGTGGGTGAGTTGTGAGGGTGTTGAGGTGGGTTCGAGAGGATGTTGTTTTGGAATGAGGTCTGACGCCTTTTGCGCCAAACAGTGGGAGTCTACATTCGGTCTCTAATTTGGAGGAGGTGAGGAAGATTTTGCAGGAGGTGAAGCCCTCTCAGGGAGCTGGGAAGGATGTGTGTGTTTGGAGCGCGATGTGTGAAGAAGGAGAGATATTTTGTGAATGGAGGACTTGGTGGAATGCGAAGTATGATATTGTGTGCGGTAATACTTAGTCGTCGAAAGTGGTTGATGAAAGTACGGGTAGTGAGGTAAATGGGGAGATGTTGAGGTAGACGTGAATGCAACAAAAGAGGGATTGAGCCCCAAGAAATTGTCCCTGCACGCGTGATTGCAATGGCGAATAGCGGGAGTACGAAAGAAGTGAGCAGATGAGGGCCCTTATTTACGTAACATGCCTCTTCTCTGGCGTAAATGCTTGTGCAAAGTGTTTGAACGGACAGATGTATAGGTAGAGAACTGGATAGATGAGAGAACAGGTAGAGTCAGGCTGGTCGATGGTGGGGTGGGATGTTGGTGGGTGGATGGCGAGGGAGGTGGGTGGATAGATAAGTGCATGGATGTGTGATGGAATTGTCAACGCATTGCGTGTATACTGGCATGTGTATGCGTATGTGTGTGTGTGTGTGTGTGTGTGTATGGTTTTGGGTGGTGGTGCTGAGCTCGCCAATGGTGGAGTAGAAGCACTCGTCGATGGTTGTGTCTGAATGCCTCAGATGCAGCATGGAGGCGTGGTTGATATTTA
Source organism: Taenia multiceps (assembly GCA_001923025.3). Classification (NCBI taxonomy): domain Eukaryota; kingdom Metazoa; phylum Platyhelminthes; class Cestoda; order Cyclophyllidea; family Taeniidae; genus Taenia; species Taenia multiceps. The sequence goes on along the minus strand of CM010311.1, from coordinate 63,408,386 downwards.
TTGGGTTTATGGAAGTGCAGTGATTTCCCTTTGCAGTTGGAGCATGTATTTCCTGTTCACTTTGCATGGACGAATTCGATGTAAATGATGTGTGCGCTAAATTACAATAGTTGCATGGGTAGTTTTTGAGCATGTTGAGATGAGTTGGCTGGTGTGCGATAGCTTCAAGCGAATGCTACTTAGAAATGGAATTTGAGGTGTTTTGCGCCTGAATGCGTGGGTCCGCACTGGTGTCCTACTTTTAGAACGAGGAAAGGGATGTTTTTGCAAGAATTGAATTCCTCTAAGAGGAACAAGAAGGATTTATGAGCTTAACCTGCCATTTGATGGAGGAGCGAATTTTGTCGATGATAAACTAGATGGAATTCAAAGTGTGATTTTGTGCGGAGCAGTTGGATATTGAGAAGTTGAGTTGCTCATGAGTGTCCTTAAAGCGTCATTATTCCTCGCGAAATTACCCTGCTTTTCGTAACTGCAATGATAAATAGCGGGAGTAAGAAATGGGCAGAATTATGACTGCATTTATTTACACTTGCCCCTTCTCTGGTTTAAACGCGTATAAAGTGCTTGTTCATCCAGATTGTTAAATGAATGGATAGATAGACAGGTAGATAGATAGATGGATGGTTAGAGAGATGGATGGAATTGTCAATGTATGGTATGTAAACTGGTATAAACCGTATGGCTTTGAGTAGTGGGGCTCAGCTTTGCGATAGAGGGGAACACTGGCGCTAGAGACGAGGTGAATCCAGTGATTAAATGGGTGGAGGACTTAAGGGAAAGGAGAAAACCTGGGCATTTACACCGATTAGTGACCGCTGTGACTATGGTGATGATTTAAGTATCCTCAAACACCTGTTGTGCTACTTATTACCAATTTTCCAGCAGATCTGCGTGTCAGATCGCACACAGTCAATCCGTCTTCAGTCCGGATTTCTTACTGGATTGCAATTTTCTTTTATAATTGACTACTGAGAATGTCTGATAGATAATTGTAACTGTCACTGGTTAGCTATCCGGTTCATACGCAATCGCAAGTTCTGACCGATGGATAACTTTCTGCTTTTGAACTACGTTGGTTTGAGGTTTATAGCTTTTTATTGCAACAGACAATTTGCTTCGATGGGGAAACATGTAGTCGAGATCTTATCGCAGTTATTGAGGCCAGTAGAACGAAATTGGAGGACTCGACTCCTAACTAAAATAAAGTGTCCAGATGAAAAAAACGTAAACTAGCATTGAAATATGGACATGCACCATCCCAAACTACACTAACAGCGGTGACAATCCAATGATTCGATGATGGTGCTGTTCCTGCGATTCACAACGGCTACTTTGTTCGTCCACCTCGACGTAAGTCAACTAACTGTCGATTAGCTCTTTTGAGGGTAGGACTCAGAATCAGAGTTGCCTGCATTAGCGTGTTTGAATCCAACCCTTACAGTCTACACTAGATCTCAGAGTAATGTACATGGTAACAAATTGGGGTGTTAGATTCTTCTTGTGAGAATGGACCCTAAACAGCCAATAATTTCTGGCTAACTTCATTCATTGTGGCGCAGATCTGTTTCTGCAACAGTTAGCGTCTTCATGGCTTCATCGCGCCACTGATAACAGTTTTAATAGTTCTTTAATAAATACAGGCATGATAGTGCGCTATTTGTTAATGCTATATGCGTAAAGAGAAATTGAACTATTCTCTACGAATTATTAATAAGTACCGGCACCTAGTGCAGCATTCGTGCTCACGACAAAAGAACTACACCGTACAAGTCTCAACGTCAAATCGTTTCCCTTCCTCGTTATCTAAATGCTTCTTCATACATGCACATCCACTTAGCGCTATTTGTAGAGTACGATACGAGGAAGGAAAAGACAGAGATTTTCTAAAGTGATTTACATGAAATTATTCCCCACTCAGTCGAAAAACCTCAAAAAGTTCGACTATTCATGACACCGTAAATTGAAGTGGAGGCGAGTGTATGTGGGCTCAATGTAAGCGGAGTTGAAAAGCGAGGTCCCATCACTAAGCAAAGTATAGTGGCAATTAGGCATGGCATGCTTGACAGGCATAATTTTAGAGTCACTCGTCTTTTGTACCTAGGCAGAGTATCGTTTAGCTGCAAATCATAAGTTAGTTGTTTGGTTGTAAACCCGGCTGGCGCATGTAATAAAAGGGCAATGGATGGAAAGGGGATCGAAAAGGTTAGGTAGGTGACAAACATGTCGGCATAAGATAGGTGGGTTGGTAAAAAGCATACTTTTATTTGAGTGATAATACACTCACCTCAAACCGCTAGGATAGTTCGCAAAAGCACCTTGAATCCTTCAACCCCACTTTGGGGACCCCATGGCACTCTTAGAGGCGAGTTGGAAGATAAGGCGTACTTCATGTTTGCATCATTTTCACAGCGCCTCTCCACTATTGGTAAATAACCTGTACGTGTTTTTACAAAGCTAACTACAATTTTGCCATGCCTGCTGATATTTTGTTCGTATTTTTTCGGCCTCTACCACTACTACAGTTTGACTACCATCTTCATGTATTATTACCATGTCTTGTTCATTTTGATGCAAGAATAGGGCCACAGTGGCCCTCGTGATCCTCTCACAGCGAATGCCGAAACAAGTGTAAATCAGCCCAAATTCGAAACAGGTGATAAGGTCTCCTAAGAAAATGTCCACCGATGTTATTCAAAAGTAAACGTCAGACGAAGAAATGGCGTCTATTTCACATTACAACAAATCAAGGCGAAACCGCTGCAGTGACAAGCAACAACGAGCACTCTAATCAGAAATGCGATCAGGCGCAAATTCTGTAGAGAGCCTCAACAATCTGCTTCCACAATGTATCCCGTTCAATCATTGATTCAATTCGCTTGCATATTCTGGTTAAGCAAATCCTGATCAGTTAGTGATGCCTATGCCATCGATTGGCAATCGCTTAAAATAGAATTAAGTAACGAGCGCAACAGGCTAGAAGGATTCTCCTCAATTCGCCACTTAGAATCGAGACAAACACATCAAGCAATACCGACCGTGTAAGTGGCGCTGGCCACCAATTTAGCAATCGGCAAAGTTTGCCCTATCTTCCCCCCCCCCGCCCCTTTTTTTTCGTTATCTACCCGCCTATTTCACAGAGGAATTGCGCCGCACCACACTGCGATGCTGTGTGGTGTCTGAGGCAGACGAATTTTGTTCACCTCACCCCTTCAAGATTTCTTAACGATGATACTTAACGAATGTCTTGTACGGAATGTTGAACTACGTGGTCTCTGTATCTAGCCTGAACTGATTTAAAAAAAACCCAAAAAATTTCACCAGAAGCTCTGTTTTAAACAGCATATTCACTAAAAACTTATTTAAAATGCAGGACCACCAGAGAACAGAGCTGACTTGGTGTGAAGATCATCTATGATTTCATCAACAACGGTAAACATAGAGTCGAGGCTTTATGCTTTCACAATTGCCGGATTAAGATACTAAAATCTTTCTGAGCACAAATATGACACTTGCAATATTCGCTATAATTACCATCACTATACTATACCACACTCCAACATACCGCAATGTGTCAATCGTCTGTTTAATTCCGTTCAAGGTGTTTCTCTATCATAATTTGTCAGGCGACTTGGTCTTTAACCTATGCCAGCAGCCCCAAGATCTACATGCCGACAATACATATTTTGCTTCAGCATTGTGTCTTCTTTCGAGACGATGCAATACTATACTTTACCCTCTGCTACACAGATGCGTAAAACTATTCTTCATGAAATAAGTAAATAAACACTCACCTTATCGTAGCGTAACCTCCACTCGGCAACGCCTGTTTCAACGGATTTACCACTCATATCGCTTTCATGAATTGTCTATGACGCACCCACCGGTGACCCAATGTTGTGCCGGAATAATCATCGTCTCCTCTGAATGCTCTTCCTGAATCGTAATAATGCATACCAGAGACCAAATCTGACTCTGGAGAAATACGCTAACTCTGTCGGGAATGTTTGGAAATACGGCCCTAAAACACTTGCTCAACTGATTACACCAAATAAACCAGAGATTGTGCAAAATTTGAAAAAAAATATTTTGTAGATCGGTTACTATGGGACGCTGCGCTCTTCTCTTATCAACAAAAAGATGTGAGATGATGTACACGTTCCACTGCATTAATACATACGATCAAACAAATGTTAAGAGACAACGTTCACATGAACAAAACAAGGGAATGGACAAATGGGACAGATGTGATCTCAGGACTCATCCTCAGAAGACGAAGACGATGATCCCAACCATGAAGCAACATTTTTCCTCGGCGAAGTCTTTACTTCTTGCTGCTCTCTGGTATCACTCGCCTCGCTATCGCTGCTGCTGCTCTCCAGCATACGAGCTCGTTTGGCAGTTCCACCGCCCCCATCCTCGTTGTTTGACGATTCATTACCATTGCTCTTTCGTTTCCATCCTTCCCTCACGCTTTTCCCATCCTCCGCTTTCTCGTCCTTATTACTACCTTCGTTTAACATCGATTTATTGTCCGAAGACTCACTGAGAGAATCTAATGCACCCTTTCTTTTTCTTTGATGAAAGGGACTTCTTTCCAAACTCTCCACCTCCTCCTTCTGCGCATCCACCAGCTTCTGGTGCTGAATCTTCGTTTCCTCCACATCTTCATCACTACTGGAGCTTCCCGAGTCATCTTCGTCACTAATTAGCGCCTTGCTGACTACACGACCCCGCTGTCGAGCAGGTAGCTTCTCCTCATCATTACTATGGTGGTGGTGGTGCTGATGGTGATGATGATGGTGGTGACTACGATGGCGCTCACTGGATTCTTTTGAGGATGAATTTTTCCGACGTTTTGCCTCTACAGCACCTCGCAAGGACTTCTTGAGGCGTTTAACATTTTTTTTTGAGATTCCATCATCAGTCTCCCCAATCACCTTCTCATGGTTTACATCATCCGCACTGCTGCTGCTACCATCGACCCCATCGTCTATGAACCCATCCTCATCCGCACCTCGTTTCTTTCCGCCGGCGCTCTTTCTCAATTTCTTTTCCTGTTGATAGAATGAAGACATTTATTTACCAGAGCATATACTCGTGGACTCGTTGTTTTTTGTTGCTGAACGTACCAGAGCTGAAGACTCCAAACTGATCTGTTTGGCCTTCTCAATGAACTTCCCACGTTCTTCCTCCAGTCGGCGCTCGCGCTCTAGCCGCAGAGCCTCCGCCTTTGCCTGAAGTTCTGCCTGCTTCCTTCTCTGTGCCTCACGCTCTTCTTCCTGTCATCACACATCGATAATTTGTTTGATAAACCAAAATTCGATGGTAGCAAATGATTTACAGAAGCGATGAGTACCTGGCGCTGACGGAAGAGACGCTCTTGCTCTTCACGCGATTTCGCCCGATCCAGATGGTATTTGGCCTGACTCAACAGATCATGGCAGGCTCGAGCCTCATCCAGTGATATTGATTGGTTGACGATTTCGCTTGACTTTGAAATGTGCTCAAATGTGCTGAGCAAAAGGACAAATGCAATGAACAAAAATGTTTGCTCAAATATTTTCGATATTCCTCCCCAAAATCAGCTAAACTAAGCTACAAGTTGCGTAATGCAAATATGCCTGTAAAATTTACGATCTGCAGACTTATCAACTTTAGCTATCCAGGGGAAACTGTTCGAAATGAATAGAGGGAGAAGAGAATTTGCTGAACCAATTCACCATCTAGCCATGCTGAGATCAGAGATGGCCTCGCAGACTGCTGCAAAACTGCTCGCCTCGTCCTTCAGGACCAAAACGGCCATGCGTTTCTGTACCAGAGCCAGATTGAAGGTCAAAAGTGGGTCCCAGGGTTTCACGTAACGTGCCTACAAATAGGCAAAGGAGCAGAGGCATGAAAAACAATGTGGCAACGCAGAAAATATTTCTCTCCAGATCGAAAAGCACAGGAAAAGAATCAATATAACGTTCAAATGCGTTTTGATTGCAATTAAACGTGGGTTTCTATGTATTTTATATGATCAGTGATGAAACAAACCATTTCTTAACTCTTTTGGTCAAAGTGCTTAAACAGTTCACACAAACCGCAAATACTATTGTGCAAAAAGAATAATTACCTTCAGAAGCACAGTCTTGCACTCCTTCAACTGATTGGCTTTGAAGTACGCACGCGCCAAGTAGAGCAGCAGTTCTGTATCGCTACTCTTGTTAAACTTACGAATGCAATTCTCGTACTGAAAGGGATTGACAAACTGCAGTTGTCAAGGGGGAAGAACATACTGGAAGCATTAGCTTATGTTTTGACTCGATAGAGACCAACCTTTAATTCAGTTTAATTAGATGCTAGAATTCATCAAGGCAAGGAATACGCAGCTATCAGAGCCAAATACAATCTTGGGGCACATAAAACAAGTCAGTACGATAAAATAATTGAACAGCGGTGTGAACGCCCATAAAAGTTGGAATGGCCTTTGCTTAAAGGACTCAAAATGGGACAATTGAAACTAAAAACATACGTCAATGAATGCCTCAGGGTAAAATAGGAAAATCAGTTAAGCCCAGTTTGATCCCTACTTTTTCATATCCTGTCTCCTCTAAAATAAAAACCCCAAGTGTCCCTGCCTTACCAAGCCTCATCAAGGGATCCAGCAAAGAACTCCTCCATACCTTCATTGTAAATCAATTTACACTGCCAAGCAAACGTTCGACTCCATGGGCTCCATTTACCGTTCAAGTAGGCTTCCACCAACCACCCCATTTAAAGCTACTTACTAAACAGACCTTTGTCACTAACTCGAACTATTTAGTGGCCAAATAAGGCATTTTCGTGCGCTCACTCACCATCTGAATAGCCGCCGTGTACTGCTTCTGCTCAACATAGACATGCGCAATGTTCATCCACACATCGGGAAAGTCCGCAGTGGCCTCTCGGACCTGAGCGAACACATCACGCGCCTCATTAATGAAACCCTTATGTGCCAACACGCAACCGATGCCGTGGGCAGCCCAAATATTGCGCGGGTCTGCACTCAGGACCGCCTTGTAGCAAGATAGCGCTCGCGCTTCGTGTCGGCGCCGCCGGTCCTTATCTCGACCCTGTTGCTGCTGATGTTGTTGTTGCGTCTGGTTGGAATTGGCATTATAACGGTGGTGATGGTGCAGGCTCCGAAGCCACACGTTGCCCAGGGTAATGCGACAGTAGGCATCGGCGCGGTACTTAGGCTGGCGGATAATGCGTTCAAACTTGCGTTGGGCAGCCTCCACCTCACCGCGGGAGAGGTGCATCTGGCCTAGAAGGCTCCAAGCATCCGGATGGTCGGGGTTCACATCAAGGACCTCACGGAACCACAGAGAGGCGTCGCGAAGTTGACCTCGATCGCGAGCTATGCAACCTAGACGGATGTAGCCTGCAGAACGAATTGAACAGAGGTGAAAAGTCTTCATCTTTCAAGGAATTAGAATAGTACAGGTGTCGTTAGTTAACGTTCTGGTACTGCACTAGTGTTACCCATGAAACGTCATAAATTCTAGAAATCTATTAATGAATGGGTGCCTTTTATGAAAAAGTGAATGAACTAACAGATGTCCGTGATTAAGGAACCGAGATTATTCATCATCAGCTAGGCCTTTCCAGACACTGCGATGAACCACTAATATACCCTCACCATCTAGGCGATGAACTAAGCTCTTAAGCTAACAGATCGAAGATGTGTGCAACCTAAATAGAGGAAGAACCGAATGGTGGCAGCGAAAACCTGATCCAGTAAGGAGAATCGGGATTGTTTAGTACCCATTCCAACAATGCAATACTGTACCTACATTACTCGTTACCATTTCATAAAACGAGAACAAAATAAACCCACTAAAATCACTGACAAAACGATTCTGAATGTTAACCACTAAAACAGTTCTTGGAAACAGTAAAAAAAGCACATAAAGGTCGCAAAATCACCCACAGCCACATAGACAACGAATTAACAGATAATTATTATTCACCTAATAATATGAGTTCTATTTGCTTCCTCAAAATAATTACACCAAGTTAGTGGAAATTTTCTACTATGTTAAAGTTGAATGGGAGAACGCACAGTCCACGTAGGTGGGATGCTGAAGGAGGATAGACTTGTAGGCTGCTTCTGCAAGATCAGGACGATTCATAGCTTCATGCAGACGAGCCTGGTTGTAACGTACGGTGACAGCAAGGTCATGATAGTAGTTGTCGCCACCGCCAGCAGATGAAGAGGCGACATCGCCACTTGTGGTGACGGTGCGGCGATGCAGTTCTAAAATTGCGTTGGCGGTGGTTGTGCCCATCAGAGGTGCGGGGTGTTGAAGATGAGAGGCTTGCCCCTCACCATCGATTCCACTGGCCTCTTCCTCCTGTAGTTGTTCCTCACGAATACGGTCGTAGGCTCGATTCAAGAAAGACTATTCAACGAAAAGAGCTGGTAATATCCTCCATTTCCAGTTAGACTATAGAATCAGTGCGACTAAACACTATTATGTACTTGACAAATGAAGGTGGAAGGACATACGTTTAAATCGACCTTAGATTTCAGCATTCAAGATGATGTATTTGCCGATTAGAAACTATTGGACAGTAGAAACATCGGTGATAGCCTCATTCGACTAAAGACCCTTCTAGTATACATCAAACAAACCCCAACGCCACCATTCTCGACATCGACATATTTTTAGTTGGTCACTGGCTTAGATTATCAGACCCTGTCGTTGTCGGATTAAGCAAGTTACATGGCTGGGATATTGCATGCAACCATACCAGTGACCTCAAGGTCACTAATGTTCACCGGTCAACGCTATTTTCTCGATCGTGAATTGCAGCTGAGATAAGTCGCGAATTCAAACCCACTCTGTGGGAAAGATTTCACGACTTGGCTGACTGTGTACCATCATCGCACAACTCATTCTGATGACCTGAGAGCAAAACAATCTAAAAAGCGCAGATTAGGATTTAACTATCTGCAATGTCAGAATCTCCCAAGGCTTTGTATAATTAGCATTGTTTTACTCCAACAAAGACTACTATTAACAAATTGAAATGCAGAAGGGTAATGTAGGTAAAGTTTGGGTGAAGCAAACTTTAAGTTTCAGCGCGACAGCTCGCTTTACCGGTGAAGTGTGATGCACTCGAAATCCAACTTAGTTCCACCTTTCTCAAAAGCAACCCAAGGAAAGCAAACTCACATCAGCTTTGGTGTGTTCATTCTTCATAAAGTAGAGAACCCCAATGTTGTTCAGGATCTCCGGGGATACTTCTAATTGAACATTCTCGAGAATGTTGAGCGCGTTCAAGTAAGCACTCAGAGCTCCCGACGTATCATTTTCCAACAACTGCGCATACTCAATCCACGCCTCCACATCGTCCGGCTGACTTTCTGTGACCTGCTTAAACAGTTGCTTTGCTTGAGTCCGCTTGTCCAGTTTGTTGGATTGGGCGTAGAGACTCCCCAAGATCTTCAGTGTTTCGTAATTGTTAGGATAGGCCTTCAGAACCTTCTCGAAGGCAATAGCCGCCTGTCAACGAAACTATGGATAGTCCAAGTGACAATTCGGAGAAGGAAAATTTAGATGGTATCAGCTCACGTGCTCGAGGTCGTTCCGGTGGAGGTACATTTGACCAAGACCATAGAACGGAAGGAGGAAGTTTGGAGATGCAAATTGAGTGGCCAGATAGTAGTACTGGAAAGCTTTATCATAATTCCCCTCAACATGTAGAGCTCGCGCCATCTGATAGCAACTCTCAGCGCGCATCGCCTCGTTCTCCGTATTGTGGAAAGCATGCATTGCAAGCTGATGAACTTTGTCGCATTCCTTCTTGTAGAAGAAATGATCTGCCAGGTGGTTCAGAACCATGGGATTCGTTGGGTCCAGATTACAGGCTTTTGAGAGCTTCTGAACATCCTGCTTAATCGACTCCCAAAAGGGGAGTAGAATTGCTTGTGCTGTGGACGGAATTTTGTGTCTCGGTGTCTGTGTAACATAGGAAAACCGATCGTATCACCAATCAATACACTACAGAATATTTTTCAAGATGACTGTTTCGCCATCCTTTACGCCAAATTTTTTTTCAGCCGTGCTCTTTACTTCCTACAATATTTACCGTTAAACTAACATTGCTTTATCTTGGACTTTTGCATGAAAGAGCAACTAATTGTAATCTGGAAGAAATTGCTTAAATAATGCAAGCATGCCAAAGTACGAGGCTAGGAGTAGATTACTCAATTCAGCACAAAATTTTGGTTAATAAAATTATGTGGTTATCCGCTTCATATGCCGCATCTAGGGTTAAGTAGTTTCATTATCATAAAGAGATGTGCGAATCTTGGCATCAAATATTTGAGGTTAAAAATATCTTTTTTCAACATACATAGCATAAAATGTATACATTGGGAGGCATGTAGAAATGAATTCAATGCAAAAAACCGAGGTCAGTAAGATAAAAAAGACCGGTTTAATGATTCAGATAAAATTTGAAACGATCAAAAAGGCGCGAGATTACCAGCGTTTACCGTAGTGAAATAAATCACTAACGCCGATAGTGCAAAATGAGATGGTTGAAAAACTAACTGGGTGAAGGATCCAACAATGACCAACGTGTAAGGATGCACAAAACAAGTCAAATGCAAACAAAATGATTCTGTTTAAGACGAGCTTGCTGTATGACTTTGGTTGCAAGTTAAATACAACTTATTAGAAACGTAAAATGAAGAAAAGTTATTAATATGTGACGGTGCCTATATCGGTGGAATGAGAAAAATTAGTAAGAGAAAGCATTGCACATCACCACAGCGGTCAACGATCAATGCAAATACTGAGTTTCATATATCATTCTCCCTTGAATTACTCCAAACACACAGTCACTGGACTCATTCCTCCATTCCTAGCACGAGTGTTTCCTCTCCACGATTGGCGAGCTCAGCACCACCACCCAAAACCATACACACACACACACACACACACACACACATACGCATACACATGCCAGTATACACGCAATGCGTTGACAATTCCATCACACATCCATGCACTTATCTATCCACCCACCTCCCTCGCCATCCACCCACCAACATCCCACCCCACCATCGACCAGCCTGACTCTACCTGTTCTCTCATCTATCCAGTTCTCTACCTATACATCTGTCCGTTCAAACACTTTGCACAAGCATTTACGCCAGAGAAGAGGCATGTTACGTAAATAAGGGCCCTCATCTGCTCACTTCTTTCGTACTCCCGCTATTCGCCATTGCAATCACGCGTGCAGGGACAATTTCTTGGGGCTCAATCCCTCTTTTGTTGCATTCACGTCTACCTCAACATCTCCCCATTTACCTCACTACCCGTACTTTCATCAACCACTTTCGACGACTAAGTATTACCGCACACAATATCATACTTCGCATTCCACCAAGTCCTCCATTCACAAAATATCTCTCCTTCTTCACACATCGCGCTCCAAACACACACATCCTTCCCAGCTCCCTGAGAGGGCTTCACCTCCTGCAAAATCTTCCTCACCTCCTCCAAATTAGAGACCGAATGTAGACTCCCACTGTTTGGCGCAAAAGGCGTCAGACCTCATTCCAAAACAACATCCTCTCGAACCCACCTCAACACCCTCACAACTCACCCACACAACTATCGTGTTGCAGCGCACATATCAGTGACAGCGAATTCGATCCCGCAAGGCGGACAGGTAATGCATTGTCCAACACAAAGTGGGTGTCGCTACTCCCCCGCAAACCCAATAAATTCCAACCACGCCTCCATGCCACACTTGATGCATTCAAACGCGACCATCTGCGATGCTTATGAACAGTTGCAATAAGGGCTGGTGAAGAGAGAGGATAGGGAACGAAATCAACTTGAAGGAAAGGCAAAAGAAAGAATGACTATTGATGAGCCGTGTATAATGCAAGCACATTGGGGATTACACATCTACATGCATGTGTGGGGAATCTAAGTAGAGAGCTAGGTATGCTAAGGCTCCCAAAAGACACAAACGCCCTTACTGACGCGTTCATGGTAGTTTGACGAGGAGGTTTGAGAAACGAAGGAGGCGTACAGGTGTGGGTAAAAATTTTGGCGTTAACCATCCACTCCATTTCCTCTTTCGCCTCACTCCTCTTCTTACCATCACTTAGCCAACTCCATTCCAACTCCTCATTTAACACCACTCTACTCTTCTTCTTCCTCCTCCTTGGACTTCTTTCCTTTCCCACCTGACTTCTTCTTCTCTTCGCCTCCTTCTTCTTCCTCACCTCCTCCACCGCCGGACTTCTTCTCTTGTTCTTTCTTGCACTTCTCCATGCACTCCGCGTATGACGGAGCCAATTCCTTCGCTATTTTCATCAGGTACTCAAACATCTGCTTCTCCTTCTCTTTGCCTCCCTTCCCCTTACCCTGCTGCTTCTTCTTCTGTTGCTCCTTCTCCTCCTCCATTTTCTCCTTCTTGACTGAGCTCTGCTTGAATGAGTGGAGTCTCTTTAATAAATGCTTCAGACCACCAACAACCCCGCTTTTATACTCCTTCTACCCGCTAATCATACACGCATGACACCTCGTGACATCGCTCCACCGCCTGTTCTTGTGTTCGCACATTGTGATATCTTCTGGTGATCTGCTTGTGCATCGCATCCACTTCTCGCCCACGTCCTACTCTCGTGCTCATTTCACGTGCGTCCCATGCTCTTTCAGACATCATTCCGACACATTATTGCTGTTTCCCCCTAGGATACTCCTCCTAGTCTAATGCACTGTTTCGTGCACAAGAGATCATTGTCTTCCCTTTGTCTTTTACCGAAGCGACACCGGACTCCTAATCATCTCTGCTCCGTTTCGCACTGCGTTACAGGGTACCAGGTGCAGGTGGGCCAGGTTGACCCACTCTGGATAGGTGCATGCGTGCGTGCCCGAAAGGCTTTATGGCTGCACGTAGATTATAATAGGAGCGTGGCAACTGGAAGGTTGGTAGGTATGTCAGTTATTGAGTTGGTGTTTTAATACATATGTAGGTAGGTAGGCAGGCATACATGTACCTATGTTTGCATGTAGGTAGGTATGTGGTGTAATAATCGTTGTTTCTAGTTACTTAATGGAGCGCGTAGTGAGTTAGCGGAAGCACGCGAACCCAGTGAGGCCGTATTGGGGAGTTTCATGTCCTTCTTAGTTACCCTCTGTACGACTCGGTGGGTGTGGCATCCCTTAAGACCTCTGATAAATAAGCAAACTTCTAGTCAACTTGCATCATTTTGTTTTGATAGGATCAGCCTACAAGGCTTTATGTTTACAACTAGATCTAAATCGGCCTGCTATAGATCTAGTCCTAACAAATGAAACGAATCGCTAGCATTTGGAACTAAAGTGATTTCAATGTGGTCCTGTAAAAATAGGGGGGTCTGCTGATAAATGAAGTGCATTTGGTCCACATTGCCTGTTGTGCGATGCATTGCATCAGATGAACCACTACAAAGTTCTCGCACACAATCACGTTGAGCTGATTTTTTGTTAGCAAGCTTTAATTGGTCTCACACTTCCTATTGTCCACTCGCTTTAATATCCTCCACTAACCGAAATATGCAAACGCAGTCGTCTCTCCTGTTCGGATAATTTGCTCTCCCTCTAAGTCCGTTACGAACGCACAAAAAACAATGCTTACGCGACAATGGGAGACATTACCGAACTGCCCGGTATCAGGCGAGTCAGGCACTGTGCATTCATCCTTGCATAATAAAGTCCGCCACATTATGGAAAATCCACTTTCCTTTCAGTTTCTCACTTAAGCCCAATCACGCATTTATCCACAAAAGATACAACAACTGTAGCAAGTGTGGCTGAGTCGAACGGATGATCGCAGCAAAGGAAGGCAGTGGCTTGAATGAAGTTGTGAGGCTCAGAATTATTGTGAGTGGGGGATCAAGTGCCAACCATGAAATTCACCACTTCTTCGTCTTCCTACTTTGCACCAAGCGAAATGTTTCCGGTCGTATTGCATGAGCATTGCACTTTAAGCAAAATCAGCACGCCACTGGGAAATGTAGCATTCAGTGTGGATGGAACAGATGCGCTGGGATGTCTCAGCGGTAAGAACGAAGTTCTTGAAGATCTGAAGCACTGAAGTCGCAATTTGTGGCATTGCGCTGATGTGCTGTCTGGACTTGAGCCAAATGAGTATGAGAAGTAGTCACGACCCACACGAATTGCTCGCATTCTTAACATTTAACAGTTTTGATAGATGCATGTCGACGCCGAATTGGACGTTTGGGTAACTTACCGACCTTACTCTCGCAAGGTTGTGCTGGTGGAGTAGGGATGTACCGACGGGTTAATCCCAAGTTTACGTTCAGTTGCACCTCGAAATGGACTAGTGGCTGCTTTACTGTCCTTTATTTGAAGGCAGATGTCACGATTCAACTCATCATACATTCCTGTCCAACGTATTGGACAGACTTTTATTTCCACCAAACTGAATACTTTTATTTACAGACCCTTAATGGCTTTAAAGATGGTTGATATTGTGAACTTTTTCGCAGTGTAGCTGCATTACATTCGACTGAGTAAAGCATTAATGGTACTATGGTGATATAAATAGCTTTCTGATAAGCAAGCATATGTTGCAGTGCGTGAATCTAGTTGAACCTTACTTGTCTTTGCCTGCGATTTGCCGGCGAAATAATGTGGTGTTGGTAGATGATGCATTTGTCATCGCTTTGGGATCTATCATGGAATGCTTGGATCAAATTCATATGCAACGAATAACGCATGCAATTATGCAGCCATGCATCCAAAGCCTGAAGCTGGCATCAGCTTACCATCAAAAGGTGTTGGTTTAACCTGGCTTCCAGATATTTGCAGCGCACATCTGTACGCAGTACCTTGCGACATAGTGCAAAGCGAAATAGTCTATTAGCAACATTAACGCATTTCGCTGGAGGTAAAGGGGAGCTGGTAGGATCGATTGCAGAAGGCAGTGTTATCCAGTGAGAATTTCATTCTAGGGGGAGATGGTTTTAATGCCTTGGAAATATGTCTGGAGCGGAGCGGGACACAGAGCTCGGAGAGACTTGGACGACAAGCTAAAGAACGATGAATACTGTCGTGTGAGCACGTGAAATGACTATGAGTGCATAATGTGGACGAGAAGTGGATGCGGTGCGCAACAGATCACCCGAAGATACCACAATGTGCGAGCACAAGAACAGGCGGTGGAACGATATCATGAGGCAGCATACGTGTGTATAAAATCGAGATACTTAGACTATTTAATCATTTATCCAAGGAAATTCAACGCATTTGAGAAGAATCCGGCGAATAAATTTTATTAACGGGAAATTTGTCGATGGAGGCGGGTAAAAAAAATCTATCCAAAGAGAAGTACGAAGAGCTGGTGGATTCTCTCGTAAAGGTAGCCAAAGGAATTAACCCAAAACTAGGGAGTTGCTTTGAAGAATGCAAGAGAGACGTACTAGAGGAATCCGATTATAGTCGTGAAAGTGATATCCCCTGACAGGGATGAGAGAACTTGGCCAAAGCTGGAGTTCGGAAAAGGATGAAAGCGAGAATTCTTTCTTATTCCTTGACACGTCCTTCGTTTCTCAAGCAACTTCTCTTCTGCATATGCTAAATGCGTGCCTGTGAGCTATCATGATCTCCGGGAGTCTTACTATGTCCAACTTTTTACGTTTGTTTCTCCATATCTTTATAGATTTATGCAATTCTTAATATGCTTTTACTACATACGCCTCAAATATCACTTATTATTGCTTCTTTTTCCTCAAATTTGATTTCACTTGTTATCATCCATCGCCATTCTTTAAATAAACTTTTGCATTCGTCGTTACTTGTTGACTCGGGATGCATCAATTGCATTGATGCCCAATCAATGTATCGCAGTAAATACTCATTAATGGTGGATAGTACATTGACTGTCCACTTTGATGTGCGTGCTAATTTAGGATGCTTGTGAGTATAGAATGAGTAGGCGTCAAAATTAGACTTAAACGGTATATGATGTGCTGAAGAGAATGCTGCGTTGAAATGGGATCGGATGCTTTTTGAGCCAAACAGCATAGGTCTGCATAAGGGCTCTAGTTTAGAGGAGGGAGAGAAGAAGATTCGCGCAAGAATTAAACCAAAACAGAAAGATTAGAAGGATATGTACGCTTAGAGCCTGATATGTGGAGCAGGAGAGGTTCCAGGGGACAAGAGACGATTGGATCGCAAAGTGGCAGGTCCGTGTGCCATTACTTAACTGTCGAAATTGGTTGATTGAAATAGAAACTTGGGGGAAGAGAGGTGTTTAAATTGCAAAAGCGCAAACTGAATGTCATTGAATTGTTGAGATAACTTTCTGTTTTCCGTGACTGCATTGATGGGTAGAGGGTGCAACAAAGAAATGACCAGATAAATGCATTTGTTAGCGTGTCCATGCATGCACACAGGCACGAGAGCATGTGCAAATTACATGCCATTGTTTGTGTAGACGGACTGGTGGATAGGCATATAGCTAAATGTTTGGATGGGTGGTGGGCATAAGAAAGAGTATCAAAGACTGGCTGGATACCTCTATTTAATAGAGGGTAGACTCATACAAGTTTTAATAGGTTAACGTGCAAAGACAAAGCACGAAGTATTTGAGGAAATGAAGGAAAGGCTTTTCAGGTTTAACAAGTAAATAAGGTGGGAAAAGGATAAAAATAGCAATGATGGAGAAACCCAAGTAAACTGAGAATTCGACTACGAAAATCCACTCAGAGGAGGAGGATCCTGAAGAGAATGGTGGTGATGATGAACCAGCAAAGAAACTTGAAGGATAACTGTGACCACTGGAAGAGCACAATGATGAGAACGAGCCGTTGATTGAGGCTGATGGGCAGGGAGAACTTGCCAACGAAACAGAAAGAGGCGGAGAATCCGGCAGAGAATGCGAATGAGATGGAGAACTAGTAAGAGAAACGTATGAATTGGAGGGAATCAGGGAAGAAATACTCGAAGGGGCTAGACCGATGGGAGGAGTTTTTAAAGGGGAGGAACTGGTGAACATGCGTCTGGGGAGAAGAAAGTGAAGGTGTAAAACCGAAGAGAAGACATTATTGTAGGTTGCGTTGAACGGGAATCATCTGACAGAAGGAACCTCTGAATGATGAAGTCAGGTGAAAAAGCGAACGAAGCAAGGAATCCTGCGGGAGCAGTCTCGTGGACGGGAAACATGTTGGAAAAATAGTTGATGTGGAGTAAGCGATGGAATAGTTTCTGTGAATGAGGGACTGGTAAAGACGACATCAACTTGAAGTAAAGAAGTCTATGGATGAATTCCTCATTGAAAAGGAGCTTTTCCAGAACACAAATAATATGATTAAAGGTCGCGGCGAAGAAAAATTATTGACATGTGAAGAGAACATTTGCAACCTTCGAAACCGCTCCTATTTCAATCATTCACAAGTGTTTGCTTGTGTGTCTGGTTATTAAACATTCTGAAATGACTCGTCGAGACTCGCTCCCTCATTCAATTCGCCCAATCAGCCAATGTCAAGTCTAGAATGAAACCGTCCTAGTCTTCCGTTGTCCATTAGCAGTCTTTTGACCACCTGCCCTCACGCTACGCCTTAGCTTACTCGCACGCATCAACAGATGAAGGCGTCCGCACTAGTCTTTCTATCAGGACAGGATCCAGTCCCACCCACATGAATAGTGGCACACAATATTAAGGTGATAAATATCCTTTTCGAGAACTCCTGTGACGAATCTTCTGCGTTTTACCTACATAGAGCCTTAAGTTTCCTCAGTCGAACATCGTCCAGATTTTATGGTGGTCTTTTACGTCCACAATCCTAGCTTCTCTGTTCCTCCGTTTCAAACGTTGTGTTGTATCAGTATTCATTATTCCCCATTGATGCTGCTAACAATGGAAGAAATTATTGTGCTGGATACGGGGATTCCCTTAGAGAAAAAGGCACTGCGACAAGTTAAAGACAAGTAATGTAGAAGGCAAGAAGACAGTGCCTAAGCTGACGAACGGGAAGCGAATTAAAATAGAATTTTAAAAATATGGAATGCGAAAACCCCAAATGAAGTTTGTTAGGAATGGGAGAAAAAAGAACCACAACCGTTGTCGAGGAAAAAGACATAGAAGTGATGAAGCAAGTGTCGCTTGGAGGGGTTTCTAAGGTTACTAAGGTTAATAAGGTGATGCTGAAAGAAAGAGTGGCCACTTCAAGTGATAGCAGAGAAAAATGACTTGATTGAAAAAGTGTTGGAGGAGGTGAGACCAGTAGAGGCAGGGAAGGATGTTTACTGGGCGGCATTTCCTATGAAAACGAATGGAAATCAGGAGATAAAATAGTTTGAGGGAAATGGAGGTGGATGGAGCTTGAAAGCCAAACAATCAATTAACCTTACCAAGGCTCGATACTTTTGTGAATTTTGATTTCTGGCCCATTTTTAAGCTTGCATTCGGACTTATAATTGCGGACCAATCTATTAAATAATTAACCATGGACACAATTTAGGGATTTCCAAGTCGAAATTAGGTTTCTTGATTTCCTCGATTTCCTCCTTTTTGATGGAGGATAAAAATTGACCCATATTCAGTCATTATCAAGGCTGCCAAAACGGACCTTATCCTAACGGTTTAGACTATGTGGCAAAGACCTTATTACTCGAGGCGGGCCTGCTTAAAACTCAGCCGAGCACTTGTCCAACCCAGCTAATCAAAATTTGTGTACTGAGGAACTAAAGTAGTCTTGCTGGACTCTTGGGAAATTTGCTTCCATTGGTCTGGACTGCTTGAGAGAAAACGAAGTCTTGCAGACAGTAAAAAGTACTTCATTTAGGTAAAACTTGACCCATCTCTGGTGCCTTTACGGTTAGCGGTGCTGTAAGGAAAATATATGCACACCAACCATGCCATTCACTGAAGTCTCATGCAAGTGAGATGGCACTCGACTGTAAAATCATCGACACACCTTGGCAGTTCCTCTACATCTGGAGTGCCGTCATGTATGGGGATTGTACCGGAAGGATGCGGAGATGTGCCTGCCAGGACTCATGCTCATCACTAGTGGTAAAAATGTGGACCTAAAAGGTGAACCATTACATAAAAGGCGGGACCTAACGTCATTCTTGAATGACAAGGCTTCGAGCTTATTTGGCCTTGAAACCTTCTCCTCACTTTAGTGCTGCATACCCATATCGATCTGGGTTCAATCTAGATAGTGGGGAAAGGGGAAAGGGATCGCGTGTCCACATAATTGCATTGTTTATGCAGGTGGAGTAGAGTGTCTCGTGAGGAACTTTACAGTTCGCTCATGGCAAGTGTCGCTTCAGTTGATAATAACTTTTATTTGGAGCTTGGAAGCCAAGCAATCAATTAACCTTATTAAGGCTCAATATTTTTTACAAGGAAATGAGGAATCCCTTTCTTAAAATAATCTGTTTAAGATGGTGAAATGAATTATTCTAACTTTAGTTTACCATTCCAGCAACACAGAGACACCTACGAAATAAAGAATACCTGAATGAATACTTAAAAAATGTGTCTTTTACAACAGCTAAAAGGCACGCTAAGCAGGAACAATTGAACAAAGGGCACCCAATAAGATATTTGATAGTGATAATCACTGTTGTTTACTAAAAAATTAAGCTAAGATAAAAGGGTGATGAGAGAAATGGATTGCAAAAGCACAGAAAACAACAATGGTCGCAACAGAATACCTCAGCTTAGCTAAAGTTTTGGCTACTTCAAGCCTTCCATCTAAGACCACTAGGAATTTTTCCTCTTTAACGTCACATGGATTATTTGTATCTTTCATATTTGTCTGCGAAATGCCCTTTTACAAGTATCACTCACTTTTCAGTCGCAAATTAATCCTCAGATTCGTCACTTCGGTTTTCCTGACATCTTTCCTTTTTCGTTCCTTCCAAAAATTCCACTCTCTTGCAGTTACGTTTTAGTTGCGATTATCGCAAGCACTAACCATTTCAACTTTGTATTTCACGTCTGTTCCAAGGCCAAGTTTTATATACTTCATCTATATATCCTTACACCTCGCAGCAATACACTCTTTTTGTTTCCTTTATCTTCCACACTTTCACCCACGTGTGCGGTTGTTTTCACTGATGCTTTCACGACAGGCTTTTTCAAAATCTTTATCTCTGATGTGGGATAGCTGTTTTATCTCACAAATTTTGATTTACCATTTTTTAATTGCAAGCATTCATTACGGCATTACCGTTTTCCTTCAGTACCGCTGCTTCATTCCTTATCTCCCTCAGTCTGCATTCATCTGTTTTATTTTGCACCAATAACCCTGATTCGTCTTTAATTTCACGCGAAAACGTGATGCCTTTAGTAGAGGTTTTAACGCAATTCATGTTTTTGTTTTGTACTTTTTATGCATTAAGAACTGTAAATGTAATACTTTGGTTTCGGTCACTTAGGTAGCCATATAGTACTAGCCGGTAGGCCGGCCTCCGGGTCGTGTCAACAGCTCCCAAGCCCTCTGATTCAAGAGCATATGTATTCTGCCCTAGTACTATGCCTTCTTTTACCTTAAAGGAAGTCTTGGGACGCTACATTGAAAGTTTGTGCTTTGTATCCATTGCTCACTTGATTTTGCCAAATTTATCTCAATTTACTTCAGCATTCCTCATTACCTACCCGAACTAAATTCTCCTAAGTATTAATAGTACTTATTCGTAAAACCGGAGAATTCCATTTCCAAAAATGAAACGCTTTTGTGCAAAAGAATTTAAAGTGATGAGAAGCTTAAGTCAAACTCAATTCTGCTCATTGGTGATGATAATCATTGAGATATAGGATTAAAGCATCAAGATTAGTGTTCAGATGTAATGCGCTTGATTCGATCCGTCAGAACATCTCTATATGGATGCCGGTCTATAGTTAGCAGAATAAAGCAAATCACTCTAAATCTTGGCTAAAGTCGTAATAAGTCCAAGTAGCATAAATGAGCACACACTATCACGGAGAAGAGGTTTGGACGCTATCCGTATGATCCAAATGCTATGCGCAGAATGGAAGTACAATGTGTGGAAAATAAGGTGTTCACACAGTTAACCATAAATTTAAACCAAACGTCAAATCACAACAGAGTTTTGCCACTTTCATTTCGAGCATTGTCCTGACGTCAGCCACCACAACCTACCCTATGCATGAGACAACATTTTCACTCAATGTCACTGATGCACCTCGTCAAGGCAACTGTAATCTTTAGCATTGTTTTATCCGCAGACTCAATTAGGGAAGGGTAAATGCAATGGTTGCGTATTACCCAATTTGAGACGGTGCTTTGCAATGGTGGCAAGTTAAATGTCTAAAAATAGATCAGATAAGTAAAAGGCAAGAGCTGAAGCAGTTCTAAGGATTTTTTATTCTACTTTTACTCTTCTATGTAACTTTTTTTAATTTCGGAGCTGTCTAATTATTTAGCTTCCTCGAATCCACTCAGCCCTTTTAGATGCGCGTAGGATTTATTGCCTGTTAAAGCACTGAACATTGTCTTATGGTCATCGTCAACAGCCTCATTGTGAGTTTTTCCAAATTGCTCAAATTTAGTATCGCTAAAGATGTTAGTTACCTTCTAATGGGAAAAAAATTAGAATCAAGGTGATTGCCAAATGCATCAAATATCCTTCTTATGTGATGTTAAGGCTCCACATCCACTTACATAAATCAGACTATTTGTGCTTTTGGATTGCGTTCGCTTGCTGCTGCCACAAATATGTCTTTCCGAGTCTTCGGGGCAGTTGTAATTAAATAAAGTGGTAGAAAAAAAAGCTACGTATCACCAACTTACGACAAAACCGGGAGGCAGTTGACACGGCCCGGAGGCCATGCCACAAAGTAGTGTTACTGTAGGAAATGAATTCCTCGAGTGGTAAAACACACTCTTAAACACGCCACCTAAATACTAATATCAACTGCCAAGTTTTTATTTTAAGCTTATTTGGACGCAACTTTTCAGAGAGGAAGTCCTTGGGTGAAAGTGCAATATCCAGTTCCCGCTTATAACACTATCAAATGCAATTTGCCATCATTTAACCAGGCGTCTCATTCTCAGGGTATGAAGCACGAGAAGGCGAGAAATGCTAAAGCATGTAAAAAGAAAATCCGTAATGGGTGACGTTATACTTGTTCGAATCCCTTAACATGACAGCAATAATTTGGAAATCCGTCCTTTTGCCTTTTGATTCTTAATAAAATCTAATTATGTTAGAACCACTGAACTGGTCTCAGGCAATCGACCGCAGATGTATTCGCTAGATCATTTGCTTAACTCTTTGCTTTAATTGCGCTAGTGCGCAGGTTTCCGTTTCTATTTTTCAGCTGGTTAGCATGGCCTTTTAAACATGCAATTAGGCTCCTCGCAGCCTTTTGACTGTCAGTAATGCACTTTCTGCCCTGTATCACAAAATCCTTCTTATTTAGAACAGGCAAAATATGAGTCTGATCCTAAAATACAACCATTTTGATTTTTACTGCAAAATGCTAAACCATAACGTGGCGGAAAAAGGGCATGTACCGCGAATGGGGTAATCACCGAGGACTCTTAACAGAAGGAAGGTGCAAAAGACATATATCTTTAACGCACACCCTATTTTTGGGTAATACACAAGCGCTATTAGCAACAGAAGCACGCAAAGTCAGCAGCAAACGTTCTGGATAGCTTAATAGAACCCATACGGATGTGACTAGGCAAATCCTTATCCCCACGGATTCGCTTCAAGTCTCGACATCTGTTAAATGATTTATTGTTTTTACGAACAGCGATAGGAGTGCGTGGTCAGTGCATTTCCTTTTCCTTTAGCACGATCACCAAATAGGATAAAACTCCTGACTCGGTGTTATTGCTCATTGCATGCAGATTCGATGACTGCTGCAGCTAACTTAGAGTTGTTTTTTTTTAGTGCGCCTAATTGCATTGCAATGGTCGACGCGAGGGATTGACTAAGGACAGCGACGGAGACGAGGTGCGAAGAATCAGGGCTTCGAACTTACAAGTCTTAAGGCAATATAGCATATAGTAGCTCCTTCAACCCTTCTGCATGTCGATAATGCAAACCTAATCTAAGTATTATGTCCCCTAGCGTCTTCAGAGAGGTCTAAGAGTGCTACAATAGCAAGCATGAAATATCCTGCTGTACAGGACCCAACAATGATGAAAGAGAAAGAAATGCCTGCAGTTGTTGAAGAGGATTCATTTGGTTCATTTAGCTGCAATTTTGCACAGGGGCGCCTCTACGAATCCTTCAGCCTTCCGTCTTAAAACTCACGTTTTTCAGTTATGGCATCTGTCTAGACGTTCATCCTCATCAATCCATTTTTCCGCATTTTAATTGTACTAAATAATTTCTATAATTAAGAGACTATAAATAATTTTTCATTAAATTCATTGCTGGAGAAGTTAATAACTTGCAAGTCTTCTTAGGTCTAAAAGACTAGAATTTGCGAAAATGTTTTATGCTTTTGGAATCAGGCGAAAGAAAGCTTTGTGTTAATACAAACAAGGCTCTGATACAGGCCATTTTTTGATCTTCCAAAATTGACAGTTAAGGAGACTTTACATACGCCAGACATATTAAAACAAAGATTTTTAACAATCCCCTATTATTTGCCAAAAGGATTGTGGGTGTGAATTCTCTTTTCCCCCTCTAACTGTGTGTTGCATTGTAACGTCTCAAAATCTCCCTAGACGTCGTAAGAAGTCATGTTAGTAGGGAGGCAGAACATACATTACTGCCGTAAAGAAGAGCCGAGGCTGCCGACACGACCCATTTTCCGTGCTGCCAAGTGGAAGGACATCCAATGGAGACTTTAGCAACTGCGCAATTCAACGCAGAGTCAATAAAGTTTAGTTTTTAAGTTTTTTCTAGAATCGGAATTTAAAATAGAAATGATATTTGTAGCTGTCAATTTAGCTGCAGAAATTTGTGTTGAATCTGTTTATTTTGACCCACATGAAAGTAAGGAATTTGCAATAAAAAAGAAGATACATTGATCGAGGGCGATCTTGACACCGTGTTCCATTCCTGATCAAAACGCTTGTTAAGTCTAGCCAATCGAACTTGCTGACTGGGTGCTTTGGCTTTCCCTTCATTAATAGCATGCGGTTTACAATTAGCACTTTCTTGTATTCAATTATTAAAGAAATATCACAGACTTCATAATAAGAGGAGTGGCGCTGATAGAGAATTCGACATTTTCGTTGGCATTAATTTGATCCAAACACTAGTTCGCTCGGTGTCGACAACTTCCCAAAAGTTGAACCCTTCATGTTAGCCCCACGTTGACTAAAAACTCCCATTAACTCATTTAATGAAACAATATATGGTTCATAGTTGTCCACCCTCTACAAAGTTATCAAACTGGCCTGATTATTAGCTACCTTTGGCGTAAAAGCCAGGGAAACTTGAACTCGCCGACTACTAGCTAACTTATACGCTGCTTTGAGAGTCGCAGAGTGACTGTCGTAAGGACATCACAGTAAAGTAGGGATTTATGGGATGTTCGGAGGAGCGTACCATGTCAGCATACCTAACACGTCAATGCTATGGTGCTTCATAGCAAAAGAACCACAGTGCTCTCTGCCAACCACTGAATGGCATGCTGCTTACCTCCTGTGGCCCGATACCTGCATAGTAATGCATTAATTTGTTCGGTACCTCAAAGTGCAATGCGTCAACAACCAAACATAATGATTTTGAACGCAATGTTGCCTTTAGTGTTTCTTAAATAAGGGAGACAAATGGTGAAATGCCCTTACGATTTGATGATTTCAGAAAGAAAAACAATTTTATGGAAGAAACACGACTAATTTAAAATGACATGGTGAAGGCTGCCGCAGCTAATTTCAAAACTAAATGCACAGGAGATGTTGTGGTTGAGTCATTTATTAGGAGAAAGTCAAAAAAAACGAAAGACTGAGATGTATGTAATTAGGTAGCACTACTCTCCCGAATACTAACGTTTCAATTCTATACAACTCTGATGAGCTCCAAAGTGACTACTTGAGCAGCTTCGTATGATCAGGGCTTGACCTCGATCCACTTCGTCCATTGCAAACATCTAGATGTTTATGACCTACTGGGTAAAATAACTTTTAGGTCTAAACTGGGATAAAAAGTCACCACTGGGAAATTAAGTGCAGGCGTAGCACTGCAAAAGAATAAGTTTCTTTTACAAGATCCTCTTACTTACGCAGGCTTTTCAATCATTGCAGCTACAGGCACTCCACTCCATGCCCACACTGTAAGCTCAAATGCTTCTGGACGTCCACATGCAAGTCAAATGAACTTGAAGGGTCTGTATTAAGTAGTTCACTTAACCCAGAGTTTGACAGCTGTCGCAGAACGCCTTGACGTAAACCACCGCCTTGGTAAAAATAATTCTTTAAAAAGAGTGATTTGATGACGGGATTATTGTCCTTGTGTACTGTGTAAATGCAAAAAAAATGTTTCACATTCTCTTCTTTACAATGAACACAATTGCTTTGCAGAAACTAAGCAATCTTGCTTGAGTTTTAAACCAGAGCTATCAACTGTATGCATTTGGTGGAATACTGCCTCAAAGTCACTGCAAAAGGCTATAGATGAAAGGAATGACACGCAATTCTACCCCATTTCATTGTTGTTTAAAGAAATTTTACTTTTATAGCAGATGAAATAGTCTTTACTCTGTTTAAATTCTGCTGGTGGAAGGATAATGCACTCATAACGGTAAGTCATTTGATTGGTCTGTCCCTTACTTTGTTTGTGCTCTGAAGCATTTTTCTAACACCTGAACACCTTTGTTTCTAATGTCTTCACTTTTGAATGCCATGAACGCATCGGTAGGAACGTTGGTAAACTTCGATAGTTTTATTATATGTGTCTCAAATTCCGTCTACCAATGCCTTGTATTTACCTCAAATTAATTCCACTCGTTGTTTCTCTTCCTCATTATTACCTGTTTAAATTGTTCACATTCAGCGTCAACACTCGTCTGCATAAAGTCAATGGCATGGTGGAGCGGATGGTATTAATAGAGTTTATCTAGAGGTGGAGATGTTGGGCAATTCAAATTCAATTAAGAAATCTATCAGAGAAACACAGATAGGAAAAGGAACCTTTAAAGTTGGACGATGACAGAAACCTACAGATTGATGGTGAGTATTTAAAGAGATTTAAGAATAAAAGGAGCCATTGGCAAAAGTCGCTAAGTGGACAATGCTGGTGGACGAAGCATCTAAAGGGATGGAGGATAGAGATGAATTCAGGGACTTTGTAGGAGAAGCACATGAAATTGATAAACGAGCCATGCTCACCATAGTCTACTAAACACTTGGCGAAGAAAAAACAATGCTGGAAACAGAACAAGACATTAGGGTGGTGACAAATGAAGTCAGTTAAAACGTTTTCACCCAATTTTTTTTGCATGCTTATCAACATCAATCACCACAGCATTAGGTACGGGCTCCAATCGGAAGAAGTTTCATTAACCTAAATTCCCCTATTTATGACTCTTCAGACTTCGTCCTTTTCAGCATCAGGCCTTGCATTATCCCCACTGTGTAACTCAATCCTCAGATCTATTGATTTCATTTTATAGGTCTCCTTCCCAATCTTCCCTTTTCAAATTTCTCATCATCCCTTTCCCTTCCTTATCCTTTGATCACATTCTCCTTGTGATTTACCCCAGACCCATTCTATCTGTTTATCCTTTATTTAATGCCCCTTGGCCTTAACCACGTTTTCATGGTAAAAGCACTACGACTTCTCACTACGGCGCCATTTTCAGTCTCCTTTATCACAAGATGCGTTAGCCGCCTGTGACATGACATGCAGTGCCGTCTTCATGACCTTCCTCTCATTGTTATTCTATTAATCTCCAGGTTTGGTTCGGAATTTCGCTGCGTCCTACAATTTTCCTTTTATAACTACCATCATTCTGCCCATTGATTGAAACATTACCACTGGCCATTTTGTGTCTTCAGTTTACTCATATTCTTCGCTTAACTCCTAGTTTTGATAGCGGGTTACTAAGCAGCTCTGCCATTGTACGTTCGCTGCACGACCTGGCCTTTGAGTTATACCAGTAGCCCCGATTCTTTTGAATGTAGGCAATACATATTCCGCCAAAATATCGTGTCTTAGTTCGTCTTCATAGAAGTCTCAGGGCGCTGCAGCTCGTTTCCCACATTATTCGAATCGACTACTTGCAATTGGTTGGTCTTCCGCATTCAAGTGATTACAACACATACGGGTGTACTTCTTGATCCTCCGGTCTATATTCATCTATTTGTATATGATTGACCCTGGGTCGACTTTACTTAGATGGAAAAAGCAACGTCTTCAGTTGATGTCTTTAAGTATTTAACATATTTATTTTGTACTTTAAGCACAGTCCGGACTGTATCAATTCAGGCAATGCATCCGTTGCTCACTTGGTGTTGTCCAAGTTAATTTTAGCTTATTCCAACATGCCTTTTTAGCAACTGCAACTGACTGTAACAAAATTGTTTAGTATTCGTGCAGGAAAATGCCACATTTTTTAAGTATAAGAAATACCTCCTGCACAGAAGAAGTTGCAGCAGTCGAGACTCTAGCTGGTCACGGAAGTGTATGTAACAAATTTTACTGTTGTAAAATACGTTAGGTATTGTTGGTAAAATTACCTACCAAACAGGAAACTCTCAAATTAATGACCCGAGTATGGCGCTTTTATTGAGTGGCCACACCCAAATCAAACGAAAATTTGTGCGTCGTACTTCATTATCATAAAGAAACTACAAACACTTGTGGTTCTCAACAATTATAGAGTCCTCTCATTCAAAAATTTTACAGAAATTTGGGAGAAAGGATGACCCATTAAGCTCATTTGAAGGCTTTAGGTGATGTTTAGACATTCCCACCATAAATTAACCTAAAACACAAATGCAATGCAAAAAAACCAATCAACTATCAGCATTTCAAAAGCTTTTGGCTGCAATGTAATACATTAACTGTGCTTACTTCTGGGTTTTGGTAAGAGGGCATTTGAAGGCTCCACAGTTTTACTTTTGCCAGGTAGCATAACTTCCTATCCATACCAGTGGCAAAGTATCGGGCAACCATAGACACGAGTTCAAATGCCGCTCTTGAAAGGCAAGTAACCTTTCCTTCACAATTAAGAGTTCTACTTGGTCGAATTTAAGATTAGTCTTAATTAGTGCCTTTACAGACATTTGGGTACTAAATGACTTCCTTTTATCATTCCTTTAAACAAGGCTAGGGTACAGAAAGTGTTAATAAGGTAGAAGTACACTCATGTAAAAGTGTGTTAAGTGGAGACTTGTAAACGAAATGAGAATTAATTAAAAGTGCTAAGGTGAGATTCGAAACAGGGAATGATACACAGACTAACCCCATCGCGGTCTACTCATAATATTGGCCAAGAGCAGAAGCATGGCAAGAGAGATGTTATGTAAAAGCTTAGAATGCAACTATACTGGCAACAGGCTAACAAAGGAAGTCAATAGCTTCATCTTATTCAACATGATAAACTGCATCCTCAGAGTGCTCTTTTTGTGTGCACTAATGTTGCCATTGATCTTAGCCTTGAAAATGCCCTTCCACCGTTTAATTATGCCATTAACCCTGAGTTGGCTCTACTTGGACAGATAGCAAAACAATCCATATTGTTATTTTAAAATTTTGGCACAGTCTGGACTGTATCAATTTATATTTTGTATCTATTGCTCACTCGATGTTGTCGCATTTAACTCGAATTCTTTTAGTATGCCTTATTAGCTATCACAACATAAAGCTACGGAATTACATGGCATTTATGCAGAAGTATCACATCCTATTCCATTATGCGAAATACTTATTTTACGAGAGAACCTATAATGGTGAGAGTCTTCAGCCATCAACGGTAATGTATATAAAGGATACATTTTTAATTGGTGCATAGAATTTCAAGTCCTAAGAACAGTATCAGATACAATGTGCTTGTTTTGTGTTTTTTCCAAAAGTAGCAAACTGTCACGATTTTGTCATAATTCTTACTGTGCTGAACATATTGGCTTCAAAGTTTAGCGTTCAGGTTTGGTTGATTTCGCCCTAATTTTTCGCTGAAGTAATAACAAGCCCAAGTAGTAGGGAGCTTCTTATGCAACCAATTGCAGGGAGGGTAATGCTATCCATATGACCCGAGTGCTATGCGCTGATTATGCATAAAACATGCGGAAAAGAAGTACCTGTGTAGTTTAATATACATTCAGGAATGCTAAATTACAATATAGCTTCCCTTTTCCCCTCCTAAGCGTTGCCATCAGCTCTCTCCTCAGTTAGCTCTGCCTTCAGACATCACGATGTACGCGATGCAGGTAACAGCACTTTTTACTAACAGTACTGACACAGCTCAAAAAGACCATTGTAATCGTTGGTTTTAAATCATCTGTCAATTGCATTCAGATAAAGGGGTTGCACTGGTTAAAAATTGCCTAACTCGTGTGTCAATCGCTAGTGGTAAGAAACTGGCCTAAAATATTACCATTAAGTAAAATGCAGGAACTAGCATAGTTTCTACTCGGTAATAATCCGCATTTTTTTTCTCCTCACCACTTTGTCTGCATTTCTGTGCAGTCCACTCATTCATAAACCTTGACCCTATACGGTAAAACTAAGTCGCACAAAAGACTGCCTGCTCATAGGAGCATCAATGACAGTCCTATGGTAAGCTTTTTGAAGTCGTTCAGATCTAGCACTGCTTTGAATACATATAGCTAGAAACTTGAATTAGGATAAGTTCTTAAAGTGGGTGCCTTTTTTAATCTTCTGCCAAAAGTCTTTATGGATTCATCCATTTGTGCTGGATCTCCTCCTGATGTGACATTAAGGCTTTTTATCCACTCATAGAAATCAGAAATTTGTCCTTTTGGATCAGAATTACTTGCCACCGCCATTAATGTAGTGCCTCAGGCCTTAGATAAAAAATATAATGGGCTGATGCAGTAAGAAGAGAGACATATTACAAGCGTATAAAAGAACAGAAAGGGTACAAAATGTCTAGAGGCCATACAGCAGAAAAGGTACTACAGTTGGAGATTGAAGCGTTTGGGTAGTCGACCTTGCAATTAAAAATATCGAAGAACCATACAGATAAGTAAAGCCTTGCAACACAAATATTGGATGGCACAAACTAGCATTTTAAGTAGTCAAGCTTGAGACGAAGCCAAAAAAAACAAAAGAAGCTGGCGATAAAGCTCTGTTAAAGGCCTTAACTACACCCTTATTCGCCTACGCAACGTAAGTGTTGCTGCTTAATTGTCTTTATTCCTGAATAACGTTTATTTGCGTGCTTGGATCAACTTTTAAAGCAAGAAGAAGCCAATGAATACAAACCTGTGATTGAGTGGATCGCATTGACCCCTGAGTGAAAGGTAAAATCTGAACCCGTATAACCGCGGTGTCTTACACCTATTTTATTAAACTATCAAATAACAGAAGTCCTTATCTAATTAGTCATCTCGTTCTACGAGTAAGCAGGCAGAGATGAAAGGGCAAAACGTTGAATGTATTACACTGACCATCAGGTTTTACTCCTTTCATTTTGATATAAATCGGTTAAAAGATGTCGATTTACCACTATCTTAGCCGAAGCCTCGTAAGACATAAGCATGGAACGACTAAAAACAAGCATTGTAGGTAGCAATGCTTGAGATGAACCGAGCAAACAGAGTTGGTTTACAGCAGCGCTGCGTTAAAAGCCTTAAGCACACCATTAAGCATTCCTTGCAAAGCGCACGCCACGTACGCCCTACTATTTAAATGCCATGATACCTGACTAAAGTTTTGTTTTACAAATTTGGCGAAAGACGGTCAACGTACACAAAACATACGCTATTAGCTCCCAAGAGAAAAGTATACTACAAATCAGTTAAAACGCATTCGTTTTGCACCACTGAAAAAACTCCCTTTTCTACCTACACTTTGCATTCCAATGGTGTGAAGATGGAGGTGAGAGGGTGAGGCTATGAACCTCTTACACTGACCGTAAGGCTGTACTCTCTTCTCGAAATAGATTAGTACATTCGTCTAGCGAAAAGTGAATGGTACCTGATAAAAACAAATCAAGCCGTGTTGATTTCAAGCACTTACAATAACCATATTATTTCGGTAGCCCCCTCTTTGCCCTTTGGTCCTTATCACAAACAGTAGCATTTTATTTTCGGCCAAAACGCCGACTCAGTTTCGCTAGCACTTGTGTCTCCACTTTAGCGCTTCTGCTGGACAAAACGTGTCAAAGGCTTCACTCACAATCCTTCTGGCCATTTATAATGCATTACCAATCCGATTCTGCCAGCTTGTTTCGTCTTAAAGAAAGACTTGGATAGTGGGAAGTAAACCCGGTTCCAAAAGGGAAGTGCATTAATTTCTAGTGCTTAATGTTAAACACTGCGGATATGAGAATGCGCAACGATCCCTATTTTCGGCAAATATTCAGTCTCGCAGTCCGCAGGAATGTTATTGACAAATGAAACGAAACGGACCGTCTACCGCTGAGAAAAGTTAGCTGCGAAGCTGTCTGCGGTCCATATGTGAAGATGTCAATTAAATGAACTCGCGATACCTTCATAAACTCTTTACTAGGTGGATAGAACTTGGTAATAGAGGAGCAGTACTGAAGTAAGAACAACTAAGCAAGGAGTACTAGACGCGAAAACCTCCCTCAACAAAGCTATTATAAACGCTCTCCTTTGTTAGCATTGAATGAGTTTGCCTTTAGACCAGTGCTCTTACAATTGTCGATATACATGCGTAGTGGTCAGCACATTCCGTTTTCCCTTAACACGGTTTCCAGTCAGAAAAAAAAACATCAGAACTAGTGGAATTGCTGATTGCATGCGGATTTAATGACTGCCACAAATGGTTTGAGGGTGGTTATTTTAGAGAACCAACTACTTTGTGATGAAAGATGCCGGAAGCTGGCCATGGGGAGAGCCAGGGACAACGGTTAAAAAGGAGTAAACTATGCAAGGCTTTGACTATTTTCTAAATCTTTGTTTTGGTTCCGCGAGCAATTAATTCTTCATTTATGGTGTCAGTCTGAAAAATCACCTTCATCTATCCTTGCTTTACTTTTCCCGCAGTATGAACGATTTCTTTCGTTAAGTGACTACTGCACATATTGTTAACTAGTTCAATGTAGCAACAACGTTTGATTACATTTTCAACTTTAGCTTCGTCGTTGACTTAATAACCCCACTGACTGACTGTTTTTCCATTCCTTATTCAATAAAACCAACTATGCTTCATAATTTGCTCACACTATGCAGGATTATCCAAATGGACTGATTTTGAGCTACCTCCCAAACGAAACCCTAAAGGACTTTAAACACATCTACCACATGTTAAATTATTATCTACATTTATAGCCGCAGTGACCGCTTTATGGGCGTCGTGGGGAAGTAGAGATTTACGACATCCAAAAGAGCGCAGCTTGTCAACATACATGAAATGCCAATGCTATGGTACTTCACAGTGCAAAACATATTTCTATCCGCTCATAACTGGATGGCATACTGTTTTTTCTCTATATGCTGCTATCGGCACAAATGTGTGTTAAAATTTTCTGCACCTCAATGGAAAAAAGTGCCAGCAACCAGTGAATTTATAATAAATAGTGGACTTTTCTGCAACACAAGGACTTCTAATACAATGCTACCGGGGGTTTCTTATTGGCGAATTGGCAAAGGAGTTAAATTAAGCTTGAAGAAGAAACATGATTACCTGAAATGGTATAGCAGAGGCTGCTACAGTTAATTGCCACAACCGCAGACAATGGAAATTTCAAATGGTTCACTTATAAATTTAAACTTTTGAATTGAAATGAAAATTTGAGTTTTGCGAAATAGGGTGGTATAAAAGATTTTGATAAAAACTGTCTCCAATGGAAAGAGTTGAATTCTGCTCTACCCAACTCTGATGAATCTCTAAGCGACTTCTTAAAATGCCCCGTGAGATTAAAGTTGGTCTTAATTCACTTCACTTAAATGCAAATAGCATGCTTGGTTAAAATCCCTCAAAGACCGATCGTGGAGTCGAAAAATCGTATTTGGGAAAAAATCTCAGTAATGATGCTGTTGAACAAGACAGTTTTTCTTTAAGTTGCCTCCTCACACATGCAGAATTTTCGGGTATTGGCATTCTAGTCACCATCTAACTACGGTGTAGCCTCGAACGCTTTCAAGCATTCGTCTTAAAGAAATACAAATTTGAAGGATCTTCTTTGAGCTGCTCTCTCTTCCTTAGGTTTGGCAGCTATCACCGGTCTTCTAAGTAAGGGCAGTCGTATTGAAGGAAACCGTTTATTTAAAACAGCAATTTAATAACTGACTTGTTGTCAACGAAAAATCCTTTTTTATGGACTTATCTTCTTCTTTACAAACAAAAATTTTCCTCACAGAAACTGAACATGCTTGTCTAATTTTAAAAATAAGGAATCCAATTTCATTTTGTGGAGAAACCTATTGCAAAATAATTGATCATTTCCTGAAGCACTTTCCTCATTCAAATGCAACTTGGAGGGGCTTTATCCATTATCGTAACTGAAGCAGCCTATTTTTAAAAGTTGATTTACTTAATAAACTGGTGATTCTCAAGTAAATTGCCTAAGTACGACACTTACATCGTGACCATAGTCACGCCAAACGGGATTTGTCTGTCTTCATGGATTTTATGAATTAGGGCTCCTGTTTGAAATCACAAAAAATTGGTAATACACTTTTTAGAGTGGAAGTTAGACTGAGATCTGCTTTCAGAAGCTTCCAGTAATGACTACACCTTACTATAATCAATGAACGTAAATGAAAATAACTACGGAATTAAAGTAGAAGATGGAGAAAAGTTGTGCATTATCTGATCCCGTTGCGACGGAAAACAACCACATAGTAGTATGTCAAAATTTTCGTTACACCTAAATCGATAATAGTTTGTTTGACTCCCAGTTTTGGTGGTGGGGCACTTCGAAACTTAGTAATTGTGACTTTGCTGGATGACCTGGCCTCTTGGCCATGCCAGTAGCCCCTCAACTCTTTTTTGTGCTGACAATACATATTCTGAATTTTAACTTCCGGGAGGTTTAGAGAGCTAAATTTGTGTCAGTGGAAAGTGGTCCCTATCTTAAAGCGCATCTATCCTGATTCTTAGCGATGGAAGAAGTACACACAGAAGAAGCCACAACGGCACTTAACGAAATGTTTAAAAGGATGTCTGTCTTCAGCAATCGCCCCATTGTCGTGATCTACAGGAGTGCTGTTGTGCATTAGAGCTACACTCGCAGCTAACAACTTGGAATAGTCAGTTACAGAGTGGCCTACTGCGCCTGTTTAAAGGCACCGATTATATATGCACACGGCACCTCCCTCACTTCTTCGATAGTTGAACGAAACCTAGAGAAATTTGGCTAATTAGCGCTAGAGAGATAAGCGGCGTTACGTCCAGTCCTTTTTTATAAGACCGCTTTCAGACCAGCGTTCCTAAAACTTGTGGTAGATACGCGTGCTGACAGGTACAAGTCTTCTCCCGCAGCACATTTCTGAAACGGGACTACACTTCAGATCCTATAGAGTCACTGAGGTAAATCAGTAACTTTGCGGTCAAGCATCACCTCAATTACATGAAAACTGGATTCCTGACACTGCTGTTTCCTAAAATGTTTTTTTTTAGAGTACAGATTATGTTGTGATGGATGATGAAATTGGCTGAAAGAGGGAATCGCCGAAGGCTTAGGTCAAGCGATACCTTGCTTTCTTGTTTTAATCTTGGTTTTGTGTCGGACAACTTATATCTGTACTACGTCTTCGGACTATGCCAGTAGTCCTAAGCTCTACCGTACCAAAATTATGCATTCTGCCCGAGTATTATGCCTTTGTTTGTCGTCAAGGCAGTCTCAGGGAACTACAACCTAATCTTTATCCTTAACTCTTCATCTTCTCAAACTGCCTAAGAATCCAACAAAGAATGTTCTTGCATCTACTAGAACATATTTTCATGCACCTACAAAAGAACATTTTTAAATTTCTTGTTTTCGTAAATGGATTATCTGGACAGAAATGCAGTTTAATAGAAACGTCTTTCTATTAGGTAATAAAGAAAAGTTAATTGATTTTCCCTGATTAGCAAGCTTTGGTAAACTAAAAGTGCTATTTTTCTTAGGCTATGGAGAGCCGAAAACCCCAGCCATCTTCCATTCCGATAATGACTTTGCAAACTTTCGAGTTTTCAACCCTATCAAGCAGACTCACTAATGACCATGGCATGGATGAAGAAATGGTGCCATTTCCTCAACAAACAGGTAATTATCTGGTCAGGGGAGGACATCACGTATTCATTTGACCTTTGCAAGTCCGTGACACACTAATTTTAGTTTCTCAATGGTTTACAACCAAAAGTGAAGGAAAAATCAAACTGAATTCCCAAAATGCACACCTAACTTCCCGATGTTCAACAGCACAGTAAACGCTGCCAAGTGTGGAGGCTATATTGTTGGTGGTCTTATCTGCAGCATTCGCTGGCTTACTCTCAAGGCGATTTGTTCTTTGCGTCACCAACCTCGCAAAATGAATTGCGAAAAGCTGTCACGATGTAAGTCGAGTTGAAATTGGGAACTGCTATCTGAAATCTAGGTAAAGAAGAAAACGATCTGCTAAATCGCCATATTATCTCTTGTGAAGAGAGCCACGAATCGATTATTGTTTGACGAGTTGCTTAATCATCCAACTCGCTTCAACAAATTTTAAAAGTAAAAGTGAAGGCATTTATCTATTATTCAGAAGCCGGCCCTTAAAACCACTTTGGAACTATAAATTTGACGCTTGTTAGTGAGTCACAATGCCCTTCAGAAATACTGCCTAATTTTTGTGTTTGTAATTCCAAATATCTCTCTTTTTAACACTTTTGAAATATTTAAAAACCATTTCAAGCAACCAACAAGTAAAACTTCGATAAACAAGTTCTTCATTTCACAAGCTCACAATGTGATTTAGTTACTTACACTGCAACTCAAAGCGTGCTAATCATTCCTAGTCGTAGTAGGCGAAAATCGAGAAACAACTTCTAAACAATTCCTATTTTTCTTGGTTGGGAATCAGGAGGCATAGTTCGACCTTACCTAATTTAAAGAGATTTTCAGTAGCTTAGCATTAATTTAACTCTGTACATCGTTGCTAACAAGGAAGAAAAGATTTGTATTGCCTATTGTGTTATTGATTCCATGAGGCTAAGCTTATAGGCACACTAAGAGCCCTATTGAAGTCTATTTAGATGCCTCCATCAAAATATAGTAAGATTTTGACGACAGATTTTAAAAGGGCTAATGCGTACAGACATGGGTGTTTAATATGAATTCCAACAAAAACGGGTCGTGAAACAACGATTAATGCCACTGATGGCTAAATCCGGATTGCATTGAAAAATTGATTAGGGAGGAGAATGAGCAATTACAGGGGCAAAAAGAAGTAGGCCAGCTATTAGAGCGGGTTTATGATAGGAACGAACAGTTGGATGGAAGAAGCGAGTAGAAGGGACACTGGAAGAGATGGTGGAAGTCAACAAAATCGAGAGACTAGTAGAGGATACACATGGGGTTGAGGAAATAGTGAAAGAAAGCTGTGAAGGAAATGGACTGATAGTGGACTTTCTAAAGGGGAGGACCTGGTCAATGTTGCATCTGTGAAGAAGGAACCAAAGGTTGGAAAACCGAAGGGAAGAAATCAGTGTAAGATACGCCTAAAGGAAATGGCCCTGCACAAAAAGCTTTGGATTAAGGACATCAGATAGGAAAAGTAACTGAAGCGGTAAATCTTTGAGGAACAGTTAAAATTAGAAAAGCCAACAGAACAAACTCTAGAAGAAAAGGAGCCTTTTAGTGAAACAAATGAATTGGGGGTCGCGATGGAGGGAAATCTTATGACATCCGACAAAAAGGTCTTTAACCCTAGAAAACCTTCAAATTCGACTAATTTAGGAGTCCTGCTGGCGAACCTAAGTTACGAACATTTTGGGTCTGTCTGTCGAAATTTTCACCCCCATTCAATTCTCCTAATCAGGCAATATCCAATTTAGAATGGAACCGCCC
Source organism: Taenia multiceps (assembly GCA_001923025.3). Lineage (NCBI taxonomy): Eukaryota > Metazoa > Platyhelminthes > Cestoda > Cyclophyllidea > Taeniidae > Taenia > Taenia multiceps. The sequence goes on along the minus strand of CM010311.1, from coordinate 63,371,252 downwards.
TGCTTCTTTTGTAGACAGCCGCAAGCTTACTTATACGGACCAACAAACACAGGCATCCACAATGAAGTCTTTATTTCTCCATTACTCTAGTTTAACTTCGACAAAATCCATTTCCTTCCGCATAAACACCTGCTCATAACATCAAAATGATGATTTTTTTCGAAAGTGCCTCTGTGGCAAATCATTTTTGTTATGCCCACGTGGAGTCCTAGGTCACCTTAGTTTACTATCGTCTTTTTTTGATACCTTTCCATTTCTGAGGAAAATGCGAATTGCGGAGAAGAGAGGAGCCAAAATGGAGCCGTTGCCGAGAAAAATAGGAGGTACAAACGTTCGATTCTGCGAAGGAAGGAGAAATAGTGCCGTTCGAAAAGGTATTCATGGGAAGGGTGATAACTCAACTGAGGAGAAGAGGAAAAGGTAGAACCAGCAAAGAGTAATGAGATAGCCTTTAACGCGAAAATTCATCTAGCAAAGAAAGAGTTGCCAGATAAAGATAAAAAAGATGACTTGATTGAAAAGAGTTTGGAGAAGTGGGATCTGTAGTGGCAGAGGAGCACGTTCAGTGGGAGGGGAATATGGAGGAAGTAAGGCAAGCCAAACAAATAAGAGGACTGTGTTTGGTCACTAAATGGTCTTAATTACTCGAAATAATTATCTCGAGATTTCTGCAAATATATTTTAAACCTCTTTGTCAACTGTCGAAGCAAAACACTAATTTCCAAACTAAAATACGCTTTCTCATTTATGTCAATCAATTACTATTTGACAGAGGGCACACTTTTGCTCTAAATATGGCAAAAACCAGCTAGCAAATTGCCCATATCAATTAATTCGGGTGGATTTTGGAAAAAAATAGATTTCATGTGCATTTTAGGAGTGACAACGTGGATTGAATCAGTCAATCGCTCTGGACAAATAATGCACATTAGATGACAAATAACCAAGCATTTTTAATTTCTAGTCAGTCATGATCGTATTACTCCATACCTTCCCCAAAAGTAGAGGCTGGCATTACTTAGGAAGAACACGAATCGCCGACGTACAGAGGGTTTAGAAACTGCTGGCATGGGACGAAAGCCAGGCGGCTCGGAGCGACTACAATGGCGAGGCACCTGTGCTGCCCGTTATTAAGAGCGGGGGTCAAGTAAATTGTGATATTTAGTTATTCTAAATCTATTTTACCACTTCAGTTGCATATCGTTCAGATTATACCATCAACTCCCTTCGACATCCGCAAAAGCTGCATGAATTCCGCCATAAAATACTACCAGATTTGGACATCAAAACGTAAATATGGGTCCAATAATTGCATTTTTGGATTGTAAAATCTTAAGAGCTAAGCACACTTTTTCCTCAGCAGCCAAATGCAGCAGGTGGTGTCCCATCAAAAATAGGTTTCCTTAGTTGTTTATATCAGACCATTCTGTACACCATGCTGAAAAGAAAGCTAAAAAAGGAAAATGTACGAGGGTAAATTATAATGCAGACTTTAGAGAACGATATAAATACCTACAAATGTTTGGATTGCCACTATTCTGTACGCACTGTTTATCACTGAAGTGTTTTTATTAGTCATAACTCTCGACTTCGGTAACGCACACTCACACCTTTGCCGAACGGTCCAGCCTCTGGGCCATTTTAGTGGCCTTAAGCCATATCGCATGCTGCTAACATACATTCTGTCCGTATATTATGGTTTAGACTGCTACAGTAATGGCAGTATAAAGTGAACCATCTTTCAAAGACCAACTATATTTCTACTGCTAGGTGATAAATCCTAACATGAAAAAGAAAAACACGTGCTGTGAATAGGAAAGTCAGTAACAAGACTTAGCAGAAGGGCTAGGAATGAAGTCCTCTTCCATCGACTGCCCCTAGCTCCTTGCTCCGCAGGCAAGCTCTCGTCAACCAAAGCATAACTAGCCGTGAAACATCCGGGAAAGCTTGCTACGAAAATGCTAGCTGTAAGCAGCAATAACTCCTCCAATTCTCCGCTACTTGGATGAAACCCACAAATGCATAATTGGACATCAGTGAAGTTAGAAAATTGGCAAGACAAAAGATGCGAAACCCTATCATCAAGAAATAATTTTAAGTCAATGTTTCAACATCTAGAGGAAAAAACTCACTCTCTCATCTTCCTAATACGCATTTTATACAGGCTGGAACTCCAGACTGGATTAAATCGTGAAGAGAAATTAGGAAGGCTGCAGTCAAGTACCTTCTTAGTAGCATGAAGTTCGGATTCTGATAAGGCTGGATCGTGGGTGGTTTCTTACAGCTCCAAATGAATTGTGGTCACCGATGCTGGCTGTCGACCGAAGAGAGCGCTGATTTGACACTTAAAAGAGAAAAAGGGCTAGGTAATGCTTTAATCGTCTATGGAACTCCCAGTTCTAACAAGGGAGCATTTAGTGGCTTCTCCATTGCACGTCCGTCAAACCACCAGGTTTCTGAGCCTTGCCTGTAGCCTTACGCTTTACTGTACGTCGCCACTACTATTCTGTCCAGGAACTATGTCTACTCTTGTCTTCGAGAAAATTTACGGGCTCTATGAATCAAACATCGGTATGCAACTCATGGGTCTACCTGCGGCTGCAGTTATTAAACTGTTCCCTAGGCTCTTACGAAAGTAAATTGCAACGCTGCCTTTGGAAAACTCAAAAGATCCATAATAAATACTTGTTTGTCTCTACCGTAGCTTGTGTTTATCGAAACTTTAAATACCATTAAGCTACGACGCCTAGTTTGATCTTGGAAAGGCCGGGCACCTTCCATTAATAATTATATACCCTGCTTGGCCTTTGTGTAAAGAAGTCCTTAGTTGGCAACGTAAGAAACATTTGAAAAATAAGTGACCTCCATTAATCGTTTTTCAACAGAAGTAGAATGCTGAGGTAGATGTGTATTTGTGCAAAAAGTCGTGACATTAACAGCTGAATTAGGTGGTATGTTACGATCGCACAAAAGTTCTTTAAGCGGAAACTCTTAAGCAAAAGACAATTATGCTAACATTAGAAGGACTGTAATGCAAAAAAGCATGGACTACAGCAATGGTGCAATGGACAAAGGAGTTAGGGAGGCAAATAAGAAGGGTAAAGTCCGATGGGACAGGACTTCATTTACCCTAAGCTTCTCATATATGGCTCCAAAGACTTTACCCTCTTCAACAAAGCCTCTAACTTCGAAAAGAAAAAATTTCATCTTCAAAATGTCTTCTTTGCTTAATCTCCAAGTTTGTTGACTTAGTTTTCTAGGTCCTTTTCTCCATTTATTCACTCTCGCCTTCCACATCATCCCTTCCTCTGTCTTTTGAGCATTTTCCCCTTTCTTTGACTCCGAATTTTTTTGTCAGTCTTAAGCTCGCCCTTTATCTGCTTCATCTATGTGTTCTCTACCTCCTGCTCCTAATCCTTATCTTCTGCTCAATTATTGTCTCAATCTTCAACACTGGCCTAGAAAATGCACTTTTCTGAATTTTCATCAGATTTAAAATTTTTGTCCCATTCTCCAACACCTTCAATACCAAATCTTCTTTCCGCTTATTTGTTATGTCATCATCGTTTTCCTTTCCGTGCCTTCACCTCTATTCTTCTCTCTCACACAATCCAAATCGTCGGCCTGCATTCCTTTTGTTTTTAAATAATTAATCATTGTTCGGCTCTACTTATATAGATTACATAATTAATATTTCAGTCTTATTCTTTTGGTATAGTCCCGACTGTACCAATTTACGCGCTGCATCTATTGGTTGCATGATATTGTCATGGTCAACTCATAAGTTTAAAAATGCTTTGTTAGCTGTTCCAACTAAGTGCTGATGAACTTGTGTAGTAATTGTGCAAACAGTATCATATCTTATTTCAAAATGCAAAATACTGCCTTCACGAAAGAAGTTACAATAGAGTCTTTACCCACCCACTAATGCTTACACTTGTGAAAAGTTTTATTGTTGTATGTAATGTCCAGCTGTGGTGTGTTTATTTTACTTTTCCTCTGAAAATCTCATAAAGTTGTCACTTAACCCATTTTGGGCTTTAACGTTCACACCCGATTGCTACGCTAAAATCTTAATAGGCCATAGTAGTACGGTGCAGAAGGGATGGGACGTTATCTGCATGGCCCAAAGTCTATGGCATAGAAGAGGAGTACAGCGGTCGGAAATAAAGTGTCTGTGTAGTTAATTATACAGTCATATTAAATGTCTGATTGCTTCATGGTTACCATTTTGCCTTTTTTATGTTGTACACAGTGCTCCTCCTGGTCAAATCCTGCTGATAACCATCGTAGCTTCACAGAATCACAGGACGGCAGTTTTTCAACATCTTTGAACCAACATGACAAGGACGCTGTATTAATTTGCATAAATGTTTGATTTGTAAACTGAATTTGGGAATAGAAAATGCACTGTCGGCGTACTGATTGTGAAGGAGCAATGCTCTGAAGTAGTGGCAACTCCTGTATAAAGCCCTAGTCCTGTGAAAATAGGTCTAAAGATAAAGCCAATAAGTAAAAGAATAAAAGCATTTTCAAGATGCCAATGTTCCACATTTCTTCTTCCATGCTGTTTTGCACTCATTTTAGCACTGTTCACTCGTCTAACCACCTCGGTTCTATTCTATCTCAATAGGATACGGAAAGAAGGTGTTGATTGTTCACGCAAACAGTACTGCCATGTGCCAAATCTAATATGGCTTTATTTTTGAATAGCCTTTCAGCAGAACAAAAACGTGGTGATCGACGGTGGTGGTCTGCATTTTTAGCGATTCTGTCACGAGACCTTTACGGTATCATACATCTGTGGTAGATGTCCATGTTAGGCAAAGTCAAGAGTTTGCATCCATTTAGAGGATTTAGGATGACTGGCCTTTTAGATCAGATTTGCCTGTTACTGCCACCAGTGTGCCACCACAAGTCATCGGGAAAGTCGGATTACACCAAAATGGTGGAAGGTATTCTTTATGTTATCATCTTACAGAAGAGATACTGGTTATTAGTATGACTAGGAGGCCACACTGCAGAGTGTATGTACTACAATGCTCACGCAGTCAAACACAAGTCCAAATAATGCCACGTTAATGTTACTGTTCCTGACTAAAGTGCCACAAATTTCATATGAATTACGAGTTCAAATGTAATACATGTAAGTCTGGATGTACTGTAGGCTCGAAGCGGACAACAAGTAAGAACGCTATGACTAAACGAACGCCATTGGCCCCGATCACTTACACACATTTTATAAAACTATCAAATGAAAGATGCCATCATAGAATTAGTCTTCAAGTTACAAGGGCATAAAAACATTGATCCTATTACAGTAATAATCAAATTGCAAAAGGTTTATTTACTTACATATATAGTCATATTTTGGAAATCTTGTCTTTTACCTTCAGATCCTGGCGTCCAAACCATGTCACTAGCCCCAAACCCTAGCCTGTTAGTTAAGATTTCAATTGTGCTGTAGCATTACGGCTTGATTCGTATTTGAAGAGGTCTCGATTCTCTGCATTGGTGGCTGCGAAAGAAAATCTGATTCTAAAGCACAAATGGCTTGATTTCTTGTGCTGAATGTTAACAATTAATGTGATAGAATAAGAACCTGTTCTGTGGATTGGTAAACCTGCAAAGATTTCTAACACGGGATTGCTAGTTAAACTAAAGAGACACTAGCTGTACCTATGAGACACCCGAAATGGTACGTTCCAATGCTGTCTAGGGTAGCTGCATTAAAATGTCTTTTGAGCCACGCTATACTTCCTCCACCTTTCCAAGTGCTGAATAAAACCCGAATCGATAACGCTGGGAAGCACCAAAGAAGGAACATCGTGGCAAGGAGGAAGGGACACAGCATCTCACTCGTAATAAGCTAATTAAAAACAAGTCCTTCACTAAATTGCTCTCTTTTAAGCGTAAGGTTCTGAGCCTAGTGATGGACTTGGAAATAGCCAACGTATCCCCTTTTAGTGCATGCAGTTTTAAAATGAGACGAAGTTTCAGTTCCTACAGAATCATATACTGTCCGAAAATTTGTTGACTGTCGCAAATTTATCTTTTAGTCCACTGGCTACGCCATGAAGCCAACCTGATTGCTTGATCAAGGGTGACACTGAAGGTGACGCTCAAAAGGGTTTGGAAGCTATGTAATGATAGGATTATTTGCTTAATTCATTATTTTTGTACTTCCACCAGGTGGTACGGCTCAAAGTAGCTCCCACGGCCCTTCTGCATACACCACCCCAGTATTACATCTCATTTCGTCTTCAGGGAAGTCCCGCGTCTCTGAAACAGCAAACACCAAACATTATACTGTACAAAAAATGAATTGATTTTTGGCTACTTCGAAAAGATCTGGAAGACCTTAACTGGCCAACTACACACCAACTTATTTTCCTCTTGATCAGATGGAGACTGTTGTACGGGGCACCACAGTGGAGTAAGGATCTATGTCACGTTCTAATTAGCACATCTAGTCAATAAATCTGACAATAAATAAAGGAATAAAAAAACACTAAATTATTCTCAATATGATGACTTTATAAATAACATTATCCTGATTTCTTTTCATAAGCGGAGCTGGTTGGGGAAAAGTTCCCACTATAAGGCTAATTAAGGGCAAAATTTTTGTGTAAGAAATGGAATTGCCTGAAAAGGTTTAACAGAGGCAGCTACAGTGATCGCAAAAACTAAATACAAGGTAGAAGAACTTTTGTGTCACCTATAAGCCGGACATCCCAAAAAGGGAAAGAAAATTGGATTAGATGAATAAAGACAGAATTGCAATTCCAAGTAAATGTCATCGAGAGGTATTTCTCCCCAATTCTTCTAAACCTCAAAGTGAACCACTTCGTCCACAACAAGCATTAAAGTACCCGCAGCGTACTGCATACAAAGGATAAAAAGGCGGGTCATGAGCTATAAAAAACGTGATTAAGAAATCAAATTTATGAGCAAATACTGGTCACCATCTGATTGCTAAGAAGCCTCATTCGTGACTTCAAATAAAACCACAAACGCTTCCTGGCATCAAACCTGAGTTATGCAATCTTGCGCAGCCTTTTATGAGCAGCTACCTCCACCTGGGCTTTGACATCTGCCCTTGAACGTCTCGATGTAGGCCATCGTCTCAAGAAGTAATCACTTTTCAAAAAAGCGGAATTAAATTGTTCAAACTACTATGTAGTTTCTCATTTGCTTCTATTTTAAAAATGATAAAACCTAGCTAGCAATTATTGTACTTATAGCTAATTTTGTAAATTTTTCGTAAAATTTGCTCATGCCTGCGCTTTAAGTATGACAACTTAGGTTAAATAAAGCATTCACCCTAGATACACTATGTGCATTAGATGTTGAAGTAAATATGGAGACTTCTCTGAGGACAGAAGACGCAATGCTCGGACAGAATATACTGGCGCGGCAAGGTACCTTAAACGGTTGTTACCAAAATCAAGAGTTAAACAAAAAATAAGAGCATTACATGATCGCATCTGCAATCTGGCTTTCACCACTACTGAAACTTTTATCCCCAATCGTATCATTTGGGAGGAGGCTCCTCTGGTATTGTATGTCCATCTGTTAAAAATTCAATTAGACAGCTCTCCAGCCTATTGGCTAAGAAATGCAAAAAGGTGAGGAATTAACCCACCTATAAAAGCCTTTTATTACCTGGTTCCCGTTGTGTAGACTGCTGGAGAGGAAGCGAAATCTTGGTGGAGTAACAAAAATAAACTTTGATAACTCTTGACTATGATGTTTAATTAACTGCACAAAAGATGCTCACTTGTACTCAAAATGCGTTAAGGTTTATAATCATCGAGAATGCTCTTTACAAGAGCATGAGGAATTAGATTCATAATAGAATCTAAATTAGCTCGTGTAGTAGCTCATTTAGGTGCATGTTTCACAGACCATACCATCAATATTCCTTGATATCTACAAATTTTGTTTATATTTTACTATAGGAAAATTTGACTGTTTTAGGAGGATTAAAACGCTAGTTTGACTCCCATAAATGCAAATGGATTGTCTGTTTGTGAAGCTCAAGCACCTCTTATTTGTCTAATAGCCGAAATATTTGGTTAGTGTGACATGTGCAGATATTAGACCTTTCCGTAAATCATGTCGAACTGTTAGATATCAAACTCTGAAGCCATGAAGAGAAATCATAAGATAGTCTTGAGAAAACGATAAGGGTGTACACAGATATTAATGCAATTAACCTCCTCTACATCCTGTTTATTGCTGCAATGTAGTAATTGCTTGCTGAACACTCGGATTTGTCAACGGTCCACTAATTAGCTCCGGCTTTGTACCCTTCCCCAGTCAGCCTGGCCTTTGGACCTTGCCAGTAGCCTTAAGCCCTACTGCACATCGCCAACATATATTCCTTTCGTATATTGTGTCTTCTTTCGTTGTCGGGGATATTACAAGGAGCCACATTAATGGGATTGTTATACGAACCTTCTGTTAAAGACCAACTGTCCTGATTTCTACAGCTAGATGATAAGCCCCTTATGCTGCGGGTGGGAGATGAGTGATGATTTTTTAACTGAAAAGCTGAAAATGATAAATACGAACGAGAACTAGCCCAGTCCCTTATTCTATAGTCAAGCCCTTAACAGGTGAAACAAGACTAGCCGTGAATCATCCGGAAGAGCTCGTTACGGAACTACATTTTGCGGCTGTACAAAGTTATCAATTGTGTGAATGCGCGAGACAATTTTTGCTTCCCTACTAGCTGGATAAAATCCAAATAAATACTACTGGGCGACACCGAAGTGAAAACAAATTGGCGAGGTGGTAGATACACAAACCTTGTTTCCAAGGATTGATACTAAACCAGTACTTTGCTATCTGGGATGATTGGCACATTTCCTCATCCCCTTAATACAGTTCTCATACAGAACAAAACTCCATACTGAGTACAGACATGGCCGGCTCATGAGTATTATCAACCAGCGCTGGTTATCCCATGATGATTGACGCTGTGGATTGCCGAAGAGTTGGGCTGGAGATAAGGCTCAAGAGAAGAGAAGGACTATGTAATGCGTAGAGTCTACTTGACACTCGGTTCTGACAGCGGGTCGGTAAGTACCTCCGTTATTGTACCTGAGTCAGGTGACCAGGCTTCCGGGCCATGCTAGTAGTCCCAAGCTTTGCTGTGCTTTGACAGTACCTATTCTGCCCGAGTACTATGCCTTCTTTTGTCAATAGGAAAATATGAGAATGCATACGTCGACAATCTGCACCCAACTCATGAGTTAACCTTTAGTTGAAGACAATAAACTATTCCTGATGTAATTATGAGTTGTCAGTTTTCAAATATAGGGGCTAAAAACAAAATTGTGGTTCCTACGATAAATCCAAAAGTGCACTAAGCATTTGCTCATTCCCTCCACCACAGTTTTGCTTATCAAAACTTCAAATGCCTTTTAAAATCGACGTCCATGTCGGTTTTGATTAAGGTCGAGTGCTTTGCATCACTAATTCAAGTCTCTGCTTCGCTGTGAAAGGTCCAAGTGGTGATGTAATCAAAATTTAGAAAATGGTTGACATTAGTTTATTATTATCTCACTAAAAATGGGGGAAACAAGGGAAGAATAGTGACGCAAAAATATACTTCGATAAAGGAGAAATTATGGTACTGAATGCCACTAAAAGATGTCTTGCCAAAATTACATTAAGGCACATTAAGCAGGATCTCCTAAACTAAAAAAAATTTAGTGTAAAGTGTAAGTTTACGTTCTAAACAGAAATTGATGCAGAAACTGAGCCCACCATTGCAAACCAAAAACAAGCCAAGTAAACAAGAATACCTAAAAGGTGTGATGCTAAAAAACATGGGAGTGGCAATGCTGGCATTATCATACCTTTTCCTCCCTTTCCTCCCATTACCTTCACCCCTCTGATTTTCTTTGACCTTCTTTACTTCAACTTAATTTGTCGCATCCATCCCAAGCTCTGCCTCTATCTGCTACATCAATCTGTCTGCTACTTCTTATTTCTATCTTCTGCACAAGATTTTTTCGCATCCAACTTCAATAGTCTTAGCCACCTGTACCGTGCTTTTCAATGCTGCTCTAATGAACCTTCTTTCTATACAGTTATCAGACCTCATAGTTTTAGCATCTCCTGCAGCGTTACTTTCACTATTTTCTTCATTTAACGCATTCATTCGAATATTACCGTTTTCATTTATGTGCCTTCACTTCCAATCCTATCTTCTCAATTTTTCCGACTGGCAACTCGTGTGCCAATTGCTAGTGGTAATGAAATTGGCCATAAGATAAAGTCAATAGCCAAAAGACAAGAATCAAAGCAGTTTTGTGAGTCCACTATTGGACATCTTTCCTCCCTATCTCTTTGCATTTATTTCGGCGCCGTCTATCTATCCCTTTACCTGAATTTCATTTAGCCCAATTTAGGAATGCAAAGGATATATCGCACGGTCGCTTTGTAAATGTCGTCTTGTGGGCATCTTAGACAGACCATATTGGGCTCTTTAAAACTCAATCAGACCTAACATCGTTTAGATGCTAATCGCCTTTTACCAGAAACCGGAATTGGATTGATAACCAAAGATGGTCGCCATTTTAACTCCTCTGCTGAACAGCCTATACAGATTAACACATCTGTGGCAGATGCTCTTCTCATGCAATAGCAAGGGTCCGCGTGCACCCATGGTAACCAGAGCGGTGCTCTTTATGATAAAAAATGGTTGTCGGTACGACCATCATGCTGCTTTGAATCTTCAGAGAAGTTATCAAAGGTCAAATTGGTGGGAAGTAACCTACGCGTGACTAACTTACAGAAGGGACAGGAGGTTATCTTGTGGGACCGGAAGGCCACATCGCAGTATGCATAACAAAGGTGGCTGCAAGTAATTATCATAACTAGATGCACGATATATGTTTTGTTGCATTGCTTATGAATCGGGTATTCTAAAAAGAAAAAGACAATTGAAAATAGATGAATCAGTGTAGCAAACTCCGATACTGATCGTGTCAAATAAACCTAGCTCAGCCTTGTTTAATCTACTTCATATAAACATTCAGGTAACATCTTGAGCAGCTTCTTGGGACCTCGCTTCTCAGTGCTTGCCTCGGTTATGGCAAAAAACGAAGGACTTCTTTATGTACTCTTCCGCATGTCCCAAACTTTGATATAAGCACAATAGTGGATGCATCTGTTGTCAAGTTCTTCAAACGAATGCTAGTACCGCAGCCCCTGCCACTATCCCTTCTCTCAGTTGTGCTCATCATCCTGATACTTGTTACCAACTGCTGCTGTTGCTACAAGGCAAAAGTTCCCGTGGTGAAGTGGTTTAAAACGCTTTGAATACTGATTGTGGGATAAAAATTTTAACTAGCAAAGCAACTTATAGGCCAAACACTGTAGCAGACTTACATTTCCTTAGATTTTCCCTGACATTTGGGCCATCATGCTCATATGACCACAAAATAAAACCATAAACGCTTCTGGACATCCCATTTTGAGTTGTGTAAACTTGCATTTTCTTCTTTGAACAACTATCTCCATCTGGACTGCGACAGTTGCCTCCGAGCGCCTTGACATCAACTACCTTATTACAATCACTTGATGACAGGATTATCGTCAACAGGTATTGTTTATGCGCAAAAGGTTTTTACCTTCTCTTTTCTACGAAAAGCACATTGTCTTTACAAAACTTGCAATGGTTTAAATCAAATCTAGAGGAAGCTATCTTAAAATCATGACAGCTAACACCTTAAATGAAGCTAACGAAAAGCATCCCAGCCGTAACTTAGCTTAGAAAATTTGCATTCATCTCAAAATAAGTTTCACGTCCAAAGGAGATAATACCCCATTAAATGGCTAGCGCGTCAATTAGAGGCTGTAGGGGCCGAAGTTCCCAACTGATTGATCTGTGCAATAATTTTGTCAGATTTTTGACGCAATTTACTAATTCACGTGTGATTTAAATGGAGTACATCCATTCTCTCAGCTGAAGCAGCATTTCTCCACCTCACAGCAAACTAATAACGTGATTGGCTTATTTTGAGAGTGACTTTACTTACTAAACCGGAAGTTCTCATATAAATGGTGCAAGTGCAGCGCTTCCATCAGGCGACCACAACCACACCAAACTAAATTTTCATGTCCAACTTCATTTTTACAAGAATACCAACAATCCTTAGCTGATCTTGAAGTTTACACCAAAATTTGACAAAAATTCTTTAAAGTGGGATTTACCCTGAAATCTACTTGTAGAGGTCAAAGTTGATGCTCTCTTTTTCCAGTATCATTAAACTGGAAAAATGGCCATGTGATTGCATTATATAAATTATTAATTGCAATGTAATACGCTAGATTCTGGTTTCGCTCCCGGTTTCGGTGTCGTGACAATTATGGGTGTAATTCCTATGCCGATAATGGCTTCGCGATATTCTGAGTTTTGACCCCACCATACTGCCTTACTTCACATTATGGCGTTCAGGAAGAAACAGCGAAAAGGTACCCGCGTGGTCCAGAAAAGACACCGCGTTTTCATTTGACTATTATGGCAAGGCTTGAATATTAATGTGTTAATGAATAAAAACATTAAGAGATTTCGTGACGGGCTAAATTTGGCTACTCCGAGGTTTTGGTAATAAAAATAAAGGTTAACCAAATTGAATTTCCCAGAATTTAATTAACTTTTATGATGCAGAGCGGCTCTACTGACGCTGTAAATTGTCAATGGTGCACTATTTATCTGCGGCAATCGCTGACTCTCGAGACAAATGGCCCTTTGCTTCGATAGCCTTGTACCTGATTGACCATCGTCTTTGAAATGTCCTACGAAACATATCCTATTCAAATGGGGCACTAGCATGGCTTAAGGATTTACTTACTATTCAAACTTCAACTGAAGGAGAATACGAAATTTCATTTGTCTTGAAAAGTCTCAAGCTCTTAGTCATTGTGAACTTGATAGTTGACATTCTTGGTTTTAATCTGCTTTTCCTTTATTCCTAGGCAGTGATAAGTACATAAATAAACTCACACAGCTTTTTTGGTCTTTAATGTTAGGATTGAAATTTAATGCAAATGCACTTCAAATTACTTTGTAATGTAGGCAAGGAGGTGAGGAGGGGCTTGTAGTCGTGCGACACTATAAAATTAAGCCGTCGGAGGTTGGTCAAAAAGTTGTTTAACTGCATACCAAATAAGTGCAGACGAGATGACATCCCGGTATTTCTGTTGCTTCGGGTTGCATCACAGTAAATGAGACCAAAATGGTGATGTAAAACACAGTCAGAATTCTTTCAATTTTTCCATAGAAAGCTCACTTCACATTGACTTACTTAGAAGTTTCCGATGATAAGAGGAATGCTAGATATTGGCTTCCACCATAAGCCTTCTTGGTCCACAATCTAACATGAACCTATTATCTAAACTATTTAAAACATTTTCGAACACTTATTAACCTTAGAATAATGATGCGCCTCTTTTTTAAACATTGTAATGTATTCAAGAGAAAAAGTATCTAATTTTACTGTTGGTCGTTTTTGCGTCATGTATGCATTAAAGTAGCTTAAAAATCATTTGCTAAGAGCAGAAAGTCAACACTCCTAACCTCAAAACAGCGGTCAAATGAATGAATTCTTCTTCTGTCACAAATGATGCGTAGAAAAGAACACTAATGGCAAACTCTAAATTACATTAAAAATTGAATGAACGCAACTTGGTTGAAGGACTTCCAGAAATGCTAATAACAATTGCGACAAATGTTAGGAGATATTTGATGAAAACTGGTAGAGGGTACACTAGGAGAGGTGGCTGGCATAAATATATTGGAGAAACTAGCAGAGGAAATGCGTGAAGTAAAGGGAAAGTCGTAAGAAAGTCTTGAAGAGAATGGACCAATGAAAGGAGAATCTAGAGCTAAGAAGCTGGCGAAACATTGACCAGTGGAGAAGGAACTTAACGTGAAGAAACAGAAGGGAAGAAATTACTTAAAGTGCACTATAAGGGAATGTTCCGGCCGAAGAAGTTTCAGTTTAGGAATATTGGATAGGAAAAAGCAGTTGAAGGTAGGAATCCTAGACGGGAAATCTGATGGATAAGGGACAGAGTTAAAAGACATTTGATGTGATGAAACTGATAGAAAAGTATCTGAAGATGAGGAACCGGTGAAGGAAACATCTGGATTGGGGAAAACATGGAAGAAAGACTTGATGCAAGGGAAACTTTGGAGGAAACAAATAAATTGGAGACCACGCTTACATTGAAGAAAGTGTCTGCCACTTTTGAAAGCCTATCTCTTTCGATCATTTAAAAGTCCTTTTTGCGTGGCTAATGCAGGAACATTCTAGGATGGTACATCGATACTCGTGCCCTCATTTTGGCTTTCATAATCAGCTACTATTTTAGATACAGTGGAATTGACTCGTGTCTAACATAGTAGATCACCAATCTTCTGGTCACCTGCACACACGCCGCAATTCAGCTTACCTGTCCGCATCTGAGCTCGCCTTTCCCGATTACCCTAGGTGATGATCGACAAGGTCCAGTTTAATACAGCAAACACTAGTTCACAGCGTTGGCATAAATTTTCTGAACAATTGCCTCTCCGATAAATAGCTTTTGAATTATCCACTAGAAGTCTCAGGTCTTCATGGCCAAATACCATCTTGATTCCCTAATACTCCTATACGCCTATAGGCCTGACTCCTCTGCAACTCCATTAAAGTCACTATACTACATTGTAATGCATTATTCCATGATTTCTGCTGCATGTAATTTTGACAAGGAGGAAAGTAATGCACTAAAGGTGGGATTTTCTTTGATTAAAGACGAAAATCCGTTCAATGGTGTGCTGAGGAAGCGGTACAGTGAGGTGGTGTAAAAAAGAATGGGAGAGATATCGTGTCGAAAGAAAGGAAACAGTGCTGAACCGACTAAAGAGAATCGAATTGATGAGAAATCGGGGAATGTGAAGTGCCGAACCACAAAGTGAAGTAGTCTTTAGTAGGGGAGATGAAACAAAACAAAACCATTGCCGAGGAAGATAAGAGGTAGAAGTGATAGAATCAGTGAATAAAGACAAGCTTGCGCCCTTCGAAGAGGAATTCTTGGCAGAGGTAGAGAAGCCGACTGAGAAGGTGTCCAAAGTGAAGAATGGAGAAAATGTGGAATCTGCTAGGAGAAATAAGGTAGCGCTTAACGGAAGGGTTCTTTTGACAACGAAAGAGCCGTATCAGAAAGATTGATATGGTTGAAAATGCGATGGGGAGGTGTGATCGGCAGTGGCAGGCGAGAATGTGTAATAGGGAATAATTCTTCCGGAAATGGGAGGAAACCAAGGAAAACCTATTTTAAAGTAAGGAAATGAGGGAAATAAGGCGAATTGAATGAAGAGGAAGACTAGTTTCAATCATTGATTGGTTCCAACCACTCTAATTAATGAAAACCGTTTTCGTTTAAAACACTTAAAAGTATAGTTTTTTTTTGGCAGGCACATTTTTTTGATGGGGCTTCCAACATTTTCGTTGGCATTAACTTCATTTGACCACCAGCTAACTCAACAATGGCCATCATCGGTGCACTTAGTTTTATTTCATTCTCTGAGAATTGTATATTCAACCTCTACTTAACCAACCTTTGCTAATCATCCTTTCAGTGGAACAATTAGCGATTAATAAGCGACTTGCTCCACGAAAAACTGCTTTACTGGGCTGACTTTAGTTAATGTTCCTATGCAAGCCCAAAAGGCTTTAAACTAGCCGACTTCGTGCTAAATTATTTGCTGCTTTGAGGGCCGCAAACTGACTATTTTATGGGCGTCCCAGAGGAGCAGGGATTTATGGCACGGTCGAAATACCTTTTCTTGTCTATATGCTTGACGTGGCAGTGCCACGGTACTTCACAGCAAAAGAAGCATAATGTTTACTTTCTGTGCCGCTACCTACAGGGTGATGTATTATTATGGTCAACATTTTAATGGGTAGGGTGTCAACAGACCGAAAATGCTGAGATGAATAAGGACTTTTATAAAACATAAGAAGTTTGAACATGATATTGCCATTTCTGTCTGTAAAATGAAGGAGATAATGGGGATTAACTTCTACAATTTGGATCGGTCAAGGAGGAAAAGCAATTTTATGGGCTAAATATGATCATGCAAAATGTCACACCAGAGGATGCAAAACCGAATACACAGTAAATGTTTCGATTGCGTCACTTATGAATCGTAAAATTAAGGGACATAACAAGCTTAGACACTAACAGTATCAAAATAAGCATATCCAAAGGCCATTCTACTTAACCCTGACGAACCCAAGGGTGACTTCTTGACAGCTTTATGAGAGTAGCGGTTAATCGTAATCCTCTTTATTGAAAAAAAAAATCAGTTGTTCACAGCTTTCTAAGCGAAAAAACCTCAAGGTCTGACCAATGCAATGGGAAATTAACTTGTAACGATAACGCTACGATAGAACAATTCCCTTACATTATTCTCTCAACTACGCGGGCTTTTTGAGAGTTGAGGCTTTAGCTATCACTTGTTTGTTATGGCATCGCATCCATGGCTACAACGCAATCTCCAAGGTTTCCGGACATTTTTACTTGAAAGCTACGTAAAATTGAAGGGTCTCTTTTGGACACCACACTCTGCCTAGTATTTGAGAGCTTCTTTCGGACGTCTCGATAGAACTCACAACATTAAAGGAAATGATTTGTTCAAAACAGCGATTTGATGATAGGATCGCCCCCTCTAGGCGCAACATTTATGAACAAATTATTTACATTTTGTTGCCTACAATGAGCACATTTTTTACAAAAATTGGACACTCCGTCTTAAATTTGAGTCCGGCGATTTCAGATGTTTATATTGAGTGAAAAGTTGTTTTCCTGTCACTGCAACTGACATCTTTGATTAAACTAAGGACAATTCTGCAATTCTACCGCAATTAATTGAAGCTAAATAACCTCATTATTGTTAAAAGAACTTTCTAGCTTAGAAGATGTAAGACCATCTTCAGTTAATTGAAATTTTTCTCTTAAGTGGCTGCCGAACGCATTAGAGGCTACTAAGGAAATAGTGTCTCGGAAGGAGCTGGTTTTGACAGTCAGTCATTCGATTGATTTGTCCCCACTTTGTTCATTTTTTGAAGTATTTTACTAGTGTGGAATTAATTTGAATGAGTTATACCTATTTTCACAACTGAAGCAGCATTCTCTCGTCTCATAGCAAGTTCATTACGCGGTTGGCTCATTTGCGTGTGCGAAATCACTCACCAAAGCAAAGTGATTCATTAAATTTGACAAAGAAATGTGCCAAAAATTTGAAAATGCAAAAAAAGACGCAGATAAATCTGATTGTGATGGCATTGAAAGTCCTGAAGGTGATATTGCTCGATGGGAATAAGGGGATTTAGCCTAATGTGGAATTTGGATAGCGGAGAAAACGAGAATCCGATCCCACAGCTGGGCACCCCCTTTGTTTCTTAAGCGTATTTTCGCATTTTGTCAATTAGTAACTTGATGCTGCCACAGTCAATTTAGTTAAATTCAACGTGCCGCATTAGCCATCACAACAGGGGCAATTGAATCAGTTAGCGGTTGTGTTAAAAAGTGCTAAATTTTATTTAAAAGTATGAACTGTTTCCTGCGCAGAAGGAGTTAAAATGATTGGAGACTCGCAACGTTCATGGACGTGTGTAATGGAAAAATTTTAAGACAGTGCATTTCTTAAGGTGCTGAGATTATATTCACTTATTAAACCAAAAGCCCCGTATAAGTGACCCGGTTACTGCGCTTTTACTAAGTGGCTAAAACTTTCGATTTCGATAAGATCCTAATAAGCCCAAGCAGTATAGAAGAGCATTCACTGCTAAGGGCTGGTACGCTCTCCGTATGATTTGAAGACTTCGCCACAGGGTGTAACTTTAACAGACGAAAAATAAAGCACCCATGCAGTTAACCATATGTTTTAATAAAGTGTCCAATCGGGACAGTTTCGCCTCTTCCTTTTGATCACTGTCTCCAGTGCTCCCTTCACTCAATTTCTGCCAACAGCCATCACAAATTAGCTGATGCATGTCAGAACAACTTCTCCCATCGTCACTGAGGCATCTCAACAAGAGCACTGTAACCGTTTGTTTCGTTTTTATTTATTAGGGAAGAGGAATTGCACTGGCTGCGTACTGCCAAAGAAGGGACGATGCTTTGCAGTGGCGGCAACTCGTGTGCCAATTGCTGGTCGTAGGAGAATCGGCCTAACGATAGAAACATTTGACAGAATAGAGCAATCGAAACAGTTTCGAGGGGCAATATTCCACTTTTTTTCCTACTTGCCACTTTGCACTCATTTTAACTCTACCTACCCATTTACGGACTCTCAGTTCCTTCTACCTTATTCAGATACACACAGGAGGCATTGCTTGTACAAGTAAAAACATTGTCATATGGACGTCGTTGATGCCCCCAAAGCGGGCTTCACTAACCTTAAAAATTCAATTCAGACCCATTTTTACAGTCTTTCAGTGAAATTTAAAATTAGAGTAATTGCCAAAAGTGGTTATCATTTCTAGCCCTTCTTCAAGGTGATATATAAAGGTTCATCATCCGTGGCAAGTGCTTTTATGATGCTACACCAAGGACTCGCAGTTATTCACAAATACGCGATGGTTATCTATTTGGATCGAATTCGCCTGTCGTAGCTAAAAATGTGTCACCTCGAGCATTCAGGGAGGTCGTAATAAACCAAACGCATTAACTTCTAGAGCCAGATGCGAAAAATTAACTTAACGAGAAGAGGACTTTTGTTGTGAATAGAAAAATACATAAAGGTTCCTAGTGAATGGTTTGAAGCGGGTGCCCTCCCTTGGTAACTACCGCAGTCCCGTATTCTGCAGAAATACTGTTGTGACTAAAGCAACATTAGCCGTGCACGTGAACCATCTGCAAAGTACGTTACGAAGTTGTCTGCAATACCTTTACGAAGGTGTCACTCAAGTCATGCCATGATCTTTCCACTTTTCCACGAGCTGAATTGAACCCATGCAGATAATACTGAAGCAAGAATAACGTGGCAAGGAGGTATGGGTGCGACTTCACACCCCACGAAACTATTTCAAACCCCGTCATTCATCAAATGGTTAATTTTTTCGAGTAGCGTTCTTACAACAGGTGATGAACATTTGAGTTATCCACTGCATTTCCTTCCCCAATGCAGTCTCCGAAGAGGAAAGGCTCTCATAATCTTGTGGAATTGCCAACGGTACACGCATTTGATTACCATCCTAATTGGTTTCCTGTTGCCGTTTTTTGAACCACTGAATGTTTTGTGAATGTCGATTTCGCGGATTGCCTAGGGCAAGAGCCAGAGAAGATACTCAAATGGGAAAGGGAATTAGGTAATGATCGGATTCTTTATTTAATACCCTTGCTTTGTTTACGCAGAAAATTGATGTTTCTCATACTTTCCCTAATTGGTTTGACACTTCGTAGCTCCTCCAGCCCTTCTGTGCATCGACGATGCATAATCTGCCTTGGTATTGCATTCGTCCTCTGGAAAGTCTAGGTTTGTTATGGCAGGAGGCACAAAAGTATCTCATCGTTAATAAAACACCCGCATTTTTTTGAATGGAGGCAGCATAATAATTTTGGCTGCAAATATAAATAGAGATTTTCAACAATTTACTCAGCTACAGTATAAATCGATCAGTTTTCAACATTCTACTCAATCTAAATAATTTTTGGCACCAAGTGACTTTATTACACTTTTTAGTTATTGTTTTGTATTCATTCTTCTGTAAACTTTTCATTAAGTTTTGTAACATTTCTGAAAATTTTGGAGCCGAGTCATTGCGGATTTAGAGGTAAAAGGGAACCACGGGTATTTCCCCTTCTTATGCAGATAGTGCTGACTAAGTATATTTTCAGCAAGAATTTGACTTTAACACGTTATTGATATTCCAGAGGTTCTCTCCTACTACAGTCATACTTGAGGCACCAACGTGTGTTACATATTTTACACGTATTGAAACAGTATTGCTCAACAACGCTTCTACCATTTCCCGAAGGACCGTAACTGTGAACAATCCTTCCACTGTAAGGGAATGTAATGATTTGTAGTGTCCTGACTTTTTCCTTTAAAACATAAGTCATAGTAGTGTGACAGAATACATAATGCCGACGTACAGAAGCGCTGAGGCTGCTAATACATACCAAAGGTCAGGATGCAGGACAAAAGTACGAACTGTGGAGGCTTCATTGTCCATGTAGTTTAACTATGAGTAGCAAAAATGCTAATTTTCATGCTGTGATAAAAGATTTAATGCTAATTCTAAGCGTATTGTGTCAGGTATCAGTAACAAGGATCCCACATCGAGTTGTTAGTACCGCTCACCGACTTAACTTATAGCATTTGATTCCTCTGACTTGGAATAGAATTAAGGAATAAATCTAGCATCGATTAAACAAGCATTGACCGAACGCAATAGTAACGCACTATTTTTGTTCGAGGCTTCTGCTGGTTCTAACCAACAGAGCTCTGTAGTTGGATACTATGGTTTTTGGCTTTATTAGTAATGTTAACTTTAGAATAGGCCAATTTCTAGTGCACATTCTCCAACAATAGAGATGGCGACAGCACAAAGCTGATTCAACAATTATTTCACTCGGTATCGATCAAGGTTAGCAAGTCAACAATAAATGTAAATTCAGTACCATGCTGAGGATCATATGCTTAACGTTAGCTACCCCATTTACTTACGAATGTCATAAATAACTCTTGCCATTTTCTCAAACTATGAAGCCATTAATGCGTATAGACTGCTCCATGATACAAAGTCATCAAATAAAACAACTTTTATCTGCTTCAAAATAAAGTTAAAGCGAATTAAAGTCTCCAACTGCATGCCAAGTTTTCTCATTCTTGGAGAGGTGATGAGTAACTTTTGTATCGACATCTTATTAGGGTAGAGATGCATCCCAACTTGGCAATAGCGTATTTTGTCAACAAACTCAGCAAACCGGTGTTGTGGCACTTCACAGCTTGTGCAACCAACAGCCACCAAATGGCATGCTGTTTTTCTCCTCCGTGCTTCTACCTACACGGCAGTGCATTGATTCGACCATACCTACATGGAATAGGGAATCAACAAGTCAACATGTGGCCAATAATCAGTGACTTACTTGCGACCTAGGAACTTTGGAACCAACGTTGACTGGGCTGGTTGATAAATGAAGTAGATTATGGTGGAAAAGTTCCTATCCATTGGACTAGTCAAGGGAGGAGCAATTTTAATGCAGAAATATTGAATTTCCAACTAGTTTTACAGACAGCTGCAGGCAGGTATCAAAGCTATGCTGTGTTGCGCCACTTGTGGACCGAGAACATCAAGTTGAAAATGGGAACAGCTGAGTGAAGGCAGCGTTGCAGACTCTGATACAGGTGGTTTTACGTGAACATGCTGAGGAGTTTGCTGTCAATTTTTTATGAATCTTAAAGTGATTTTCTGAATAGCTTAGTTAGAATAGCGATTAACATTTGTCCACTTTGTTCACGACAAACAACAGCGTGGTGACGAAGATGTTTTGTGGAAAACTCATTAAGCGAAAAGTAAATTTTTGGGATTATATTACAAATGGACAGCATTTACTCAGGTTGCCCTTCCAAAAGTGCAGGCATTTGGCCATCACGACTCCAACCACCATCGATTTGCTATGTCTCGTCCTTGCCCACGATGTAACTCCGAACGATTTCAGAAATCCATTTTAGAAATACATGTGCTTGATTGGTCGTTTCAAAAGTATCTTTCCGTCTAGGCTTTGATAGTTGGCAGAATTTTTGTCACAAAGTGTCTTACATTACCTTTTTTATAAAGTGCACATTTTCTCCATGTACCGGACACTGACTTATATCAATTCCAGAGATTTCAAATATTTCTTTTGAGTAAGGAGTTATTTTAATTCAATATAACCGACACCATAGATGAAATTGTCTGCTTTTAAATGACCAATGAACCTATCAGAGACTGTGGAATAAGGGTTTCTTGAGTAAGAGCCACCTTTGAGCCTTCTTCGACAACCAGTCATTCAACTAATCTGTCTCCTCACTTTTCATATTCTGAGGCATTTTACGCTTTTACGACTAATTTAGAAAGACTATATCTTTCCCCTCAACCGATACTGCACTCTTCCTTCTCACAACAGGATTCTTACATGATTGGCTCCTTTCCAAGAGTATATTTGCTTACCAAGCCTAAAACTCTCAAATGAATGACCCAAGTACTGCCCTTTTATTGAGTGACCACACCCACATCAAACATAATTTGCATGTCCTAATTCATTTTCACTATAATACTGACAATCATTTGCAGATCCTCACCTTTAAACAAAATTTTGAGAAAACTCTTTTTAGTAGAATTCATCCCAAATTCTACTTGTAGAAGCCAAAAGCGATACCTTTACCTTCTCGGCATCAATTACCATAGGGAATAAGTAAAATGCTCCAAATTGGAAAACCGTAAAATATATGCATTGTCTTGATTGTTTATAGCTCTACAAATGACCAACTAGTATCATTTATAAGGTATTAATTACGTTGCAATACGCTAATTTTTTATTAGCCGGGCAGTCGACCTCTGGGCTATGCCAGCTACCCTAATCCCTATTGTTGTCCGATAATGCTTATTCAGGGAAACATCAGGTAGCTACAACATCGTCTTTATTCTTCAATTCTTTGTCATTCACCAAAAGCTAATTAATAAAAAACTGTTCCTACATCCGCTGAAAAGTATTTCATGCACAATGCCGTAACAGGCTACGCGCTTGATAGCAAATATCTTAATAATGACTTCGTAATATTTCAAGTTTTAGCCCCGACAGGCTTATTCACTAATTGTTTTGGCATGTACGATGCAATAAGGACATATTTTCTTAAAGAGTGGGTAATTATTTGCTCCGGGGAAAACAACTACCGCAGGTTCGGCTTAGACACTCAAATGTTGGTAAATAAAAACGTTGAGAGTATGCGTGGGTCACCGAATTTAGTCACTCCAAGATTTCGTCAATAAAAATGAGAGGAAAATTGGATTGAATTTCCAACTATTTAATTGACCTTCCTGATGCTGAGGCTGTCAAGTGTTGATGCTATGCTCTTAATGCTCTTATTTGTAGCATTTGCTTACCCACTCTCGAGACGAGACCCCCTTCACTTCATTAACCTTGCATGTAATAAGGAATAGTTTGGGTGGGTCATGCCTGTTTAAAGGTCATCAAATGGACGATATAAAATCGTTTAATAGAGATATTATCCTTTGCAACAGGTAATCAGATGCTCTGGTGAAAGAATTTATTCAGCGTAATTGTAATTATGAGGCGGGAACTCCCTTTTTAAACGATAGATATACTTCCGTTCTTGTTATGACTAAGAGAGTATCGCTAGACTATTATAATGCTTATTTTTCTTTAAATATTTCTTTTAGGCAGGTGAGCAATTTAAATATTATGCTGGAGGAGCGGGTCGATTCTCCTGATGCAAGCAGTGCTATACCCTAGACTCCAATGTATTGTCTAACGCAATAATAATGCCCAAGAATACTCAACCTTCTCATACCAGGACAAACTGCAGGGAAGAGGGGGAGAAGGAAGAAATTCTACAGCAATATTAAACAAATTTTCCCAGTTTTTGGGGCTATAGTTGTCTTACTCAGCATTCAGATGGCTTCACCTTTCGGTATCAAAGCATCTTGAAAATATTTATTTGCAGATTTTCTGCCCATATGCTTGCATGTGGTTCGCATTTCCGATCTTACACATTTGAACTTTTATAGGTTTTACATGTTTTAAACACATTCAGATGCATCGGAGTGTTAGGTAGTTTGTTTAACTCTGCGTTCGATTACGCAGGCACTTGAGCCACCCCAGATTGTACTTCTGCATGGCAGCATAGATCGCAAGCCATGTCAGAAGCCTCACTCCATCTGTTGTTCAGTAATGCACTTTCTCCCTTACCACTGCGATTTGGTACGAAGCTAGAGACGATTAGCGAGCTGAGTCCCATAGCTCATTATCTTGATTACTAGTCAAAGCACTAATCTTTAAAAGTGTCAGCAGAAGGGCATCTGCCATCGTTGAGACAATGCTAATGAGAGGATTCAAAAAGACGATAACTAACCCAGTCTCGCGTTCGATATGAATGTTGCCTACCAATAAAGAAAGCAACACCGGACATTAACCTTCTAAGCAATTTCACCACGGTGTCAAGAAGGTTAGCATACGATACCACATCCACTTCTCTACCAATTGAATGGGGTGCAGATAGATGCATAAATGAGCAGCATCAAGTGAAAACAAAGTGGTAAGGAGAAGTAGACGTGGGACATCATTATCATGAAAATGTCTCACACCCTGTATATGGTGAAATATATAAAAGCAAAATAGCAGCAAACACAAACTTTTTAGCAGCGAATAATTCACTACGCATGTGCTTGACGTTTGGCTGCCCTTTGGATAGAGAGTGATTAGCTTATTGCTACACATCTTCTAGTTTCAAATCAGCGCGTTCTACTGGTGAATTATCAAGAAATTTACTTCATATTTAAATAATCAGCTGACTCCGTTGAAATGAAATGTAATAACACTCGACGTTACAAACCAACGAACTTTTGAGCAACCCAAGCTTTAGCGCCAGTAAAGCCGTTCGAGTGGGAGAGCTTGACAACTGGTTGCACACTTTGCGTTCAATTTCATCACCAGTGTTGATAACACATGAGGAATGTTATTGCCATCATTTTGTAAAACCGTACTTAATTCCACCTGCTTGAAGCCGCCAGGCATTATGTGTCTGATAGTTTACGTCTTTGACTTCGATTTTTATTTTCTTTATTTCTCGGTAAGGATAGTAAATAAACGAAGTCACAGTTTTACCCTTTTAATTTAGGAAATGAAATTTAATGTGAATATACTTTCAAATTACTGTTGAAAACAGGCAAGTAGGTGAGGACGGGGTATGTAATCATACGACACTATGAATTTAATTTGTCAGAAGTTGGCCAAAGTTTTCTCTCACAACAGACAAAATAAGTGCAGACAAGAACAAACATGTTGAGGCCACATTCCAGGATTCCTGTTGATTCGAGTCGCATCACAATGAATGAGGCTGAAATTGTGATACTCAATGTAGTTAAAAACCTTTCGATTTCTCCAAACTAAATAGTTTTCCAAAACCAAAGGAATGTTTGATGTTATCTGCTACTTTAATAACCTGTCGATGTACATGAGGTTTCTTGGTCTACACTCTAGCAAGAAGTTATTAGCTAACTGCTTTTGAAACTCAAATAACAAAACCCTTCCTTAGGTAAAAGCACATAGAAAAACTTGTGTTTATCAATTTCACACTGTGGAGACTTCCACACTTTGTGTCAATGAATATCAAACATAAATACACAGAAAAAATAGCTTAAATGCAACCTACCAAAAGCGTTGAATGAGAAAACTCCGAACACCAGAACAATAGCCATCTGAATGGCCCCTTCTTCTGCCACGAAGGATGCGTAGATAAGAGCTAGGCTAATGCCTAAAGCACATCGTAAACCAAATCAGGACACAACTTTGATATCACTCAAAGGGTCCCCATATAATACGTCAGTCATTTGGTCAATTAATTTTTTATCCGATTGGTTTTACGAATTTCTTAAAAAAAATAATCCAAAAGGAATTCATCCATTAACCGGAAGGCAAGCACTAAGCCCACTTTGCTGGGGGTAGGTTGAGGTGCACGGAGCGATAAATAAGCACCCGTTAGTGATTTATTATGCCTCCAGGAATGCTATGTAATAATAAAGTATTTCCCCATGTGTAGTAGAAAAACGCTTACGGTTCTTATTGGCCCTTTTTTAATCTTCATCAGATTATAAACAGCAAATTAAAGCTATTGAACTGTCATATCTTGATTAACAAGATCTTGATTTAACGAAGTCCACAATGCCTTGCGGTTACTTTTACTGCGACTCAAAACACACCATAGTTTTATTAGACGAAAATCAAGAACCACCTTTTAACCTTACCTAATTTAAAGGCACAGAGTGTCAGCAGCTTAGCATAAATCTCACTCTGTAAATCAGTGCTACCTTTCATGGACTAAAAGGAGAAAAAGATTTACATTGCCTTCCGTAATGCTGTTGCGAACCGAAAATTGCCCATTAAGATGTAAAATTTTCTAATTGACTCTGCACCAACCGTGATAACTGAAAGTGCCATTAGAAAGCTGAGTGTTCGAAGCCACCAAATAACCACCGGGTTTTGTTCGCGTCTGGCCGAAACGACGTTGCCCAATATTTGACTAATCTGGAAACGGTAGTAAACGGATCACATTTTTAGTTTGGCATAAAGTGCGCTGTCTTCTTTGTAAATCAAGCAGCGAACAGTGCATAAAATTCCTTCGTTTCTTACATAATGCTTTGCTAATTTCAAAAGTAGGTGTCTCATTTGTTAATAAAACCTTACAGACCTTAGCTAGCACTTATAATTACTTGACCAATGTTTCTAAAATACCCCAATTTTTAAAAAATAGTAGGAAATAAGAAACAAACCTCTTCTTCTTAATTACATTTTAAAAACATGATCATTTCTACCCATAAATAATTGCCTTATGAAATAAGTCGTTGAAGTCGATCTATCAAAGACTTGGTGTTTACAAGTTAGGCTGTTTTTATTAGTGTACCCTAAAAATAAATGTTTTATCCTAAAAATAGAATTTTGATTGCGACAATCTGGAAAGCCTCATCATCTAGCAAAGGCAATTTTCAAATAGCATTCGGCCAGCATAAACATTGCCTTCCAATGTAGCCTATTTCAACTTCAAATCTATTATCCCATTACTCTGCTTCATTCGTAATGCTATCAACTTCTGTAAACTATGTGGGGATAAATGGGGATATATGTGGCCAAAATCTATACTGTCAAACAGTATTTTTAAAAGCTGTCTTGATTTCCTCTAAGATGGGAGGGCGGGATTTGTTCACACAGTAGGGCAAGATGAATTTGAAAAGGTTTATCAAATGAGCTTTGTTTACAATAAGAGAAGCAATAAGACGGGTCATCAGTCACTGCCTCATGTACTGTATTGTTTTACTTAAGCATAGTGAAACTATTTTGTCTGAACTATTAAGAAAATCATCGGAGCTCTTTGTCAGTAAAAAAATATACCTACTATGAAACCCACTCTGATCCATTTGGTTATCTGTTATCTTTTGGGGAGCAGATGGTCATCCCATGTTTCAGGACCTCAGTGCACCAGTTCTGGTTATGATGTAAACAATGGAGTGGAAAGTTGTTGGTTTTAGCTCAAAGTGAGCAAAATGACGCATTAAAGCATCTTAACTCGGAATCGGAATATTAATAATGCTCGGAGATCTCATGTGGTCATTGTCAATCTATGTAGCAGAGTCTGTGTCAACTCTTGCCATTAACGATCTCTAGGCCCTACAGTTTTTCATGAGGGATGGAAGAAAACTCAGAGTTCCAAAGACCCTCCCACCCACACTTCTAGGAAACCGGATATTTAATAAAATTATTCAGATTATTTGTAAATTTGTTTCATAAATTATAGGAAGAATGCACAATTCTATTTTTACCTGCTTTGATCTTCCAATTCTCTTTTTTTATGATATAATTCAAGCAATGTGGCTTCGTGCTGCAGTGCAAAACCTCTAGAAGCAGGTACGAAAAAGATGCCATTGCGGGTTTTCGAAGCGACTGCAAGGCACCGTTTGGATCATCAAATAAATACAGCCATTGTCTTAGTAGGTACTTTCCTTACTTTACACATGTTTTTAAATTGAGTAGTGTTTAAATTATTTGGTTAAAAAACACCACTACTCCAAAGCCTAACAAAAGGTTACAAGAGGCCACGCTAAACAATAAACCATATTTAAGTGGACAATGTCATTCACAACCAACCTGCATAGGGAGAAACATCATGCTCAGTAGATGGACTAGATTTTAACAATTTTAGCTAAAAGTCAAAATGCTTTTACGTATTATTCCATAGCCGAGCAATGCTTGTAAGCTTGTGAAAAAGTGTTTTTTTAATATTTAGCAGCTAAACTTTGAGAGTCTCATTTTTTTATTTTTTGCCATGCTACACATTATTTTATAAAGATATCAAGTGCAGATAGCTGTGCTTCATGTAAAACAAACGTTACATTCAAGCCATCCTTTGAGAAAATCTAAATGTACTTTTAGTGGCGAAAAAGTCCATGAATTATGTAGCAGATAACATAAATGTGTGCCGTAGCTATTTAATCAAGCTGCTGCTTAAGTATTACCACGCCTGGACATTTTAGGCGCAAGAGAAGGCCATGAAATATAAACTGCATCCCTGGGCAATAATAAAGGAATGAGAAAATGAAACAGAGGAGTTACCTTTGAAACCGAACCATTCCCTGACCTGTCACCTACTCCTAGAACCTTTCGCGCTTTAAACCGACTGAATTGGCCATTTGAACGATTTTCCCTAAAATTATTTATTTTCTTACCAAATAAATAAAAAAGTACTTTTTATTTGGCAACTTTAAACGAGTGAAAATTTAGGAAGTACCATTTTATTGTGTTTTTGCAACCAAATTGGTAATGCATTAGGCATAATGTAACTCCCTCTTACTTGGAAAGAATAACATGTGTTGTTATCTATGACAAATTACTTGGAAAGTTAACTAAACAAGTCTAAAGCTTTTGCAATAACTGTAATACTTATGACGGTAAATGCCGCAGTAAAAGGTGGAGGTGAGTACTTGAAGTCAGGATCACACTTTAGTTTGCTGCATTTGTATTTCTGCTTTTAGCTAAAAAAAGACCCATAAAATGCAAAAAAAATATGTCAATATTTAGTATTTTCAGTACAAAAATGTGTTTTCGAACTAGTAAGAACCTTAGTGTGACGGGATGAAAATGATCTTTGAAGGAAAATTTTGCCATTAAGGATGACAAAATCTTACCCATCATTGGCCATTATCGAGACTCAATGAGCTTCTGCAGTGTTAGTTAATCCTTAGAGAGAGTGACCTTTCAGCCAATAAAAGTAGTTTTTGTAGCCTCCATTATTTCATTGGCTGCTGGTGCAAGTATAAAAATCAATGAGGACTTTCTTCCGTACTATGGGGATGAAAATAAGATCTCATCCCTGTATAACTATTAGTAAACTATCAAAAAGGTTGGTTTTCCAAAGAAAAGCAATGTTTAAAGCGTTTGGCTCCGAAGGCACATACTGATTACCTTGAAGCCCTATTTCCGGCTTTTGTTTCTTACTTGGGAATCTTCAAAAATGGCCCAAGAAAGTAAGCACGGTGACACTAAGGCAGCGCAAAACTTAAATTGGAACTAATAAATTTTGGGCCAAGAAACATAAAGTGAAGCATATATGCTCTCAAGTCCACACTTTAAAGCGCGCCACAGAAGACATCAGAGTAAAGGAAAGGCATTAACATAATTATGGAATACTTTCTCGAAAATCCTGCTATTAACTGTAAATGAGTAACTCCCTTTGTTCACTCAACGAATGCTATTAAAGTGGCGTAAAAAACTATTTCACCCTTTTTATATTTATTTGGTCAAGATTATTTTTATAATTGGAAGGCGTGACAGTAATCGAGTACAGCAAATTAGGCGTACCTGGTATCAGCTCACTTTGCTACCATCTTGAAAGCTTTCCCATTGTAAGCAATTTTGGTAAATAGCATGAGTGGCATAGCCTTTGGACCATGCTAATAGTCTTCCGGTTCTTCTTTGCATTAGTTACGCTGTAATCTTTTAATTGTTTGTGCAGCTACCGGTTTCGGTAAAGGACCGCTTTAAGACATCACTTTTGTATCCTGACTAGGCAGCCTAGTCCTTACGCTAGACCGGTAGCCTGAAAGTCCTCCGAATGGTCAACAACACATTTTCTGTCCGAGGATCATATCTTTTTTCATCTTCAGGGAATTTTCAGAGCTATAATTGCGTGTCATCGGAAAATTGGATGAAGCGCATGTGCTACAATTTGGAACGACCCCTCCTAGAAGAGATTTACCTCCGGCCACTACTCTAGTCCCATGTTCTGCTGTGAATAATATGTAAAGATCGTTACAAAGCTGTCTACAGTACTGCATGAAGATTTCGGCTATATGAATGCATGCTACCTCCTCCACTACCCTACTGGCTGGTTGGGACCCTGATAGGTATTACTTAGTAGCGCCGAAGCGAGAACAAAGTGACATGAGGGAATCGACACGAAACCTTATCCCCAAGGTATTATGTTAAACCCCGTACTTTTAATGGGACTGCATTTAAACTAGTGTCATACGACTAGCGGTGGATATACGTGATGGCTAACACAGTACGCCTTCCCCAATGAAAACACCAGATCCAGTAGAATTGCATGGAAATTCGATGACTGAAGCAGTGTGCTTGTGGGTGTTTTTCGGACAGTACTGATCACATTGTAATAATTGACGTGAAAGTTTGACTGAGGGAAGGGCGAAAGACGACGCCCAATTCAAAAATAAGGATATACAACAATTTAATTAGTTGTTTAACTCTTCCTTTTGGAAAGAAACCACTTAGGCTTTCGGCCACCTCATTTTTGCCTGGCAGCCGAACCTCTAGTTATGGCATTATTTTCCTTGCCCTCCTGTACTTTGGCAAGATATATTCTACCTTAGCATTATATCGTCTCTCATCTTCAAAGGAGCTCCAGGCTTAGTACGGGACGAATTAAAGCCATCCACATCGTACGCTCAAAATATTAATGCATTAGTATTTGCCTCTTTAGTAAGGTTATTCTACTGAGTCAAAACCGGTGCATTCTCGGAGGTTTCTATCAACTCTAAAAGGGCTCTTGTTCCATTTCTTTAGAAGTTTTCGTTTGCATGCCTAATTTCCAGACATTCTAGAAGGTATACTGGTAATCTGCAACCTTGTCCACTTGTATGCTCGGCCAATGGTACTCACAGGCGGACTTTAAAGGTGTCGTTAAACGTTGAAATGCCAAGACCAGTCAAAATACCATAGATACACAAGAATGGCACCACCGTTTGCACCGGATTGATGGCCGACAGTCACGTTCGCATATACCTCATCACCAGTTTATTCACCCACTTCGGCAAATAAAGATGATCGTCCTGAAGTCTTTGTCTCCTGATCACTCCGATTGGCAGCTAGGCAGAACCTAAACTCATGCGCTTAAATAGTAGTTTTTGGCATCAGTGGTATAGCAGTCTAAAACATCAATGAATGGACTTACAAATGTCAGGCCCTGAGGTATGAAAAAATTCACTAACTTGAAAAATTGCCTTGCTAAGCATATTTGCCAAACACAAAAGCCTTTTACTTTACTTGCTTCAAAAATGACGCTATCATGTGCCTACGGAGACTTTTTTCATTGTTCGTTTGGACTGCCGGTTTCGGTCACTTGGGTGGCCATATTGTACTAGCCGGGCCATGCCAGCAGCCCCCAATCACCCTGTTTACGGAACAGATATGTGTTCTGCCCTAGTGTTATGCCTTCTTTTACCTTCAAGAGTCTCGGGACGCTACAGCTATATGATCAATTTCTAGATAAAAAAATTTATGGGCTATGGTTGAGAGTCAGTATGGGCTTCAATAATTTTAGGATGCATGCACGTAGTAATCATAGCCCTCTGCGGCAGCATAATTGAGTTTTGTGCCATCTAAATTAGTTTAAACTAACGGCTGTTTGAGGTCATTTTGGATTGTTAAGTAATTAATGGATATTTAAACCCTTGACATGCCCTTCAAGTGTCGCACAAATGATTATTTTCGTAAAATATGTCCGTTTAAAGGTTTGCACCGAGAAGGAAGGTTTTAAATGCCAAATATTTCAATGTTATGAGTCACAAAGTATAAAGAGCTACAAAATACTATTTTAACACTTGTGAACGCTTTTTCGTGTTTTTACCAAATTAATTAGTCGTTCAATCGAGTGAGAGCACATGATTTATAATGTCTTATCGAGGATTCTTTCACTCTGGACTGATCACACTGTTTGATAGTCCCACCGTGGCGCCCTGGGACTCTTCTCAAGAAGCGAGAAAACAATACAAGTGTAGAATGTGTTTTCAACATACTGACACGACCCAGATACCAGTCCACTTTATGAAGGCACAATAGACATCCAAGTGGCCCTTTAATGAAACCGAAAGTTAAGCAAGCAACAAACATGTTACATAATTATTCTCCTCTTTTGTACGTCATCCCCAATGCTCCCCTTGGTCAAGCTCCCGCTCCAGCCATGTCAGTCATCGGAGGAGATACTTGACTCAATGCCACTCATCCCTTATGGCAGTTCAACTGGAACTAGGCTCTCATCAAGCGCGTCCAAAGTTGAATTTACGAACACTGACTTAAATGAAGATTTATGCAAAAGAGAACAGGATGTAATGCAGTTCCTTAGGATAGAATTTCGCATCTTTTTCACTTCGCGAACACTCAGTCATACCTACTAGATGGATTCCATCCATCTAGTAGAGGAGCGGAGGAGGTGTAGAGAGTGCACTTTATCGACGTCTTTATGCAGATAGGGCGAGAAAACTCCTTAAAGGCAACTGTAGTTCCCGTTGCTAATATCCTTCATACAGAAAACGGGACTAAGGTTGTTGCCGAAGGTAGACGCTGTTTTTAGGTATTCTATTTGGAGTCGTCATCTAATCCCCCACGCATAGGTTACGCACTTCTTCTGCCTTGCTGAAGTTCATCACAGAGCAGTGGAAATCAGGGTTGATGGCCCTCAAGATAGGGTTCACTTACCGCTGCCACTAATGTAGCGCACCGTGGCTTCCCTGAAGACGAAAAAAGATGTATTACTCGGACAGAACATGCGTATTCAACATACAGAAGGGATTGGAGCTACTGCCGTGGCTTAGGGGTCAGCCCACCTGGCGGGGGTACAATGGCCAAAACACCAAGTGGCCTTCACTGAAGCCGGAAGTTGAACAGACAATAAAAGAAGAAAATGACGTTGCACCAAGTAAATGATTTATTATGAAAACAAACACGTATTTCAATGCAATATCTGTGTAGCAACAAGTCTACTTATCCAGCCATCTGCATATCAATCTTCCCGGTTGGAATCCGGAATGCAATGAACTCTTAATCACCTGTTTGCGCAGAGTTTGTTTTTAGAGTGAACTCTACCGAGGCCTTCAACTTACCACAGTCCATCTAAGTGTATTATTAAAAGAATTTTGATTAGCGCTGTAATACTTTGTTTGTTCGAACTACCGGTTTAGGTCACTTGGGTGACCAACTTGTTCTAGCCGGTTGGTCGGCCTCCGGGCCGTGCCAACAGCCCACAAGTCCCCTGTTCCCGGAATATATATATATTCTGCCCTAGTACTGCGCCTTCTTTTACCTTAAGGGGAGCCTCGGGACGCTACAAGCGCAGCCCATCCTTAACATTTAATTCCTTGGAGCGTCGTATTAATGGTTTAAAGTTCAGTCAGAGAAAAAACAGACAAATTCAAACATAATTCGCTGTCACTTTAGCAACAAGCAAAAGACACTAGGCAAATTAGTGATCCTAGACGTAACATATACTTAGCTTTTTGTGAAAAATAAGAAAGTATGTATTAAAGAACCAAGAGACAAATAAGGTATTGAAACGAAAACTTAATACGAGAATGAGAAAGATTGCATCCAGTATTATTTAAAACTGCTAAGACCAACAGAAACAGATCACGTTATTCTGGCTACAATACCAGCACTCGGAAAATATGAATTTTAGTATTAAATTTTTGGCCGAATTTGTCCCCTTTTATTTTATAGCAATTTAAAATTGAAAAGTTGTGTTGAGCTCCGCGTACCCACAATCAAGGCACGTAAGGAATTAAGTTGCGCTGAGACAAAATAATTTGCTTAATTTACTTCAGAACGGATTAAGTATCGCATCACATTTTTGTGTGACTCTAACACTTCGACTCCCATAATCTCAAAAGAACAGGCTGACCCGGCAAGAGCATGCCTATTAATAACCATTAACAAGGGAATGCGCTCTGAACCCCTCTTTACGAAGGCAAAATTTAATGGAGCTTCCGTTACGAGACAAATGTTTGCTAAACACCCTTCACATATTCGTCACAAATGTAACAAAAGAAATGCAAGCTTAGAATAACATCTTTTATTGCAATACTTTGCTTGTTTGGACCGCCGGTTTGGGTCATTTGGTTGGCCAACTTGCCCTAACCAGTTGGCTGGCCTCCGCGTCATGCCAGCAGCTTTCAGTCCCTCTGTAGCGTCCCGAGGCTCCCCTTAAGGTTAAAGAAGGCGCAGTACTAGGGCAGAATATATATATATTCCGGGAACAGGGGACTTGTGGGCTGTTGGCACGGCCCGGAGGCCGACCAACCGGCTAGAACAAGATGGCCACCCAAGTGACCTAAACCGGTAGTTCGAACAAACAAAGTATTACACTCTGTTTACCGAATGTATACATATATGTATACGTATTATGCCCTAGTATTCTGTCTTCTTTTGCCTTCAAGGAAGTCTCGGCACGCTACATTGGTGGCAGTGGAAAGCAGACCCAACTTTGATGGATTTCTATCCAGACCCATACCGCTTGTAGCAAATTTGGCGGTGTGAAATAAGTGCATGTGCTATGGGTAAGAGAATCTCTTACATCCCATAACAGAAGGGCTGGGATCGACGGACATCTTGGGCACCTCCCTTACCCTCGTGTCCTGCAAGGAAGCAATTAACAACTGAAGCGACACTAGCCGTGAGCTCCAAGTCCAGTGGAACTGTCAAGAGACCAGCGACGTCGTGGTCAAGCATCCTCCGTAAGCTCTCTCTCTCTCTGCTGTTCTTGGGCAGCTTGCCTCCCTCCATCAAAATGCGTATGTACAGATGTGGAATGTGCAGAACGCTATTCGATAGCATCGTCTTATGCTTTGTACCCTTGGATCGCGTACATCCCGTTCCTATGAGGCCTGATCGCCCCATTTGTTCAGGGTTCAACGATGCTTTTGCGTTCTCCCACGGCATCAAAA
The DNA here is from genome assembly GCA_001923025.3 of Taenia multiceps. NCBI lineage: Eukaryota > Metazoa > Platyhelminthes > Cestoda > Cyclophyllidea > Taeniidae > Taenia > Taenia multiceps. The sequence continues at coordinate 63,336,237 of CM010311.1, read as the reverse complement.
AGCCTGGAATCACTGTGTGTGTGTGTTGTGTGTGTCTCCATCTATTCAAAACTTGGATTCGTACCCCCATCTTTCGTTGGGAAATATAATCTTGAGAGAGGAGGACTAAGAAATACGCCTTTGTTGCGCTGAGAGCTAGGCGGAATTTATGGCACTGCAAGAACGCATGTTTGCGTTCTCGATGAATGGTGCAATGTTTGTTAAAATTTTGTAAATACTTTACCACTATTTACACCAATGTAGGGTCCTGTCCATAGTACACGAGGCTGCGCAACAATAAAAGCAAAAAATTATTTTGAGGTTCCTCGCAGCGGTTTAAGTTTATTATGTCCAAAGTATTTTTTACTATGAAACGATAAAGTAGGGTAAATCTGTTACTCGAACTCATATCAGCATTTTCACATTCTTAAATTTGTAAAATGCTGAAAAGTGGTTAGATGTTGTAATGGCGTGGATTTTATTACAATTTGATTATTTTCGCCTATCTTTCATGTTTTGTTTAAAGCGGCATTGGTGCTAAGTATAAGTAATTGGGTTAAAAGCGTTGTAGATGTCCAGGTCGTGTTCTGACGGAGGGCTTTCCTCCAGTCATATTGCAGCAAAAAAGGTGGCGTGCGCTCTTTGTAGGAACATGTCATCGAATCCAGTGCTTGGCGAAGTTGTCGTATCACACGATTTAGCTGTTCATCTGAATTGTCTGGTAGGGAGGCTATTGCTCTTATTAGTTTGCTTCGGGTAGTATGCAGCTAGTGGACTGAATCAAAGAGTTGATCCTGACATGCAGTCATTTACTGAAGATGATCACTACGTGTTTGGGTTTGACATTCAAGAAGTCAAGGCAGAAATACGTCGCGGTCGCCGTCTTCGCTGCCGCCACTGTGGCACTTCCGGTGCTTGTGTTGGTTGCACCAAAAAGGTGTGTCAATACTCCTTCCATCTTCCCTGTCTTTATGACGCCAAAGGCTTTGCCCGTTTTGAAAAGTCTTTTGAAGCTTTTTGCCACAAACACAGGCCGAAACAAGTAACTATTCTCATTTTTTTAGTTTTGCACTTAGTGTTACCTGCGTTCTAAATCCACTTTTCTCTTGTCAAGGAAGTTGTGTCGCGTCTGCTTGAATTTAAAGATGGTCCTCCGATTTGTTGCATTTGTTTGTTCAGTGTTGCTCCCGATGACGACTACGAACCAGACGCCTCAAAGAATGGGTTGAAGTTGCCTTCTAATGACAAAGCAATGTGTTCCAAGGAGTCTGCAACTATTAGTAACCATGAGTTTTGCCTGAAACAAGCCTCCATGCGCAAGCAGACTGAGAAAAGGTGATTCTCTTTCATAATATTTCTCCCTGGTGCAGTTGGGTTACCTTAAAGTTAGTCCATTTTTAGTGTTTCTGATTACTAATCCTGACCTCTTAAAATATGTTTTCAGCTGCGTTTTAGTGTTTTATGCATTAGTGTTAAGACTCACTTGTTTGGATTTCATTTATTAGCATCATTGAGGAATTTGAGCAGGTTTTTCGGCTCGTTTTCGAAACTTCTCTTGTGTGTTTTTTGGATGATATGTTTGAGCTCTTGGCTTCATCGGTAAAAATCAGAATTCCAGCTTTTTTGGGATTCACCAGACCGTCATGAGTACTTTAGCCTATTTCACCCTCATAAGGAACAACCCATGGAATTTAAATTGGCATTTTTTGTGGCTAATCTGTGTGAGAAATCACTCTCGACCCCAATACATTTCTTTGCTCTCCAATTGATTCACTTACTGATTTTTCATTCAATGGCCTTTTCATTCTTTCTCCATTTTCGTCACATTCTTCCCAGTTTCTCCCCCCCCTTCCTTTGAATTTCGTACTTTTATAACGCTTATTGAATAGGTTAATATGAGCATAAAAGGAAACGGTAAACTGCTATTGCAAAATCCTACGTTTCCGGTGAAGTCTTCAGCATTGTTTGTCGTTTGCCTCTAGTCAACGTGCTGTGAATTTTTCGCCTTTAAATCATGGAACTTGTGAGTTTACTTTGCCATTAAATCCTAATTTTCTCTTATGATAGCCGACGCGGGGTGAGCATCAATACGATTCAGAGATCAAATGCCATAGCGACACCGGTATCACAACAGCAGCCTGATTGGATGTGTCGCATTTTGAACAACTCTCCTGTCCTTCTCAAAACCGCTAGTAGACCATTGGTCATGACGATGTTCGACAAGTGGTGCCACGGAGTTATTCACGGTGGTTGCTGTCGCCTCGCATGGATGCATCGAGACTGCATCGCTGCCTACGCTCGATCTGCTGGTCTGCATCATGTAAAGTGTCCGATTTGCTTCGATCGGGGCATCTTTATCCCCACGATTGTTGAATTTGGCGTCTGGGTGCCTGATCGGTGAGATTTCTACCAAAATTTGTTCCCTTTTAACTCACGTTTACTTGCATTGAGGTTACGAAACCGTCCGAGGGGTTCGAAGTGATTACGATTTACTAACTAAGCAATGCAGCTCACTTATTTGGTTCATGAGCTTAAGCTGTCGACGCCGTGTAAAATGATGAGATTATGATCCGCGTTTTCCATCGCCTGCTGCTAATTTTAATGCGGAGTGGAGCAAATGGTAGTTGAGTGCAATAACTACATTTCTGTGTTTGCCTTTCCTCTAACTGTCTTCATCAGTACTCTGCTGTTCAAATGCATGTTTCATTTTCAAGTTTTATCCACTGAATTACATTGGGACTGTACCCGTCATAGCCGTTTGGTTGGATCCCATGGAACTCCGGCGCGGGGTGCATTTAGCTTTGCGATTTTGATTTGTTTCCATCACCTTACAAATAGTAATAAACGTAAATTATCACATAAAAGTAAGCCCCATTAAAGCAATTCGGCTTCATGTCATATTAAGGAAAAATGGTTTAAATATGCGATAGTTCGACCCATCTACTTAAACTCGTCCACATCCCTTTCCTTTTATTAACTAAGTGCCCTCGCCTTGAATTTCATTTTTTAAAAGTATCATTCCTATCTCAAGGCATTGCCACTCATAATTGTGCTTTTAACGCCCGCAAATTTTAAAGTCTCTCTGGCTTACAGATCCACTTCAACTCGTCTCCGAAGCTTCAGAAGCTAGCTTTCTGCACAGTTTTTATGATACTTGGAAAAGGTGCAGTATGGTGGCTTACCGCATAGGAGTGGTTTAAAGAATTCCATATAGGCAAATAATGTTCAGGGTAACGTGCTTTGAGCAGAGTGATGAAACAATTTGTTTGCATCTGCATATACTGCGCAAGTTGTGAAAGCTACTCAGCAAAAGGGTTTCATTTCCCATGCATAAACGAATAGCATTGAGGCGGCATATCATTGATTCTACCCATGCTCTTCATTCGCTATGCCATACTTCCATGATTTCAGAAGGCTACTTGCTTTGAGTGCGTATTGTGAAATGCAGATAGAATTGCTTACTACTCGATGCAACGAATATGTGCAAGGAAAGTGTCTTTAGAATCTCTCTTTTTAGTGGGATACAATATTTGAGTTTTAATGCAATTTAGGGTATGCGTTTGAAATAGCTGCTACGTACCCCCTAATATTTGGAGAATTTAGAAACTTCCAAGGCGTAGTGCTGTAGATTTCAGTCTCTACACTTAAATTTAATGTTCCCGAACATTTTAGGCTTAATGTGGTATCATCATAGTCTAGGACCTGTCTAAACGTCATTTTTTACTCTAAATTGACTAGATGCACCCTAGCACAGCACTCATTTGTATGCGGAGCTCTCTGCTTTTTTTCTACGAAGGAACTTATTTTGAAGGTGTTGATTAATTTATTCATGTTTTTAATGAAACTGCTCAAAATTACCCGGTAAATTCTACTTTTAAGCTAAAGTGATGTTTCGACTTTACGCCTTTCAAAAACCAACAGAACTTTCAATCCTACTTCTGAGAGTATACCCTGCCTAATTTCTTGGGAGGAATCCATATTGCTTCCTGTGGAGTGGCATCGGCATTTATTGCCTATTATCTGCTGGCCGGTAAACTCTCCCTCCTGCGATCTATGTCATTTACGAAACTTTTTTTATAAATCTTTCAGGGATGCCTCTTGGGAGCTGGAGTCGGATTCTTTTGCCACATCTGAAACACATCGAAGTGAAGAAGAGGTACTACTAAGCAGATCCTTTGAAATCGCAGGGGAAGAAGCAAACGCAGAACTGCCGCCTTCGACACAGCAGAGGTGCTCTCGGCCATCACCCACCCGTCGGCGTCGATGCACTACTACCGTGTCTGCAAGATCTCTATCCAGACCAATTTTACAAGAGTGTCGACGCCTTAGTCCGGCATCATTTCATGAATGTACATCGAAAACTGCCACGTTGGTCGTTGGGGCGGATGAAAACGAGGATAAGGAGAATGTGAACCCGTCAACCCCGTCAGTTAGACAAACTCGACGGCACAACTCGATATTCCGTATCAACAACAATCCACGATGATCAAGGACTCTTGTTTCGAGCAAGTTTTAATCTTTTGTACAAAGTATTGTTTTATATAAGCACACAATTTGTTTAAACAAAGGCACAGTTTTCTGTACAATTAGATGAGGAGGAGCATGGGGAGTTGGAATGGAGATGCTGACTGTTGCTGTTACCGTTGTGGTTCTCATTGTTGGAAGTCGCACTAGTGAGGAGGAGGCACCGACTTTGTCTTGCCTTTGTGGTTGTTGTTGGCGTTGTTAAAGAAGAAAGGGGTGAGAGGCTGTGGGTTCTCACGGGTCGAAGAATGACAGTTTTGTACGGTTGAGTGGAGGGTGGACACGTATCCAACCGTTGCGATGAGGGCGACTCGGATTGACGAGTTAGGTAGCCGAAGGATCTTGGAGTCGTTGAGGTCTGGAAAGGTGAATATGTCTTGGGGAATGATTTGAGATGTTATTGACCAATTGGGACGTTTAACTGATAAGCTGGGTGCCGAGCTTTTATTTTATTTATGTATACACCCTTCGACCCTTCCCAGTTAGCCACTAATGCGCTACTAGCTCTCTTGCCCCTCTACATTCTTTCAGTAGTATTAGTGATGCATCTGGTGCTGTCACTACCCACCTGTAGCGAATTCGAATGCAAAACATAGAGCCCATCACCATTGATGTCATGTGAAGTAACGTGTTCTTCGTCATTGGGGTGGCGAAATGCGGGTGGTTGAAGTTGGTGGGTAGGAAAGGGAGGCGGAACGGCAGATGGAGGAACCGCGAAGGTTCGAAAACTCTTCCAAGAAGTCCTGGGTATCCGGTCTTCGTGGGTTATCACCATTGGTGCTGAGGGGGTCGTGGTCGGGTTCTCTTTCAGTCCATATAACTGCACTTCTGATGCCAGTTCTCAAAGAAGTAAAATAGAGCATTTTATCAGAAAAATTCGATAATTGGAATGTGAAGAAGTATTCCTACAAAACCTTCAAGGGAACATGGGACTTACTTTCTTTCTTGCAAGAAGAAATGAGGACGTAGACTATGTTAATTGAAATTGATACAGCAAGGAAGATTATGAGAACCATTACAACCGTTTTATCAAAATCGTTGTTTTCTGAAAAGGCAAAACATGAAGGGATTGTGGCAGCATATTAAATATGCCTGTTGTGAAAATGTGTATTCGTGGTTATTATACTTATATCTATAAAAAAATTAAGGTGTTTCAAGTGCCGAAAATTGCAACTGTAGCCCAGAAGTGTATTATTCAATTGGTAAGAATAATTTGTTTTATAATCTAGCCAGCTAGTACCTCTTGTGGCACTGGGCGTTTCATTCGCTCTATCAAAAGTTACCCAGAGTTTGTTTGTCATCTGCAATCCTTAGATTTGATAAATGAAGCTCGGTCAAAAGATTATGTGTAGCTGTGTTCTCCTCAGTCTCCGCAGATTGGAATTTCATGTTGGTGGTATGGCTCCTCCGTTCTCCTGTATCGTCATGATGAAACGATCTTCTATATCGCAGGCTCCGTCCTGGGTTCAATTCAGAATCAGGGCGCACCACGTAAAATGCGGCCTTCATAGCCCGTTGGGTGTGAAAATGAGAAATGTTCTGGTTTTATGCCCTGGTGATTTAAAACTGAGGCCTATATGCCAGCCTGAGACGTTAAAGAAGGGACATTAAGAATCAGATTGCTACTTCGCGACTCCGCCTCCCACACAATAACGTTTACTAAAATACTTTAAGTAAAACGACTGCAGCTCTCACGCCAACCGCTCTCTGGATTGAAACCGCGGGTTTGTTAGGGCGTTTGGATTTCTTTCTTGCAAGATTAAAACACAAAAAAAGACGGGAATTCGGTAGTCAAGTTGTTCAGATTTTTAAGTAAAATAACCTTGTAAAATGTTTTCAGGCGCGCTTGGAGCTAGCTTCGGCAACGCCTTGGTTCGGGCTTTTATTCAGAATCGCCGCCAAAAGCAGCTCAGACAAAATTTTTGAATGGAGCAAGGCGTTTGGTTGTTGTGACGCCTTGGTTCGTGAGAGTGCTTTACGTATCAGTTGATAAATGATTAAAAAACAATCAAAAGGAGAGTACGTATCCTTAATTTTTATAGCTAGTGGCACAAAAGACTTAAAGATTGTTTAGCAACCTATGGAATCCTGTAGATTCCTTGCTTCTTCAATGACTTTAAACAAGTTGTACAAAAACTTGGTGTGGATATGTAAAACAGGTACAAATGCCGTACGAGTACTATCTAAGGAGGTTGCAAAAGCTTAAGTATTTGCGGTCCTCTTCCCTGCCTCTTTACGTTATTTTCTTGATTTAACAACGCAATTTTTTCCTGCAATAATTACTTTCATTTCACTCTGAGCTTCATGCAAAGGTTTGGGAAAATTGTTCGGCTTTCCAAAATTGGGGAGTTAAGAGAGGTAGAAATAAAAGGGAATGAATAATTTTGCCCCATCACTTTACTTTAAAGTCGACCATTCAACACCGAAAAAAATAAATCGGCTACTGAAATCTGTATGTAAGTGGCGTAAAGGTTGCTCTCGCCTCCTGTATATGCGACGTCATGTTAAGGTGAGCACAGGAATTTTTTTCTGGTGCAAAGGGCTCTTAAGGTTCAAGGAAACTTCACCAACTAGGGTAAAGCGGGTCTTAACTTCGGCATGGTAAACCCTAGCAACAAATTTTTCGAGAGCTCGAGTGTCTGCCCGCCATTTGAAAGGCATACGTTGCAGTCTTGGAAAGAAGTTTTGGAATAGGACCGAGTCCCACTGCTGCAGTTAAAGCATGCCTTTAAACTGATTGCGTCAGCTTACTTGGATCCCCCAATTACGTTCCTAGGCACCACAAATGAGACTGGTTTAAGTGGATCCCAAAAAAACACTCAAAAGTAATGGCGCTTAGAAATCTTGAAACTTTAAATCAGCTTGACTTAAATTTAGGCTATCTGAATTCAGCCGAATGAGCCATTTGGATCCTTAAAACTGCATGCCTTTTACTTACAATTTAAGCAAAGTATAGAAGTGGATCAGTGTGAATGGACGGCTGCTTTATGCAAAGGAATGGTGTTTTGTTATTATAATATTCCTGCCTCTCATCTAAATATTTTGGACTTTTTTACTTGACATCTTACTCCAGCATATCTGGAGGCACAAAAAACTCTTTAGCTATCAGAATAAGAGAGCATAAATTTACGAATTTCGAGACATGTTAACTCCTTCTGCGAATTTACTTTGACATAATGCTTATGTCAAACAAGTCAAGTTTTATCATTTCTTACAATCTAACTACACTATTGTGTCTAATTAAACCTCCATGGAAATAAATTACCAGCCTGTGAATCGATGCCTTTTAACCTTTAATGAACCTTTTTCATTACTTTGCTACCAGCACTTTTTCTACTACACATGCAATTTCAGGTCGTTGGAACACTTTTAATAGCTCCCTTATCCGGACTTGCTCCGAAACTTGGGAGTGGTCTCTGTTATAAAATATATGAAAAACAAAAATATTTACCTGGTAAAGTGCTTTTCACGAATGATGTATGGAAGATAGCCTAGGTTTTGTTTCAATTTTGTGGTTGGCATTTATCACCGGCAAAATTGATCAAATCTACCGTTTCAAGTACGAAATTTCCCGAAAAGAGGGTTCACCAGCTACAGATTTACCGTTTTATACCTTTTTTCCAATGAACAATGAAACGGCTGAAATGCATAACGCCAACCATACGGTTCATTCGAAACATCCAAAAGTAACATGCTGTATGCAAGAAAAATAGACTTATTTAATAGATCATGCTAAACACTAATTATTTTTATCCTCTAAAGTAAGAAATATGGCATCTCGCGAAGTACATCATGAAGTAATTCTACCTTTTCAGCATCAAAATAACTTATGGCAGATTAAAATTGGGCGGTGTCCGAGCAGTGAGGACTACTTTAAAAAGACGAATTTTAGGTCCTGGACTGTTTTAATCATAACATAACGTGCCGAAGGTACCAAGAAAAAAGAATTTTGCAAGACTTTTACTCTTTTATTAAAGGATTTTAATTCTGTCGTCAATTAGAATAATATCTAGGCAGAAATTCTCCCACAGCAAAATTTTTGCGTTTAAAACCAATTTTCTTGTTAGTTTTTGGGATACTAGACGCCTTCAGGTGCTTTTGTGGAGCTATCAGATAAGGTCCATTAGCATCATGAAATTGCACTTAAGTAAAGTTTTACACTGGTGAAAAATGGTATATTACGGCCAATTCTACTTGCATTTTTTAAAACCTACTAAATATGAAATAAATAAAGGGTTAATGTTAATCAGTGGTTAAAATTCAAATTCTTTTGAGCCCCAATGCTCAGTTTGGCAGCACAAATTTCTTAATACTTCACATTTCTTCTTATCGCATTCACCTGATCACATTTATTTGCTCAGGCTAATACTTTTTCCATGTTTGTTAACTTTTAAGGTGACAAAATCCTTGCACCTGACAGGAAGTGTTTGGTTCTCCCACAACAGATCGCTATCACTTGCCAAAATGCCTAACCTGCAGTTTCCTTCAACGCATTGTTCCCCGCCTTAGAAGAAGAAACAGTAAAGCATTATTCGCCACTTACTCTTGGTTCCCTGCGGTTGTTTTGTGGTCATTGAGGTGCTATCATTCCCTCGGTGTTTGCCTCTGGTCGACTCTCGTGAGTTCGCCTGTCCAATAAAAGACCCTAGCCATGGCGCTAGGGTACCTTCAACGCCTAAACCTATTGCACTTGACTTTCTAATCGGTTCTGCAGTTGTTGTCAAAGTCGCGGTGACATTTACAGTCTCTGTTGACTTTCCGGCATGAAAACAGCCCCAAGTGCCTTCCACAGCTGCTTCGTGACGATCGACAATGTAGCGAAACTTCCAGATGTTGTACATATCTCTCACGAACAAATCTTCAACGCATTCAACCGTAAAAAGCTTTGGTTTGTCAGTGCAGTCTGAAAGGGAACACACACGACGACAGTTCTCGAAACAAAGCCGTGTTTCAGGTACTAGAGGGCAGAGCAGGTGAACAGAATGATCTTTAGAAGGGAGGCTGACTTCACACGTAATGACGATGACATCAGCAGACTCGTCCACATAGAGAATGAACTCTTCGGGAACCGAAGGAGATAAGATATTATTTAACGAGGAGGAGGAGGGCGAGTAAGAAGAGGAAGAAGAGGATGAGGAGGAGTTTTCACTCCCAAGATGTTTCCGTGTTTTCTCGGCTGAGGCTATTCCGAAAAATGCATCTAATTTATCTGGGGTGTCACCGTACGCACCTAAAACAGGATGTTTTATCTATTTTTACAAAAGAATATCTTGTAATCCAACAACGTCAGTATCGACGCTATTTTTGAGACCCAAGCTGCGGTTTTAAGAATAACTTTCCTATTACATCAAATGCATAGCTTATGTTGCAATTTGATTATGTTATTGAGTCCATGAAGTCTACATTTCAACCGAAAAATATCATTAATTTCAATGCAATATTACTTTGAACGCAACACAGTCTATCATGCAAAAGTATCAAAATTAGAAAAAAAGGGGTTACATTGACATATCAAGGTCTCAATCATTAACAATATCCGCATTGTTTGAATTGAAATGAGAGACGCAATGCAAGCGGATATAGCACCGCCTTCTATACAACCAGCCGCACCATTGTAATGTGGACCATCTATACTTTTGTCCGAGACGCTTTTTGAATTCACTCTTCAGAGTTAATTACATAGGTTATAGGTTAGCGGAAGTATCATTGAATTACTCAGATGGATGAAATTCCTCAAAAGATTTTTCTATCTATTCAAGGTTAATACACAAGGATGGAATGAAGCAGCCTTCGTTTTTATGCGCTTTATTTTCGGACTTACTAGGCATGGTTCTCAGTAAGTTGTCTACCACTTAACAAAGTGCGATAGAGTTATTCTAGTCCTCACTTTCATCCTACTTAACTGCTATTCGCGAATGATACTTCTCGTTTTAATCTTGAAAGGCAACAACTTTTCGCAATTGATGACCCCTATCCCCCAAAAATTTGCCGAATACTGTTTGGTTAGTAAGAATACCCTCCCTACCTTCATGCCATGGGGGATCTGTCAAAAAGAACAACAAAAGTAAAATTTATCGCCGTTTTGGGTGGGTCAAAGATAAAAAGCCCTTACATTTTGGAAGCCGAAGGCCAATAATTGCCTAACCGAAAGTTCAGGACGGAGTTTAGAAAATTGTTTAAAATTTTCACTAAATTTTAGCGGTGTTATCAAAGGTAGGATTATCGGAAAATTCTATTTTAAAAAGGGGATAAATTACTCCAAGTTAATGCATTTTCACTCGCATATTACATTAAATTCATATTTGTTTAGTGAAGAGAGGTTGTTTTATAATATTAATAGCAAAATGAAAAACGCACATACCAAAATATATTATACATTCCAGAAGAATGCAATGCAAAAGAGTCATTTTGGGCTGTGAACTCCACCTCAAATTGCAAATACTAGCAAGGGGAATATAACTATTCTGATCCAATCTCTGATTGGTTGAAAACTTAACCAATCATTTTACAGCCGTTATTCATGAGGAAGTTTGCGAGTTATCTCTACATTTTTTGTAATAATTAGTGTGATTTCAAAGCACCACTGAGATGTATGTAAAAGACAAAACACTTTGTTTAGGAGTTTGGATAGTCTAGACGCAATTCACTCGCATGTCTGGGAAAATTTTACGACTGTGTTTGGGCAAGTACTATTTTAGGGTGCTTCACTTAGTTTTAATAATATTATGTGTTAAGAATGTTTCCAGTGTGCAGAGAGTGGTTGCTGGGATGGCCCAAAGGCCATGCTGCTGGGCGGAAGTACACACCGCGGAGACTTCAACGCCCGCGCAATCAAACGCAGAGTAAAACAAATTGATTGAAGTAAGCTCTTATACAGCTTTCCAGAACGGTAGGAAATAGCACTCACACAGTTAAATGTTGTTTTTAGGCTTGCCTTTAACTGCTAAGAGGGATGTGAGCGTACTTAGTTACTTATCAGGGTATTTTTTGCTTATCTACGGAGTACTTTGCATGAGAACATAATCACAGCATTTACTCCACGAGTGTGAGAATATTTACTGATAAACACAAGCTTGCAGCAATGCATCAGATTTACAGTAAAATTCGTCTCGCATTTGAGTCTTCCGGAAGTAATGGCCACGGCAATGTTTCTTCCATGGTCAGTATGTCAAACACTTGCTTGAGAGGGAAGTAAAAATACGCTGTTAGAAGTATTTTTAATCTATAAGTTTTATTTCTTTGGATTTCAGTTGGTAAGGCACTCTTGAATTCTTCATTGGTAAGTGATACCTTCCTAAAATTGCGCCCTCATTTTGCTTGTTTCCTTACGATAGTATATGAAGCAAACAGTGTAATCGGAGATGGGGGAAAATGCGTCGAAGAGATACGTAATAAGGCCGAAAATTTCATAGTTTCGTTTTAGTCGGAATGGGTAAGGATGGAAGTATGACACCGAATTCCGTCGTTAAATGTTATTGTCAGCCTTAAGGCAACAAAGACCATGAATATTCGTCAGATTTTGTTGACATAAAGCTTCATCTCCCTAAAAACTGCTTCTCCTTTAACATTGCCGACCAAAGTATTTTGATTGAAATGGTTGGCAATTCTTTAGAGACCGAACATTTTGGATTTTCCCATTGTCAAGAATTTATCTGGGAAGGAATCGCTACTGTAATTCATTGGCTTAATCACTTGTGTAAAACTCTTACCTTTCCACAATTAAACTTATCTTTTAAAAATTCTGGTCTTGTCTGTTAGCAAGAGAGGAAATAGAGATCTTTTTATGAAACATTTTGCCGATTCCGGCACATCGCTGTCAGTGAATTGGGCCAATTTGAAGAATTTCTCCATACAACTCCCAATCTTTCCCTATTTTAAACATGAGACACTGCTTTTACATGGCCTAACGCTCACACGTAGAGGCTTTTTATTTTCAGTTGCCCAACTTTGACAGTTAAGGCGTCAAACGCATTTATTCTGGCAGTTGTTTTGCAGGTCCTTTAAATACCATCGAATATTCCTCGGGGCGGTATTTTACGAAACTGTTTTTTTTTTTCACGTGGCAGTTTTATTGGGGTGTGACAGGGTCTTGTCGAGGTTTAAGTGGTGACATTGCAGATGAAGCCTATTTATTACCAAAGGAAGTTGGAATGGCGCTCCTGATCATCGTAAATGGGAACTTCCACTTCCATTTGCTCTTGACATGTAAATAAGTAACTGAAATTCCATATCAGATTCAGAGGGTATTTTAAATCACCTAAAAGACTTTCAAAATGTTGGGTCTTTAAATAAGCCCAATTGGATGAGAGGGCAGAGAAGTTGAAGCTTGGATGAGATCCCAACGTATTGTATTCTTTTTAACAAAGATGTGCACAGGTTAAGGTGTTTAAGCTACTGAGTTATTCATTTATTTCAGTGCAATATTATTCAAAAAACAGTTTTTTTAATGAATCCAGCAAATGCACCCAAGGGATATATCGGTCTGGCATAAGGACCTTACTCCTTCTTCCCATTTCTTGCTCTAAAAAGCAAAAATACAAAAGTTGTATTTAATGTTTCGTAAACTTTTATCTGGAAAAATCATTTCCGGTAGAGGAAAATTTCTGGGACAGAAAGCAGATAGACCCAACAGATGAAAGTGAAATTTGGCGCAACATGATGTGGTGGCTTTAACTTGCGTGACGTGAAAGAGCAGACTCAACAATAGTGGCTCTCATCGTTGCAGTTAAAATGGATCACATTTGCTAGATTTTCGGAAAGCTCTAAGCTACAGACAGCCAGTTGAGTGTTGCATTCAGTGCAGTGGGAGAACTGAAAACATCGAAGTAGGTTTGACTTACGTACTCAGATGAATGACGAGGAAAGTTTGTTGGACGCTCTTAAAGTCACCTATATCAGCGTGGCAGGTTAAGAGACGCAAGTGACTGCGCCAGTCCAGGGCGATGTCTGCATTTACTGTGATGTTGTACTCACCTAAAATTTCGTAATCATATGTCAACAATTTACTTGAACTCGATCTCGATCTGTTTACTTTCGCTTCATTATGCAAGGAATATTACACGTCTGAACCACCTTAAAGACAATCAAACCGCTCCTACCCTCTCCAGCCTAAAACAAGTTTTGGGCAACCTTCATGGCTGTCGAAGGCTCCAAAATTTTCTCGGCTTTAAAACCTGAAAGAGTTGTTTGCCTCAAGAAGAAACAGATTTTGATTTTTTAATGCCACCGCAATGTTGAACCTTCGTAAAACACCATTTTGCGGTCTTACATGCCAAAAAGGCGTTGCATTTGTAGAATTAAGTAGTGCACGTTAAATGTTGGGCTCAAGCAATGGTTGGTTGAAGATCTGTCAGTTTCATCAAATGCTTAGTGCCTCTTGGTTCAAGCAAAAAAAGTTTAAAATGAGGCTGAAAAGAGGTAAAACAAAATCAATCGCTTATAAGGTTTGATCTGAGCATTCTTTGAATTTGAAAGTTGACCTTTTAAAAGCTGTAACTTCTAGTTGAACCGTTCTTTTTAATAGCACCTCTATGGGTAAATATTCGTACTGTAATATCAGTGATATAGCACATGGATTGACAACTGCAAGGTGTTACACGAAACTGTTGCACCATGAACTCTTAAAAAATATAGTAATCACTCATACCTCGCGTGTATTTTTGTAAAGTTGGAAGCAATAAAGAGAAGCACAAAACCTTTTCTGCTCTGAGAAGTCCTTCCTTTCGGTTTTATTCTGTAAACGACACCTAACTACTGCTTCGCGTGCCAACTCACTCCGCAGTCTCGGAAATGCATCACGACCACATCAGAAAATGTTAAATAACAAAGCGGGAAAACTGCTTGTTTTGTAAATACTTTAAATTTTGTTAACAAATGAAATCATCATTTGACAGTGTTAACTGAATGAAAAAAACTGGCATGTTTTCATTAAAAAGCAGTCAAACTATCATTGAATTGTTAATTAAGAAATAGATGTCTAAACTCCAAAACTCATTTTAAACTTGTTTAGACTACGATGGAAAATCTGCGACAAATCTTTAGAAAAGCCTCTGCATGCTTATAAAGATCTGGCAATTTAAGTGGAAAGGTTAGGGCTTTATTTAAGTCAGTTTTATGGAGTCAAAAACAAGATATCCTGCATAATTGCACAATGAGCAGTTGATTGTCATTTTGTGCGGCCGCTTACCTGGTAACAAACAACCAACACCGCCTTTTTATTTTTATTAAGTCTGGAAGCAACTTTTTTTCTTACTATGAGATTTCAATTATTTTGGGTAATACTAATATCCCAATGATGTGACCAGCCCCATTCACTGCCAATAAATCCGAGAAAACAAAAAGTTGCATCCTGTGATGTAAAAACCGGTAAGTATTTGAATTTACAATGTCACCATCATAAAAATACGTAAACGAATGAACTTTGATGCTTAAATGTACGTTTACCTTTGGTATACTTTCATTCGCAACAAACGAATTACTAAATTCATGATTGGGGTAGAAGGTTCCATTTGAAGAGTATTGTTAAATAAAGGGTAATAAACGGTAATGGAAAAAAGGTTAACAAACTGTTTTGAGTCGAGCTAACTGGAACAATTTATTATTTAAAATGCCCATTTCGACGATGTTTAGAAAGCAAAAAATTTGCATAATCTAAGTACTTCAATGGTAAAATCGAGATAAATAAAACATGAAAACGCAGTTTTCTTGCCATTTTCTTCAACGACTTTGGTTGGTGAAGCGGTTTTAACCGGATCTCCACCAAGCATGATCCGCAGGTTCGGTGGTCGACGCACACCCCTGGCAGAACAGGTAGCTCGCACTGTGTCTTTCTCCCGCAACTTTGTTCCATTTTGCAAAAACACTTTCAACCGCATTGTCTTATCTAGTGGGTGGAAGGCAGAAGCGAAATTGCATTTGACAATTAATTGTTTTAGTGCGCTCATTAAAATGTCGAAAAGAGCGTGCCAGAATAGGTGAATAACTAAGCGTTTTATCAGCATTGGAGGAACGCGTAACTGGAGTGTTTTTTTAATCAAGCAGCCCCAGAGAGGATTCCTCGTACCCCCGTTAGTGGGTTTTTGCTAATGAGATTAGTCTGTTCGCGGGATTAAGCAAATGCTTAGTTCAGTTCGAAAAGGGGACGAAAGTAACTGATTAATTCCTTGCCGCGGTTTATTTACATATTTTTCGAACAAAACAACCATCTTTTTCTTGGTATTTGAGCCTTATTAGCTTTACATAAAACATCAAAATTCTGTGATTAATTTATGCCTATTCAATAGAAACGGTAAAGAGGACCATTATGAGTAATGCTTTTAAAAGCACTCCAAACTATCCTTGCTCCCTCCCTTTTTACGTTAGCTGAAATTGCAAGGAACGTTTTAATACTTTGTTTGTTTGAACTGCCGGTTTCGGTCACTTGGGTGGCCATATTGTACTGAGCCGGTTGGCCGACCTCTGGGCCGTGCCAACAGCCCCCAAGTCCTCTGTTTCAAGAAAATATGTATTCTACCCCCAGTACTATGCCTTCTTTTACCTTAAAGGGAGCCTCGAGACGCTACAAACGTGTCTTCTTACCTTAGTTTTTACTAAAAAACTTGGTTCTCAAATATGTATCATGCAATAAGAACCAAATAACACCGCAACACTTATTGCTAAGACTGATGTACGGTGATTTATATTTTGTAGGAAAGAATTCAGGAGTTTTAGTTAATTTACCAAAGCTTTTAAATAAATTATGCAAAAGAAAATGTCAAATTTTGTAAAACAAAGGAAGTGTTGAATTAAATTTACTAGTAAGGAAAAACTGGGGTCCGCAAATCAATTTTTTAGAAGGTTTCTTTGCTCAGAACCCCTAAAGGTCAGTTAAAGGCATTTTGATCTTTTAAGGGAGAGGCAAGAACCATTTTTCCTGATTAACTTTGAAATTTGCAGCAATTTAATAAAGGATGCAATGCCTATCTTGAAATTTCATTGGCAAATACCCAAATCAGAAGGGTGTCCTTTTTAATTCTGCCTTTAGAAATGACTTTCATAAGTGGACTGTGTTGGGATGAGTTTTAGGCAAATAAAATGTAGCTAACCCAAAAAGGGTGGTCTGATGGCCAGGTTTTTTTCCGCTACCTAATTGGTGATATCTGGCTAGACAAGGTAGTTAAGAGTCATATCATACAAAAAATAAACAAGATAAATGTTCCTACATTAACATCACTTCCCAATATTTTGTAGTGCTGAAATGGCGCTTCCGCATTTTACATTAATAAATCGGATTGATTAGGAAGTCGCCTTTTAAAATCTCATAATAGTCTTAAAATAAAAAATTGCTTTCACATTTAACCATATCGAAGCTTACTTAGGTCTGCAAAATTTGTAGCACTTTGTGTTCACATAATACGTGATTCTTGCTAAGAATGAATAATTAGCTAAGTGATAAGGAGAGTTCTAAGTATCTTAGCAACAGCCTCGATCAAGCATAGCATGTCAACTACAGGTAATTAGGCTTGTTAAGTTAAAACTAACTTGAATTGAGCATGTATTAGGAATTTTGGAATTTCGAGCTACTTAAAGATCCTTTAAATGCATTGTAGACACTTAGAGAGATTTGGCTATGGATCATATCATAGAGAATCTGTAATATTTTCAATGATTTAATTGTTTATTTAGCTCTTGGTCCTAACCAAGGGTGATCTGACCTCCAAATCCTACTGCACATCGATAATGCACATTTTCTGCTAGCATTGTGTCTTTTTTCGACTTTAGAGGGATCTCAGGATGCTACACATTCATTATCCGCTTACTATTTATTTATTTGTAATGAATAAAGGATTAAGCAAACTTTTTGCTCTGCAATGAGATAACATACATTAGTTACATTTAAAAAAACAGACACAATTTACCATGCACGAGTACTTTGGCCGAGACCTCATAAATGTTTGAATCTGGATGGCTTGACTTGCAAGTCCAGACACCAGAATCCTTCTCCTCCAAGCGTTGAACAACGAGGTAGCAAATCGGGATTCTGCCCTCTTCATCTTCTTGGCTCATGTAAATCTTGTATCGGGGATCCGAAATCTTGCTCGTGATACTAGCTGATTGCAGCAAACAGCCTCCCACCAGCCTCTAAGTGAATAAGTATACGTTGTCAATGAACAAATTTCGACAAGAAACCGGAATGTCAGATCATCTGCGACTTACATCGTTTACATACCAGTTGATGAAATCCGGTCTAATTGCTGGCTGGCAGGCTTGATAGACATTTGTACCAAAATCTACGGTCAGATTTTGTGGGACCACTCGAAATGGCTCTAAGAGAGTAACGGAAAGGAAAAACCTCTTCGAATGTTTTATTATTCCAAAAAACTTTGTCACAATTTAGCGAATCAAATGTGCTAATCTTCGGCAAAGACAAAGCTTAAGGGTGATTAGACGAGATAGAAAACAAAAGAATGGTAAGCTGAGTGGAAGTACAGTGCTCTCGGCTAATCTTATTTTCCATTTCAAAGAGAACAAAACCTTCACAGTGTGATTTGTTCAGTGTTAACTAGTACTTTAAATATGGCTGATTTTTTAATGAACTAGTTGGAAAACTAGGATAATGAACTAAGTGGTGCGACGATTACACAACTTTAACATAGGCAGCTGAGAAACGCACTTCAATTCTTTCTCATATGATCGCATCCTTAAGCAATGCTTTTAAAGAGCTAAAATAGTTGCATAATTAAATCTAAGTTAAACTGAAATTCTTAGTAGAAGGTTGGTAATATTTACCAATACTTGCCCCGACCTTGGCCGAAATTAGGAGAAGAGATATCAGAGCAAACCCTGCTGGCATCGACGAAGAAATGTTGCCTGATGGGTGTGTGCATTTGACACGGAACTAGCACCAAGACAACGCGTCCACTTGATGCATCTGCATTGCAAATGTACGTATTTCCATGGGATGAGAGGAGGTAGTATTATCGTTCCACTAATGAAAAAGGGTAGGAAAGGAAGACCCGAAGAATCAGAAGGGTAGAATGTCCATTTGTGGATAGCCATGGGTGATGTACATCTCATGCACTTTTGGTTCTCTAGGCTCCCTCCTTTGCATTCGAATGGGAGTTTTACGATCTCGATGTTTTTGAGGCATGCCAAGGAGGACACAAAGATTGTAATTTAAACATTAAGAAGGACATAATTAAGAAAGAGTGTGACGAACTTCATGAAGGTGGACTTAAACGCTGCGATTTAGAGAATCCATTAGCTAGTAGGTGATGCACATTACAGATCAAATTAATTTAAGGCTTTGTAAAAATCGGCTATTTTTAAATCAAATTACGAAAGTGGTCTGCAGTTTTGCTTTAAAAACATAGGGCAAAATATGGAGAGAGTTGAGGTGAGACTAGATTTTCAATGTAATAAATCTTTTTCACCTTTAAACGCGCAAGCATTGTTAATGCATCTAAGAGGTGTTTTAAGAACAGCAATGTGTGGAGCAAATGGAATCCAAGGCAAAGATCCAGCTATTCTGGGTAATACACTTTCCAAAACAAAATAGAACATAAACTTTGGAGTAAATATGCAGTATTTAAATTACTTCCTGTAAATGTTTGAACTTATTTTACGGTGTGCGTGTGAGCGCGCTGTAATAAAACTTCGTATTTATTGCTCTTCTTCATGATACTGTGGTGAAATACTTGAATTATTTGCTAAACACTTCGATTTGGTTTTGCGGTAATTGAAGGTGCCCGCTTTATGCTTCCATGGAGTGGTATCCTCCAAGCCCTTTTATACGCCAACATTGCATGGCTTTTGTGGCTTGGTAAAAAGGGTTGTTTTATAAGGCATTCTTGAAGTGAAGTTAAAGTTTTTAATGACACATTCATAAATTCCAATTTCTCTAACTATGGGAATGCCAATCCCAAAGTATTTTCTTACAGACAACTATTCACGTCTTCCTTTATAGGGAATGAAAACACATTGTTTCGAAAATGTTTTTTCATTCATGCACAATAAGGGCATTTATTCAAAGTCATTCGATGACTCACTGCTGTCAAGTGGATAAGGTTTATCGGCTGTTAAAAAGTCCCAATTATTTTCTTTTTATTGTAAAATGCTAAAATCTTAACAGTGATAGTACTGGAGAGATTGTAAGCCAAATTCAAACTAGATATAACAATAAAAACTTTATACATGCCGTTCAGTGAACAAAAGGCACGTTGGCTTGGTACCTGAGATTTCACTGTCGTTTTGGTAATTAAATATAGAATGAGTGCAATGATTTACTCGGTTCTATTTTAGGCTTAGTAAGCAGTTTCATTAGGTGCTCTGAAAACGCTTTGTGGGGCAATATTTTTACATACAGTTATAAAAATTATTTATGTAGCGCCCGTAGTCGTAGTAAGCCATAGTAGTACGATGGAAAGTGCATTGTCGAAATGCTGACAGAAGCTGAAGCTAGTGGTATGAACCGGTGTCCGTGCCAAGGAGTAGATGTGCAATCTTTGGAGATGCAAGTGTCAGCCTAATGAAAAGCAGTGTTAAGCAAGCTTCTAAAGCATTAACTCAGCCCCGTCGTTGGCGGCGCCTTCCTGGGTTAGCGTCCCCATTTCTTGCCACGTCGGCAATCCCAACAGAGCAGGTGATTGAAGATGCAAAAACTACGAACCAGACACGTCAGCCAGGGAAACTGCCCCCAACTAGGAAGATAATAGACCCAAAGCTACTGATACCACTCGACAATTTCGCTGGGTCTGGTTCGGCACCTGCATTTGAAGTTTTGTTCTGTTGAGGGGCTGTACTGTGTTGTCCTCATTCTGCTGGAGGTTGACAAATGATTTACAATGGGGTTATCTCTTAACTCCATTGCCAATCGAATTAGCAGCGACCTTAAAGGGGTGCCATCCGAGAAAAACAGAAATTTAAGGTACTTCGCGCCTATTTCACCTTACCACCTTGTTCTCACTTTAGTGCTGCCCAGTTACATACTTACTTAGGTTCTCTTCAGTTAGCATTGGTAGAGGCATTCTGTACTAGCTTAATTGACACCTTCATGTAAGCGCCGTGAACAGTTCCGTTATAAACTTTCTAGATGGTTCACGTCTGGGGTCGCTGACTTCAGTTTTAAACGGCATCCCCACAGAACACGGAGCTGGAAGAGTTACCGAAAGTAGTCATTTTTAAATCTTTTATTAAGGTTGTGTCACTGACAACGGATGTCTTTCTCAGCATTAGGAATCATCCCTTGCCGCTGCCACTAATGCGGCTCCCCAAGTCTTTCCTGAAGTCGTAAGAATTCGCCGCTGGATAGTATGAATTGCATTACTTATGTACAGGAGGGCTAAGGCTACTGACGTGGCCCAAATCCCTTGTCTCCAAGGTTAAATACAATCTTTGGAGACTCATGTGTCTGCTAACAAAAAGTGGAGTTAAGCAGAGAATTTTTGCAGGTTTTAATAGTTAGGAAGCAACATTAAACGCGCACAGATTGCCACCAACGGCAATCCTATCCAAAAAGTCCATTTGATTGCTTGTGCTGATAAATTAATGAAACTCGAAAAGGGAATAGCATTTGTCTTCGTTAACGCGGCGGAACAGGAAAACGCTCGTAAAAAGTGAAGAGTTGATGCTTCTTGCTAAAATGAAATTCCCATTACCAAATGGATCCATAGAACGAATGGGATGTATCTCCGAGTAAACTATCTTAAAGTACAAGGGATCGTACTGTAAAATAAACGTGTTTAAAGAAGTTGAAATTTGTTTTTTTACGAGTTCAATTACCCTTTATCATTCTTTCTCTAGGATGAAGGAAGAACCGCCCTTTTAGATAAGAGGTGGTTGTTTTTTTGTTGAGACATTTGGGTACTTAGCTCTTACGTACTCGACCATCCTTTAAAATCCCTACTTCTATTATTTATTTTAGCTGTTCTTGGTCGTCTATGCAGTTTTGAACGCAGAATTAAACATGGGGCAACTTTTGTCTTGGTTGGCGAGCGTCGTAATTACGTAACTAAGTTAGTGAATAGATCTACAACGAGATTGATACAGAAGTTTCGAACGTTGGGAATGCAGTGCTTATGAGACTTTTTCGAAGGCAAAGAAAAACATTGCACTCAGGCTGGAGGGCCGGGCTGCCCGACAGAGGTACAACGGTGGAGCTTCTGGATAGCGAACACCTAACACATTGGGAAATGACCACAAGAAGATCCGAATTTAGCAGCATTTGTTACAGCTCCTAGAGACCCTAACAATCCCTACTTGGAACGCGTGTAGATTCGAAAGTAAGCATTTAAAAACTTTGCTAGGTTTTGTTACAATGGAGAGCCAAATCAACGTTAAGACAACATCTAATCGCTCAGTAATAAACGTTGAAATGGTACAAATAATAAAGTTCATCCAGTTTTTTAGGATTTGATTAAATTATTTATTATTGAAATGGGTGTAAGTTATGTGGATTCCTCATTAATGCTTAAAATGCGTCTTTACTAGAATAACCGCGGTGGATACTCTCCTCAGTCATCAAGTTCACTTAAGCTCTGGGATCTACTAGTTTAAGAATTAATAATCTTAAAAGCTTTGAAGGCAGCATAGGCAAAAAGCGCAATTTTATTATTCATTTACTTTGAGGTAGCACTGTGACATTTTGCAAGCGAAAAACTCCTTTGCTCTTCCTCATACTCTAACTTATCTACAACTTTTAGCTTCACTTAGGAGGACGGAAAAATGACAGAGAAAGAGGACACAATTACTCGCAGGGAGTGTGCGGACAGCAAGAATAATAATATGCATAAACTTTCGCTTCAAGCTTTTGTTAAGTTTGCCAAAATTACCAATTAAAACTGGGTCTCAGACCAAATGGGCATTAAATTTGGGTTAATCAAGAGCTGGCTTTTTTTAATGGGACTAAAATTTCTTTCTTAAAACCAGAGGTGGTCCTAAGAATCCTTCATCTCTATTTGTTGACTATCTTTAGGCAACTTTAAGTAGATGATTGAAGCAGCACAATTTGACGATGACATGCAATATTCCCCTTGACACCGCATGGGAACAATTGTCGTGGCGCCCCAAGACTTTCCCAAAGGCGAAACAAGACCTAATACTTGGGCAGAACATGCACTGCCGACTTATAGTGAGCCATAGGGCCAATAGTATGGCCCGGAAGTCGGTCTACACGGCGAAGATACAATGGAAGAGACTTTAATTAATTGAACAAGATTCGATTCCAACATTCTCCTAGATCAACCACTCGAGTCGGTGTTGAGAGTAAACCCCTGGCATTAAGTTATCATGCAACTGAGAAGATGCTTGACTACAAAGTCACTAAGCACTACTTGCTATTTTACTGAATCTGAAGTTTTGTCCTATATGAAAACTGCATTTGGAGGGATGAGGGAATGTGCTGGTCATCACACATGTCCATCATTAGTCGGAGGAACACTGCCGTAAGAGAAGTCGTTTGATGTACAGAGTTTGAAATAGTTTCGTTAAAAAAAGCCATCTTCGTTACTCTATTCTCACTTTAGTGCAGTGCAGTCAAATCTATCTGCGTTCTTCAGCTAGTAGAGAAGTAGAGTAGGTATCACGCTTTCACGTCATCGATATCTTCACAAATATGTGGTCGACAGATCCGTGACTACCGATTTTTAAATAGTTTGCAGCTTGTTTGGCTTTAGCTGTCAATACCGTAACTGCGAAATACGGTACTGGAGTAGGTGACAAGAGTAAATGCGATTTTTTAAACCCCTACTGGAGGTTATCAAAGATTCTCCCATCCGCAACGCATGCATCCCCTTCCATCTTGTCGTTTAAATTCGACTTCTCTTTACGTTGCCGCCAATGCAGCCCCTGGAATCGTCCCTGAAGACAAAAGAAGCCATAGTGCACGGGCTAAGTATGCATTGTTGACATACAGTAGGTCTTATGGCTTCTGACATGGCTTTGAGTTTAGGCCACCCAGCAAGGACACGATGGCGGAGCCCCAAGTGGCTTGCTACGAAAACCGCAAGTTGAACAGTTGACGTATTTTGCTGTTAGGTAAAGTCACTCGCTTCGTAATCTAGTATAACAGAGCGGAAATGTTTCAGCACTTACACCTGTCAGTTACTTGACAGCGTGGTATTAGATTGAGTGGTCTCTGAGAGCATAACCAACCTGTCCATCAACAGAGCTTACCTCATCCATTTGGCCGCAGAGTTCGCCGTTACTTCATTCAGATAGTTGCTAAACGTTTTTATAAGCTGTAAAATATAAGCTTATTACAATGATTTTATATTGGACAATGCCGACGATAAAATTCAAAAGGAAGACTGTCAGTTCCGTAGCACTTCTTAAGGGACTGTTGAAAATGATCGCCATTATTACACGTATCAACTGATCGAAATCTTGTAAAATTTTGGAATCCCTTTCTGACTCTCACCTAATTTGTATGTAGCGTTGCTTTAAGTTATTCCACCTCTTAATTATCCATTGTGAATATACAGTGCCTCATCTGCCGACTTGGAGGTTAGTAATGGGACCTCCACTTCAGCGACGTCAACCTTGGCTCCAGACCTTATTCCTAAGATGATTGCCTTATTTCATAATTACTATGTCAAGTTAGAGCCTAAAAAGCCATATTTTGAATTATTCGCAATGCTACATCGCATTCCCAAAGGAATAAATGCTCGATGACTCGGCACTAAATAGCGAACTTATGAACTACGGTTATCTTGT
The DNA here is from genome assembly GCA_001923025.3 of Taenia multiceps. Taxonomy (NCBI): domain Eukaryota; kingdom Metazoa; phylum Platyhelminthes; class Cestoda; order Cyclophyllidea; family Taeniidae; genus Taenia; species Taenia multiceps. The sequence continues at coordinate 63,312,045 of CM010311.1, read as the reverse complement.
AATGTTTTGGTCAGTAATTTTAACCCTCGGTTTTGGCGATGAACTACTTAAGGGAGCCGCCATTATGCCTCTACCGGGTGCCCCGGCCTCTGGGCTATACCAGTGGTCCTCAACCCCTTCTATACATATCCTGCTCGAGTAGTGTGCGTCTTCTGTCTTCAAAGAAGTCTCGAGATGCTAGAATCTCTAATCAAAATAGACAAAAATTTTGATGGTTGCTATTGTCGAGAAAAAGAGGTGTTGCAAGAGCACCTATTCCTCGAAATATTGAATTATTCGAAACGTCGACCCTTAGTGTGGATGCTCACCAAGTGTGATAGTAATCGAGATCGCCGCTTCCTGACTACGATTTTAACCAAATCCTCAACGACAATACTGGAAAAGCCACAACTGTTAGTAGAGTTCCCACAATGAATGAGCTTACGAATTTATATTCCGGAGATGATCTAACAATTCGATCATGAAAAGCTGTGCAACAGCAAACCTGATAAACTATGCAGCATTTAAACAATCACAATGAAAATAATGCTTTACCGAAAGAGTAAATACCATTACAAACTACGCAACCCTTTAGTTTGCCGAAAACACCTTCAATGGACGGCATGTTGAGATGAAACACATCAATCCATCCGCATTCATATGCTGCATTTTCTAATGCCCTTCAGACAGTTTGAAGGCGCAGCAAATAAATGTAAAGGTCAGATGTACTGACCACCAATTCAATAAATTTCCTCTAACGACAGGTAACTTCAAGTTTCTGAATAAGGCGACCACGTAAAAGATCTGGAGATAATTCTAAATAAGCAGTCAGTTTTGACATGATGCGCTAGAGTTTGTGTTCATTTCTCGGCCCATTTTACCCCATTTGGAGCTCACCTCAGTGTAAAAAAATTGGCGCAGCAATAAACGATGCAAAACATTGATATTATGCAAAGATGGAGGTAGAAGGGGGTGGAACAATGGAGAGAACTTCTAGGACCAATTCGAAATAGGCGTCCAAGAATATCACAGTGGTGTCATGGGACTGTCAATAGGCGTCGAGTCAGGATGGCACTGCATGAGCACAAACATGACCAGGTCCGCGTTTACCCAGTAGCCCGTGTGGACGGTAAGAGCAGAGAGATAGGCGGACTCGTACCGACTCTCCTTCAACTGGTAATCCATACGGTATTCCAAGGACAAAGGCAGTGCCTCAGCACTGGAGGGATGGGCATCAACAGGAGAAGAAGGAGGGGAGGCAAGAAAACGGAAGGTGGCTGCTGGGTCTGGTGCCACTTCCCCCTCCAATTCCTCATCTTCCACGCAAAAATGAGCTCTCAAAGTATCAGAAGGTGGAGAGGAGGACTTATGGCGTTTTGCAGAGATTTGTGTCGACGGTGAAGATAGTGTTGGAGATGTAGCCTGCGCCTGGGATTCCTTTTGATTTCGGAAAAATCCGAACATTAAGGCTGTAAAAAATGCAAGACGGAGTTCATAGTTAGTCTTAGCAATTAATGAAGTGAAATTAGGGGAACATAATGTAAGACAAAAGGCAGTGCCTTCTAGAAAAGAACAAGGATAATGATAAAAACACTAACAAACAAGTAAATGGCTAAATACTCCTCAAATGTAGAATAAAATTTTATTTTTTTGGCAGTGAATGAACTCGCTTTTGCCTAATAGCTTAAAAATCGCCAGAAAAGTCGTTAGTGGACTCACAGGATAGAGGAAGACGTCGACTGAATTGACTGCCAATAAAATTGAGAGAATCCATCGAAGAACTGCCATATCCTAGTAGCGAATGTGAACTAGGACCCGGGGAGGAGTCATAATATTGATCTTGGTTGTTGCATAACATCTAAACAATATTAATATGTAGCTTTACTAGTCATGACAACCAAATCTAAAAAGGTTAATTAAAATTTTAGCATGCAACATGCAGAGAGTAGCAAGCCGTGCCAACTAATCAAATGGACGCAGAAATTGAAAGCGACGACAGAGTGAAAAGGAAAGATAGATAAATAGGCGTACCCCCGGAGGAGCGGAATTTTGGGCGGCGAGAGAAGGACCGTTCATCGCATGCGCGATGTGGTAGGGGGTCTTAGAGGCATCTGTGCATCGATAGATGTCCACAGGAGCAACAGAGGAGTAGCGTTTCAACAGAAGCGGTTCCAGTCGGTAGGCCTAGCGACAAAAGAAAAAAAGTGTAGACTCATTAGACGTTTTACGATATTAGTCTGTGAGTTTAAAAGGGGAATACCTTAGGAAATAAGGATAGTGGAATTTAATTATACCTCATACTAAGCATTGTAAAATGACTGAAAAACTCCGAATCGAATTCGATAAGATATTTTGCCGATGCATGAAAAGCTTGAAGACACCTTTCAAAATCGCGGTAAAATTTTTTTTGCTCAAAAAGGTAGGAGGTATTCATTTTATATGAATCGACGTTCATAAACAAATCTCATAAAAAAGGTAAAAGCATTGGTGACAAATAAACAGAAACGTGAAGTGGTAACATGGTGGATAACTGCGGTATTATCAAAAACCTTACAACAAATTTCCATGTCAAAAAGTCGTATGCTACCACACTGTTTTACCAGGCTAACAAAGAAACAAAAATCGGACTTTCACAAGAAAAAACAATACTTAAAAGTGTGATCAAAATTCTGTCTTTGAATGCCCAGGTAAATATTACCAGTCCTATTATGTTACACATTATCATACTTTCGCACCGCCAACGAGTATTCTCAAAATAAATAAAAGTGTACATTATTTGGAGATCTCAAGCGCTTTGTTTTGGACTGCCGACTTAGGTAACAATGGATTACCCAAAATAGCTTCAAATTCCAAGCATTTATCTTGGGATCTTGACAAATTAGCACTTATGCCACTAGCTCACTCTATAACACTCGACAAAGAAGGGAAACAGAAAGTCGTAAATCACGTCAGGTTAAAAGGGAATCGAGCTCTGCTACAAATATGTAACAAACAGAAAATTAGTCCAACGAAAATATGGGGCTTTTGTAGGTTCCTCAAAACAAGCAGTCTTTTCAGAACGGTTAGATCCTTAAAATGAAAAAAGAAAGACGGAAGGAGGGGAGCTTTCCCGGCATTTCGCAAATAAGTGACAATGTGGAAGTAAATAAGTTGCCGACAACGCGAAGAATTTTACGCTAATTGACGAAAAAAGGAAGAAAAGGTAAATAAAATCAGGATAAGACCTACTAGAAAAATCGACAGTTTTGTTCCATATTAGTGCTTTAGGAAAGGAGACAAACAAATTGGCTTCAAAACATCTCTGAAAAACCGTGTAAACAATAATGAATGATCAAAATTGGTAAACCTGCTTCAAGTTCATGTAAATTCTACCTCTAACTCAATTCAGATCAGGCCCATTTTTGAGGTTACAATGACCCACCAGACTCGAACTTCTCAGACCCTCGATCAAAAAAAAGCTCGAGCCAAGCAGCTGCCCTTGCCTTCATGCTGGTTTCTACAGAAACGGGACTGAAAATACTAAAAATTCAGCATCAATAAATCCTTATCACTATTGGACACACGATTCGAGAAGTATTCTTCGCTGTCACGGCGTCAATTTTTAGCCCAACACCACCTTATTGTCAGCTTCAAGTTGTAAAGTGGCTAGTTATCACTCTGAGGTTAAAAATAATCTACAAAGGGAAAATCCTCAGACCACCAGGCGAAGCATGGTGAAGTTTGTTTAAGAGCAATGCTTCAACAATGATTTCACAGCGTAAAATAAGTTAAAAAATAAAGCGCCTTTATGATGTAGACAGCAAAGCTCTATGAAAAAGGGGTCAAAATTCCCAGCTTGAAAGCACTAGAAGTATTAGGTCTAAATTAGACAAGCCTAAAAGAGGCATAATGAATGTGAAATTAAAAAAAGTAAAAATGGCTTCCTGATAAAACAAAGAAACCTCGAAGCAGCAGAGGGAAAGGAAATAACTTTGTAACCTATGCTTCAAAGGACAAGAATTTCCCGAGTACATAGAGCAATTCAACATTCTCAACTAAACTGCCAGTGATAGCGATTCTCAAACCCTATAATGTCTAACAAAAACAAATTTTCAGATAGAATATGGCGATTACATAGCAAGAAATGAGATTCATGCGCTATTGCAGAAGCGCCGTGATCAATGAATGGGATAAATATCTGAATAGCTACATAATAATATTAAAATTCGAGTAGAAATCCCAGTTTTGAAGTGCTTGAGAGAGTCGGCGTTGGGTTTTAGCAATGCTGATGATGCAAACTGAGGACTTTCAGCTGATTCCATCGCGAGATGTTTACTTTTCTGTTTGCTTTTATTAAATATTAAAGTGTATATGTCGTTTTTATTTTAGAGGGCATTAATGGGCGATACAGTGTCACCAACACAAGGTCTTAAGTCTGATTAAATCTAGTGAAAACAGAACTATTTGAGCGGGTTAGAGGAGAAAGTAATCCTAACATAAGAAAAGGGATCAGATCCCATTTTGCATTGGTTGAAGAACTGCACACAAAGATATCACAGATCCCTAGTTTACGCATCATTTCGGAGAAATTCGTTCAGGTATTTGAAAAATCATGACCTTTAGAAATTCCGAGAAGCCAACAATAGACACTGCTATGTGTTAGATAAACTGTGTATTAGAGAACCCAAATACTTTGTACGAAGCGAATTCAGTCCCACATATGTTTTGAGAGAAAATATGATTGCGTCGCAAAAAAAAGTTCATATTAATAGGGACTGAAAAATGAACATGGGAATTTATGGGATTTTGATTATAAATGTTAAAAAAAACATGTCTTAAGAATTCCAAAAAAGCCAGGAATAGTTGGGATGAACAGGTAACAACTACAAACATTTTTACTATGTTTTAACTGGGGATAAAGTTATTTTTCTTAAAAAGGTTAGTTTGGCTCGCGAAACGCACCACTGGATCAGCAGGATGGAAGATGTTGTAAATGTAGGAACAATTCGAACGCGGCATAATGGCATCAGGGGCACCAGTTTGGCCCGGATGAACACCTCTGAGGGTCAGGTAAACGGCGAGAGGGGAGCCCATACAGAAAAGGTTTTCTAACTGGGAATGAAGAGAGGACCAAGGAAAAATAACATTTCCATTCATTTGTTTACATATAAAGTGGAGAGGCAATAACAATTTATTTACGGGTAATGGAAAATACACAGTTTGGAGTGAGTTCTAAATATAGTACGAAATCACGAGCATTCGTGGCACTGGTAAAGCATGAGACGAATTTTACACATTTATACGAGACTTACGACCAAAAATATTCGAGCAAAATCTCTAAATTAAACCAATTATGCCCCGCTACCTTGGACGGCTCATTTTAAAGATCTAAATTTTAAAAACCCCATCAGAAAAGAGAGCTATGGGGGTTTCAGCGCAGGTGTCAGATCACAGACATGAACCTTCCCGAACGTGAGCATGCTTTGCAATACATTGCATTAAAAGAAAAAAAACGCTCCATCCACATTGTACTGTGCCTAAGTTTCTGCTTCAAGTTTGAATTAAAATCCAGTGAGATCAAACTACTTAAACAAGTAACAACTAGCTCGTTTTTCACCATTCCTAACTTCAAAGCATTTCAAATAAGAGAGCATTCTTCAGCCACCATGACATCTAACATTCATTCGCATGTGACTTTCGACTCATAGGAAAGCTGAAAAGCTCGAAACAGAAATTTTTTTGGAAAGGCATACTCAAGTTCCAAAACGATCTCGCCCATTTACGAATTGTAACAAAGAAAGTGGAGTACATTTTAAATACTAAAATGGCAATTTAAACAGGTGGAAATTAATTAATTTATCAACTACAAATGACGCTATTCTCAATGAAACAAAGGTAGAAGCAATTCGGCGCCCTTAAGATAGTTGATCTTTAAACAAGAACACGGAAAGTACTCCACCACACTTAGTGTCCTAAACGTAAAAACCCAGTCGAATTCAGAAAGAGGATAGAATTCTTGCATAGTGTCCTCAGTTCTACTAAAAAGCTGCCAATGGTATCGAAAGGATTGCTATCATGGCATTTAATGAATATGAAATAACGATTAAAAGATTTTTCCACTTTGGAAACCTCGATTCAAATGCGATTTGCCAATAATTTGATCTTGGCATCAAAAGAAAGGCGACTTAGAGGAAAATATGCAAATTACATAAGGAATGTAGGTCAAATCTGACACTACAGCACTACGAAAATAATTCACAAAAAAGGAATTCGTAAAATTTTAACCATCTTAAATTTTAGCTGAACTTACTTCTTTTAGGTCTGAAATAACCCCTTCTCAGGGCGATGTACTTCAAAAACTTTAAAAAGGATTATCCTGGGTACGTGCCAATCATAAACCTAGAGGGATTTGACGAAAATGTTTCAGGAATTTGTCCCATTATTTCGTAACGCTTTAGATTAATACGCATATCGATAATTGACTTGGGATTTTCACTGACTTGAGGATGCCTTAAGATCTCTGTGTAGGTTCGAAACATGTGAACACTAAGGCCCAACGAGGCTAGATTCATGAACTTCAAGGATTGTGGAACAGTTCGCCTCTTTATTCACGTATTCCACCGGTTATGCAAACAAAGCTTGCAAAAGGGGAGCTCAATGCAATAATTATCAATAGTGCCACATTCTAGTGAAAAGGGGCTTGCAACCTTTTTAGAGTGGAACAGTTCAGGAGCATATTTGTACATTAGATTAAATCACAGTTGGCACAACAATGTTTGCTACATTACTTGCCAAAATTTAACGAAGGCCAATAACATTTCAAGGCAGCACCCTATCACGAAAGAATCTGCCAGTTATCGCATAACAAACTACTTAAAATGTACAAAAAATAAGCCTCTCTAGTTTTAAGGGACAAAAATGGGGATTGGCACTAACTTTTGCAACACCCAAAAGTGAAGCAAAGATCGAAAAGTAGTAGAGCAGTAGAGCTGTAAAGTTTGGTCATTGAAATGCATTTCTACCACATTGAAAAGAACTGACTCTCTACTTTACAAAAAAATAACAAGCACATTATCAGTAGGTGGTCATTAAAAATGTACAAATCCCAAAATGGCAATCATTTCGTTTCATCAAAAATGTGCACCTGGTTAAGTACTTTCCTAGTATCAGATTCGAAAAAGGTCACGACAGTACGCACCAGAATCCGGCAATTTCCTTCAAGCAAAGCAGAAGATGTGCTTCAAGCTAATCATAAACAGTTAGCTACCTTTCATGCCGAAGTTGGTATCATCGCAAGAACAAATAAGTTTGCCATGGATTCACAAAAAACAGGTTTCAATAAAATTGAAAGATGCATGTGAATATGATATTATTTTCGTTTTCACACAAGCCACACTAAAAGCCCCGACACGGTCGACTACTCATAGGCTCAACCAAACGTCTAGATCACCAGACACCATGATCAGATCCATTTGATGCATTAAAATTTGGCAAAAAAGAAGTAACATCAACTTTCCTATCGAATTAATGAACGGCTTTCTCTTTTCAAACGCAAAAAAATAGATTGGAAACGGGGTTTGCATATGAACTTATTGAAACGTGAAGTCAATAAGCAGCCGAACCCTCAAAATCATGACAGGAGAATAATGACGACCAAATAAATGATACTACGCTGAGTGGAAAAGGTCAAGCAAAACCCACCCTTGAAGCGAAAACCAATGAGTGGCAGTTGTCGGAAGACCTGTGGGCAAAGTCCTTGAGCTGCCGCCGTTCCAATTGAGTTTCAAGACATTTTACACTAAATGAGAGAAGAGAAAGCGACAATAAAACAATTTGTCTACTTAAGAAAGACTTAAGTAAAACTCCAGTTTACACTTCTTTTGCGGCTTCCAGCTTGGCAAGTAGGACGGAGGGGTCTTCGCTGTCTCCTTCGATGTCACCGATACCATTGCAGCTGCTATCGCCTCTCGTTAGCTTCGACGACAATGCTTCTTGAGTTTAAATAAAATAAGGATACACTAAGACCGATGGTAATAAAAGAATAAATTAGGACTCAAGCCGATCACAAATTACTTTGAGATACATAACCTTGAGCAAAAACAGTACCTTCCAAATCCTGTTTCCCTTTTTCCACGTAAAGAGGTGACTGGATGTAGTGGGAGACTGGCTCGATCCAGCCAGTGATGAGATCGTAAGAGATGACAGAACCAAGCGAGTGTGCCAAAATAGACACCTTTCCACCCTGTTCTTCGAAGTACGGATGCCTCTCGCAGAAGAGACAGTAAAGCCGATTCAGTTCCACTCGCAGGCTCTGGTTAATCTCATGGCGGTAGAGCGGGCTGGTGTAGTACATGATATCCATGAAGGTGCAATTAAGAAAGGTCCGCAGACGTGTCAAGTTGTCAAGGGTGATGGAATCAACGATATCTCCATCGAGACGCAGGGAATTGCGCCACTCGACTGGGAGGAACTCAATTCGATTTTTTGAGGCCCGAATGTCGGGGAAGTAGGAATCAATGAGTTTTCTGGATGTCTCACGAATTCTGAAGATGAGTAAAGAGAATAAACGGCTAGAATCAGGGAGTTGAGGTTTTCGCATTTGAGCATTTTAAGAATTGGTCGTTGGTTAAAAGGCAAGCAGCATTACCTTCAATATGAACCATGAATCACGTCAAATATAGTTCGATTGAATGCTATATGGATGAATGAATAACATGATTAATGTGAGGACCTACTACAACACTTTATGTGGACTTTATTTTTGGACTTGATAGGTAGAGCTAATGACAATTTAATGGCAGGCAGCATTATAACCAAGTTGGGATCCTAACTACTAGGACTAAGTTCCAAATGCAGACGGGGTTTTTTGCCGAAACATCGACCTACACAGAACTGATTTACTGAGGAAGCTGAACTCAAGGGCGAAAGGGCAATGGGGGTCACCAGCAGATTCAGACAGTATGATTGGCATTCCCACTTTCGCTAGTTTCTCTGAGCGGGTGCATACGTACACAATGGTCTAGACCGTGTCAACCAATCGGGAGACGGTGTACACGGTCTAAAACTGACCGAGTGGAAAGGTCCCAGGATGGCTATAGCGGGAACATTAAATCCTCCATCCAAGCGAGTCCAATTTCGCAAGTGGCACCAAGTTTTCACTCCGCTTAGCATCAAAAGTATCGTGAGACTAATGCATTTTTATTAATAAGGAGCTACAGTTAAAAAACCTTAAATTTTTTTTCGAATGAATAAGAATGCTGTTAAACTTTCAAAATTATAAGAGGTTACATGGAGTTGAACGAGTCATTAAAAACTGAAGGTCCTGCTAAACCTGTTTACAAATCGTCCCTAGTATATCTATGCTTTTAGGTGAAATCTACAAGGTTAATTAGCTCAGTTTGATGAATAAGCTGAAATAAAAGCTACTAGTCTTTAGATAAAGAACGATTGAGAATCTAGTAGACAAAATTAAAGTCGCGAGGTAAGGGAAGTTGTTTATTTTGAAAAAAAGCGTCGTTTATTACATTTTCCACCGCTCTTAACCACTAACCGCCAACAAAATCAATTGGTTCCAAGGTCATGATACTTGAAGAAATTCCAAAAATCGCAGCATTATGCTCTCAGTTCACTACACTTTCCGCGTTGCATGACAACTTTTTGGTGGGACCTGATGGTTTTAATCAATCATTTACATCAATTAATGCAATTAGTTGTTTTTGAAGGAGGAAAAATAACCGAAATAAAAGACATGCGTTGCGCAAGACTTTATGTTACAGATTGTAAGACACTCCAATTCATTTATTTATTCATTCACTGATGCTAAAAACATTTAAGCATTACTAGACTTTGATGGTGAAACAGCTCGGCAATATACACGTTTAAAGGTGAAAAACAGCACATGGGAGTTCACATTGAAGCGTTAAGACTCAGTTTTCCATTGAATGGAGGTGTTTCAAGAAAACGTCAAGGTCCACGAAGAATTGCAATGAGAACATCAAAGTTACGCCACAATAATGCATAAACAAACTCCACCCAGACCTACAAACAGTACAATTCACTCATCGCTTCGAGTGAAGATTACTAGTGAATGCGAATGGCATGTACCACTCGGATGTAAATTCACTCTATCACCCCTATTCCTGCCGTATGTTGCAATAAGTGTTAGCCTTTGCTCTATGTCAAGTTGGTTTTCGTAAGTGTAATCTGCCGCTTCACGACTTCTACACTATTGGTACATAACTGATCAAATTTCAGGTCTTAAAGCCTCCTGTAATATCCCAGTCAAGCCATTTGTATAAAGAAGCAGATCCGACACGTATAAAGCCGGCAGGAATAGGTAAAGCAGCTGGAAGTGGACCTACCCATCACAGGCAGTAATGATGGAACCCTTGAGGTACTTTTGACCCATTCCATGGACTACGAAGCAAAGGTGGGAAAATGTCGGAGGTTCCGGATCGAGCTCCGCCTCTTCGTGGTAGCCACGACCCAGCCGAGTTCCAACTATTCGATGAAAAATGAATAGTCACATGATTTGTCTTCCTGATTTATCACTTAGGCCTGTTGATAGACAGAACTTGATTCAGGCAGTGTGACGGCCAAAACGGAAATGAGTAAACGTAAAACAAAAAAAACCTTAAAAGATCCGATTCGCGACATTTCCAATCTTATCCTCAAACAACTATAAAATTAAATTAACTTTGGTACCAAAGAGATTTTCGTAAAAAAAAAAACGTCGTGTCGGAATGTCGAGGCTGTAAACGAACAGCTTTCAAAAACACTTTACTGAATTCCGAAACCCAAAAACGATATTAATAAAAAAGAGGAAATAATACATTGCTAGTAATGCAAAAGGGGTAAGAAAAATGCTTTAATAGATGCACCGACCCACTTTTCAATCTCAGAGCATGCATTTTGCACCCAACATTTTGATCAAGAAGTGAATTTAAGTAACTTCTATGAACCAAAATACTCGGTAGAAAAGTGGGACATATTAAGATCTTTGCATTGCTCTTATCAGAAATGGTGAATGACACGTTTCAGTTATCGCATCAAAACCGGTTCTAACCTCAATTAAGATAAAATTAGGCGCTGTAAAATTCATATGCCTTTTGGTGTAAAGCAAACAAAGCTTTTACCGAAATCACATGCACACCTTAAAGATGAATGGGTTGCCCAGAGCTTCTAGTGTTTACGAAGTCATAACAGGACATACGGGAAGGAGAGAATAGTCTACCAAAAGCATTCAACAGTGGGAGATAATCAGAATCTAGTGTTCATCCAAGTGAGAAGAAGCCCTACAGTGGTCATATCCAGGGCACTCAAAAAGTGGGCATTGCCTGTACTTAGAGCCTTCATACTCACTCAGATTGCCTTCTGCTGTGAGACCCAACACTATCTTTCAATCTACCAGAGGAGATCTCAGGGTCTCTTTTCAGGCATCATTGTCTTGAAGACTTTGCGATCTTCCACTTAATAGGGATCCAGGTAACCATGGATTAGGCAAGACAAACCATAAGGGAAACGAAAGACGGCAAAGGCAAGCATCGTCCCTAAAAGTCATCTACGCAACGATAAAATTTACCACAATGATACCAAACTAATGAATCCCATTTGCTAGAATGATTTTTTGCATGCTTCTTAATATTTTAACAAATTCAACATACCTTATTTCGCCAAATTTATGTAATAAAACAAGCGATTTCTTATTTGCTCGTTTGTTCAAGAAAAAGGTATCGAAAATAGAGCTTGAAAACATCTCTGCGCATTATTTGCAAACAATCTCCCCATCCATCCCCAGAGAGTCAAGTTTTATAAAAGCAGTCAAAGTATAATTAAAGCGAGGAATAGGCAAACCCTCCAGTTTCATTTTGTATTTAATTCAAATGCTCTATTTTATTTAAGTAGCTAAATTTAATAGCCATACCAGCATACGTTTTAGCCCCACAATAGAAACCATACCTTACACTTAGAAAGCACTCCATTGAAATAATTGACGTATCAAAAGGAATGTAAGAACAAGCTCATAAAATGTGCCACTGAGATGTGACGAAGAGGTAACATTCACCACCAACTGTTCACAACCCATAAAAGTGAACTTTTCTCCGCCCTCACCCTCCCAAAAAAAAACTGCCACCAAAATAGTGGTCTCGATAGGATGACATTTCAGTACAAAACAGAGAAGGGATAAAAATACCGGAGCTACATTAAGGTGATCAACTAGAAAAAAAAAAACAGGCGAACTGTTGAAAGCGCTGCGACATTGGAACTTCAAGAACAAATCGTAACACTTCCTCAAGGCACCACCATACCTTTATTAAGAGCACTAAGTGTACGCGGTGTTCACCACAAAAGATTGGCATATTTGTAAGGGTTTTGATGTAGAGACAAAAATAGTAGAAAACAAGAAAACAGCAGGCTTGACAAGCAAGAATAATGAAGGAATAATAGTCCACGCAATTTCATTCTCGATTACCCTCGTTACTATGGCAAAAGACGCGATACGCGAAACACATCCTTGGATCAGCAACCAACCCTTAAAAACCCATTTTGGATCAGGTTTCGTAAAAGAACGAATACATGAAGGGAAAATCACTCACTTTTCGACGTGGTTCCTCTGCCGAGCCAGCGGAGTGTGAAAACATTATGAACGTAATCCAAGAAACTGGCGAAATTGTAGGAGGCTTAATAAATTCAATCCCATCAGTCAATTTTAATCGCAAAAGGTGAAAGGAGTTGAAGAATGAACTAAACATGAATCAAAAGTGTGACACCCTTGACTGATGTTTCAGTAATGTTGCACTAGTTGGATAAATTGATCGTGAGAAAATACCAGACGTTTTCTATCCCATGATCTTCAGCAGTAGGCGCCGTAAGACACCTCTCAAAGCTAGCCACATTTCACTACCACAATAGTCAAGGAATTAATCAAGATTAAATATCGAGGATTTCTGACGAAATTCAAGTAAAACGGTTGGATGAAAGTAATTAAAGCCTTCCCACATAGTAATCGTGGTTATCCACTTCCCTGATAGCAGGCTTCAGCACAGGTCTGTGAGCTCTGGTTAAGTGACTTGTAAGTAAATGGAATTAAGAGAAGTAGATAAAAGGCAAGCAGGGATGACTAACTCTCAAGGCACAGACTACGCTGCAAAGCGGGAAAAAACCGGACCGTGTTCACTGAAAATCCCTTTCACGAATGGATAAAGGTGTGATTCCCTCCCTCCCGACTGCCTTGCTATTGGCTCTATAGAGAATCTAATTTCATTTTAAAGACAAGAAAACTGGAACGGCTAAATCGACACAGTATTCCTGTAAAATGAAATAAAGTCGTTTCAAGCGCACAGAAGATCTATATCCTGTTAATAAAATTAATTTTGAGCCTATATTTAGCATAACACCTTTAGGAACAACTGAGTAGGGTAAATGAGGTCGCATCTACGAATACGGTGGCACCAGATGAGAAGCGTGAGAAAAAAGCAAAACCAAAAAATTGCTCACCCTTTTGCATGCCCAACTTCTGTCGGATGAAGAAAGTGGCACTTTCCACGTAAAGGTAGACCTCATCCAACGAATACCAGTCAACGTGACAGTCTGTGAATTTCAGTGTGTACACACCTACAGAAAAAGGCAAAATGAGGTATTGGAGTAACTGTAAAATTCAACATTTCGCACCGACCAGTGGTATCAAATTGTCTGCGAATAGCATTTCACTGGAGAAAGCAGTTTTCACGATTACCTTGTTTAAACTCGTGAAAACTGAGAATATTAACAAATAAATATAACGGTCGAACAAATTTGAGTAGTAAAATGTGCATAAAAACGGAGTCTCTATACAAAGAAATTTAACAAGCGAAACAGCAGCAAAGTTGCTTGCCACAGTTCGCTAATTTGATTTCAACAAGCACAAAAACTGGTGATGTAACTAGGCAAGTGCAATGAATCGTAGGAATAAAAGGAACGTGTGTGTGCCAGCTTAGTATTTAACTCGATAATGGCGTGACGACTCGAATGTAACTGCCGACCAAATAAAAAGTACGTCCCTATCAACACTTACTGTAATAATGCTTGATCGCTTCACTCAGCAAACGACATTTTAAGCAAAGCGAATAGCCACTTGACATTTTAAAAAATTAGGCATAAGTTAGAAGCGCTTGAGTCGGTGATCACAATCGCAACTAATAAAAGAGGGGATTTAAGCTGATAAAGTAGTAAGGTTAAATCGACAAATAGCGAGCGAGTGCAGTCAAGAAAGAAATGTCCTTGTAATTTGCGCGAGCAAGCAGATACCTAGGTGTGTATAAAACAAAGGCAGACTTAAAACTAGCTTTAAAGGGACTACCTAAACGAATCATTAGAAGGGCGACAGCAATATAATGCAGCAAAGATGTCCTTTGACTTCAAATCCACAGTAAAGAGTGGATAAAACTCTCCGAAGCATTACATACTGATATGAATCGGCCGATGATACTTGGTAAAGTAAAGAGCAGCACTGAGTCAAGAAAAACTTGCATGGTGGCTTCGATGAAGCAGAGAATATTGAGGTGATGGAAGACGTAGTTTCAGCACCGACTCCATCATCGCTATCCGATTTTGGTGACACACCATCGGAATGTGTTAACACAGGATCAGAGAGTCGCCGACTGAGCAAAGCATGAGCAGATTCAAGCTGCCCTACCATTGATTCATCATCAATGGGAACACAGTTTGGTCCGCTAGGGTCCTTGAACCAGGTCCCACGCAATATGTCAGTCGGACCAGTGGGAGCTGGTGGGAGTTGATAAAAAAATATGAAAATACTCCTAACACTGGGCTTGGGATCAAAAGGAACCTAAGGAACTCACATTCCCAATATACGGGATAGCAATGATTAGCAACAATATCGACCTCATAGAGGCCCTCTCGAACGAGAAGAGGTCTGAAACTATCAACTAGTCCAACGGAATGTCCAGATCCACGAGTTTTCAAAAGGCTGATGTAATTGAGCTCAATGGTGATTGAGTCGTAGCCGCCAAAAGGAACCCATTTTTTCGATGTTTCGTCTTTGTAAAACCAACGAACTCTTGCTGGATTTAGTGAATTTGAGTCATCAGACGGTGCATCACCAAACAAAGTATCGGTGCCTCGGTAATCAGAAAGGGAGAAAGTCTGCATCGCCGAGTTAACCATGATGTGTGCGAATAATATTACAGAAGATTACAGAGCAAACATAGGAAAAACGTTACGCGCAATACACTATAAGCATAACACAAGATCTACCAGGTATACCAACCGCATAACCATGTGAGCCACTTAAACCCCCATGCGACAAGGCCGTGTATTTTGTGAACCTATTAGCATTCGAATAATCATAGAGCATTAGGCAGTAATAAGCAAACGTACATCGTAAGGAATGATTGTAAGAGTAAACTGTTAGAATACAGGAAAGTTGGGAAGAAGCTCGACAAATTTAAACGCTGTGAAAACTGCACAAAGGGGAACAGGTTTTTCATAAAATAGTTGGGCTCACTTTATTTGTTGCAAATCAAAACTGCATTTGCCACAAATGCCTAAAATAATATGGAGTGTATTTGTAACAAACGCTCAGTAACCATACAATGTATCTCTTCCAGTAAAGCTATTTTTTCTAGGTAGAAAGGGAAAGAAAAACGCATTCTTAAATGTTTCGACCATCGCGAAACAAATTTAAAGTTGCCGTTTCACATGCACTACTAAATGTATTTGTATGCATGTTTAAGTTTACAAGTGATCCAAGCCTCCGTCTACGTCCCCAAATTAAAAGCCGTGGAATTTTGCGATGATTGGCTGATGGACCCTTCGTAATTTGCTTATGAGGAGCAGTAATAAATCATCCTATTTTTCCGGATTATTTTCATTTTCCTGTCGTGAGCACTTCGTTGCGTTCGTTAATGATCGAGGCAAAGCTTTAAAAGTCGAGGTTCGTGATCTGTGTAGTGACGAGGAGTGGCGCGGCAACTTTTCTCCATCCTGTAGGTTTTCTTAATGCCTTCATGCTGATCCAGATATTGAGGAGCTCACTAAGAAAACGGGCAATTTTAAGCGTTTTGACGTTTTTCTTACAATGCTTAGTTCTCTCTTATGCCAAGTAACTTTGTCCGTATTGTGATTTCTGAATTTGAAGCGAACAAAATCTCTTAGTATCGATTTCGTCAGCTATGGCGATCTAGAAAACTTTCAGAAAACAAGAATGAAGAGGAACAGTCTCAGATTTCCTGTTGGTAAAGAGGGCTCGGTTAACCGCCGTTATCTCATTTTGGCTTATATTTCCGATTTCGATCGAACATTCTATCCCCTACCTCTTACATATTTCGGCGTCGTAGACAAGGAAGCCCTCTTTGGAAGAATTCACAAACTACGCGATGCTTGTTTTAATAAGGGCAACTACAAGGGGGTGGTGGGAAATTGTGGTCCATCTTTTGATGATGGTGAATACAAAAATAGGTATATTGCCTAGGCTGATTGATTTTCTCAAGAATTGCTGTTTTAGAGAGTGAGAGAGATAATGCGCTTGCTGAGCTGAATCGCCTTAGATCTGTTCTCCATATTCTTCATGGTAAAGAGGATCATGAATTGGAGAATGTCACATCTGCAAGAAATTGTTCATCCCATAGCACAAACCGACCAGCTGCATCTTCGAAAATGATGCCCTTCTCACTAAAGGGTTACTCAATGAATCGGCGCTCCCTGTCGATGTCAACATCTTCACACAATTCTGGGGACCGTTCGCATCAGAGTGTTGTGTATGTTTAGACAAAGCAATATGTTGAAGCAGCGTTTGAATAGATGGTTAAATTTGGACATCATCGTTTATTGGATCCGTAGCAAATATTGATTATTTCTTGTGCATTTAATAACTGGTTAATGCAGTCCTGGTTGGTCCTTATCCTTTCAAATAAAACTGTACAGTACAGGAAATACTAATCGTATGGACAGCATGACCAATAATTCGGAGCGGTCACTGTTGCGTGATGGATACTCATAGGGGTCCTCACATTCTCTTCCCACCTCGAGGTCTCGCGAATGCTGCCAGCGTCCTCGTGTGTCTTCGAATTCTGCAGGAAAGCGAAGTCGATCATGTTCGCTTTATTCGAGTGGGTCCAGTAAGTGACGGCCTCCTAGTTGAATTCAATCATAGTAGCATGATACCACCTTTATGTGGTAATGATTATGCTGTTCGAATGCAACCTGATTATCCACACATCAAAAGATGGTAGCTTAATTGGACATTTCAGGATGTTAATGACCTAGCAGTGTTGTTTATTTTGCTTAGAAATAGTGAAAATGTTTGACAATGAATTTGCGCCTAAAAATTATCAGCATTAAAATAGAGGCAAAGTGTATCTTGCAGTTATTATCTAGATGGGCTAACGTGGACACTCGGAACGGGTTTTGAGTCATCAGTTTGTTTCTTCAAAATCAGTTGTGCTTACAACACAATGGACGGTTTGTCTATGTGACAGCCACAGTTGTGCGACTTACGAAGTTGATTTCCCTTGCACCAGACATTTCGTCGAAAGGAACTTTGTCTAGGCTTAAAAATGTGATGCCATCACCCTTGTATTTTAAAATTTGGACGAATGCCAGCTTGAAGTGTTGGTTCAATACTAGGTTCTAGGTTTGAGTTATCAATGCTAAATGCATTCACAACTATTTTCCTCATTTCCTTTTAAGGGCGTTTTGATCCCACCGCGTACGTTCATGAGCAGCGCAGGAAACAGCAAGAAGTGAAGCAGAAAAGGTGAGCAGTAAAGTTACAAGCTGTCATCCTGGATGGTGAGGTCTGTTGTTTGAATGTTTTTCCATTTGAATTTATGTGGTTACGTATTTCGGCTGGTTATATGTACGTTTAGCTTCTCGATTTTAACTAACTGTTAGTAATCGTTTAATTTTCCTCGTCCTAGAAAACTCGAAGAAATGTCCCGTCTTTCTCACCAATCCCCCTCTCCTGTTTTTCACAACCGATCGCGTTTCCTAGCTACCAATCGCGCCGTGACCTCAGGCACACAATTATCCGCCTCCACTCTACAGAAACACCGTCTACCCCTTCGGAAGCCATACCTCAACAAGTCGTCCACGGTTGTGGCATCCCGTCGGTGGGATAGGTTAGCTTCGGATGAAAGCGACTTCTCCGGTCTGAGTGACTGCAATCCCCAGCGTGCATGCCGGTTAAGGGAGACAAGGTACAACTTCCCCAAAGTTAGCAATGCCGTGCATCGGTGAAATGATATAGCAGGTTCTTTGAAGAAGCACTGAATATAAGGCGTTTGAGGTGGAATTGCGAGTTCGCTACTTCACGGGAGATGGTCCTTTCATTAGTTCCCAAATTCACCCGCATTTTGACTTGAATAGCGCTTTTGGAGGGTTTGTATGATAGAACAGAATTGCAGAGATCGTATTATTTAGTTAGAATGTGTGCCATCGGGATAGCTTGGGGCACGCTCGAGTCAAATATCTGACGACGGAAAATTCATTGTCTTCACAAGAATTTTTCCTTTAATCGTTAGGGTACTAGGTAAATACGACACGAAAGATTCTGTTTGTTTAATTAATGGTTCTTCTTAGAGTATTTTGGGAATTTTTTGTAGGATTTCTTTCAAAGATATTACCTTATAGAAGTGCTATTTTATTTTAGAGTTGCAGCTCATCAATTGAAGCGACACGATCAAGGTTTGTGCTGTTTACCTTTAAAGGGTTGCTTTACTTGAAGCAATGTTTTACAAATATCCTCACTGCCAAAATCATTTGTGATCCTTGACAGCTTATCAGATTTTGCGGTCAACTTTTGCCGAGACTATTGGTAGCTATTCAGGTACTATGATCAAAAGGCATTGACGTAAATTTTCGGCTGTATACAGCGGCATTTTTGGAGCGGGAAGGATAAACTTACACGACAGTTCCGAGCCGTGGATTCACAAAATTTCTACAGCTTGTTGATTTCATTGTTGATTTATTCACTAACGTATAATATGTTTGTTTCATTCTTTTTAATGCTAAAAAAATGTCTCCTTCCGCTTTGAGTGCACTTCATTGGACCCTGGAATATTCCAGAGGTCTGGTTGAGAGGACAGCAGTTTTAACTTGAATCTGAGATCCAGACTCTGTGCTGACACCAAACGGTTAAGATTCCCGAGTTGGGATCTAGATCCGTAAGCAAAAATACTAAGCTCATGCTCTCCAATCTGCAAACTTCTGTTTAGAAGTATTTCAAACACGAAGTTACACGACTTCTATTTTAAAAAAGCAGAAGTTGTTTCATCTTCGTTTTGTGGTGCTTCAGTTCGCATTACTCAGCTTTCTTGATCTCTTGGTAACTCCCAAAGTAGCCTACTATGATACCTCGCCTCTTTCCAGCTGCTTGTTTCCATGATTTTCATGCGACTTGAAAGGTATCCAGAATGGTGTTCCGAATTTCTCACATTTTATAACGAACCAAATAAGTGGGATGCATTTCTCTGTCTTAATTAGTGTGATCAGTTCCTGCTCGCTGTGAATAGTAAGTGTCGACCTGTTGAATATTAAAATGAGGATCACAATGATTCGTTAAATGCCCAAAATTTGTGCATTATATTTCAAGTTGGAGGAGCGTTTCAATGCATGCCCTCTATTCTGACATTCTTGAGGAAATTTAGGAAGTGATATCTTCAGGACCTCGGGAATTTTTCGAGGCTGTAAATCCCAAACAATCTATTGCTTTGCAATCACAATCATTTATTCACAACTGAAAGGCTTCCATATCCTTTTTAGTTATTTTTCCTGGATTAAAGCGCTTGAGAGATTCTCTTTTTCATCACTTCATTTTAAATCGGTAGACAGTGCGCCGACCTGCTGCACCACCAGAGAAGGTTCTAGATTTGTGCATTGCGTAACCGTTGCACTCAAGCATCTCACTCCTGTTTTCCAAGAGCTCCTTGCAACTTTTAATTTCTCTTACGAGGCGTTACGTCGAGGTTCCCTAGCAACACTTTAATGGATTAAAACGTTCGGAAGGACCAGCAATAAAACCTCCAGTTTTTTAGCGAGAATTTCTCACCCGTCGGATGATGCTCATCTCAACCGTGAACTCAATGAAATGAATCGAAGGTTGGACAACCTGCAGGGCTTTCTTAGTGACTACTTTTCTCATCTCCCTGTCTAGCAAAATTGAAGGAGTCCTCCTAGGCATCGATCTGCAAACATTCCTGATTTAACTTCTATATTGTTGCATTTTCGAGTGAATTAATGATTAATTTTGTTTTGATTTATTTACTCCTCTTATATGACTAACGCAATTGGATAAAGGATGAGGTTTTTTCCAACTGAAGGGATGATTATCAATGCGCCGTCACGTGGGACGTGCCTTTAAATCCCTTTCCACGAACAGACACAAGTACTTGGCCTACTGCTCCCGGATTATGCAATGGTGCCTGTAAGTAAGCGAAACTTCCAATGCGCCACGCTACAACTGACTTGGTAGAAATATAAAACAAATTCGATCGAAGTAAGTACGAACCTTAGAATGAATCGGATAAATGCAAAAGCTAGGAGGGCGAGGGCTGCAACGAGAGGGAAGAATTAGTGTTGAAAGGGTGCGAGTAAGCATGCAGGGCGAGTTGAGTTACCGTGACGCTAATAAAACTGGTAAGCAGTCTAGGAGGTTGCCGCTCCATCGTCGTAGACAACAGTTAAGCCCATGAAAGCAGTCATAACCAGCAACCTAGAATGCTTCCACATCCAAAGGAGACAATGGACACAACCAGCATGAATGCTTAGATTTAACACGAACGCAACTACCCCGCTTTCTGCGAGCATGAAAATCAGAGGATAAGAAAACGCCACCAAGACTGTTCAATCAGATGTCGTATTAAAAGATAAATAGCAAGGAAGTAGGTGCTGAAAGACGACTGAGGCATAGATGGCGAGGTTGAAAAGACTCTAATACGACTCGGGCGACCATCGGGCAACCAGTCGGTCACCGCTGACGACGCCGAAGAAGCCGATTTCCCGGGTGTCAGAGTCCAGCGGCACCTCGACTTCGTCGAATCCGGGTCGTGCACCCCACGTCACAAGGTCAATAGCAGCGGTGGCGGGGAGGTGGAAGAGGCGACGGACCAAGCTCCGCAGGTGGTTCACAGTCATGCGAGCAGGGAGTCGCTTTACTATCTCGCGTGGGCTCGTAGCCGCCATCGGGGGTTCACAAGTGATTGTCAATTCCACCAGGCTCTCCTTCAACGCGTGAATGATGCTCTGGGAGAACAGAAGCCATTTTCACGCCCTATACGGTAGAATTGCTCTTAATCGCTAACGCTGACAATCGGGTTTTTTTCACAAAACGAGTTAGCTCAATTAGATACAACCCGAGGCCTTTTTTTCGCGCTAATTCTAGGGGATCGCGCAGAATAGTTATCCAGCAATCAATAGACATCCCATCTGGTGTAAAACCAGTGCCTTACCCTCTCCAATGATTGTTGTGGTAGCTACAACCATTTTTTCATCAATCAGTCTATTACGTCCCTGTCAATGAAAACTACAAACCATACTTTTCGCATTATTTACATTATTCACAAATGCACAAAGTGGAAATTGTGAAGGTGAGAGTGCTACGAGAGCAGACCGTGATTGATAATTCAACATTAACTATCAAGCCATCCTAATCGGTTGCTAAGCTCATGGTGCAAAATTTCCTTACATTCGACGATGACTCTCGAACCGAACAAAACTATACACATTAGTTACGAAACTCTTAGGTCACCATTCAACATCTTTCAACACAGTACTGTCAAAAAAAGGCGGAGGATTTTGATTCCCAACCCCCTTATGTTAGAATTCAAGCTCTAAAACCACGCAAAAATACTATCTGGATGCTTTCAATAAAAAAAATAAGAATCAAATTTGAACAGAGTCCACACCAACCTGTTCAGGAATCTCAAACAAGACAGCCAACTTCGCCCACCTTTGTTTCACCAGACTCAGGAGTACCGTATTTCTCACATAGCTGTTCGAACCCAGGATAGTGCGCCTTAAACACACGCCTCGCTTCTGCACCTTGTTTCTCAGCCTCCGCCCAAGCCTTTCCATAACGTTTTAAGAAATCCAACTCAGCTCCCCTCCGTTCATCGCGCTCAATTTCCTGCCGATTGAGAGACCTCAGTCTAGGTAGACGAGCAATCAGCTCTTGTCGCGCCGTTTCTCTAAAAAGGTAATGGGTAAGAAAGAGGGGGGCTCAAGTGCAACCTACAGTGTAGTGGTAGCTAGAATGGGATTATGGGAAATAATAAGGTTGGTAAGGGAAGGAAGTTGAGCCATGGAATTCACAGATTCCCAATCGCTAATGAGGTTGTCGCGAATAGCCAATTGATTCACTGAGGGAAAAAGAATCATATCTCGAGGAAGACACACTTCCTTAATTTGATTCGCGTTAAGAATGAGGCTTGCTAAACTGGTCGAACGACCCAACGTGGAAAGGATCCGTGTAAAACTACATTGTCCTGTTCCGGTCAAATCTACTTCGGTAAGTTTCTGCAATAGCTCGGCCAGGCGAACTCCGATTCCCATGGAAGGATCAGGAAGATCCCCAAGCTGTGGCAAAAGCAATAACATTGGGTCATTACTACATCGCCAGAGACCTCACGTTCAAGAAATGACCACCACCTCATTATAAGCTATGCAGACTTCCTTCAAGGATGGCATCCAACCTAGGATGCGCGTTATTTCACTCCAGCCAAAGGGTGTTCCGCCGTCTTTTAGTGCTGGCATATGGACGGCCACAAAGCGTGTAAGAGAGCGGAAAGCCGAAGAGCACAGCGATTCGGCCGCCACAGTATCAACGTCGATGTCCAGTAGTAAACGACGCTCCACTTCAGAGAGTCCACAAAATTCGTTTCCTGTTGATAGTGGTAACCTCAAACGATTCGATCCCACGTTCAGCTTCAATAGCGCTGGCAACTGACTACAGATCTAGTCAAAAAGAATTGGCAAATGAGATCGGTATATCAAAAATAAAGCCTTCTACTGGAGAACACGACAAAACCGCAAGTACATTTGCGATTTCAGTCCATTTGGAGATGAGACAACAGGATAAGTCAAGCTCGCGGAGGGCGCCAAGATAGTCGGACATTTGATGACCAAATCCCGGCCACAACGTCCTAACATCTTCAGCGAGATCCTCTTTCTCTCTCAGTGCCCGATACACAGGCATGCCAGGAATACATGCAATTCGGAGACGAGAAAGCTTTTGCGCGACGCCACCAGCACCGCAAGTCTGGTGGTTGTTCAATTCCCCCGACGAATTAGTGAAGATTTCCACGGTAAAGGGCGCACCGGACTTGGAAACTCCATTTCCAATGAACTCGGCTTCGACGAGACTCATGTCCATGGTGGCCTTTAGCTGACCTGGAGATGCCCCAGTCTCTAACTTTACCCCCGAGACAGGATCACCGCCGGACTGGAAAAGAGTAGGGTTACGGGCAATAATTTGACATTCGGCGCACATTCCATAGCGTGTAACCAAGGCCTCCTCTAAGCTAGTTCCCAGTGACGCCTTTTCCGGCCTGTAATTAAAGAGGTTACAAAAAACGCGATAGACATATTCGCGTATAGGACGTACTTTAAGAATGAACCTGACGTAGGATGATGAGTACTAAAATAAGTCACGCCTTTGAAAGTTCCATCGTGGCGACCACTCTTGGGATTGTCCCAATCAATTCCCAACCAAACAACAGTAGAATTGACTATGGGACCGACATATTTTATAGTGCCAAACTGCTCATCTTTGACCACACGACATCCAATAAGATGTTGCGAAACATCGTTGATACGTCCGGTACTCGTTCCAAGGTAGATATTTGCAAACTTTGGAGCGTCTCTAGGCTCGCCCACCATCTAGACAAAAAATGCGGAAACTCCTAAATGTGCCGCCTTATTTCTATTGGCCATTTCGACTGGCCATAGAAACGAAGCCAAATTTTGTGCTTTCTGGCAGCTAAGATACGAAAAAGCGAAATTTTGAGTAAACTGGCCTTGTAACTTTATGGTTCAAGAAATTATTAATGACATTTTAAACACGAATTGGCTGTGCTGATAACAAATGCCCTTATCCGACCGCCCTTTTTATTCGTAAATATGAACTAAACACAACCGGTTTCGCTGTGTGAAATGCAAGTAATTTGCTGCCCTCGTTGCTGCCAAGTTCGTAAAAATTTAGACCATTACGACAGAAATCATGCTACTGACGCTAATGGCGTGCTCTGGGGGCTGTGAAGCGCAGCGGGATTACAGTCTGTGGCGACGCAGGTGTCCGGCTATTCGAGCAGTCAGGGTATTGTACGTAATACTACGTTATAGCATGTGGTTTCATTCCTAAACTGGATCTTTGCATTTTAGTCAGTTAAATGTTGCCAGCTCATTAAAATCCTTTAAATGTTGGTTTATGTGTAGCTTTTGAATTTCGTTGAAAAACTAACCTAATTATGAATAACTTACGTTAAGCAATCCTACTTGCTTGAATAAACTGTCCTCAATTTTCAGCATTGAAAGTACTCATTCGTAATTATCGAATTTTTTAGATGCGTTAAACAGTAAGCAGTCAGATAAGTGATGGCTTGGATACCTTTTTTCGCGGGGTGTACGATTATCACGAGAGCTTTTGACAAAACAGACTGTAACAGGGTTCTTCTTTTCTTCCTCCTCATTCCTCTCTACCTTACTAGCAGAAGACCGAGCTTTTCTGGGCATGGTTTTATTTAAGGGGAAAAGGTCAGGTAGGGATGTCCAGTCTACTGGGCTGAGGTATCCGGCGCAAGGGGAGAACACGCTAGCGGGCTATCGATCACGTGTATATTGTGTTCCCGCCTCTCACCAACAAAGCGTATATAAACACCGACATTATTACACAGACGTTATCCGACCCTGTGGACAGAGGGTGCCCTGAGGGTGCATACTCCTGATCACTGTACCCTGTTGCGACTTTACTAATAAAAAGACCCTAATCGAATCTATCCATGCATCCCAAGGGGATGAGGGCAAATATCAAAGAGATTGAAGCCGAATCTACTATAAACAGAACAATTTTCCCTCCAACCTCTACAGTAGCCTTTTCTGATGTTTCTGATGGACTGGCTGGGTGTTTGAAACTAAACGCAGATATAATTAGGCTAGAGCAACCAATCATTGACAATGCACTTATTCGAATAATATCGTTTAAAGTCTTATTTCAATTAACTCATTTTTCACCTAATAAAGCCACAGTCGTGTGCCGTTTGCATCGGATAGGCCGTTTTGTTTACGTGTCACAAACAATAAATACTTGTGTTCCAAATTCACAGTCCCAATAACGATCATGATCCGTCTGCTCGCTCTTCCCACTCTCTACTGCGCCACCGTTCTGGCCACAAACCATTTTTTCTCGTGGTCCCGGATTAAGGCGTATCCCGAGGTTACCGTGATTAACACTTGGCCTTGGCAGGGACCAAATGATGCTGCTTGGAGGGTCATTAACTCTCCAACGGGTTCAGCACTTGCGGCGGTTGTTGCTGGGTGCTCCGCAGCTGAAGAAGACAAAAACATTACCTCTGTGGGCGCGGGGGGTTCACCGGATGAAGATGGTAACACCACGCTTTCTGCTATGGTGATGGATGGCGACACGATGAACGTGCGTTCCGAATTAAGCATTTACTTTGCTTGCATGTGCGGATGCAGATGAGGTGTATTTGTTGCAGCTAATGGGACAGATCATAATTACCAAAATTGATAGCAGATCATTTTGTGACTTCTTGGCGATTTTGAACAAACTATTGTTTCCGGGTATAGATTGGGCTGCGTAATCGATAGAACAGTTTAAACAGCTTATGATGCTCACAAATGATTTGCTTTGTGGCTTTTGCCATATTCTTGTAATTTCAGTGTCGGTACTTCGCGGGTTGTAAGGGCGATTGGGTGTGATCGAAGTGTTAAATAAGCTTCCTGCTACGCATGAATGAATTAGATGCTTGAACATTTAAAAATTTGAACAGATTATAGAAGTGAACTAATTAAATGAGAAAGGGAAATGGTCTCTTTAATTCCATCGTACCATGGAAGCAAAGTACCGTTCAAAACTCCTGTCAGTCCGTAAGAAGAAGCTGGTTCTCTCTTTCTCGTAACGTAGTGGGTGATGCATTTCATGTGGTTGTCAAACGCGGTCCAAAGATATTTACTTTTAGCAATTCGAATTAGCATTGTTGCTTTTCTCGTCATATAAGTAACAGCATGAATAAGTAAATGTTTAGTAAAAAATTGAAGATTTTTCCGTAATGACCTTTTGCGGTTTGACTAAGGCGACATCAACTTTGATTGAGTTCCTCTGTTTTAGGTAGGTGCCGTGGCAGAATTGGCCTACATAAGAGAAGCTGCACACGTTGCTTTGGGAGTGCTCAATTCCACTCGTCACACTCTCCTGGTCGGTGAAGCAGCTACGCGTTTTGCCGAATCCCTCGGCTATCATCGAACTAGCCTCTCCTCAAACGAGTCTATTGAAGCTTGGAAACAGTGGAACTCGAAGAACTGTCAACCAAACTTTCGACTTCCCTATTCTTGGATCCCGAATCCCAGAAATAGCTGTGGACCCTACCAATTTAAGAACAAAAGTCGGGCGGGTAAGTGACTACGGAACGAGAAATCCGTGTAGGAAAAGAGATAAAAATTAGTAGCTGTAAGCTTCAAATTACCCGCTGCAATCGCTGTTTGTAAAGTTTTATCGACACTCGTGGGCGTCAACTGCGACGACAAGTTCATTCCTTTTGTATAACGATGAGAAGCTATGAAATCATGGATAGCCTTTTTTCACATGTAATTGTTACTGAATAGGTTTAGAACATTTTACCTTGCCAAAGCCTTTATTCACCGTGGGTTGAATGAGGCAGACTTCAATAGTATTGTGATAAGGCTATTCTCATGCTCTCAGCTAATCACGGCAGGCCCTGAAGATAAATTTCCATGGCGTACTTTTATTTCACAAGGTTCCCTAAGGCATAGGCCAGAATTGGGAATCGACGAATCAAACCATGATACAATTGGCGTCATAGCACTTGACAGACGTGGCAGAATGGCAGTTGGATTGTCTACCAATGGAGCGCGCTTCCGCATCCCCGGTCGCGTTGGTGACAGCCCCATTCCCGGAGCCGGTGGGTATGCTGATAGCAAGGTAGGCTACTGACTAGGAGTTAAGTAGCCATATTTCTGTTTCTCAAACCACATTCTTATTGCCGAGTAGGTTGGGGCAGCTGCAGGGACCGGTGATGGGGATGTTATGATGCGCTTCCTGCTCTCGTTTAAAACTGTGGAACTTATGAAAGCAGGAAAACATCCCAACGAAGCGTGCTACATTAGCTTGCGATCTGTTCGACAGGTAGTGCCTCAATGCATTCATCTGGCTCACTTTTTTATAAATTTCTGGACTTTCTGTTTAGAGTGAATTCACTCCTTAATTACCATTCATAATTAGTATTAAGTGTAACTGTTACGTTACACATGATCGTCACTAAATACCAATGAACCACGAAAAGCGATTAAAGAAAGGTGCTGATGAAACTATGAGATAACAAAGTGATCAGAATATTTAGGAACATTTGTAAGTAGCAAGTCGCAGCATTTTGAAGCACCATTTGAGAACCCATTCGTTTCAATTTAAAGAAATTTTCGTGACACTTTTTCACTTGAATTCCATATTTTGGAATAAATAATATTCTAAATACTACCCACCTGGAATTGGGTAGTTTTGGCACGCTGGTTTGGCTTCAATTAATGTTGAAATTTACAAGTACCTAGGTTTCCGGATTTGCATGCACTGGAATCGAATTAACCACATAGTGAACATGGACAAAGCAGATGAAATTTCACACCTGTAAATGCGGCATGTAATCTGATGATATCAAGACTAAGAGACCAACTTTGCGGCTATAGTCGCAATTTCTCAGAATGCCAACATCTTAAAGCTCTTGACAAAAGGTGTGGTGCGTAAATCTTTGCTTTTCTAACTAACCCAATGGATTGTCTAGAAGGGAACTTGGTATGGCGCTTTAATTGCTCTGCGAGCCGATGGTCAGTATGGCGCTGCATGTATCGGATTTAAGGACTTCGCTTTCGTCGTTCAAAACGGCCATTCTCTACGTGGTGGAAAGGTGATCAAAGTCAAGTGTATATCCCCGCGCGACCTTTACGACTGAGCCGTTGATCTACTCCATACTCTCCCCCACGATTGATTCGCTCTTTTAGCCCTTGTGATTTAGCTGCATAAAATTAAGACTTGGTGATTTATTGGTACACTTGCCCCGGATAAGCATTCATTAAAATGCTGGCGGGTTCCAGATAGTCTTCTACTAATTCAATGAAAGTAAATGGGAACAAACCAAATAATAAGCAGCCCTAGGATGTCATTTAGCTGCATTTCGTGGAATAACTAATTTGACAGTTTTGGGGATTGCTGAGCAGAGTAGGAAAGATAATCCATCTCCAACACACTCGCTTTCTTTGGGTGCAATCTGCAATTACCTACGTCAAATGGCAATGGTCCCGATCAAAAAGGATAGCAAATTTTGCTAAGCAATGTTACAATTTTCCAGGTCTTAATTTGGGGCTTCGTAGTTTTGGGGAACTGCTTTGAGAGGTTAGGGAACGCTCTGTCTCCATACTACTGAAGATCAAATGATGCCCTTCAATGAGGCCATTTCATGTGCTCGTGGCGAGTGGTAAAAACGTCGGCTTAGAGACAGTCACTCGATGGAAGACAAGGGCAAAAGTTTTTTTCTGAAATAGTAGTCATTAGTGGCATGGCCCGAAGGCCATGCCGCTGAGCGGAAATGCGACTCGCGGGGACTCGTGTACCCGCATAAGGCGTTACAATTGCGTAAATATGCACATATTCATTTCGCAATCCCATTCAAAACATTGAGTGTTGTGAGAACGGCTCAAAGTGACTCCTCGTATTTGATGATAGTTAGATGTTGACCTGATCAACTGGAGTAAATATGATGAACCAAAGCACTTTACTCGATTTTCCGCGTTTTAAATCTTCAAATGTGTAGTGAATACACTATGCCTATAACAAAAACTTGTGCAACCGATAATGCTACCGCAATATACGCTCGGATCGACATCGAATTGAAGCAATTATTTGCAGGTTTTGGAGGATTCCAGCTGCAAAATGACAAACAGATACTCATTCAGTAGAGCCTCTTGTTTTACCTACAATTTATAAAAAAAGAAACCTACTTTTGCTTGATGTGGGCGAAGCTACTGCAAATCCATTTAGTTGCCAAGGCTACACTTTTGCTGGAGGGCAGTTAAACAGAATATTCAGATTTGCGAATGAGGGGTTTGGCATTACCCACTCCAAGCTTATGGGGTCCAGGCAACCAAACAGGACTAGTTGGTGCATGCCACGAGTGGATAGGGACACTGCTCCAGACACGATGATGCAGCATGAAAGTTCCACCTCTCCCTTGCCTCTTTTAAACACCCTTGTACCACCCCTATACAATGAACAAATCATGACATGCGACTACTGACGGCCCTAAAAAATGGTCTTCTGGCCCGCATCCTTCTTTGCACAAACAAGTCATCCATCGTACGGAAAACATGATCCCTCAATTCCACACAATTCCCCAAATTTTAGTGCCTTGAAGTCAGTAATAAATTAAATAATCCGATGACTCACTCAATGCTGTAGTTTGGACCAGGTTCGAACAAAGAGAAGGAAGTGCAATTGAATCCACCCCATTCAATGGTGGAAAGTTCCAACCAATCCTGCCATTGGGCAAGCCCTAAGATGTTCGTGCGATATTTACGGAAAATTAGTTTGGATGAAACTATTAAAGTTTTCTAAACGTCATTTAAGCTTACTTCAACCATCAATCCCAATAAACAATCGCATAAAGTATAATGTAGTCAAGACGGTTTGTTATTCATTCGAGAGGCATTTCCTCCTCTCTATGATACAAATCACCAAAGCACTTCAAGTATCATAATATCTTACAAAGTAGCATACATTACGAAAAAAAATATGACCAAATGATGTGAAATAGAGCAGTGCATAAAGCAGAGATCATTCAAACAATTCTCGTCACCATTCGAGTCGGTTGTTGGGATAAGGCCTTTTCTTGCCCTATCTTGAATCGTCCACTATGGATATACTCCTCCATCTTACCCTCCGTCAACTTTTCTAGAACTTCATTTACCTTAAATAGAAAACGATTTATTTGTCTAAACGGGAGAAGCCCTCAAGAATTTTGAAAACAATCAAGCACACTGTGGTACGCCATCTATAAATGCTTGTTTGCGCTTAAAACTGGGCATATTTTAAAAACCTTACCATTAAAAGAAGAGTTTCCAACGGAGAAGTCTTCTTTGCCGCTGGTATTGATGTGCCATGCAGAAATTCCAGCGCTCTGGATAGAGTTTGAAGCCTCAAGGACGTCTTCCGACCCTTGCTCTAAAGTTCCATAACAAAGGAAGGGACCTAAAATTGCTTGTTTACGAACGAACACATGCAATTGCCACCCAAACCCAATGGCACAGGTTATTGATGTGCCAGATTCACCTGAATTTGGAGATTCAGGGAAGAATAACTCGTCTAATTTAGAACAGAGTTAAAGAAAGGGTTTCACTGCACTTCTGTTTAGTTATTTCAAGTTTTAACGCGTTGAGATTCGCACGGTTAGCTTTCAATAGTAGCCTTCAAGCCCAAATCGGTTGCTTCCAAGCATTGGACACAACAACAAAGAAGTGAGTGAAAGGTCGAAACACAGTTATAAACGTAAAATATAGCAGTATCTGCTTAATGCAAGACTGTTAGACTGACATTGTTTAAGAAATCATGAAACCTGACCAAGCGCTCATAAAGATTTTCCTGTCAAGATGCGGTTGGAATGCTGAGGAAGTGAGATCTACTTGGGTACAAGAGGTCAAATTACCACAATGTGAATTCATGTACCAAAGATATTTAAAAAATGCCCAGACAAAACATTGCCATCCTCCCACCAATGCACAGTGTATTTACATCTCGCATGCTGCAAAAAATGCACTCGGCGAAATTTCCGCCCTCTGTTTAGCACTCAAATTTACACATTCAAATTAGAGCATAATAATCAAGTACTGTGACAGTTGATACCCTCAAGACAGCAGTTTCAACAATTGAATGCTCCACCGCCAGTCTCATTCAAGTGCTTAAAGCTACCCATTAAAGGGCAATTTAAAAAATGAGATAAGGAACAAATAAAGTCTTTTGACAACTAGGAAAAGTTAACTTACCTGACTATTTACAGGATGTTTACGATACCGTTTATTCACAGATGGAACTTCTTTGGAAGGCGAATGCGGAGGGGTTGAAGAAGGCGAGGATGGGGAGGAAGAGACCTCACTGTTCGGGATAAAATCGCTATTTCCAATTTGAATACGATTCCCACCCGCATGAACTGCGGATTTCAGTGCCTGCTCAATCCAGTGAGCCAACTCGTTACATACTGCTGATTCCGATGTTTCTGTAGATTTTGCTGAAAATAAGTGAGAACACACATACTTTTCGCTTTTTCAAGCAGGCCACACCCCATACACGGTGTCTAAAGCAGATCAAGGCATTTGTGACAACCAGATCTCGAATGGCTCTAACAACACGTGTGTACATGCATTTACATTCATGGAGAAAATTATGTATCTTTAAGGGCGAATTGCTTTGACAAAAAAACTTCGAATACTTGAAAGCCTCCGCCATAGCAACTGAACACCATATATGCTGTA
Organism: Taenia multiceps; assembly: GCA_001923025.3. Classification (NCBI taxonomy): domain Eukaryota; kingdom Metazoa; phylum Platyhelminthes; class Cestoda; order Cyclophyllidea; family Taeniidae; genus Taenia; species Taenia multiceps. The sequence goes on along the minus strand of CM010311.1, from coordinate 63,280,326 downwards.
ACATTTTTTGTAGCGCATCCAAGAATGCCTCAAAGGTTTCAACAGCGAAAGCTTAGTGTCAAACAACCAACTCTTGAGACGGACAAGATGCACACTTGTAAGGGCACTGGAAGTGATTTCAACACTTAAATTTTAAAAATTTATTTGAAAAATAATGTCAAAAGCCAGCCGTGCCAAGTGCTCAGCATTTGCGACTTACCAAACACAAAAGAGAACCCATGAAAAATCGCTATAAATCAAACCACTCTATTTCTATGCTTTGCACAATTTCCTCGCAGCTATTAGCCTTGATATGGCACCCATGGGAAAAATTATTCGCGAATTACCACCATAGTATCATGCATACCCAATAATTAACGTTCCTTGAGTTCCCTGTTTTACAACTGTGTGATAGCCATTAGACAAACAATTGGATAACGAGATAGCATTTATGCACTAATTCTCCGTTGCCGGTGAGGCATAACGAATGAAGATTAAGGCAACAAAAAGGAAGTAATAATCAAATTAATGCGTTGTTTGAGTAAAAACTCTTCCCCTGGGGCAATGAACATCAACTAGCGTAAGGGTAAACAACCCATGCATGATTTATGAAGTGATGGAGCATAAGATAAAAGGGCAACATACATTCGGCAGCTGTAGGTGAATTTTCCAGCAGTTCTGAAAGGTTTTTGATGAACTTTCTGCTTTCGTTGAATTGTTTTTCAAGAGCCATTTTGTATGCTTCCAAAGAAATACTCAAGTCATCCGCACGATCTCGCTGACTCCTCTCCTATAATTTTAATGGAACGATATTCACCCACAAGAATGCATAATGCAGCGTTCAACTTATCTTAGAAGGCAGCAGAACTGATAAACAATATACATCTTACATTTGCTTTTAGCTTTTCAATACGTCGCTTAAGGTTATCAACCTGATGTGAATAAGAGCACTTGCGCTTGACAAATTCGCTTGCTAGCCTCTCCAACGGTAGCTCGGCGTCTCCTTTGCTTCCATTAGGCAACTTAGAGAGGGTATTTGTCTGTTGTGAGTCTGAAGAGTCGGCCTCAGATTTGTCTTAAAAATAAATAATGATGAACTTCTGGTAAATATTAGGCTTTTATGTTTCAATTTGGTAATTTTATTCGCAAGAAAAGGTGCGCATAAAATTACTCTTTAGAAGGATTTTAATCTCAAACATTTAGGACAGTTTAATTATAAATAAACCTTTTACGTAACCAGTTTTCAAAGAGTTCATTATGTTCTCAGAAAAGTAGTTGCGTGGTGCAAAACTGAAAAGCCGACAGAATGGATTTCTATACAGAATTGTAGGAAAAATTCTGCTGTGTTGATCTGCAAATCAACTATTGCTCCGAAAATGCAATAATCACAAGTCAACCTGTACCACGATTTCAGTGTTTCGTAGCAGCGGCCACTGTAACCGTAAAGTTTCCTGTGCGCGATACATTTTGACGATGTGTGATTCACGCCTGGTACCAAGCACCCAATAGAAATAACGTCATGATTATCCCACATCCGTACTGTCTGTTACCATGATCTAACCAAAAATTTTGACGCACAAGATCTAGTGCAGACTGGAGTGAGTCAACAATACGGTTGAGTGTGCATTTAGCACCACTTTAGAATGCATGCAGTGGAATGCACTTGAAGTCTAAGATTTATAACGCAATTTTGAGGGAGGAACTTCCACGTTATCTTGTTACTTAAGGACCCAGTATTTTCCGTGCTGCAAATGGTTGGTTTTGCTTTTGCTCTTAAACAAATTCATCATAAAAACCCATATTATATCTATGCAAATTAACCCTTATAAATCATATACACTAGAATGCTTACTTAAAATGCCAGTTTTTGATTCTTTTAGAGCCAACTGTAGCTCAAAAATGGTTTTGTGAAGCTTCTCATTTTCGCCTTTTAATCTAAATAGTAAATCAAATTGATTAACATGAGATGGAAACATCCCTAGCCTTAAAATAGAGGTAACTTGCGTAAGAGACGCATAAAAGGGAACGCAGATGAAATTTCGGAATTAAATGTGTTCACAGATACATGAAGTAAACGTTGCAAATAGACCAGAAGTCCTCCATACCGTTCAAAACAGTCTTCCCAAGCAAGTTTTAAACTGTCTAATCTGCCTCGAGCGAGTGCCAGTTCACTAGATAGGCGTTCGTTCTCCTAAAGTGCCACCAAAAAAGCGATCATATACGTGAAAGGTTTCTACGAATAAGTCAAGTTTTACATACCTGTTTCAATTCTAGCTCCTGGGAAACAGCTACTGCGGAGTCAGTGCTACCATTAGACCTTACTGCATTCAACTGGAATGGCAAACAAAAAGGCACTTAACCGGCATACGAATGCATATGAATATGCCAAAAATTACGGATGTGCAAATTTACCTCTCTTTGAAATATGGAGAGAGCCTTCTTCTTAGATTCTAACAATTGCTTCAGTTCTGCATTCTCCGTTCGTAGAACGGATAATTCCTACAAAGAGCCCTGTAATAGCTATATCAATAGTGAAAGACCTACGCTAGCTGATGCATGTAGTACCGCGTGAAGACGATCAATACAACGGGCGCATGTATCCGGGAAGCTAAATGATCCTCGAATTAAAATATAGAAAGATTAGTAGGATACCTACTTGCTTGCTGGCACTTAAGCGAACAAACAGGTTTATCAAACTGGCACGGGCACGATGGTTCACCAGTAGGTAAGGAGGTTCCATCGTTGTGATGATCCGAATTGTGAGTTTGATCGTTGGTTTCAGGCATTGGTACTTCTTCCGAAAGATACCAGTCCAGAGCCTCTGCTGAAGCCAAAATTATGCGCAATCAGGGCTATTCAGTGCAAGCCGATACCAAATGTTACTCGAGGAAGCTTCAGAACAGAGTAGTATAGCGCACCACCGTCCAAACTACTCAGACACACAAACTCGCATACCAAAGGTCATGTGGAAGGCTTAAACAAAGTGTGGTCAATAAAATAATGTCTCAGATTGCCGGACCATGTCTAATCGTGTTAAATGTGGCGCACAGCTAAAAGATTTTTTTAAAAAACGCAATAATGCCCTTACAGCGTCTATCGTGTGTATGCAGATATGTTGCCGTTATCGTTTCGCTAACGCTGATTCTATTTAAAAACTTAACTTTCTACCCAATCTTAAAGCCACGTTAAGCCTTCGGGTCTCAAAAAAACCGTTTTTAAATACATATGGGGTTGTAAAACGTCAAGTCTTTTCTTAGCATCAGGTTCGATGTTGGATGTTCAAAGGCATTACCTAAATATGTTGCATGATTCATTTCTCCATCACTATAGGCTTTATGGCGTCAGCCTTGCAACCTAATATTTCGTTTGTTTGGACCGCCGGTTTGGGTCACTTGGTTGGCCAACTTGCCCTAACCAGTTGACTGGCCTCCGCGTCATGCCAGCAGCTTTCAGTCCCTCTGTAGCGTCCCAAGGCTCCCTTTAAGGTAAAAGAAGGCGCAGTAATAGGGCAGAATATATACATATATATATATATATGCCGGGAACAGGGGACTTGGGGGCTGTTGACACGGCCCGGAGGCCGACCAACCGGCTAGGACAAGATGGCCACCCAAGTGACCTAAACCGGTAGTTCGAACAGACAAGGTATTACACAGCCCCTCTCTTCTTTCGAGCGTCGTCCCCGACGCTCCCCTTCGTCCGCCTCCCGTGTCAGCCATCACAACGTAATCAGTGCTGCGCTGCGAGAAGCACCCACGAGCTAACCGTCCCAGTCGTCGAGGTTCGAACGCATGTGTTCCTGTAGTGCCATCAATTCCGCGTAGCACTCAGTGCAGCAAATGCGCGCCTCTTGGCCCTCCCCTGGGCTTGGAGTCCACGGCTAGTGTCGCTTCAGTTGTTAATAGCTTTCCTGTCGAACACGAAGGCGAGGGAGATGTCGAAGATGAACGTCGATCTCAACCCTTCTGTTACGAGATACCAAAGGTTCTCCCCTCCGTAGCACATGTACTTCTTTCACGACGCCGACGTTTGCCAGAAACGGCATGGAGCAGGATAAGATCCATCAAAGTCGGGTCCGCTTTCCGCTGCCACCAATGTAGCGTCCCGAGACTCCCCTTAAGGTAAAAGAAGGCGCAGTACTAGGGCAGAATATATATATATTCCGGGAACAGGGGACTTGTGGGCTGTTGGCACGGCCCGGAGGCCGAGCAACCGGCTAGGACAAGATGGCCACCCAAGTGACCTAAACAGGTAGTTCGAACAAACAAAGTATTACACTCTGTTTACCGAATGTATACATATATGTATGCGTATTATGCCCTAGTATTCTGTCTTCTTTTGCCTTCAAGGAAGTCTCGGCACGCTACATTGGTGGCAGTGGAAAGCAGACCCAACTTTGATGGATTTCTATCCAGACCCATATCGCTTGTAGCAAATTTGGCGGTGTGAAATAAGTGCATGTGCTATGGGTGGGAGAATCTCTTACATCCCATAACAGAAGGGCTGGGATCGACGGACATCTTGGGCACCTCCCTTACCCTCGTGTCCTGCAAGGAAGCTATTAACAACTGAAGCGACACTAGCCGTGAGCTACAAGTCCAGTGGAACTGTCAAGAGACCAGCGACGTCGTGGTCAAGCATCCTCCGTAAGCTCTCTCTCTGCTGTTCTTGGGCAGCTTGCCTCCCTCCATCAAAATGCGTATGTATAGATGTGGAATGTGCAGAACGCTATTCGATAGCATCGTCTTATGCTTTGTACCCTTGGATCGCGTACATCCCGTTCCTATGAGGCCTGATCGCCCCATTTGTTCAGGGTTCAACGATGCTTTTGCGTTCTCCCACGGCATCAAAAAGCCTGGAATCACTGTGTGTGTGTGTTGTGTGTGTCTCCATCTATTCAAAACTTGGATTCGTACCCCCATCTTTCGTTGGGAAATATAATCTTGAGAGAGGAGGACTAAGAAATACGCCTTTGTTGCGCTGAGAGCTAGGCGGAATTTATGGCACTGCAAGAACGCATGTTTGCGTTCTCGATGAATGGTGCGATTAGCTCGCGGGTGCTTCTCGCAGCACTGATTACTTTTTTGATGGCTGACATGGGAGACTTACCAAGGGGATCGTAGGGGACGACGCTCGAACGAAGAGAAGGGTTGTGTAGTACTTTGTATGTTCGAACTGCCGGTTTCGGTCACTTGGGTAACCATATTGTACCAGCCGGTTGGCCGGCCTCCGGACCCTGCCAACTGTAGCGTCCCAAGACTCCCTTTAGGGTAAAAGAAGGCATAGTATTGGGACAGAATATATATTCTGGAAACAGAGGGCTTGGGGACTGTTGGCACGGCCCAAAGGCCGGCCAACCGCCCCAGTACAATATGGCCACCCAAGTGACCGAAACCGGCAGTTCGAACAAACAAAGTATTACACCAACAGTTTCCGAGCCCTCTGTTTCCAGAATGTATGCATTCTGCCCTGGTACTCTGTCCTCTTTTACCTTCAAGGTAGTCTCGGGACACTGCATCTATATTTTATAAAATTGTAATTTAGAACAAGATCACAGCATAGAATTACGCACACCACGAAACTGGAACAGCGAGAATTCACCTCTTAAATGTGTAAAAGTAATTTGTCTCTGTAAAGCAAGTGGTTAGGGCTTACAGGGTTTACTTTTATTAAGTGCGCCTTGTCCACGCCTCAAAATCAGGTAAGCTCCTGCTCCGCCCCCCTTCCCCAACCATTTCTGTAACTCTTGGTTAGGTCATGAGATTTATTCAATTGCCTCCTTTACTTTGGCACGACTAGGTCAGTGGTAAATCTCAGGGTTATTCTGTCGGATCGGAAATCGGACAAATGTCAGTTGAAGATAGAACTTTGCGTGTTACCACAGACAAGGGAGCTTGCATAGTGAAATCCTTTATATATCCAGAATTGCTTTGGATAATAATTCCCAAGTTTTATTAATGCTGCTATGAATTTCATTGAAGGTGCCCTCTTCACTCACCAAGACAGTGAAGCCATTATAGCCAGTGTCGATAATGTCATTAGCTCACCGTTCGGAACCGCAAGAATGTCTAACAACATTCCAAAGGATCGCAGTTACCGTCCTACTAGTACTACCGACAACTAGAAAGCGAAACTTTGAAAATTTTCGTTAAAGTCCACGATTATTTCTTTTCATGAAAAAAAAAGATTTTATTTGAAGGAGGAAATATTTTAAATTGCAGACTTTTACAACTTTTAATTTCTGTACTGTCGACTTTCAAATAGTTCAGAAATCGTAATTCTATTTACTGCCTTCCGATTGGCTGATTATTATTACCTTTAAGTGGTCTTGTCAGTAGCCGGTCGCAGGGTCGTACACTTAAGCACCAATTCTATGGCCACATATGTACGTGCGACAATGAAGATATCCTTTCCAAAGCCTTTATCTGCTACTCAACTAGTTAAGATTCCAATGAGATCTAGGTCACACTCATGCGGAGACCCCAGTCCATAAAAGGGCGCCCAGTAACCCTTTTGCGTTTAATTGACGAGGAGTTCAAAGAGGTCGGAGAACTCATCAGGTCACCATGGTCTTTATCGATGGCTCCTTATGTAACAAGGCGTGATCCCTCGTCTGTGCCTTGATTTCAGATAAATCAAGTCGGCAACAAAGGCAACCCTTGCCCTGGTAGAAATAAGGGGTATTTTCGTGAACGCCAAGTTTATGAGCTAAGCCACAAAATTTCAGTAAAGAGATAATTTAAGCACGGATATCAATGCGGCTCTAGAGTGCAAGAGGTCCCTTACATTGTTCCACAATCCAATAGCAAAGTGGATGCCATCGAGAATTGATTCCAGACGTATTAAAACCTTCCTCTAGAGGTTGAGACTGTACAATTCCAAGACCGGTTCTGAGCACCTAAGCAATTAGTGATTCCAGAATCACTAATACAGGCAAACCTTTAAGAGAGACGAGAATCTATGGAAGATGCGAGATGATTAGCTTTAGTGGGTACAAGGGAGCAGCTATGTAATACGTTCGTTTGAAAATACCTTTTACGCAGAAAATGGGTATCTACATAACATAACATAATATAACATAACATAACATAATTAATCCATTTAATCGCACCGACTTCTTAGATTTCACAGTTAAGTCGACATGACGACGCCCTATTGCCAACTCCTATGCCTATAAGCAATCGACTGTTCTACACCCCAATGGCACGTAGGTATGACATGAAGCCTGATTGCGTAAAATAAGCATAAAAATGCACTATTGTACAGCACTTTTACAAACAGGCATAATTAACTGTCAGGATAAACTTCATCAACTTTCAAACCAGGTGGCTTGGCATAAGACTGAATGGGCTAGAAAAGTCGTCAAGCCGTTGTCAGTTGCAGTGGAACTGATTTTATTTGATTTTGTTGAAGTCTGAGTTCGGGTACACCCGTCGTCATGGCCTGAAGGTCATGGAGGTGACAATTCAAGCCTTCCATACCTCAGCAATACGATTTCTCACTACTTCAGGAGAGATCCACGCAACTACATTGGTGGAAGTGGCAAACGAACCCGAGCTTAGAGGGTAGCACTGATAAAGGCGATTGGGAGTTTAGTCTGGCTTTTTACCTCCTTTCGTTGGACAGACTATTAACATCATAGGTTGCACAGCTATTGCAATCAAAGTATGTCATATTCCACCCTATTTACTGCCAAAGGATCTGGAAAAAACCTCTTCCATTTCTTCTTGTGGATTTAATCGTCCCAAAGGTTCTCCATCCTTTTAAATGTAAGAGGAAAAAATGTTTCGTTAATCCTGATTTTAGTAATACGAGCAGCAAGAAGCTAAAAGCCAGTTTGCTGTTTATTTAGGGGACCAAAACGAATTCACCTTTTCAGTACCAAAGTACAAAAAATAGCTTTGAGGAAGGATGCTAAATTCAGAAAGAAATGCTGCAAATCTAACATTGATGCCTCGTAATAGTGAAATAGTTAGGTCCACATTTAATACCAATAGTCTTCATTCGCTCTCGTCGATGCGCTTTTTGATCATCCATTTGCATTTATTATGTCGGGTGAAGAGCCTCCTGATTTTTATGCATTTTCACATACCAGTCAAAAGAAGCATGAGGCGTTGTTGCTAAGCCCTCCACAATTAACATGCCTCTTCTTTTCTCATTTTGGAGTCATCTGTGCATGTCCAATTTGAGTGGATAGGCCAATGTCATTTGTTTAAATAATCTCCAGTTTTCAATGCTGGCATATGAGATTTGTGAAACTTTCATCTTCTTTCTTTATATATGCTTAATGTGATTCACTAGAGTGGGTGTTCACTCATATCAGGTTGTTTATAAGGGCCACAATTTTATCATCCGATTGGCCGATTCATGTGACACGAGTGTGGTAAATTCAAATCAACTACGATCGTTTTTTTCACAAATGCTCCAAAGCAAATTCTAAAATCAAAAGGAGTCAGGAGACCTGGGTGGCAAACGTATTAACGACTTGCGGAGTGGCATGGGAGTTACCGACATGGACGGTGGTCATGCCGCCCGACGGAAGTACCGTGACCGGGGCTTAAGTGCCTGCGTAACCAAAACGAAATTTTGAACAGACGATTACATTGTAGCCTTCTATTTTTGGAAGATATCTTCATCCAGGACTAGGTTTTATGTTCAATTTACAAGCCTTACTAATTTAGTCAAGCCTTTCCACATAGAAATCCATTGAACAATAGTAGATGTCTTTGCTCTGAGCTGAAATTTAGCCAATTTTCCTCGACATTGACCAAATCCCCTGACACTAAAAAAATTGGTTTGACCCATGAATTATGTTAATGTGTCGCATTGGTGGCATCCAATGGCTTTGGAAGTGTGAGTCCATGCTGAGGCCAAAGGAGGTCGTTACTTGCGCATTTGGCTGTGCTGTAGTCATAATTCATCACACCTACGTGCAAACACGACCCGTTGATTCCATCATCTTCAGAAATGCATCAAAGTGGCAGAAATACCTCAGAATTGGTTGAATTCGATCCATTTACGCAGGCCTTCTACGAAATCGACACTGACAGTGATGGCGTCATAACTAGAGCGGATTTGGAGAACTTTGTACGAAGAAACGATATTGAGGATGGAACACTCGTACGGGTTAGTTGAATACTCTTAATGATGACATTTGTTTCGATTAATTTCTCAATACTTTCCTATTAGCGTGAACTTTATTCTATGCTGTGAAGAAAATAAAGTGAACAAGCCAATCTTAACAAAGGCCCATGATAAGAATAATCAAAACAAACATTTAGGTACGGAAAATATTGCACTTAAACTCAGAACACATCAATTTTACCCTTTTACACTGTGATAAAAGCAATCTAAAACAGCAGTGACCTTCAGTCCACGTACATAGACTGATCAAAGGTGTGCGACTGGACCCATTGGTTGCAGGAAAAATTTTGACTATTATTTAAGAATCCAACTTCCGCCGTTTAAAATCCAGGTTGCACGCATCAACCAACGAACGAAATAAAATGGCCGAAATAACAAGCTTTATTAAAACGAACTCGGATTTTAAAGGATGGACACATTTAAATTTCATCAGTGGAGAAATTGAGAAGAGTAGAAAAACCAGGATTGTAGCAAAGGGGTAAGATTCGGCCTCTTAGATACATTACTTACGCATTCTGACGCTTGTTTTTCCAAACAACAAAGCGAGTCACTTAAGCTGTGCCAATGTTAAGATTACAGCCTGTTTAATGTCCTCAAAGTACCAGGGTAACCCGGCTAGCATCACTTTATTTCATAAGTTTAGATTAGTGTCTGGAAAAAAAAACTTTAAAAAATGAGGATATAGGTTGAGTTTGCTTTTACAGGAAAAAGAATTACATTTCAATGCCTGTATCAAAACACATGCTCATGTACAAAGTCACTCCCTCTCCCGGATTCGCTTAACTGTGAAAATTATTATGCTCGAAACCATTACAGATGGAAGTCACGGCTGAAGACCTAACCATTCTCACTTGCCATGAAACATTTAGTTTATTTTTTGTATCATGAGTGTCTGTGAATCGGTGCAACAAGAGCTAGAGGAAAGTGATGAAGTCGTTCGAAAATGACGAAATTTGTTTCCATTTCCTTTAGTCATGGATGAAGCTGTTTGAGCCTTCTGAAGGTGGCTTTATAACTATGAAGGTGTACCGGGAAAAACTTGGTCTGCTCGAAGATGACAAGTAAGGTGCCTTTTTACTCATTACTGCTAGGATCGTTCTGTTAAGTAGTATGCAAAAGTTAAGGAAATCCATATTTAATGTCCCTTAAAATGCATTTATTAGGTGACCTTTTTAGGCAAGTAAACAAGTAATGAACTACACAGTGTCTGTAGATACTGGTGAGTAAGCATTGGAGACTGGCTCAAAATTCTGCGCCAAGCGCGTTAACGACGCAAAAGTCACACTTTTCATTCCAGGTAGGTTAGGACCCAAGTGACCGTAACCGAAACCGGCAGTCAAACAAAGCATTACACATTAAGTTAAATATTTAGGGAGAACAGAATCGACTTGGAGAATAAAATTCTTGGTGCACTGAGTAATACCCTGTTCCACGTGTTTAAAACTTTCCGAATTTGTTTTTCCTCTGTGAGCTACAACGGATTGTGTACTTATCTCCTCATCAGCCTGTACAAACTATGCGAATTTGGAAAATATTTTAAAACATGTAAGGGACTACTAAGCCTAGCTTTATGACTTAATTAACAATTTTACATAGCTTGCTCCCAGCTCAATGCTTTGTTCGATTCTCACAACGGTTGTGCGCATGGTTGCAGGCAACAGCGGCGTCTAAAATCGTGGCTTCTAAAACTGCAATTTTTGTTTGCTGTGCTTTTGATTTCAGCAGACTATGGTAGCTCTGGCATTGAAAGCAATTCCATACCATTTACTGGCTGAGAATGTGGTCCTGTAGCAATAATAACCATGGAGAGATACAGCGCCTAACTCGTTAGCAGACGTTTTCTTTCATGCAAAATTTATTACTTGATTTGAGTTATTGATGTTGGTTACAAAGGGGGACTCAGTGAATACGGTGGACTCTCACAGCAAGCAGGTCTGTTGATTATTACTTAAACTACTATTAGCCTTCACTAATAATCTGACTGGGCAAACGTAGGGCACCAATATGTGGAAATTGAAGGCTGCTTTCAATATGTACCAATCACTTTTGCATTTTAACATACTATGTTTGAATTCTGACTTTTTCGAGTTCTGAAAACGTTTTACGTTGATGAGACATTTCTCATTTTAACAGAAATATGGGAACGTTTATAAGCCGCATAAATTAAGAACTTATGATAAAGTCCACTCGACACTTCCTTAGTTTAGATTAGGCTCAATACCTCAGTTAACAGACAAACTGCCAAATAGAATCGTCGTTTGATTTTCAATTAATTGACGTGCAAGACTTCAGAAATCATGAATAAAATGGTATGTCTTTCATGAAAATGTTGCTAGGATTCTTGATTCACTTAGATAAAATACTCGTCTTAATGGGTAATTTGAAAACAGTAAGATATCATGCAGTGGTAAGATTATAGGTAGGATACATTAATAAGAATTAGTAGCAGACAAGTGTCAATGGAGTGTTGTCAAGTAAATCCGCCTTGTGACATTTTAAGCCGTTCACAAATTTCTTAAAGCAGATGGAAAGTGCTGTGCCTCTTCGTTTTTACAATTTGTAGTGCTAATGCCGACTGATCAAATACAATTCCTTGGTCTTTTGTCTTGTAAGGTCGGAATCACCTCGTGTCCTTTAAAGTATCATATTAATCACATTGCAAGTCCACGAGTCTACTCTGAAGTGAAGACAGTGGCACTAAGTGGAAGTCCAATTTGTTCAACCCCGAGCTTGAGTCCCGGCAAATTGTACTGTAGAGTCCCAACACCTCTCTGAAGTCGAGAGAAGATATAACAATTGGGAAAAATATGTATATTCAACATAAAGAAGGGGTTGAAGCTACCTCTTTCTTTGCAATTGAACATTTTAAGCATTTCTCTTTTACCATTACGTGACTTGCTGAAGCCATAATCAGCCATACTGGTATGGCAGATTATACATTACTAAGGTTCGGAAGACTTGGGAAGCTATTAACACGGCCCAAAGGCTATGCCTCCTAGCGGGTGGATAGCCTGAGGAGGGCTAGAGAGTCAACAGTTGAATAAGGCACCAAATCACTACGCTTGTGACGGAAAGAAATTCAGATGTCGTAATAGGTAATTAAAATCCCACTTTGTAAGACAGACTCATACTGCTACCCTACCAAGCATTCTGTAACCGGTTATTAACCCGATCATACTGAGTTGAAGTAAATTTCTGCAGCATGGACAAGATACTGTTTTAATTATTTCGCTCGTATTGTAATAACTGATTTTTTTTCATACACAAAGTCGTGTAGACTTTAGCCCAGATAGTGTAGAATTTAATTCACTAGACATGGGCACAAAACACTCTGGACTCAGGCAAAGAAGATCTCACTTTAGGCCTTTCAAGCTTGCTGAATCAAAAGTGACCTTCAGTAATTTAGCCGAAGGGAGCCTGCGGCATGCAATTTATGCAAATCCTTGCTAACACATTGTTTCCCATTCACAAACGTTCCAAGGCACTGTTCCAAATCTACGCTAGTAGGTAGCCCAGAAACACCGACTTACTCAGGACTGAAGAATCCCGAAATTCGCATTATCTCGGCTAGCATGTCAGCTGAACATCAATCGGAGATCATTGATCAGATCTGCCGCCTTGTCTCTACTGACAAAAGCTGCTCAAAATTTAACGAGGCACAAACGGTGGCTGATTTGAAGCGCTGGTTGGAATCGCGATTTGGGCGGGTCTGGCACGTTATTCTCATACGTGGCGCCTATTGGATGCACTATTCACACGAGATCGACTGTTCCCTTCAATTCCAACTCGGGTCATACGTATACCTGCTCTGGCGTACACCTGCTGTTTAGAATTTAACCTCTCCAAACTGACAAATTTTAGCTAAGTAATGTTGCTAAAGTACTATTCAATTGAAACCATTTGATGTGCTATAGTTCCACTTTTAACTTAGCTACCCTTTCCAATAAAGTAGGATACAAAATGCCTCATAATCGCTATCATGAAAAGGTTGGAAACGGCACGGAGGCCTGTTTAAGTTACTGATAATTCGCCTCCAGCATAATGGTATAGAGTGGTAAACTTTTACTCCGACGGGTGCTACAAACACGACATCAAAGATGAACGAAAATGGCCGATTAAGCTTTAGCCGTATTGCAACGAACTGAGCCTTTACCGAAGTCGAAAAAGGCATTATGCTTGGGCATATCATATAGTGCTGTCCTGCAGAAGGGCTGAGGAGCTTCTAACATGTCCCGAAGACCAAGCCGCCTGACAGAGCCCCAAGTGCTCTCATAAGCAAAACACCAGGTTAAACAGTTAGATTATAACAACACTGTGAAAATCTTTCGGAGGCTCAAAGCTAGGAATAGGATAGTACTAAATTCCACACTTCACCCATGAAAAAGATTTCAAAAAAATTTAAAACTTTATGATAGGGTGGAAGTGTCCGCGTAATCGAACGCAAATTCAGGCAAGTTAAAGAGGTATAGTAGCCACTACCGGCACATGCTTTTTGCTCATTAATTTATAGAATGATACGTAGTTAATTGAAACTGTCTTGCCGCTACGTCTTGTCAATTAATAAAATAAAGCATGCCAAAAGTTACGGAGCAATAAATTGTCTCAAAATGCTCTCGAAGAGGATTAATAAAAGTAGAAGTACTTCACTCAGTCAAAGGACAGAACCTGGCAGGTCAGGTTTTAAAAACCAAGGTATTTAGTTTTAATCATAAAATGATGTGCGTTTGTCTTACCAAGGTACAGTTTTCGATTAAATAAAAGACCTTTCAAAATGTACACATCATGGAACAGTAAAAACAGATCCGACATTTAAAATCACATTCAAGATTTTGATTTACTATCTGTGACGTGGCTGGAGGGAAAGTAAGCAGTTTGAAGAAAATTTTCCAGTCACTAGAGGGGTTGGGCAAAAATCACAACAAGTGAATTAGTAGCCAAGTTCCTTACGCGTTATGCGCTTTCAATTTTGCGTACCAGACAGGAAAATGAGGTTGCAATTGCCATCAGAGGGTGGTGATAATTGATTCCTATAACCTTCACCGAAACTGATTAACTTCAAACGCATTTTCTTAAGCGTGTCCAGTCAGGGAACAAAGCAGTATAAGGATCGCACACGTTTATAGTTCGTGAGGACACGCCAGTGCCAATAAAATTGAAACGCCTCTTGAAACTGATTTGCAAAAGCAGCGGAATAACAGCTGAGTGAAAGGAGAGAGTGAGGAATGCGACCTAATAAGCCTGCATCAAGAAGCATCGTAGCTGTAACCTTGATAATGAGTGTGCCAACCATTTGCTAAAATGACATAGTGTAGGGGCATAAACGAAATTGGAACTTGCAGACACAGCCCTAGCGGGAGCACAGTATGCACAAACGTTAGCCCTCTTGTCTTTTGAAGACCTCAGCGCTCCTTTTAGTCACCCCACCGCATTGGCCACCAAAACGTAGTCGTTGCAAACAAGTCTCACCAGTTGTCGAAATTTTATGCACCAACAAGATCGTTTATTCTCTTGATATCAAAGTGGCTGATGCGAATTGGTAATTCCAATGGGTTCGAGTCAGCACCTATATCTACATCTGTATCTGAGGTTTCATCCTGATGTAAAGTTGTAGTAAGATAGGGGGGTATACAGTGTTCGCATGCTGCTGTATGCAAGATAATGCTCTACATCGAGGCCACCTTGCATGAACACAATTTCAAGAATACTAGTGTAAAAGTGGAGGCATTAGATGAAAGAAAGGTTCTAAAATGCTTTCGTGGCCACTTTTTATCACTTCTTAAATGCTCACCTGTGCATCTCTATGGGCTTTGTTCCCTTAGTGGAGAGGTAGAGGTATTGTGTGTTCACTTAATTGAAACCTTCAGGTGAGTAAACTTGACACCTCTGGAATGAGCTTTTCCAGATGACTTACGGTTGGTGTTCCCCACTGCGGTTTTTAACAGCATTTATGCAGAACGCAGGCCTAAGGTAGTCATCCAATTTGAAGTTGGGGTCATTTCAAATCCCCCTGTTGGGGATCACGAGAAAACCTCTCATCAGCGACAGGTATCCTTCTTCTTCTTCTTCTTCTTCTTCTTCTTCTTCTGCTTTGGGGTTTAGCATACAGCTACAGCAATCAGGATAGCTGCCCACTAAGATTGTGTCCACTTTCTGCTGTCACCATTGCGGTGCTTCACGTGCCTCTGACGTAATGAAGAGCTAAAAGGCTACTGACATTGTCCAGAGACCACAACTCCGAGTGGATTTTAAATTCTTGCTGCATAATCCAACGGATGGTTAAATAAAACGGCAAACAACCACAATAGTTTCAAAGCATCTATCAAATTATTTCCCATAATCCTCTGGGCTAAGTTATTGCCTTCAAGATCCTTGAAATTGCATAACCAACTCCTCCATCCGTCAAACTTTACTTTGCGAAATTAAGAAGGTAGGAGATGTTTTCAACTTTAAGCAAATCTTTAAATAATTTTACATCACCTAAATTATTTATCCTAAACAACTCCAGTCTTTAAATAAGCTCAATGCCTGTAGTAATCGAAACATGAATTATTTTTTTAGCTCACAAACACGTTGATTTGGTTTATGCATGGATGGGGATTGCGCTTGAGCTTTGTATGACATCTCACCCAGCTTAATTGCCATTAGCATTGCAACTTCTTTCCACAAGTGGTATGATAGGTTCTTACAGGTGATCTAATTAGAGGCACGGTTTGTCAAGGTCGCATTAGTTGGGTCAAAAACACTTAGTGGCTTGCATCATGGCAAGCAAGAGAGTTCATTCCACACGCATGGAGCTTCCACGCAATGTATCCATTATTTCAACTCGGGTGTTGTATAAGGATCAGGTGAAAATAACCACCAAGGCAGTGGAGATCCTTAATCGCTGTAAGAAGCATGGAGACATGGAGATGTTCACCTCCAAACTAAAAGCATATCTTGACCACAAATACGGATTAATTTGGCATGTAGTCTGCACCACTGGGTCCTATTGGATGAATTTCGCGCATGATGGTCCATGGACGCTCAATTTTAACGTGGACGAGTTCCAGATCCTCACTTGGAAGACCCCGTTCAACGAATCCAAGATGCACTAATACCCTGGTCTGTGTTTTCTGTGTGGTTAGGAATTTTTACTCTCATGCTTAATCAGAGAATTGTGTGCACGTAAAATTATCCTTAAAGGCATTACTAAGATATATTGGTTGTGTTTTTACAATAATTCGACTTGAACTCTCACAAAGTAAGGCAAAGGTCACGTATAGGGGAAGGAGACACCGTGGGAAGCATTAAAAATCTTTGCAAAAATGAACTTTTGAGTCATCCTATGCATTGAAAAGTGGGAATTTTTATATATTAGATGGTTTATGGTATGCGTATAATCAGCGACAATTTTTGTCCAAAGCCCAACAAATGTGAGGGAGTTTTTGCCAGGACATCCAACGTATGTCGGGCGAACTTAAGAATGGCACTGTCTTTTACGAAAGCCTTAGTTGACATTTGAAAATTATCACCTCGCTATCTCATCCAACTTAAGCGAAGAATGGATAGCTAGCTGGGTTATTGAATGTAGGCTTAAGGTTGGCGTTGAAATTCTGAGGTTTTCAATAAACCTGCTGAACACGCCAAGGAATTAGCACACGTTGACCTTTAGACAGATTCTGTAGTAGGTGAAGAATTCAATTCCTTAGTGATTGACATGGGGTATGGGTCTTCAGTGCTTTATTCATGTCCGACAAATCACTTTAAGGAGGAATTGTGCCAAAAGAAATGTCGCATCCAAGGTCAGCTCTCTGTATAAAAGAATTGAGGCTAATAGTATGGCTTTGTGACTATGCTGCTGAGTGAAAATGCGGTCTGTCGAGTTGCAAAATCTACTAAAGCATCATATAGCCCCTCCCTTCTTTTAAGCGTCAACTGCGACACTACGTAGTCGGTGTTTTAAGGAAAACTCTCGTGAAATTGTTGCACCAGTCGTCCTGTTTGCAAAAAAAAACCACAAAGATATTCTGTCTCTTAACCCCATCACCATTGATGCATTTTGACTATTTTATTGGATCATATTCGGCATTTGAGTTTGCATCTGCATCTGCAGTTTTTCTTGTTGAGAAATCATGTTG